>CM038147.1:25969312-26569312 GCA_021437245.1 Aegilops speltoides
ATCTTTACTTGCATAATTGTAAAAACGCAGGAATAAAAAAAGTTGAATGATTGAAATGTCATGTTCACTAAAATCCTACAGGTTTTGAGTTTGTTTGGTTGCATCAAAAAAGAGAACTTTTTCCAAGAGGTTTGAGTAGGTATTAAATTTCTATGGAATCTAATACAAATGACTGAATCGAATGACTGGCGTAGGAAAAAAACTTATGAAATTGATTCCTCCAAAATTCTATGAAAATCCCTTGAATCGAAGAAGCCCTGCAATATACGCACCTTTCGTTAGTACGAAGACGCTTACGGGAGCTTAACTTAGGGCATCTCTAATGCCAACCTTTAAACCGCCTGCAACCGTCCGGACTGCACGGTCCGGACGTGTTGTGTCATCCAATGCAGGTCCGTATCAGTCCGCTCTGCGGTTCAGGCATGATTTCTCCCGAAAAGTGGAGACAGAGTGGGGGGGGGGGGGGTTGCGGGAGTCCGGACAACAAACACATAGGACTCCGACATCCCCGGCCCACCCAATCCCCTCCCGGTCCCATTTCCTTCCACTTCGCCCCTTCTCCCCCTTACTTTGTATCCGGACCCTCCACCTTCGCCATCATCGTTGTACCTCTCCAGCTGCCATAGAGGCATTACCGGACGTCCGCAACCAGCACTAACGCACCCACTCGCCTTTACGATGACACTGTCCACCCTGGAGCCATTTGTATCCAGGTACAATCCGCCCCCATGCGGCGCCCTCCATGACGCCATGCCCGACAAGTGTTTGGTGAAATGCCATTTAGCTTACCTGAAAAGGCTTTCGCCCCGCTTTATATATATAATAAAGCAACGACCCTCGTGCATCCGAACCATACAGCACAACACCCACCCACCCCCACTCACAAAGGTGTCAGAGATCAGCTAAGCCAATTCGAAGCGGACAACGGATGTACACCAAGCATAACTACGAAGATGACGGAACCCTCCACCGAGAACAAGCCACCCTGAAAAACATAACTGAGTGCCACGAACCATGATCTCCAAGGTAATGCCTTCAGGAAGGGCACAACACCGGAGTGTCGACCCGATCCAAAGATCAAGATTTTCATCCGGGGCAACACTGAGAATCAGGAGAGACCGTGACGGAGCCTATCGAAAGGGGACGATGCCCGTGGACGCCGCCGCCGCCGGTCTGCCAGCGGTCAGACAAGGATTTCACCCTTGTATACCTCTCCATTTCTGATCAAGGTGCGCCCCGGTTAAAGAGACGGCTCGCCGAGCCCGAGCCACCCAGCCCCCCACGTGACCAAGGTCGCCAGTACACACCCGAGCTGCGAGCTCCGCTCACGAACACCGCAGCTCCCACCGCAGAGTTGTCGCTCTGCCACCCGACACCCCCAAAGACCGCCCAAAAGAATGAATGACCACCACCAGCAGATCCCTACCATCATTGGAGCCGCCAGCGCCTCGACAGATGGAGCCGGAGGCAACCAGGCCAGGGAAAAGAGGAGCGGGCGGAGCGTTGCGATGCCTCGACCGGCACACCCCTGCGCAGGTGACGGGTGGGCAGACCACCTATCCCTCCAGCCAGCCTCCTCACGTTGCCCCCTGCAATGCCCCACCGCGACCTCCAGGCCAGATCAACGAGGAGCACGCTGAACACCCGCCCGACGACAAGGACGTGCGGACGGTCAGATCCGTCCCGGAGACGATCACAGGACACTCTGACGGATTAGGCCGGCTCATCGCCTTTTTTTCTCTTCTAATAAAACCTGATAAAGCTAGTGGCCGCACCGTACACTAGCTTCTGCTTTTGGGCCGTTGACCTGCTACATGTGGCGTGCTACTATATGTCAGCTGGTGTAGCGGGTTGGGTTGGAGTTGATGAGCACTATGGTATGAATATCATTATTTTGAGCAAGTTGAGTGAGTAGAGCACTAGGTGTAGGTGCATGCATAGCAGCATAGGTCAGCTGGTCTTGGTTTGGGAGCCACTCGTTTGGCCGTTCCTCCCTGGCCACGCGATGGCTGAGCTTGGAACTTGGAAGTCGCCGTCATCGAAGGGAAAGGCGGCAGGGCAGCTGCAACTTGCTAAGACAGAACGTGAGACGGCCATAACAGAGGCAGTTCGGCCCAACCCGTCTACCCTGTAATCATTAACTGAGGAGAATTTCTTCAAAAATCATTTTCACATATTACAACAGGTAGCATGCTGCGTGTGCGCCATTTATCGCAACCTTTAAGTTTTTTTTTGTATATCTGTTTATTTAAAACATTTTATCTCATAAATCGTGTGTTCAAATCTGAAACTGTTTCTATCATTGGATTTCTTGCATCGAGATCTTCAAAACTATATCTCATGTTAATTTTTTGACGAGATTTTTTTAACCGAAAAAACAGAACAACAAACTACACTAAGAGCGTGTTTTCTTTCCTTTTCGGAAACCACACTGAGAAGAAAAAAGTCGCGAAAGCAAAACCGTACTTCTCGCGGAAAAAAAAGAAAACACATTTTTTTTTTGGTTTTCTAGGGCCATAGCCGTGCCTCTCGCGAAGCAAATTCGTGCCTCTCACGGAAGAAAAAAAATGTGTTTTTCCCATTTCCTGGATGCATGGTTGTGCCTCTCGCAAAAGAAAAAAATATGGTTTTTTCATTTCCGGGAGGCACGGGCGTGCCTCTCTCGAAAGCAAACCCGTGCCTCTCGCAGAAGAAAAAAAAATGTTTTTTCAATTTTCGGGAGGCACGGCCGTGCCTCTCGCAGAAGAATAAAATATATGTTTTTTTCGTTTACGGGAGGCACCGCCGTGCATCTCACGGAAGGGAAAAACAAGAAAACGCAATTTATCCGTTTTTGAGAGACAGTCGCGAAAGCAAATCCGTGCCTCTTGCGGAAGCAAAACTATGCCTCCCACTAAAGGAAAAAAGCACGTTTTTTTCGTTTACAAGAGGCACGGTCGTGCGCTTGTGCCTCTCGTGAAAGCAATTCCGTGCCTCTTGCAGAAGAAAAAAAATATGTTTTTTTCATTTCCAGGAGGCACGACTGTGCCTCTCGGGAAAGCAAACCCGTGCCTCTCGCAGAATTTTTTTTTTTTCCGTTTTCGGGAGGCACGGCCATGCCTCTCGCAGAAGGAAAAAAAACCTGGTTTTTCGTTTCTGGGAGACACGGCCGTGCATCTCACGGAAGGGGAAAACGAGAAAACGCATTTTTTTCGTTTTTGAGAGGCACTCGCAAAAGCAAATCCGCGCCTCTCGCGGAAGCAAAACTATGCCTTTCGCTAAAGAAAAAAGTGCGTTTCTTTCGTTTTCAAGAGGCACGATCGTGCACTCGTGTCTCTCGCAAAAACAAAACCGTGCCTCTCACAGAAGAGAAAAAACAAGAAAATACTTTTTTTTCGTTTTCGAGAGGTACGGCTGTGCCTTTCGCCGAAGGAAAAAAAACGTGATTTTTTGCGCATTTTTTTGTTAAAAAGCTTAGAAAAACTTGTGGAAAACCGAACAACCAAAAAACGAAAAAGAAACATCTAAAAAACCGAGAACGCATGAAGAAAATAGAAAAAAAATCCGGAGGGCGCGCTCTTAGCCCACCCCAAGTGACCCTTGCGGAGGCTCCCGAACGAGCACTCTTCAGGTGGTTGATTTCCATCTACTCCTCTGAGAGAGATTATGTGGGAATGCTATATCTTGCAGATAGCGAGACTAGCATCTGTTTCGCCTGAACGGCTGGCTCATATGGGTGGGCCCGTTAACAATGTCACTCGCTCGCTCGTTTTATGTCTGGGTTTCTTATTTTTCATTTCTTTCTTTCTTTGTTTTTTTTCATTGGTTCTATGTTTTTTTTATCATTTTTCATCATTTCTTTCACTGTCTTACTCAAAATTTTGCTTTTCTTTTTTAGTTTTTTACTGTTTCCTTTTCAGTTTATATAGGTTCTATGTTTTTTCATACATTTTTTATTTACACCCGAAACTATTTTATATACACATTTAATATTTTCTAAATACGTGATTAACAGTTTTGACAACTTATATATTTCATATCTACTTTTTCACTACACATTGCATATTTTATGCATACACACACAATATTTTTATAAACACAATTATCATTTTGAAAATACATGATTCACAATTTTTAAACATATATTTTAATATATACTTTTCATTAGACATTGTATATTTTTCTTATATATATCAGGAACATTTATATATACTCCCTCTCTTTCTAATTATAAGATCCTTTAGAGATTTCAATATGGGCTACATACAGATGTATAAAGATATATTTTAGAGTGTAGATTCACTCATTTTGCTCTGTATATTGTCCGCATTGTAATCTCTAAAAAGGCTTATATTTAGGAACGGCGGTAGTACATGTTTAACATTTTCCAAATTCATGATTAATTTTTTTTGAACATATATATTTTGATGTCCACTTTTTCCATACGCATTCTACACCTTTTTTATACTTCAAGAACATTTTTTCTATACACGTTAACATTGTCCAAATACATGTTAACATTTTTGGACATTGATATTGTCTATGTCTACTTTTTTCCATGCACACTGTACATTTTTTGTATACATTGGAAACCTTTTTCTATACACATTTAACATTTTTTAAATTCATCAATAAAATTTATTATAAAAAATATTTCTTTTGCTTTCTACTTTTTTCTATATATGTTTTGTATACGTCAGAAACTTTTTTCTATACACATTTAATATTTTTTATGCATGATTAACATGCACGGTTAACATTTTTTAACTTTTGTATATAAAGTGAATTTTATGATAGACATACTCAGCATATTTCCAAATAGAACCAAAAATAAAAAAAGAATGTAAGATAGGGGGAAAAAGATAGAAAAGCGCTAAAGGCTTGTATCCGCGCTGGGTCAGTTCAATCGGGCGGCTGCCTTCAGCGAGACGTACTACTGTCTCGATTGAAGTGAGACATAGACGCGCCCAGGACTCCTGCTTTGTGGCCGTCACTATAAATGGGCCGGCCTAGCTAGCTTCCAGGTTAGTTCGTTTTATTTTCATGTTTTTCATTTGTTTTTGGACCCTGATAAGTACATGACGTGTGGCACGAGCACATGGCAACTCCGAACCCCTTTATGAAAAGTTTAATGATGTGAGGATGACAACTTTAGTTGTCAATCATGTCAATTCATGCTTCCGTTTATTTTTGACCGAAATTTATCGTGTGCCACTAGAAGTTGCCATTGTTGCATCACTAAAAATGCCATACAAAATGTCAGGGCTGGCGTGACACCTACCTGATGTGGGGACTTATCATTTGAGTTGGTTTTTAGGTTTTATTATTTCTAAAAATAGTGTAAATACATATATACAAAAAAATATTATTAATTAAATAAAATAAAAAATGTGAGTTTGAAAAGAAAATAATGCAGTGTAAAACATGAGTAAGAACACGCGTTTCAAAAATGTCTGCGACATTTTCTTAAATTTTTATGCAATGTAAAAATAAAATTTGTGTAATCCAAAAAAAATGATTTGTAATATTTAGAAAAAGAAATCATGTTGTATTTTCAAAAATATTCAAATGTTACAAAAATATGTTCGTGACATTTCAAAAAAATATTTCTACAATCTACCAAAATGTTGGCATAGTATAAAAAATGTTTTATATCATTTGGGAAAAAATGTTTCAACGTGTATTTGGAATTTGTTTAACATGTATTTGATTTTTTTCAGAGACCTGTGTTTGAAAATTTTGAAACATTTATAAAACAATGTTTTAGATGTATACAAAAAATGTATAATGTGTATGAAAAAATAGAAATAAAAAACACGTATTTGGAAAAATGTTAAGCATGTATTTAGAAAATATTAAACTTGTATAGTAAATGTAGACATGTGTTGAAAGAAGGAAAGAAACGAAAAATAAAGGAAAAAATGTTCTTGTAGTTTAGAAAAGGGAATTACCCTAGCCAGCCGACCGACCGACATTTCAGCCGGTCTCTCGCGTGCGAGCGCATGTATTATAGGTCCCTATTGACATGTCTGAGAGGAGAAGGAGAGGGGTTCCTCCCTCCACTCTGCCATGTATATATATTATATGACTTTGTGTCCCCGGTAACTTTTGGATTATAGAACAATGCCCGTGCGTTGCAACGGGATATAAATATACGTTAGCTTTTGATTTACCTGTCAATAATAATGTGATTGTGTAAATAAATGTTCATCAAATTCTTCTCATGAAGTACCTTATATTTTGATTAGAAGACTGGTACGTAAAATAAAGTGAAATTGGTTCACAAGGTAAGTGGAGCCAAGCTTTTTGCATTCTCTGTGACAAGAGAGTGCCACAAAAGCTAAAAGGCAAGTTCTACAGGACGACGGTTCGAGTCGCAATGTTGTATGGCGCTGAGTGTTGGCCGACTAAAAGGCGACATGTTCAACAGTTAGGTGTGTCGGAAATGCGTATGTTGAGATGGATGTCTGGCCACACAAGGAAGGATCGAGTCAGGAATGATGATATACGAGATAGAGTTGGGGTAGCACCAATTGGAGTGAAGCTTGTCCAACATTGTCTGAGATGGTTTGAGCATATTCAACGCAGGCCTCCAGAAGCTCCAGTGCATAGCGGACGGCTAAAGCATGCGGAGAATGTCAAGAGAGAGCGGGGTAGACCGAATTTGACATGGGAGGAGTCTGTTAAGAGAGACCAGAAGGATTGGAGTATCACCAAAGAGCTAGCTATGGACAGGGGTGCGTGGAAGCTTGCTATCCATGTGCCAGAGCCATGAGTTGGTTGCGAGATCTTATGGGTTTCACCTCTAGCCTACCCCAACTTATTTGGGACTAAAGGCTTTGTTGTTGTTGTTGTTGTTGTTGTTGTTGTTGTTGTTGTTGTTGTTGTTGTTGTTGTTGTTGTTGTTGTTGTTGTTGTTGTTGTTGTTGTGGGTACGGCTTGACATGGCAAAATCAAAAAAGAGCAAGGAAAAGAATATAGTAGGGAATGGTGTTACTCGTCGGGTGAAATGGAAAAGGATCTGCCCTCGAGATTCTGCTGGTACTTATAGTGCAGTAGAAGGTCCAAGTCCGCAGGCTAAATCTACAAACACAATATCACCTGCTCCACCAGCTGTTGCATTCGCTTCTACTGTACCAGCATCTCAACGAGTTACTCATTCATTTGCTCTAGAACTGGCCAGTTCCCAAGCTGCCTTCACACCTACCACTACTTCTGAAGCACTTCTGACACAACAGGACTTGGCACAATCAGATGAACCTCATGAGTATCAACACCAAGACGGTACCTGACCGAGTCAAGTTGCAGTTGCATGCTCCTTTATATGTACTCTCACAGTTTGATGTGCACTAACAGTTTCCATATTCATTGTTGAACTAGCACCATGACGCAAGCGGAAAATTCTACCAAAATTAGAAAAAATAAACAAGTTGTATAGAAAGACAGTGCAAAAGGAATCAGAACCAATTGATGTTCCAGTTAAAAATGTAAAATCGCGCACTACAGCCAAAGTTTCTGTCCTGCACCGTACAAACCAACAAGCATTGTAAACATCCTAAAGGAAAACCTTGGCACATTATTTTTATAATACAATAGAATTGTACAAGGGGATAATTATTTTTGATGAAAAGTTTCTGTAATCAAGATTCACAAAGTTTCCGTGAGCATGAACAAAGTTCAAGGCTAGCTCCCACTTTAACAATGCTTGTCTTTCTCACTTTCACTTTCCTTTTTGAAAAGTTTTTAGGTTCCCCTCTTTATTTTTGTTTTTAAACTATATAAAAGCACTCAACAGAAATACATGACTCTCTAACAAAGCCAATTTTAATTAACAATGATTTTTAATTTAGTAGTGAGCACAAAGTAACATATATCATGCAACAACGAAGTCTAACTCCCTTCCTATGCATCAGCATGTTATAAAAGAACAATTCATGCACACATACTAACGGCCAACGCATAGTATAAGCAGTTTCTTGCAATTCTATCGTATTGGAAACATAGAGAGGTGGAGATATAGTTCCTCTATCATAATAATTGCAAGTAGGAGCAGCAAGCACATGCATATTATATCTATCAAAATCATCATGTGCAATAGTAAAAGGCAACCTATCAATATAATCCTTAATAAGCACAAACTTCTCCGATATAGTGTAGTCAGGAGAATTCAAAAAGATAATAGGACTATCATGCGTGGGTGCAATAGCAACAATTTCATGTTTAACATAAGGAACTATAGCATGTTCACCTCCATAAGCATAATTCATATTGGCATCTTGGCCACAAGCATAGCAAGCATCATCAAAAAGGGATATTTCAAGAGAATCAACGGGATCATAACAATCATCATAGCAATCATCCTTCGGTAAGCACGAAGGGGAGTTAAACAATGTATGAGTTGAAGAGTTACTCTCATTAGAAGGTGGGCACGGTGAAGGAAATATGCCCTAGAGGCAATAATAAAGTTATTATTTATTTCCTTATTTCATGATAAATGTTTATTATTCATGCTAGAATTGTATTAACCGGAAACATGATACATGTGTGAATACATAGACAAACATATAGTCACTAGTATGCCTCTACTTGACTAGCTCATTAATCAAAGATGGTTATGTTTCCTAACCATAGACATGTGTTGTCATTTGATTAATGGGATCACATCATTAGGAGAATGATGTGATTGACTTGACCCATTCCGTTAGCTTAGCACTTGATCGTTTAGTATGTTGCTATTGCTTTCTTCATGACTTATACAAAGTTCCTATAACTATGAGATTGTGCAACTCCCGTTTATCGGAGGAACACTTTGTGTGCTACCAAACGTCACAACGTAACTGGGTGATTATAAAGGTGCTCTACAGGTGTCTCCAAAGGTACATGTTGAGTTGGCATAATTCGAGATTAGGTTTTGTCACTCCGATTGTCGGAGAGGTATCTCTGGGCCTTCTCGGTAATACTCATCACCTAAGCCTTGCAAGCGTTGTAACTAATGAGTTAGTTATGAGATGATATATTACGGAACGAGTAAAGAGACTTGCCGGTAACGAGATTGAACTAGGTATTGGATACCGACGATCGAATCTCGGGCAAGTAACATACTGATGACGAAGGGAACAACGTATGTTGTTATGCGGTTTGACCGATAAAGATCTTCGTAGAGTATGTATGAACCAATATGAACATCCATGTTCCACTATTGGTTATTGACCGAGAATAGTTCTAGGTCATGTCTATATAGTTCTCGAACCCGTAGGGTCCGCACGCTTAACGTTACGATGACAGTTTTATTATGAGTTTATAAGTTTTGATGTACTGAAGGTTGTTCGGAGACCCGGATGTGATCACGGACATGACGAGGAGTCTCGAAATGGTCGAGACATAAAGATTGATATATTGGATGACTATATTCGGACACCGGAATTGTTCCAGATGATTTCGGAGAAAACCGGAGTGCCGGGGGGGTTACCGGAACCCCCCGGGAGAGTTAATGGGACACATGGGCCTTGGTGGGAAGAGAGAGGGGCGGCCAGGGTGGGCCATGCGCCCCTCTCCCCTCTGGTCCGGGTGGACTAGGAGGCGGCGCCCCTTTCCTTCCCCCTCTCCCTTCCTTCCCTCCTAGTAGGAGTAGGAAAGGAGGAATCCTACTCCTACTAGGAGGAGGATTCCTCCTCCTTGGCGCGCCCCAAGGGGCCGGCCGGCCTCCCCCCTTGCTCCTTTATATACGAGGGCGGGGGGGCACCCCAAAGACACACAAGTTGATCTACGGATCGTTCCTTAGCCGTGTGCGGTGCCCCCCTCTACCATAATCCACCTCAGTCATATCGTCGCGGAGTTTAGGCGAAGCCCTGCGCCAGTAGAACATCATCATCGTCACCATGCCGTCGTGCTGACGGAACTCATCCCCGATGCTTCGCTGGATTGGAGCCCGGAGGACGTCATAGAGCTGAACGTGTGCTGAACACGGAGGTGCCATACGTTCGGTGCTTGGATCGGTTGAGTCGTGAAGCCGTACGACTACATCAACCGCGTTGTCATAACGCTTCCGCTTGACGGTCTATGAGGGTACGTAGACAACACTCTCCCATCTTGTTGCTATGCCATCACCATGATCTTGCGTGTGCGTAGGATTTTTTTTGAAATTACTACATTCCCCAACAGTGGCATCCGAGCATAGGTTTTATGCGTTGATGTTATATGCACGAGTAGAACACAAGTGAGTTGTGGGCGATACAAGTCATACTTCTTACCAGCATGTCATACTTTGGTTCGCGGTATTGTTGGATGAAGCGGCCCGGACCGACATTACGCGTACGCTTACGCGAGACTGGTTCTACCGACGTGCTTTGCACACAGGTGGCTGGCGGGTGTCAGTTTCTCCAACTTTAGCTGAACCGAGTATGGCTACGCCCGGTCCTTGCGAAGGTTAAAACAACACTAACTTGACGAACTATCGTTGTGGTTTTGATGCGTAGGTAAGAACGGTTCTTGCTAAGCCCGTAGCAGCCACGTAAAACTTGCAACAACAAAGTAGAGGACGTCTAACTTGTTTTTGCAGGGCATGTTGTGATGTGATATGGTCAAGACGTGATGCTATATTTTATTGTATGAGATGATCATGTTTTGTAACCGGTTATCGGCAATCGGGCAGGAGCCATATGGTTGTCGCTTATTGTATGAAATGCAAACGCCCTGTAATTGCTTTACTTTATCACTAAGCGGTAGCGATAGTCGTAGAAGCAATAGATGGCGTAAACGACAACGATGCTACGATGGAGATCAAGGTGTCGCGCCGGTGATGATGGTGATCACGACGGTGCTTCGGAGATGGAGACCACAAGCACAAGATGATGATGGCCATATCATATCACTTATATTGATTGCATGTGATGTTTATCCTTTATGCATCTTATCTTGCTTTGATTGACGGTAGCATTTTAAGATGATCTCTCACTAAAAATTATCAAGAAGTGTTCTCCCTGAGTATGCACCGTTGGCAAAGTTCGTCGTGCCCAGACACCACGTGATGATCGGGTGTGATAAGCTCTACGTCCATCTACAACGGGTGCAAGCCAGTTTTGCACACGCGGAATACTCACATTAAACTTGACGAGCCTAGCATATGCGAGATATGGCCTCGAGCACGGAGACCTGAAGGTCGAGCGTGAATCATATAGTAGATATGATCAACATAGTGATGTTCACCATTGAAAAGTACTCCATCTCACGTGATGATCGGTTATGGTTTAGTTGATTTGGATCACGTGATCACTTAGATGACTAGAGAGATGTCCGCTAAGTGGGAGTTGTTAAGTAATATGATTAATTGAACTTAAATTTATCATGAACTTAGTCCTGGTAGTATTTTGCAAATTATGTTGTAAGATCAATAGCTTGCGTTGTTGCTTTCATATGTTTATTTTGATATGTTCCTAGAGAAAATTGTGTTGAAAAATGTTAGTAGCAATGATGCGGATTGGATCCGCGATCTGAGGTTTATCCTCATTGCTGCACAGAAGAATTATGTCCTTAATGCACCGCTAGGTGACAGACCTATTGCAGGAGCAGATGCAGACGTTATGAACGTTTGGCTAGCTCAATATGATGACTACTTGATAGTTTTGTGCACCATGCTTTATGGCTTAGAATCGGGACTTCAAAGATGTTTTGAACATCATGGACCATATGAGATGTTCCAGGAATTGAAGTTAATATTTCAAGCAAATACCCGAGTTGAGAGATGTGAATTCTCCAACAAGTTCTATAGCTAAAAGATGGAGGAGATGTTGGGGAACATAGTAATTTCAAAAAAATTTCCTACGCACACGCAAGATCATGGTGATGTATAGCAACGAGAGGGGAGAGTGTTGTCTACGTACCCTCGTAGACCGAAGCGGAAGCGTTGACGCAACATAGAGGAAGTAGTCGTACGTCCTCCCGGTCCAACCGATCCAAGCACCGTTACTCCGGCACCTCCGAGTTCTTGACACACGTACAGCTCGATAACGCACCCCGATCTCCGATCCAGCAGAGGCGTGGGGAGGAGTTCCACAAGACGACGGGCGTGGTGATGATCTTGATGTTCTCTCGTCGCAGGCTTCGCCTAAGCACCGCTACAATATGACCGAGGTGTAATATCGTGGAGGGGGCACCTGACACGCTAAGGAACGATCTCAATGATCAACTTCTGTCTAGGGTGCCCCCGCCCCGATATAAAGGAGGGAGGGAGGAGGAGGCCGGCCAAAGGGGTGGCGCCATGGGGGGGGGCAAACCTACTCCAAGTAGGTTTGGCCCCCCTTCCTATTCGGAGTAGGAGAAGGAAGGAAGAGGGGAGGACAGAAGGAAGGGGGTCCACTAGTAGAAAACCACCAATCAGTCCCGGTTCGTGAGGTTTTAGTCGGTTCGGGAACCGACTAATGGGTCGTTATTAATACCTCAACCCATTAGTCCCGGTTCGAGACACGAACCGGGACCAATGAGCCTCCACGTGGCCCTCAGGCGCCGAGCCGGTCGAGGGGCCTTTGGTCCCGGTTGGTGGCTCCAACCGGGACCAAAAGGCGCCCACGTGTCTGCATTCCAAAGGCCTGGTTTTTGTTTTTTTGAAAGGAGGGGGTTGGGGGTTTTGGGGGTTAATTTAGGTGTTTCGTTAGCTAGCTAATTAATAGAGAGAAGTGTCCTCTCTAATTATGTCCGTGCTTGCTCGACGCCACGTAGTAAATATACATAAGTGATCGAGAGAACCATTCAAGATGAAGTTCGTCATGCATACCGAGAGAAGTGATCGATCGACCTCTCCTTCTACGAGAGATTGGTCTAACAACAAGTTTTACTGCTACATACATGTACAATCTATATAAGATCTCTTAATTACAAACCACTAGGATTTGAATTCAAGTTCCACATGGTATTCTCGGCTTTACCGATGACGTGATCAAGAAAGAATCCCGCCAATTCCTCTTGAATTGCTTTCATGCGGTCCGGTGGTAGGAGTTCATCCCGATCTGCCAAGTCTAATTAATTTAAAGAAGGGGTTAATTAATACATATATATGAATGAAACTCAACAGAAATGATGGTGTAATAAAATGAAATTGCGAATATTATTGCTTACGCACTTCATATTGTCTTGTAGAGTAGCCCGCTTGTTTTTCAATGTCGCGTTGGATGAACTCGCACACGTAGTATCCACAAAATCATTCCCTTCCTCCTGCCACAAGCACTTTACGAGAAATAGAGGTCAATCAAACTGATAATGAAGCATTATATAAATGGCATTGATGAAAGTATAGCTATAGAATCAACGGAGATGCGCGCCAAGAGTACTTACTTTTGGTATGTATATCGCAGCTCCTTCGGCAGTCCGGAGCTTGTGCGGTGAACTGTTTCCAAACCCTGCAAGACAAAGAAAATATTTGTTATTACTTGAGATATCAAGAAATGAATAAAAAGTTGCCGATATGGTGCGATAATGATCGATTGAACTTACTTGCTGAGCATGTCACCATGTCCGCATAGGTGCTGGGATCTTTCCGTCTCGAGTCTAAGACGGTTACTAGTCCACGCTCAAGCTTAATCTCCGAAGAATATAGTGGTACCTACACGCAAGCATAACTCATCAATTACATTAACCTCGCCGAGTAATAAGGAAAACCGAATATGCACACGACAAGAACACTCACGGGCCGTGGTAAGGAAAGAGTATGGTATCTTTGTTTTGATTTTGATCAATGATTGTAGCAAGTTGTCCTCGGCCTCTTGGTAGCGCTTTTTAACTAGAAAACATCTATGATATTTGTGTTAATGAACCCAATATCATAGATTTCATTTTTTTGCACTCGACGATCTTCAATCTGCATAATATATTGAGGATAATTAATTATAAATACATGCAATGAAAGAGCCGAGCTATATATACGACTAATGACGTAAATAGTACTTACAGCAGTAGCAAAAGACCATTAATTTATCGAGGGCCTTTTGATTGAAGAACTCAAGAACTCCTCAAATGGAATAGACAACAGATCATTTGAAACGAGGTCGTGCTCCTCTTTAATATTCAGATACAAAGTGTTCATCCCCGGACTCTCTCGCAGGTTTTCATGTACCAACTGTGGAATCTTCGCATCATTGTTGTCGAGACTTTTCATCTTTGACGAGAGGCTTCCCGTATCAGTATCTAAATAAGTCCACCTCCATGAAATCAGGAAGTGCATCGTCGAGCAGGTAATCTCCAAGATTGCCATAACCGCCACCGTGCGGAGGATTAGACACATTCAGCGAGGGGCACGATTGCTGTGCTTGTTCGCCGAGCTGGGCAATTTTTTCCCTTTGCCCGTTGTTCTTTTGACCTTTTATCCTCGACAGTAGTTCCCACCGCTTGGCTTGGAGATATGTCTGCTCAATGAATGCGCATAGTTGGTTCTCGGCGGAGACTTTGGTGGTTTCCTCGGGGCATCGAGAGCGCTTTGCTTTCACCGGATCGACCTTCTCCTCCGGAGGTGGATGTATCTTTGCTTTAACCCCTTCAAAGAACTCCTTCACTTGGCTCGCACGATCGTATCGTTTTCCTCCTTGCTCCTCTCATACGGTAACTTCTCTACAGGCTTTAGAGGTGGACCGTGTCTGTATTGCCTCTCTCTTCTTGTGCTGCTAGACGCCGGAGCAGACGGAGCGGCTGCGGCGTCTGCCTTCCTTCGTGCTTGCTTACGAGGCGGAGGAGAAGGACTACGACGCGTCCCGGAGCAGCCGGGCGGGCGGGTCTCTTCCGCCCTTGCTGGCGAGGCGGAGAAGGAGGAGGCGGAGTGCCGCCACGCCCGGAGAAGGGGCGGAGTGCCGCCACGCGCGTGCCTCGATCTTCACTCACGGGAGGAGGAGGCGGTGGAGGAGGCGGAGTGCCCCGACTCGCGGATGAGGAGGAGGAGGCGGGGCGTCCAGTTCTGAAGGTCGATGAGCTCCTTCCGCCATAGGCATGGAGTCTTGAGCGCGAACCCAGCCTAGTCTCCCCTTCACCGGTAGGGTGCTCAAGCCGAGGTCCTCAAATCCTCCGTTATTTCATCAACCATCACCTTAGCAAATCCTTCCGAATCGGTGGCGGTGATAAGTTGTGCCGGGTCCACTAGGATAAACTTGGCCAACAGCCGCCTTGACCTTCAAATTCATGCATCGCGCCATAATGTGGCAATTTTGAGACTCCGTGATACCATCCACGGATAGCTGGCGAGAGCCGTCAAGACATGCTCCGCTGAAGCAGCTCGGTGGAAGCAACGCTGCTTCAGCTGAGATGGCGGGTAGCCGGGGAAGCTTCGCATGTCGTTTGTTGCGATCTGCTGCTTCTCGGTCCTCTTCTCGATCCTCTAGCCCCATTACCCTTCCAAGCAGCGCTTTGCATTTGGTCATGCTCCACTTTCTTCCTCCTCTCGTGGGTTTTGTAACCCCTGCGTCCGGAAAACCAACCTTCCACGGAAGCGAGCCTGGCGTGCCTCGTGTCCGTCCAGGTGCTCGGGATTCCCAAGGGCCATTGTGAGCTCGTCCTTCTCCTGTTTGGAAGGAACGTCCCTCATTGCTGCAGCAGCAATATATTGTCGAAGTTTCTTGACTGGTGTTTGCGGCTGCTCGTTCGTCCATCGACATCGCCTCACATTAGGTCCAAGGTTCCGCCAGCCCGAAGAACCAAGTCCGCAATGGTCCGCCAGCGATCGCCTCGGTTCGATCCCTTTTCAAGCGAGATCATGCTCAGCCTTGGACCACTTAGGCCGGGCTTTGAGGTAGCCACCGACCCGTGCGATGGTGAAGCGCCTTCTTCGCAGCATTTTTCTTGTTTGTCTCCGACATCTTCTTACTCTTTTCCGATGTCATGTGGGCCACAAATGCGGGCGATGATCTTTGATCTTCTCATATTTGCCGATGAATTCTGGTGTCTCTTTTTTCTTGACAAACTGGTTCAGCTCTTTCCTCCACCTCCTCATTAGGCCAGCCATCTTCTTAAGAGCACAAGACTTGATTAATTGCTCTTTAACGGCTTCTCCGGATCCTCCTCTGGCGGTAGGGTGAAATTTGCCTTCAGCTCATTCCAAAGATCTTCTTTACGCATATCATTGACATAAGACACCTCGGCGTCTTCATCCTTAGCAGCTTATACCATTCTTTGGATGCTGATCGATCCTGTCCCTAACAAGAACCCCGTGACCGAGCGAAAATGCCTTCTTTGTCCGGTTGGGTTCAATCGGTTCGCCGTCGGCGCGATTTCTATGATCTCAAACTTTTCATCCGAGCTCAACTTTTCTTGGGCCTCGTCTCCGTGCATCAAGTTGTGCTCGATCCGGAGGGCTAGAAATTATAAGGAAGAAAGACGACAAGATTTAATATGTGTACATATACCAAAACAATGGATGCATCAATTAACTTGTCAAGACGGGCTTAACTAATATATATATACCTGGCGGACTCGGTTCGGTGACTCGGCTCGCACGGTCTCCTTCGCCTTGTACCTCCATTGTGTCACCGAGCCATCATGAACATAGTCCTCCTCTTGTACCGCATTAATGCAGGGTCGAAGCCATCATAATCATAGCCCTCTTCTTCATCCATCGACCAACGGTGTCGATGAGAAATGACGCAACATCATCACTTCCATTTGCGATTATTTCCCCAACATCGCTTCGCTTTCTTCGTCTCGGGAGTGCTCCATAGTTTCGCAAATATTGACAACATGTCAATTATTATTCAACATCGCTTTCTCTAGGGTTTGGGTGTCCTCGAGAGTTTTGGTCGAGCGAGAGGGCCGAGGGGGCTGCTGCAGTTGTATCTAGAGGGGGTTAATTATATCGACAACGACGCGACATACATATACATATCGGGGAGGGGGTATCGGTACCACCCCCTCGTGTTTAAGTTTCTTCTTTCTCCTTTCCTTTCTTTCTTCTTCTCCTCTTCTTTTTCTTCTTCTCCCTCGAGAAAGGAAAATAATTAAGGAAAAGGAAGAAAAGAGGAAGAAGGAAGAAGGAAGAAGAAGAAGAAGTAAAAGAAGAAAAAAAAAGAGGAGAAGAAGAAAGGAATAGAGGAGAAGAAGAAAAATAGAATTTTTTCTTCTATTTTTTCTTCTTCTCCTCTATTCCTTTCTTCTTCTCCTCTTCTTTTTCTTCTTTTTTCCTCTTCTTATTTATTTCTCCTCTTCTTCCTCTCCTCTTTTTCTCCTTTCTTCCTCTTCTTATTTTCCTTCCTCTCATTCTTTTTCTTCTTCTTCTTCCTTCTTCCTTCTTCCTCTTTTCTTCCTTTTCCTTATTTTACTTTCTCCTCTACACTAACCTAAAATGCACTAACCTAAAATCGATCGATATCTACTAACAACCTAAATATAAAATTAATACATATATGAAAAAACATATATAAACAAAAAAAATGCTATATGAACATTATATTCATACATACATATATAGCCACATCCATTCATCACATATATATATAGCTACCACATACATATATACATTATACATATGAAAAAAATGCAATGAACAAAAAAAATACACTTATGAAAAAATACTATGAATATGTACACATATATATACATACAAACACATATACACACTTCTTCTCCTCTTTTTTTCTTCTTTTCTTCTTCTTCTTCTTCCTTCTTCCTTCTTCCTCTTTTCTTCCTTTTCCTTATTTTACTTTCTCCTCTACACTAACCTAAAATGCACTAACCTAAAATCGATCGATATCTACTAACAACCTAAATATAAAATTAATACATATATGAAAAACATATATAAAAAAAAATGCTATGAACATTATATTCATACATACATATATAGCCACATCGACCATTCATCACATATATATATATAGCTACCACATACATATATACATTATACATATGAAAAAAATGCAATGAACAAAAAATGCAGGGCAGGGCGGGGCGGGGGGCGGCGGGCAGGCAACCAGGCAGGCGGCGCGCAAGACCGCCACAGAGAGATGGGGCGGCGCGGTGGTGGCAGACAGGGCAGGCGCGCGCGGCGGCTGCCGCGGGGTGGTGGCGCGTGGGACGCGCAGGGCGCGGGACGGAGGGGCGCGAGAGCAGGCTATGCTCATAGGGGCGGCGGCGACGGCGAAGGCGTAGTAGTTGACGGCGTCGGCGGCGGCGGCGACGACAAGGTGGAGAAAGGCGTCGGCGGCGGCGAATGACGAGGAGGAGCAGGGCGTCGGGGAGAAGTGGGCGATTGGCGGAAATCGCCAAGTGCTGCTTATATAGCACATCCTTTAGTCCCGTTGGTGGCACCAACCGGGACTATCTTTAGTCGGTTGGTGCCACCAACCGGACCAAAGGCCTCTTTTTCGGCAGCCCAAAGGGCGGGAAGTCATGACCTTTGGTCCCGGTTGGTGGCTACAACCGGACTAAAGCCTCTTTAGTCCCGGTTGGTGCCACCAACCGGGACCAAAGGCCTCAGCGCTGCCAGCGTCGGGCCAAAGTTTAGTCCCACTCGCTAGTTGAGAGGGGCGCGCATGGTTTATAAGCCCCACCGCCGCCCTCTTGAACTCCTTTGAACTGCAGGCTTACGGGCCTATTTGCTCCTTCGTTGCTGTTGGACCTTCTGGCCTTCTGGGCCTGAATCTGGCCCAAATAGGGATACCGATCGTATTCAGGCCGTGGCGGCCCAAGAGGGTGGCATTTTTTTCTTGCTTTATTTAATTTATTTTGTTTCTACTTACAACAAAATACTTATTGTTGTTTTTTGTTTTGTTTTCTGCATTATTTATTTTCTTTTGTTTTTTGCTCTATTTTTAAATCTTTTTGCTTCTAGTTTTAGGAAAATTATAAACTTTCTGTTAGTGCCATTACTAATTTTCAAATTTGAAAACACTTTTTTTTGTTTTCTTTCTTGCTTTATTTAATTTATTTTGTTTCTACTTACAACAAAATACTTATTGTTGTTTTTTTGTTTTGTTTTCTGCATTATTTATTTTCTTTTGTTTTTGCTCTATTTTTTAAATCTTTTTGCTTCTAGTTTTAGGAAAATTATAAACTTTCTGTTAGTGCCATTACTAATTTTCAAATTTGAAAACACTTTTTTTGTTTTCTTTCTTGCTTTATTTAATTTATTTTGTTTCTACTTACAACAAAATACTTATTGTTGCTATTTTTAATTATTACGAGGGCGAACCATAAGACATTTCAAATGAACTCTGAAAAAGTTGAAAGTTGGCATGGTATATCATAAATTGACCCACACATAGCATGTGCATGTACAAAACGAAAAATGGTATCATACTCATCGGTTACAATATAATGGTATCATAAGCGAACAATAGTTGCGGAGAAAGTCTTCACTTTTTCTTCGCTTGTGTCATTTGCTTATTGCGCCAGAACCATGGATAATCTTCATCGTTTATCGGGATCTTTGGGTCAGCCTTGACTTTAAAGGAGGAATTTCATGAAACTTTTCATAATCTTGAGACATGTCATCTTGTCCTCCACTCCCACGATGTCCCTTTTTCCCGAAAGAACTATGTGGCGCTTTGGCTCATCGCATGATGTATTTGCTTCCTTATCTTTTCTCTTTCTCGGTCTATTGGACATGTCCTTCACATAGATAACCTGTGCCACATCATTGGCTAGGACGAACGGTTCGTCAGTGTACCCAAGATTTTTCAGATCCACTGTTGTCATTCCGTACTGTGGGTCTACACAGCACCATATCCCGACAGATTGACCCATTTGCACTTAAACAAAGGGACCTTAAAATCATGTCCGTAGTCAAGTTCCCATATGTCCACTATGTAACCATAATATGTGTCCTTTCCCCTCTCGGTTGTTGCATCAAAGCGGACACCGCTGTTTTGGTTGGTGCTCTTTTGATCTTGGTCAATCGTGTAAAATGTATTCCCATTTATCTCGTATCCTTTCCAAATCAATACGGTCAAAGATGGTCCCTGGATAACAAGTACAGCTCCTCACAAACAGTCTTGTCACCTCGTCGTGCTTCCAACCAAGCTGCTGAAAGTCTGATGTGTTCACATGTAATCCATTCGTCGACCGCTCCGGGTGTTTGAAGCGCAGATCGTTCTTGTGTTCATCGACATACGGGTCACCAAGGTAGAGTTACAGAGAAGCGTGTAGTGGGCTTGAGACCAAGAATATCCGTCCTGCATATTATTGAGTCCTTTCCAAGCGTGCCTTTTCGGTCAGTCTCCCCTCATACCGCGATTTAGGGAGACCTATCTTCTTAAGGCCAGGAATGAAGTCAACACAAAACCCGATGACATCCTCTCGTTTGATGGCCCATGGAGATGCTTCCTTCGGCCTAAGCGCGATTACGGACATATTTCTTTAGGACTCCATGAACCTCTCAAAGGGGTACATATTGTGTAGAAATCGGGTCCCGAATGACAATCTCGTCAACTAGATGAACAAGAACGTCGTCATGATATTGAAGAAGGATGGTGGGAACACCAGCTCGAAACCGACAAGACATTGCACCACATCACTCCTTAGCCTTGGTATGGTTTCGGATCGATCACCTTCGAGATATTGCATTGAGGAATGCACATAGCTTCACAATGGCTAATCGGACGTTTTCGGTAGAAGCCCCTCAATGCAACCGGAAGCGATTGCGTCATAATCACGTGGCGATCATGAGACTTTAGGTTACGAAACTTTTTCTCTGCCATATTTATTATTCCTTTTATATTCGACGAGAAGCGGTCGGGACCTTCATACTAAGCGAGGCATTCAAAGAAGATTTCCTTCTCTTCTTTGGTAAGAGCATAGCTGGCAGGACCTTCATCTTGCTTTTGGAGGCATGCCGTCTTTTTCGTGCAAACGTTGCAGGTCCTCTCGTGCCTCACCTGTATCTTTTGTCTTCCCATACACGCCCAAGAAGCCTAGCAGGTTCACGCAAAGGTTCTTCGTCACGTGCATCACGTCGATCGAAGAGCGGACCTCTAGGTCTTTCGATGAGGGTAGGTCCCAAAATATAGATTTCTTCTTCCACATGGGTGCGTGTCCCTCGGCGTCACTCGGAACAGCTAGTCCGCCGGACCCTTTCCAAAGATTACGTGTAAATCATTGACCATAACAAGTGCGTGATCACCGATGCGCATGGCGGGCTTCTTCCGGTGATCTGCCTCGCTTTTGAAATGCTTGCCTTTCTTTCGACATTGATGGTTGGTCGGAAGAAATCGGCGATGGCCCATGTACACATTCTTCCCGCAGCTTGCGGTATATACTATCGGTGTCAAGTAAACAGTGCGTGCATGCGTGGTATCCCTTGTTTATCTGTCACGAAAGGTTCTTGAGAGCGGGCCAATCGTTGATGGTCACGAACAGCAACGCCTTTAGGTTAAATTCCTCCTGTTTGTGCTCATCCCACGTCGTACACCGTTTCCATTCCACAGCTGTAAAAGTTCTTCAACTAATGGCCTTAGGTACACATCAATGTCATTGCCGGGTTGCTTAGGGCCTTGGATGAGAACGGCATCATAATGAACTTCCGCTTCATGCACATCAAGGAGGAAGGTTATACATACATAGAGTCACGGGCAGTGCTGTGATTGCTGCTCTGCTCCCGAAAGGATTAATGCCATCCGCGCTTAAAGCAAACCATACGTTCCTTGGCTCACTTGCAAACTCATCCCAAGACTTTCTCTCGATTTTTCTCCATCTGCGACCCGTCGTGGGTGCTCTCAACTTCCGTCTTTCTTACGGTCCTCACTGTGCCATCGCATCAACTTGGCATGCTCTCCGTTTCGAACAGACGTTTCAACCGTGGTATTATAGGAGCATACCACATCACCTTCGCAGAACCCTCTTCCGGGGGCTCGCCGTCAACATCACCGAGGTCATCTCGTCGATCTTATACCGTAATGCACGCATACCGGGCATGCGTTCAGATCCTTATGCGCACCGCGTAGAGGATCAGATCATTAGGGCATGCATGTATCTTCCGCACCTCAATCCTAGAGGGCATCGACCTTCTTTGCTGCGTATGTCTTTGTCGGGCAATTCGTTATCCTTTGGAAGCTTCTTCTTCAATATTTTAAGTAGCTTCTCAAATCCTTTATCGAGCACAAGATTCTCTGCCTTCCATCGCAGCAATTCGATCGGTACCTAGCTTTGTGTTACCATCTTCGCAATTGGGGTACAACCCTTTTTGTGGTCCTCTAGCATGCGATCGAACTTCATCTTCTCTTTTGACTTTCGCATTGCGTCCTTGCATCGACAATGACCCGCGGAGATCATCATCATCGGGCACATCATCTGGTTCCTCTTGATCTTCAGCAGCTTCTCCGTTGCAGCATCATCGTGCACATCGTCTGGTTCCTCTTGATCTTCGGAGCATCACCGTATTCAGGGGCACATAGTTGTCATCGTACTCTTCTTCTTCGCCGTCTTCCATCATAACCCCTATTTCTCCGTGCCTCGTCCAAACATTATAGTGTGGCATGAAACCCTTGTAAAGCGGTGGGTGTGCAGGATTTTCCGGTCGAGTAAGACTTCAGATTCCCACATATAGGGCATGGACAACACATAAAACCATTCTCCTTGTTTGCCTCAGCCACTTGAGAAAATTATGCACACCCTTAATGTACTCGAAGGTGTGTCTTGAACCGTACATCCATTGCCGGTTCATCTGTGTGCATTATATATAATTAAGTGTGTCAAAAATCATTAGAGAGATCATGAATAGATAATTAATTAAGTGACCAAATTAATAGAAGTTCATCATCACATTAAAACCAAAGTACATACATAGTTCTCATCTAACAACATAAAGCTCTGCAGAGCATCTAAATTAATTAAACCATACACTGAAACTATGTAAAACATTTCAATGCGAAAACAAATGCGATCATAATCGCAACCAATGTAACAACTGATCCAACGACATAATGATACCAAGCCTCGGTATGAATGGCATATTTTCTAATCTTTCTAATCTTCAAGCGCATTGCATCCATCTTGATCTTGTGATCATCGACGACATCCGCAACATGCAACTCCAATATCATCTTCTCCTCCTCAATTTTTCTAATTTTTCCTTCAACAAATTGTTTTCTTCTTCAACTAAATTTAACCTCTCGACAATAGGGTCGGTTGGAATTTCGGTTCAACAACCTCCTAGATGAATAAAATCTATGTCACGTTGGTCGGCATAATTGTCATAAACAATAAATGAACCAATAGTTATGAAAAGATAATATATACCACATCCGAATCATAGACAGGGCGAGGGCCGACGAGGCGGATACCAAAACCATCGCACTATATAAGATGCAATAATAAAAGTAAGAAAATTATACAAGTATATATCTATCTAAACATACAAATAAGAATATTTTTCCTTTCGGAAAGAAGATAAGAACAAGAGGCTCACCACGGTGGTGCCGCCGATGAGATCGGTGCGGTGATCGACGACGTTGAAGACGGGGATGGGGCGTGACGGACCGCTAAACCTAGACAAATATGGAGGAAAATGGAGCTTGGCGGTCGAGCTTGGAGAGGAGAAACCTTAAGTAGTGTGGCTCGGGCATTCCATCGAACACCTTGTGTGCATATGAGGTGAGCTAGAGCACCACCAAGCCCTCTCCCCTCGGCCGGAAAAAAGCAGGCGGTGTGCTCTGCTCTTGCGCTGGGGTATATATAGGCACCACCATTGGTCCCGGTTGGTCGTCTGAACCGGGACTAAGGAGTTTCCTTGGTCCCGTTCGTGCCATGAACCGGGCGAATGGTTGTTGGCCAGAGCGGGGATCATTGGTCCCGTTCATCCTACCAACCGGGACCAAAGGTCGAACGAACCGGGACCAATGGCCCACGTGGCCTGCCGGCCCCGGGCTCACGAACGGGTCCGATGCCCCATTGGTCCCGGTTACGATGAACCGGACTAATGGGCTGGACCGGCCTGGACCATTGCCCCCTTTTCTACTAGTGGTCGGCCCCCCTCCCAATTCGGATTGGGCTTGGGGGGGCGCGCCCCCTCCCTTGCTCCTTCTCCATCCCTTCCACTAAGGCCCAATAAGGCCCATACACTTACCGGGGGGTTCCGGTAACCTCCCGGAACTCCCGTATTTTCCCAATCTCACCCGGAACCTTTCCGGTGTCCAAATATATCCATCCAATATATCAATCTTTATTTCTCGACCATTTCGAGACTCCTCGTCATGTCCGTGATCACATCCGGGACTCCGAACAACCTTCGGTACATCAAAATACATAAACTCATAATGAAACCGCTATCGAAACCTTAAGCGTGCGGACCCTATGGTTCGAGAACAATGTAGACATGACCGAGACACGTCTCGGTCAATAACCAATAGCGGGACCTGGATGCCCATATTGGTTCCTACATATTCTATGAAGATCTTTATCGGTCAAACCGCACAACAACATCGTTGTTCCCTTTGTCATCGGTATGTTACTTGCCGAGATTCGATCGTCGGTATCCAATACCTAGTTCAATCTCGTTACCGGAAAGTCTCTTTACTCGTTCCGTAATACATCATCTTGCAACTAACTTATTAGTTGAAATGCTTGCAAGGCTTAAGTGATGTGTATTACCGAGAAGGGCCAGAGATACCTCTCCGACATTGGAGTGACAAATCCTAATCTCGAAACGCCAACTCAACAAGTACCTTGAGAGACACCTGTAGAACACCTTTATAATCACCCGCTTATGTTGTGACGTTTGGTAGCACACAAAGTGTTCCTCCGTAAACGGAGTTGCATAATCTCATAGTCACAGGAACATGTATAAGTCATGAAGGAAGCAATAGCAACATACTAAGCGATCGGGTGCTAAGCTAACGGAATGGGTCATGTCAATCAGATCATTCAACCAATGATGTGACCTTGTTAATCAAATAACAACTCCTTGTTCATGGTTAGGAAACATAACCATCTTGATTAACAAGCTAGTCAAGTAGAGGCATACTAGTGACACTCTGTTTGTCTATGTATTCACACATGTATTATGTTTCCGGTTAATACAATTCTAGCATGAATAATAAACATTTATCATGATATGAGGAAATAAATAATAACTTTATTATTGCCTCTAGGGCATATTTCCTTGATCTCCCACTTGCACTAGAGTCAATAATCTAGATTACACAAAATGATTCTAACACCCATGGAGTCTTGGTGTTGATCATGTTTTGCTTGTGGAAGAGGCTTAGTCAACGGTCTCGCAACATTCAGATCCGTATGTATCTTGCAAATCTCTATGTCTCCCACGGACTAGATCCGGATGGAATTGAAGGCGTCTCTTGATGTGCTTGGTTCTTTTGTGAAATCTGGATTCCTTCGCTAAGGCAATCGCTCCATATTGTCACAAAAGATTTTCATTGATCCGATGCACTAGGTATGACACCTAGATCGGATATGAACTCCTTCATCCAGACTCCTTCATTGGCTGCTTCCGAAGCAGCTATGTATTCCGCTTCACACGTAGATCCCGCCACGACGCTTTGCTTTGAACTGCACCAACTGACAGCTCCACCGTTTAATGTAAACACGTATCCGGTTTGAGATTTAGAATCGTCCGGATCAGTGTCAAAGCTTGCATCAACGTAACCATTTACGATGAGCTCTTTGTCACCTCCATATACGAGAAACATATTCTTAGTCCTTTTCGGTATTTCAGGATGTTCTTGACGCTGTCCATGATCCACTCTGGATTACTTTGGTACCTCCTGCTAGACTTATAGCAAGGCACACATCAGGTCTGGTACACAGCATTGCATACATGATAGAGCCTATGGCTGAAGCATAGGGAACATTTTTCATTTTCTCTCTATCTTATGCAGTGGTCGGGCTTTGAGTCTTACTTGCTTGCCGATCATCGGGCAAGTCAACCAAAGTCCATACTTTGTTCTCATACATGGATCCCATCTCAGGTTTCATGGCTTCAAGCCATTTTGCGGAATCTGGGCTCACCATCGCTTCTTCATAGTTCGTAGGTTCATCATGATCTAGCAGCATGACTTCCAGAATAGGATTACCGTACCACTCTGGTGCGGATCTTACTCTGTTCAACCTACGACGTTATGTACTAACTTGATCTGAAGTTCTATGATCATCATCATCAACTTCCTCACTAGTTGGTTTTGACGTCACAGAAACCGGTTCTTGTGATGTATTATTTTCCAACAAGGGAATAGGTACAATTACCTCATCAAGTTCTACTTTCCTCCCACTCACTTCTTTCGAGAGAAACTCCTTCTCTAGGTAGGATCCATTCTTAGCAACGAATGTCTTGCCTTCGGATCTGTGATAGAAGGTGTACCCAACTGTCTCCTTTGGGTATCCTATGAAGACACATTTCTCCGATTTGGGTTCGAGCTTATCAGGTTGAAGCTTTTTCACATAAGCATCGCATCCCCAAACTTTAAGAAACGACAACTTTGGTTTCTTGCCAAACCATAGTTCATAAGGTGTCGTCTCAACGGATTTCGACGGTGCCCTATTTAACGTGAATGTGGCTGTCTCTAAAGCATAACCCCAAAATGATAGCGGTAAATCTGTAAGAGACATCATAGATCGCACCATATCAAGTAAAGTACGATTACGATGTTCGGACACACCATTACGTTGTGGTGTTCCGGGTGGCGTGAGTTGCGAAACTATTCCACATTGTTTTAAGTGTAGACCAAACTCGTAACTCAAATATTCTCCTCCACGATCAGATCGTAGAAACTTTATTTTCTTGTTACGATGATTTTCAACTTCACTCTGAAATTCTCTGAACTTTTCAAATGTTTCAGACTTATGTTTCATTAAGTAGATATACCCATATCTGCTTAAATCATCTGTGAAGGTGAGAAAATAACGATATCCGCCACGAGCCTCAACATTCATCGGACCGCATACATCTGTATGTATGATTTCCAACAAATCTGTTGCTCTCTCCATAGTACCGAAGAACGACGTTTTAGTCATCTTGCCCATGAGGCACGGTTCGCAAGTACCAAGTGAATCATAATCAAGAGGTTCCAAAAGTCCATCAGTATGGAGTTTCTTCATGCGCTTTACACCGATATGACCTAAATGGCAGTGCCACAAATAAGTTGCACTATCATTATCAACTCTGCATCTTTTGGCTTCAACACTATGAATATGTGTATCACTACTATCGAGATTCATCAAAAATAGACCACTCTTCAAGGGTGCATGACCATAAAAGATATTACTCATATAAATAGAACAACCATTATTCTCTGATTTAAATAAATAACCGTCTCGCATCAAACAAGATCTAGATATAATGTTCATGCTCAACGCTGGCACCAAATAACAATTATTTAGGTCTAATACTAATCCCGAAGGTAGATGTAGAGGTAGCGTGCCGACCGCGATCACATCGACTTTGGAACCGCTTCCCACGCGCATCGTCACCTCGTCCTTTGCGGTGTTAAGCAATCCGTAGTCCTGTTTGAGTTGCAAATATTAGCAATGAACCAGTATCAAATACCAGTGCTCTGCGAGCTCTAGTAAGGTACACATCAATAACATGTATATCACATATAACTTTGTTCACCTTGCCATCCTTGTTATCCGCCAAATACTTGGGGCAGTTCCGCTTCTAGTGACCAGTCTGCATGCAGTAGAAGCACTCAGTTTCAGGCTTAGGTCCAGACATGGGTTTCTTCTCTTGAGCAGCAACTTGTTTGATGTTCTTCTTGAAGTTCCCCTTCTTCTTCCCTTTGCCCTTTTTCTTGAAACTAGTGGTCTTGTTAACCATCAACACTTGATGCTCCTTCTTGATTTCTACCTCCGCAGCCTTTAGCATTGCGAAGAGCTCGGGAATCGTCTTATCCATCCCTTGCATATTATAGTTCATCACGAAGCTCTTGTAGCTTGGTGGAAGTGATTGGAGAATTCTGTCAATGACTCTATCATCCGGAAGAGTAACCCCCAGTTGAATTAAGTGATTACAATACCCAAACATCTTGAGTATGTGCTCACTGACAGAACTATTCTCCTCCATCATGCAGCTATAGAACTTATTGGAGATTTCATATCTCTCAATCCGGGCATTCTTCTGGAATATTAACTTCAACTCCTGGAACATCTCATATGCTCCATGACGTTCAAAACGTCGTTGAAGTCCCGGTTCTAAGCCGTAAAGCATGGCACATTGAACTATCGAGTAGTCATCAGCTTTGCTCGCCAGACGTTCTTAACGTCGTCGGTTACATCAGCAGCAGGCTGGCACCCAGCGGTGCTTCGGGGCGTAATTTTTACGTGCAGCAATGAGGATAATCCTCAAATTACGGACCCAGTCCGCGTAGTTGCTACCATCATCTTTCAACTTAGCTTTCTCAAGGAACACATTAAAATTCAATGGAACAACAACACGGGCCATCTATCTACAATCAACATAGACAAGCAAGATACTATCAGGTACTAAGTTCATGATAAATTTAAGTTCAATTAATCATATTACTTAAGAACTCCCACTTAGGCGAGACATCTCTCTAGTCATCTAAGTGATCACGTGATCCAAATCAACTAAACCATAACCGATCATCACGTGAGATGGAGTAGTTTTCAATGGTGAACATCTTATGTTGATCATATCTACTATATGATTCATGCTCGACCTTTCGGTCTCCGTGTTCGAGGCCATATCTGCATATGCTAGGCTCGTCAAGTTTAACCCGAGTATTCGCATGTGCAACAACGGCTTGCACCCGTTGTAGATGGACGTGGAGCTTATCACACCCGATCATCACGTGGTGTCTGGGCGCGACGAACTTTGGCAACGGTGCATACTCAGGGAGAATACTTCTTGATAATTTTTAGTGAGAGATCATCTTAAAATGCTACCGTCAATCAAAGCAAGATAAGATGAATAAAGGATAAACATCACATGCAATCGATATAAGTGATATGATATGGCCATCATCATCTTGTGCTTGTGATCTCCATCTCCAAAGCACCATCATGATCACCATCGTCACCGGCGTGACACCTTGATCTCCATCGTAGCATCGTTGTCGTTTACGCCATCTATTGCTTCTACGACTATCGCTACCGCTTAGTGATAAAGTAAAAGCAATTACAGAGCGTTGCATTTCATACAATAAGCGACAACCATGTGGCTCCTGCTAGTTGCCGATAACCCGGTTACAAAACATGATCATCTCATACAAAAAATATAGCATCATGTCTTGGCCATATCACATCACAACATGCCTGCAAAAACAAGTTAGGCGTCCTCTACTTTGTTGTTGCAAGTTTTACATGGCTGCTACGGGCTTAAGCAAGAACCAATCTCACCTACGCATCAAAACCACAACGATAGTTTGTCAAGTTGATGTTGTTTTAACCTTCGCAAGGACCGGCGTAGCCACACTCGGTTCAACTAAAGTTGGGCCGACACCGCTAGTCACTGTGTGCATAGCACGGCGGTAAAACCAGTCTCGCGTAAGCGTACCGTAATGTCGGTCCGGCGCTTCATCCAACAATACCGCCCGAACCAAAGTATGACATCTTTGGTAAGCAAGATGACTTATATCGCCCACAACTCACTTGTGTTCTACTCGTGCATATAACATCAAACCATAAAAACCTAGGCTCGGATGCCACCGTTGGGGAACGTAGTAATTTCAAAAAATTTCCTACGCACACGCAAGATCATGGTGATGTATAGCAACGAGAGGGAAGAGTGTTGTCTACGTACCCTCGTAGACCGAAGCGGAAGCATTGACGCAACGTAGAGGAAGTAGTCGTACGTCCTCCCGGTCCAACCAATCCAAGCACCGTTACTCCGGCACCTCCGAGTTCTTGACACACGTACAGCTCGATGACGCACCCCGATCTCCGATCCAGCAGAGGCGTGGGGAGGAGTTCCGTCAGCATGACGGCGTGGTGACGATCTTGATGTTCTCCTGTTGCAGGGCTTCGCCTAAGCACCGCTACAATATGACCGAGGTGTAATATCGTGGAGGGGGGCACCGCACACGGCTAAGGAACGATCTCAATGATCAACTTCTGTCTAGGGTGCCCCCCTGCCCCCATATATAAAGGAGGGAGGGAGGAGGAGGCCGGCCCAAGGGGGTGGCGCGCCCTAGGGGGGGCAAACCTACTCCAAGTAGGTTTGCCCCCCCCTTCCTATTCGAAGTAGGAGAAGGAAGGAAGAGGGTGGAGGAGAGAAGGAAAGGGGGGGGGCGACCCCCCCCCCCAATTCGGATTGGGCTTGGGGGGGGGAGCGCCCCCTCCCTTGCTCCTTCTCCCTCCCTTCCACTAAGGCCCAATAAGGCCCATACACTTACCGGGGGGTTCCGGTAACCTCCCGGAACTCCGGTATATTCCCAATCTCACCCGGAACCTTTCCGGTGTCCAAATATATCCATCCAATATATCAATCTTCATGTCTCAACCATTTCGAGACTCCTCGTCATGTCCGTGATCACATCCGGGACTCCGAACAACCTTCGGTACATCAAAATACATAAACTCATAATGAAACTGTCATCGAAACCTTAAGCGTGCGGACCCTATGGTTCGAGAACAATGTAAACATGACCGAGACACGTCTCCGGTCAATAACCAATAGCGGGACCTGGATGCCCATATTGGTTCCTACATATTCTACGAAGATCTTTATCGGTCAAATCGCACAATAACATACATTGTTCCCTTTGTCATCGGTATGTTACTTGCCCGAGATTCGATCGTCGGTATCCAATACCTAGTTCAATCTCGTTACCGGCAAGTTTCTTTACTCGTTCTGTAATACATCATCTTGCAACTAACTTATTAGTTGAAATGCTTGCAAGGCTTAAGTGATGTGTATTACCGAGAGGGCCCAGAGATACCTCTCCGACATTCGGAGTGACAAATCCTAATCTCGAAATACGCCAACTCAACAAGTACCTTCGGAGACACCTGTAGAGCACCTTTATAATCACCCGATTCGTTGTGACGTTTGGTAGCACACAAAGTGTTCCTCCGTAAGCAGGAGTTGCATAATCTCATAGTCACAGGAACATGTATAAGTCATGAAGGAAGCGATAGCAACATACTAAACGATCGGGTGCTAAGCTAACGGAATGGGTCATGTCAATCAGATCATTCAACCAATGATGTGACCTTGTTAATCAAATAACAACTCCATGTTCATGGTTAGGAAACATAACCATCTTTGATTAACAAGCTAGTCAAGTAGAGGCATACTAGTGACACTCTGTTTGTCTATATATTCACACATGTATTATGTTTCCGGTTAATACAATTCTAGCATGAATAATAAACATTTATCATGATATGAGGAAATAAATAATAACTTTATTATTGCCTCTAGGGCATATTTCCTTCAGGAGAATCGCTCAACTAGTGAGCATGTGCTCAGATTGTCTGGATACTTCAATCGCTTGAATCAAGTGGGAGTTAATCTTCCAGATAAGATAGTGATTGACAGAATTCTCTAGTCACCATCACTAAGTTACTAGAACTTCGAGATGAACTATAGTATGCAAGGGATGACGAAAACGATTCCCGAGCTCTTCGTGATGTTGAAATCAACGAAGGTAGAAATCAGAAAAGAGCATCAAGTGTTGATGATTGACAAGACCACTAGTTTCAAGAAAAGGCAAAGGGAAAGAAAGGAAACTTCAAGTAGAATGACAAGCAAGTTGTCACTCCTTGAAGAAGCTCCAAGCTGGACCAAAGCACGAACCGAGTGCTTACAATGCAAAGGAAATTGTCCTTTGAAGCGGAAATGCCCTGAATATTTGGTGGATAAGAAGGATGGCAAAGTGAACAAGGGTATATTTGATATACATGTTATTGATGTGTGCTTTACTAGTGTTTATAGTAGCCCCTGAGTATTTGATACTTGTTCGGTTGCTAAGATTAGTAACTCGAAACAGGAGTTACAGAATAAACAAAGACTAGTTGAAGGGGAAGTGACGATGAGTGTTGGAAGTAGTTCCAAGATTGATATGATCAGCATCGCACACTCCCTATACTTTTGGGATTAGTGTTAAACCTAAATAAATGTTATTTGGCGTTTTGCGTCGAGCATGAATATGATTGTGATCATGTTTATTGCAATACGGTTATTCATTTAAAATCAGAGAATAATTGTTGTTCTATCTAAATGAATAAAACCTTCAATGGTCATACACCCAACAAAAATAGTTTGTTGGCTCTCGATCATAGTGATGCACATATTCATAATATTGATGCCAAAAGATGCAAAGTTAATAATGATAGTGCAACTTATTTGTGGCACTGCCATTTTGGTCATAACGGTGTAAAGCGCATGAGAAACTCCATAAAGATGGATTTTCGGAATCACTTGGTTATGAATCATTTGATGCTTGCGAACCGTGCCTTTTGTGCAACATGACTAAAACTCCGTTCTCCGGAACAATGGAACAAGCTACTGACTTATTGGAAATAATACATACCGATGTATGCGATCCAATGAGTGTTGATGCTCGTGGCAAGTATCGTTATTTTCTGACCTTCACAAGATGATTTGAGCAGATATGGGTATATCTACTTGATGAAACATAAGTCTGAAATAGTTGAAAGGTTCAAAGAATTTCAGAGTGAAGTGGAAAAATCATCATAACAAGAAAATAAAGTTTACTGCGATCTGATCACGGAGACGAATATTTGAGTTCTGAGTTTGGTCTTCAATTAAAGCAATGTGGAATAGTTTCACAGCTCACGCCACCGAACACCACAGCGTTATGGTGTGTCCAAACATCGTAACCGCACTTTATTGGATATAGTGCGATCTATGATGTCTCTTACTGATTTACCACTATTGTTTTTGGGTTATGCATTAGAGACAGCTGCACTCACGTTAAAGGGCACCATCTAAATCCGTTGAGGCGACACCATATGAACTGTGGTTTAGCAAGAAACCCAAGTTGTCGCTTTCTCAAAGTTTGGGGCTGCGATGATTATGTGAAAAAGTTTCATCTGATAAGCTCGAACCCAAATCGAGAAGCGTCTTCATAGAATACCCAAAGGAAATTGTTGGGTACACCTTCTATCACAGATCCGAAGGCAAGATATTCGTTGCTAAAATGGATCCTTTCTAGAGAAGGAGTCTCTCAAAAAGAAGTGAGTGGGAGAAAAGTAGAACTTGATGAGGTAATTGTACCTTCTCCCGAATTGGAAAATTGTTCATCACTGAAATCAGTTCGATGATTTCTACACCAATTAGTGAGGAAGCTAATGATGATGATCATGAAACTTGAGATCAAGTTACTCTGAACCTCGTAGGTCTTCGAATACGGTCCGCACTAGAGTGGTACGGTAATCCTGTTCTGGAAGTCATGTTACTAGACCATGATGAACCTACAAACTATGAGGAAGCGATGATGAGCCCAGATTCCGCAAAATGGCTTAAGGACATGAAATCTGAGATGGGATCCATGTATGAGAACAAAGTGTGGACTTTGGTGCAGTTGCCCGATGATCGGCAAGCCATATTGTATAAATGGATCTTCAAGAGGAAGACGGACGTTGATAGTAGTGTTACTATCTACAACGCTCGACTTGTCACAAAAAGGTTTTTGACAAGTTCAAGGTGTTGACTACAATGAGATTTTTTTCAACTGTAGCGATGCTTAAGTCTGTCCGAATCATGTTAGCAATTGCCACATTTTATGAAATCTGGCAAATGGATGTCAAAACTGCATTCCTTAATGGATTTATTAAAGTAGAGTTGTATATGATGCAACCAGAAGGTTTTGTCAATCCTAAAGATGCTAACAAAGTGTGCAAGCTCCAGCAATCCATCAATGGACTGATGCAAGCATCTCGGAGTTGGAATATACGCTTTCATGAGTTGATCAAAGCATATGGTTTTATACAGATTTTTGGAAAGGCCTGTATTTACAAGAAAGTGAGTGGGAGCACTACATCATTTCTGATAAGTATATGTGAATGACATATTGTTGATTGGAAATAATGTAGAATTATTCTGCAAAGCATAAAGGAGTGTTTGACAGGAGTTTTTCAAAGAAAGACCTCGGTTAAGCTGCTTACATATTGAGCATCAAGATCTATAGAGATAGATCGAGACGCTTGATAAGTTTTTTCAATAAGTACATACCTTGACAAAGATTTTGAAGTAGTTCAAAATGGAACAGTCAAAGAAAGAGTTCTTGCCTGTGTTACAAGGTGTGAAATTGAGTAAGACTCAAAGCCCGACCACGGCAGAAAATAGAAAAGAGAATGAAAGACATTCCCTATGCCTCAGTCATAGGTTCTATAAAGTATGCTATGATATGTACCAGACCTATTGTATACCTTGCTCTGAATTTGGCAAGGGAGTACAATAGTGATCTAGGAGTAGATCACTGGACATTGGTCAAGAATATTCTTAGTGAGGACTAAGGAAGTATTTCTCGGTTATGGAGGTGATAAAAGAGCCCGTCGTAAAGAGCTACATCGGTGCAAGCTTTTACACCGATCCAGATGACTCTAAGTCTCAATCTGGATACATATTGAAAGTGGGAGCAATTAGCTAGAGTAGCCCCGTACAGAGCATTGTAGACATAGAATATTTGCAAAATACATACGGCTCTGAATGTGACAGACCCGTTGACTAAGCTTCTCTCACGAGCAAAACATGATCACACCTTAGTACTCTTTGGGTGTTAATCACATAAGCGATGTGAACTAGATTATTGACTCTAGTAAACCCTTTGGGTGTTGGTCACATGACGATATGAACTATGGGTGTTAATCATATACAGATATGAATATTGGTGTTAAATCACATGGTGATGTGAACTAGATTATTGACTCTAGTGCAAGTGGGAGACTGAAGGAAATATGCCCTAGAGGCAATAATAAAGTTATTATTTATTTCCTTATTTCATGATAAATGTTTATTATTCATGCTAGAATTGTATTAACCGGAAACATGATACATGTGTGAATACATAGACAAACATATAGTCACTAGTATGCCTCTACTTGACTAGCTCATTAATCAAAGATGGTTATGTTTCCTAACCATAGACATGTGTTGTCATTTGATTAATGGGATCACATCATTAGGAGAATGATGTGATTGACTTGACCCATTCCGTTAGCTTAGCACTTGATCATTTAGTATGTTGCTATTGCTTTCTTCATGACTTATACAAAGTTACTACAACTATGAGATTGTGCAACTCCCGTTTACCGGAGGAACACTTTGTGTGCTACCATACGTCACAACGTAACTGGGTGATTATAAAGGTGCTCTACAGGTGTCTCCAAAGGTACATGCACTAGTGCAGAACCGGGCATTAGCACCGGTTCGTAAGGCCCTGTAGTGCCGGTTACATAACCGGCACTAAATTGTGGTCACTAAAGCCCCCCCCCCTTTAGTACCGGTTCAGCACGAACCGGTGCTAAAGGGAAACCACGTGGCACGAGCCAGCTCCGGGGGCCTGGAGCCCTTTAGTACCGGTTGGTAAGACCAACCGGTACTATAAGGTTTGGGGGGTTTTTAGTTTTATGATTTCTTTTTCATTTAATTTTGTGTTTCCATTTTAATTCTTTTTCGTTTGCTGGTATTTTACGATACTACACATTGTACACGTTATATATATATATATATATATATATATATATATATATATATATATATATATATATATATATAAAAATAAATTTCTAGTAGAACCAATCATGCATATATATATCATCAATGTCTCACAAACCACCATATTAACTAATTCACACATACACACATGTATAGCTATATACAATTTCTCCTACATATGAATGTTGCCTTGAGCCAGTGGCATTAGCCTAATTGGTGCCTTGAACACGATGACAATTGGAAGTGGTTTTCATGGGGGCGGTGGCGGGTAATAGTATTCTCCTTGGTTCTGACACAGGTCGAGCAAAAATCCGCTATTTCCTCTTGAAGTGCTTCTCGGCGCTTCGTTTCTATGAGCTTCTCCGCACCTCTTTGAACTGTTAAGAAGGAGATCAATATGCATGTGTATTAGTTGTGTGACTAGATATCGATAATGGTGTAAAATTGTGAATAGTGTTACGACAAGCGTACCCATTCTGTCTTTGAGATCTTCTCCTTTGGATACCATCATGCGAATGTTCTCACAAGCGCAGAATGCACAGATCAGTCCCTGCGCTGCTTGAGGCCTTTACGAGAATGGAATTTGATTAGATAAAATTAATCAAGCATAATAATTAAAGAGATGGCAGCTAGCTAGCTAGCTAGTACTATAAATGCTTACCTTGGGTGAAACCATTTAAGCTTTTTTTCCATTCGCCGGGCGTGTGGCGATGAACCTTGCCCAAGCCCTGCCCGCCGACAAAGAAAATGAATAAAGGGGTTATTAAATAGTTCATATCATGAAATGACGAACTAAATAGGCCGAGATATATAGTTAATAATGATTGAAATTACCTGTTGACTATCCCATACAAGATGTTATAGTCTGTTTTTTCTGAGATTAGTGAGTCTAGTACTTCAACTGTTCCGGCGTCAACTTTAATGATACACAAGACCCAGTGAAATCTGCATGCACACACGTTTGCATGTCTTAATTAAGCGGGCATATGTAAGCAAAAACATGTAGCTAGCTAGTAGGCAAAAACATAGAATTTGTAGTACAAGACAGTGTGACTCACTGGAAGTTGTAAGGAAGTACTATATCTTCATTGTATTTGAGGCTCTTCAAGAACTCTAGCATGTTGTCCTCTACTTCCTTTGCATAACGTGGATTTATTAGCCATATGTATTCATTAACGGTGTTAGGGTCAATGAACCCAATGCCAAAGCGTCCCCATTTTCTCATTTCATACATCTTCATCCTGCATATATAATACCACAGAAAAGAATATAGTGAGGATAATTACATGTAACGATTGATCAAAAGGATCACTACAGCTAGCTTGAGACTTAAATTATAGAAAGAAATCACTTACAGACAATAGCAACTGACGATAGATTTGTCGAGTGCGTCTTGATTGTAGAACTGAAACAGTTCTAAATACTCAACGGACACAGCTTTCTCATGGAAGTAATGGTCCTGCTTGACATTCACCATGAGGGACAATCGATCTGAAATCTTGGTAATGTTCATGTACCATTGATGCAATTCATACATTCTCGTTGGGAGGTTCTTGACCTTGTTTGGCGCGACCAAAGGTTGGCCCTGGACATATTTCCATTTTATTTCATACTCTCTAAGCAAAGGCATGGGCTCGATCTCGAGGAGTTGTCCAACAGTGATGTTGAGAACTTCAGCCTGCATTATATGCTCCTCCGTTATTACCACATTGCCCACCTCGGGAACGTGCATTGTTTGCCCACAATAATATTGGGCGCGCGTACTGTCACCTGTTGTTGGCACAACAAGCGAGGGGATCGATTATGCCGCCTGTTCTCCCAGCTGTGGAATGGTTTTCCCGCATTTTTTGGCTGCTGCTTCTTGTTTGCTCGATCCCGATGTAGACGTGCTCGATTTAACTTCCTGATGTGGCGCTCATAGTCTGTGTCAATAGGCTTGGGAGCTAGTGGTTGAGCCATACGAATGAAGTGGTCAATCGTTTCCTCAGGCACTTTCTCCCTTGGCGGCGGTGGCGGTTTCGGTGCAAAATGGGCTTCCACCTCAGCCTTTGATATGGCTGTGATTTCGTCCTCGGACTGTCATAAGACCTCTGCGGAAGAGGCTTGAGGCTTGGACCATATTTATATCGCTTGCCTCCGCTTTGTACTTCTGTACTACCTCGACTCGTGCCGCTCGCACCATAGCTGCGGGTGTCTCTTCTGCGATTGCTGAGGCGGCGGAGACGGCTGACGGGGCTGAGTTGGACGAGGAGGAGTGGCCTGAGATTTTGCCGGACTTGGAGAAGGAGTGGATGTCTGACGTTGTGGCGGACTTGGAGGAGGTGGATTGTCCTGACACTTTGCCGGACTTGGAGGAGGAGTGGCCTGACACTTTGCCGGACTTGGTGGACTTGCAGGAGCGGGAGTCTGCTGACTCGGTGGCGGACTTCGACGAGGACTCGGTGGACGCGGTGTCGATGGCCTTGAAAGATGATGCAATCCTTTTTCCATAGGATGATCGATGTTTGGCCTCTCAGAAAGCGCCGCCGTCACCTCTAGCAATGTCAAGTTGTAGCCCGAATATGGTGGGTCCACCACCTCATCAACCAAGACACGAGCATAGCCGCTGGAATCGGGTTGCAATGGAAGGTTGCCTCGGGGGGATTTGTGAAAGCAAAGCCGTCCGCCACCTTCATGGATATGTTCTTCATTTTGACGTGTAGCTCGCAGTTAGTGTTCTCCGTGATGTCATCCACGGGGTATCTACCCAGCATTGCGTCGTCCGGGACGGAACCCACACTGCTTCTCGGCATGGATGGGCCGGTGCTATCCAATGCTGGATCATCCGCGAGCTGCTGCAGCTACTAAGACCCTCTTTGATGGGTAAGTGAGTCGATCTGCTCCTGCTGCCGCTGGAATTTGACTGCCAATTCCGCTTGACTTGCTTCTAGGCCTTGAAGGCGTTCATAGTTCCGCTTCCTCTGCTCCTCCTCCATCTTCCTCTTCTTCTCCTCCGCAATCTTCTTTCTCGCACGGGTTTTGTAGTCGGTGTTCCATTCTGAAAACCCCTCATACCACGGAATAGCACCCTTGCCTCGTGTTCTTCCGGGTGTTCAGGATTTCCCGAGAACGCAGCGTAAGCTCGTCGTTCTCTCTTGGGCTGGAACACCCCGTTCGTGCCTCTTCTATTGCAACAAGTATCGCATCGTCGGCTCCTTGAGACTTGCCCTCGTCGAAACAATGCTGTCTCCGGTCCAACTCCCCCATGCGCATAGAACCAAGTCCCGACCACAGGGGCCAGCTCTTAGTAGCCGGAGTGACACCTGCATCCTCCATCTCTTTCTCGGACTTATCCCACTTAGGCATTGCCACCGCGCAGCCACAGCCCCACTTATGGAACTTGTCCTTTTTTCGGCATTCTTCTTGTTTATTCTCGACCGTTCCTTAGCTAATTCCGAATCCTTGAATTTCACGAAATCGTCCCAATGATCACGTTGGTTCTCTAGTGTTCCCTTGAATCTGGAGTCTTCCTTCCTCCTTGACGTACTTCTTCCATTCACGATTCTTGTGGTTCTTGAATGCAATCGCCATCATCCTAAGAGCAGCCTCCTTGACTTTATGCACATCTCGCTTACGCGAAATGATCGGTAGGGTGAAATGTTCCATGAGAGTATCCCAAAGCAGATCTTTTTGATTCTTGTCGACAAAAGTAACATCTGGACGTGGCTTTGCTGGCTCTCTCCATTCTTGAAGTTTGATCGGGAGTTGGTCCTTCACAAGAACTCCGCACTGTACTTGTCCGCAATCTTCTTAGGCGCTAATGGTTTGCCAGTAGGGCCGCATGCCTCGATATTGTACTTTATGCCCGGCTTCAACTTTTTGTTCGGGCCTCGTTTAAATCATTTTGCACGAAGATTTGCTCGATCCGGATGGCTGAAAGAACAAAGATCGATTCGTTAATATATCTTCAAGTCATTTAAAACATGTGATGATCACCAGATGCCTGCTTATATAAATATATATACCTCGTCGGTCTTTGTTGTTTCAGGATCAACATGTTCTTCGTCATCGTCATAATCATAGTTCATGACTTCATCAATTTGGTCGTCGCGATCGAATTACATATCACCCTCTCCAGTGTTGTTTAGAAATTCGGAGCCGTCATAATCTTCTTCATTCTGATTATCATCTGGCCCGCGTATCATATCGAACATGGTCTGTTCTCCCTCTCTGTCGGTATTGTCTGCCATAGCTTTTGTTTAACTAATCCAAAAGAAATATAAAACAATTTAGTATTCAAATTACATCGTCTCGAATAATAGATATAATCTCGAATACATCGTCTAGAATAATAGATATAATCTCGAATACATCGTCTCGAATAATATATAATATTGAATAGTACATCACTGGCTATTAGCTAATAAAGATCGAATACTACAGAAGAATCTAGGACACTCGCGGTTCCTCCGGCGCGGGCGGTGGACACCCAAAGAGAAGGAACCCTCACAGGATCATAGCTGAAGTGAGATCCCCGAAGAAACTGCCACGTATTGGAGAACCTGCCGCCCTCTAACGCAACCATGTAGCGATGGACGTGCTCGTCCTCCTCCCTGACACGGCGACGTACCACCTCCGGCGGGGCCAGGTCCCTCCGCACCGAAACTGGCCCACGCGAACGCCACCAAACGAGATCAGGGTCGACGACGGACCGGGGCGGGTTCCTCATCAAGCGGCGCGCCCTCGAGCAGCACCTCCGGTGCCAGCCAGTGAGCCCAGTCCGGACATGGGTCGGCTGGGCGTTATCGCGACGGGTCGACGGCGAGATCGGGCGGGCATCGTCGAGAACAAATACTAGCTATATGCCCATAAAAAGTAACATTTTTTAATGATTGGATTTTGATAACTAAAATTTCTAACATTTCTATATAACACTAATTATGCTAATCTAAATAATCTAAATAACACTAAAATTTCTAACATTTCTAACATTTCTATATAACACTAACATTTCTATATAAAACTAATTTCTAACTGATTAAACACTAATTATATCCATCTAACATGCATTCATACATATATAATAGTGAAAAAATAATCTAAATATCTAAACTAATTAAACATACAAAATACGTGTGTGTACTAATTAAACACTAATTATCTAAACTAATTAAACATACAAAATAATAATTTAAACTAATTAAAGACTAATTATCTAAACTAATTAAACATGCTTGTGTGTGTATGTGTACGGGCTCGGGGAGGGCTCACAGCGAGGCACGGCGGCGGCGGCGAGGCAATGGCGGCAGGCGACGGCGGCGGCGGCGGCGCGGCCTTGGCGGCAGGGACGGGACGACGCGACGACGAGGGACGCGCGCGGCGTGGACGGGCAGGCGGCGGCGAGGGGGTCGAGGCGGCGGCGGGGGCGAAGCGGCGACGGAGCGATCGAGGCGGCGGCGACGGCGACGGAGACGGAAAACAGAGGAACGAACAGAGAGGGAAAACGAAATTTTCGCACTCTAGTATATATAGGATGGACCTTTAGTACCGGTTGGAGCCACCAACCGGTACTATGATGAGCGTGTTTGGATGGTGTCCACGATGTGCTACGCCTGGCCTGGAGCATGCCTGAAAAATGCCTGATGGCTGTTTGGTTGAGGTCCTGGAAAAATATATGCTAGCCTGGCCTGGTGAACTTGAAAACGTACTTAGCCTGGAGTGTGACCAGGCACATTGATTAGCCTGAACCAGGCGCAGAAAAAAGGATGCCTGGGCAGCTGCCTGGTATGCTAATCAATGCATGTTTCAGTAGTTCTGGTGCTTCCGTGCAATAATAGTACTAGCATATATTATTTAATTCTCTGCCAGGCCAGGCCACAACCAAACACCTATAGTCTAAAACAGCCTGGCCAGGCACGAAATGAGACAACACCCAGGCTGAATCCAGGCAGCGTCCTGTTCCAGGCACGAAGCTCAGGAAACGAACCAAACTGACTCTAAAGGCCTGTTTTGGCCAGGCCAAGCGGTAGGAAGCGCCCCCCTTTAGTACCGGGTGGTGGCACAAACCGGTACTAAAGGCCCCTTTAGTACGGTTTGTGCCACGACCGGTACTAAAGGGGTCTTAGCAGTGTGGTCTTGACAAGTTTAGTCCCACCTCGCTAGTCGAGGGCTACCGCACTGGTTTATAAGCCCAGTCACGGTAGCTCTCTCGAGCTCCTCTCCTAACCAGGCCTACTGGGCCTACCTGTCCTCTTCGCCTAGTGGGCCTACTGTGCCTTCGCGGGCCTGCATCCTGGCCCAACGAAAGGTTGTGTCGCTAGTCGTATGCAGGCCGCTTTGGCCCAGTAGGCGGGCTTTTTTTTCTTAATTTTTTTTGCTTTATTTTTTTTGTTTTATTTATTTTTGACTTGTTTTTGCTGTATTTAGAGTTTCTTTGTGAATATTTTTGCTTTAGGTACAAAAAATTACAAACTTTCTGTTAGTGCGGGTAGATTTCAAATTTGAATAGTTTAAATTTTGAATTATTTGAAATTTGTGTGAATCACTAGTTTGTGAATAACTTAACTTTGAAAAAAGTTTTTTCAGTGATTCTTTTTTCTTATGTTTAATATTAGTGTGTTTTATAATTATATTCAATTTAGTAATGCTTAGGTTATTTAAAAAATGAAATGCCTTTGTAACAGTTCAGTTTTCGTCGGAAACCCTGATACTTCGAAAGAGATTGTCTATTTTGTACACGAAGTGCATCCAGTTTTTGCCGTAACCCTCTCTACTTTCTTGCACATGCTATTTGTATGAAATTATGATACCATGCCATTTTCAACCTTTTCTGAGTTCATTTGAATTGTTTTTCAATTTCAGGGTCATTTAGCTGGAAAAAAAATCAGTAAATGCATGAAAAGAATTTGTTTGCACATAAAATTTCTTCGCGTTTCAAATGCCAAAACACATAACTACCCTAACTATTACAGATATTCCCTCCTGGGTGTGAAACACAGAAGAAAGTGATGATAGTGAAGCCGATCACATCCCAGATCTTTGGGTGTGAAACTTTTTCTTCGCGTGTGTCCCTTTGCGCCGTAACCATGGAAAATCTTCATCATTTAACGGGATGCTCGGGTCAATATTCACTATGAATGGAGAAATTTCATCAAAATTTTCATAATCTTCTGACTTGTCTGTCTTGTCATCCACTCCCATGATGTTTCTCTTCCCAGAAAGAACTATGTGCCGCTTTGGCTCATCGTACGATGCATTAACTTCCTTATCTTTTCTTTTCTTGGCTTGGTAGACATGTCCTTCACATAGAAAACCTGTGCCACATCATTGGCTAGGACGAATGGTTCGTCGCATCACGCAAGATTGTTGAGATCCTTGTTGTCATTCCGTCATCGGGGTCTTCCGTTACCCCGCCTCGTGTCATATTGACCCATTTGCACCGAAACAAAGGGACCTTTAAACCACGTCGATAGTCAAGTTCCCATATGTCCTGTATATAACCATAATATGTTTCCTTTCCTGTCTTGGTTTCTGCATCAAAGCGGACACCACTGTTTTGGTTGGCGCTCTTCTTATCTTGGGCGATCGTGTAAAATGTATTACCATTTATCTCGTACCCTTCGAAAGTCATTATATTCGAAGATGGTAACTGGGACAGCAAGTACAGGTCATCTTCAATAGAGGTGTCATGCATGGTACGTGTCTGCAACCAGTTGGCGAAACTCTGGTTTGTTCACGTGTAATCCAGTCATCGAGACCGCTCCGGTGTTTGGGCGTAGCAAATTCTTGTGTTCATCCATATACGGAGCCACCAAGGTGGAATTCTGTAGAAGCTGTGTAGTGTGCCTCGGTGAGAGAATGTTCGTCCATACATATTATTTGTTCCCCTCCTAGCGTGCCTTTTCCATCCATGCGCCCTTATGCCGCGATTCAGAACACCAATCGCTTAAGGTCGAAATAAAGTCAATACAAAACTCAATGACCTCCTCATTTTGATGGCCCTTGGAGATGCTTCCTTCGGCCTAGCACGGTTATGAACATATTTTTTAAGACTCCATGAACCTCTCAAAGGGAACATATTGTGTAGAAATACAGGACCCAAAACGTTAATCTCTTCGCATAGGTGAACTAGGGCGTGCGTCATGATGTTGAAGAAGGATGGTGGGAACACCAACTCGAAACCGACAAGACATTGCACCAAATCATTACGTAACCTTGGTATGATTTCTGGATCGATTACCTTCGAGAGATTGCATTGAGAAATGCACATAGCTTCACAATGGCTAATCGAGCGTTTTCGGTAGAAGCCCCTCAATGCAACGGAATCAGTTGCGTCATAATCACGTGGCAGTCATGAGACTTTAGGTTCGGAACTTTTCTCTGCCATGTTTATTATTCCCTTTATATTCGACGAAAGCCGACGGTACCTTAATCTGGCGGGCATTCAAAGAAGATTTCCTTCTCTTCTTTGGTAAGGCGTAGCTTGCATGACTGTCGGTGTCAAAACGGCGGATCTCGGGTAGGGGTCCCGAACTGTGCGTCTAGGCGGATGGTAACAAGAGACGAGGACACAATGTTTTTACCTGTGTTCGGGCCCTCTCGATGGAGGTAAAACCCTCGTCCCGCTTGATTAATATTGATGATATGGGTAGTGCAAGAGTAGATCTACCACGAGATCAAGGAGACTAAACCCTAGAAGCTAGCCTATGGTATGATTGTTGAGATGTAATGTTCGTCCTATGGACTAAGGCCCTCCGGTTTATATAGACACCGGAGAGGCTAGGGTTACACAGAGCCGGTTACAATGGTAGGAGATCTACATATCCGTATTGTCAAGCTTGCCTTCCACGCCAAGGAAAGTACCTTCCGGACACGAGCCGGAGTCTTCAATCTTCTATCTTCGTAGTCTGGGAGTCCGTCGGATATTGATAATCCGGCTGTCCGGACACCCCCTAGTCCAGGACTCCCTCAGTAGCCCCTGAACCAGTCTTCAATGACGATGAGTCCGGCGTGCATAATGTTCGGCATTGCAAGGCGGGTTCCTTCCTTGAATAATCTTAGAAGATGATGAACACCGGGATAGTGTCGGCTCGCAAAATAAATTCCACATTCCAACGTAGAGAATAAAATATACACTTAGCTCAATCTGGCGGCGTATTATGCGGCATGACATCACACCGCCCAAGCCCTCGTTTGAATCGTTTTTATTATTCCGCCTCGTACGTTTAGCGGCGGTTTCCTTGGCACGCCCCGTCAAGGCGAGATCGTGTTCCCTTTTATTCCGGGATCCTTATCAATACGTGCGTGGGTAACCCAACCGTTCCCGTCGCCACGCCTCCTCTATCGAAGGGGAATCTCAAACGGTCACGGAGCGGCCCTTGGTATTTCTTCCCCCTTTATAAGAGGACCAAGGCCTGTCCTTGTTCTTCAATCTCGCATCGAATCTTTCCTTCGCTCCTAGTTCCAACACCCAGAGCTTCGGATTCGAGCGCTTCGGATCTAAACAATGTCCGGCTCCGACCTCCAGGGCCGGTGGATGCCCTCCTCCGTCACGGAGGAGGACATATTGAAGTTGCGGGAGGCCAAGTACCTGGCCTACGAAGTCTCGCACAGGTTGCCTGCCCTAGGGCAGGCCGTGCCAGCCCCCGAGCCCGGCAAATGCGTCGTTTTCGCATCTCACCTCCGTCGGGGATTAGGCTTCCCGACGGATCCCTTCGTGAGAGGGCTCCTGTTCTACTACGGGCTGGACTTCCACGATTTGGCTCCGGAGTCCATCCTCCATATCTCCGCATTCATTATTGTCTGCGAAGCCTTCCTCCGCGTCATCCCCCACTTCGGCCTGTGGCTGAAAACATTTAAGGTGGAGCCGAAGATGATCGGGGGGCGTCAAGCGGAGTGCGGCGGGGCGATCATAAGCAAGAAGGCCGATGCCCCGTGGCTCGAAGGTTCCTTCCAAGAGGAACTGGGATTGTGGCAGCAGGAGTGGTTTTACATCACTGCTCCAAGGGGCAGCAAGCAAAAGCCGCCGCCCTCCTTCCGCCCGGGACCTCCACGCCAACTGATGTCGTGGGTCAACCAAGGGCTCAATTGGGGGCCGTCCAAGGACGTGCCCGCACTGCAGGGCCGGATTCGAGACCTCCAAACAAGGGAGATCGACCTGGTCAAGGTGATGCAGGTCATGCTAATCAGGCACCTCCTACCCTGCAAACGTCGTCCTCTCCGTCTATGGGAGTTCAATCCGGAGGGACCTCGTATTCTCCAGCATTTTATGGGTGCGACACCCACGGAGATGTACAAGCTGTTCTTCGGACCGCAGGTGGCGTGTCCGGATTCGACGAGGGCGCAGGCCTAAGCCGCGATCGCCGGATACTCGGGTAAATAGCTCAGAGCCCGGACATTCTATTTGTATGCCTTTCAAAAGATCGTCTCCTGACCCTTTGTTCTTTACAGGAATGGGTGGCGCGATCAAGGCTGATAAGGTGTCCGGCCCCCCAGAGACCGCTACTGGAGCCCGTGGCTGGTCGAAAAGTTGGAGGTTGCGCCCACGAGAGGGGCGACGGGGAAATAAAGGAGCTAATACTTAGCCCAAAGGCGATCAAGAGGGGGAACCAAGGATCCCTCCCTTCAGGGGGAGAAGAGGGCCGCCTCCGAAGATCCGGAGGTCAAAGCCCCTAAGCGTGGGAAGAAATCCTCACCGAGGGGTCCGGCGTCCGGAGAGAATCCGGAAGCGCAATCATCGCCGAAGGACCAGCTCTCCAACGAGCCGTGAGTATGAAAGAGGAAGTTTAATAAGGAAGTACCTTCGTTTATGCTTCTGTAGGTAACCAAAATATTTATATCGCAGTTCGGATCTGCAGCTGAGGGAGTCCTGGACTAGGGGGTGTCCGGACGGCCGGACTATCAATATCCGCCGGACTCCCATACTACGAAGATAGAAGATTGAAGACTCCGGCTCGTGTCCGGAAGGTACTTTCCTTGGCGTGGAAGGCAAGCTTGGCGATACGGATATGTAGATCTCCTACCATTGTAACCGACTCTGTGTAACCCTAGCCTCTCGGTGTCTATATAAACCGGAGGGCCTTAGTCCGTGGGGCGAACATTACATCTCAACAATCATACCATAGGCTAGCTTCTAGGGTTTAGCCTCCTTGATCTCGTGGTAGATCTACTCTTGTACTACCCATATCATCAATATTAATCAAGCGGGGCGTGGGTTTTACCTCCATCGAGAGGGCCCAACCTGGTAAAAACATTGTGTCCCTCGTCTCTTGTTACCATCCGCCTAGACGCACAGCTCGGGACCCCCTACCGAGATCCGCCGGTTTGACACCGACATTGGTGCTTTCATTGAGAGTTCCTCGTGTCGTCCCGATAGGCTCGATGGCATCTTCAACCATCAACGCTGTCCGGTGAGACTTTTCTCCCGGACAGATCTTAGATGTTGGCGGCTTTGCTGCGGGCAATTCTCTTGGCCATCTGGAGCAGATCGAAGCTACACCCTGCCGTCAGTCGATTCGAAGCTTGAACTTCACGCCCGATGACCACGGAGACTTGATCTTCGCGGACTCGAGCCACAGCCAAGCGCGCCAAGACCGTGGACGATGGGCATGATCTAGCTCTGCCGCCCGGACAGTGCTTTGGAGGTCGCTTTTCGGATCCGCTCCGGCCACTAGCCCGAGCCGATTGCCATGTCGAGGCGGTGGATGAAGCGCCGCCACAGGGGCTTCAACATCCACGGCGATGGGCGAATACCAATCTTGTCCCTCTGAAACTTCGTGATCGGCGAGGACTCCTCGCGGACTCCGAGCCTCCCGCGCCCGCCAATTAAACCGGATTGGGCGCGGTTATGGAATTCACCACCGCGGACATCTTCCAAGCACTTTCGCCTTTTGGCGATATCCTGAATTCTCTGAAGCATCTCTCGCTATCGGAGAATCTGGCGGACTATGGCGGGGCGGTTGGAGTTCGGACGACGAAGATATTGAGCCCACCCACCACCCACTTTGTAGCCACTGCCGAGGATCTAACCGACATGCTAGACTACGACTCCGATGACATCGGCGCTATGGGCGGCGATGCGGAGGCGAACAGACCCAGCGCCCACGAGGCCTGGAAGGCCACCTCGTCATCACAGCGTCTACATGGTGGATACCCCAAAAGAAGGGATGGCGAAAAAGCAGCGGAGGAAGATTCTCTAAAGAAGCAGCCCAAGCGCTGGCGTCGTGGCGCCGCTCTAAATCCGCCACAACAAGAATGGAGATTCCGCACGGAGACAATAACACTCCGGAGAGTGCCGAAGACGATCCCCTCCTGCAAGACTCAGCGCAGGAGGACACAGAAGCAAGCCCTCACGACAGGGCGGCAGACGAAGGGGTTGAGGATGACAACTATATGCCTCCCTCCGAAGACGAAGAAAGCCTCAACGATGATGAATTCGTCATACCCGAGGATCCCGTCGAACAAGAGCGCTTCAGGCGCAGGCTCATAGCCACGGCAAATAGCCTAAAGAAAAAGCAGCGACAGCTCCAAGCTGATCAAGATCTGCTAGCCGATCGATGGACTGAGGTCCTCGCGGCCGAAGAGTATAAACTCGAACTCCCCCCCAAAAGTTACCCAAGGCATAAGCTGCTCCCCGATTAGAGGAGGAAGCATACATACCTTCATCACCAGCGCCGACATGGCTGACCGACCACCCGTGGTCGCGACGAGAAGGCATTCAGGCCCCAGCCAAGACCGTACCCGACATCGATCCAAGAATCTGAAGCCAAAAGGAGCGCGCCGGACTTGGGAGACATATTGGAGGACAAAGCAAGACAATCCAGATCCATCTATGGATCACGTGGCGCCCGACCCACAGCGAATACCGTCGCGCCCGACATAACGCCGCCGGGCGAACATAGCGAGCAGCGCTCCCTCGAGCTGCGTCGCGATATTGCTCAATATAGGGGCGCCGCACACCCGTTATGCTTCACTGACGAAGTAATGGAACATCAGATCCCCGAAGGGTTCAAACCCGTAAATATCGAATCTTACGATGGTACAACAGACCCCGCGGTGTGGATCGAAGATTATCTTCTCCACATCCATATGGCCCGCGGCGACGATCTCCACGCCATCAAATATCTCCCACTCAAGCTTAAAGGACCAGCTCGGCATTGGCTCAACAGCCTGCCCGCAGAGTCAATTGGGTGTTGGGAAGACCTGGAGGCCACATTCCTTGATAACTTCCAAGGTACATATGTGCGACCACCAGACGCCGATGACCTAAGCCACATTATTCAGCAGCCGACGAATCGGCGGACAATTACGGACACGGTTCTTGACGAAGAAAAATCAAATCATCGATTGTCCGGATCACGGAGGCCCTTGCAGCCTTCAAACATACCATCCGGGACGAATGGCTAGCCCGCACAGGGGCAGGAGAAGCGAAATCCATGGCAGCCCTCACATCGTTAATGACCGCTTTTGTGCGGGAGAGGACAACTAGCTAGCCCGCAGCAACAATCTCCGCAAAAATTCGGCAGTCCGGACACTAAGGACAACCACGGCGGTCACGTCGAATCAAAACAAAGCGCCGCGTGCTGGCGGCGACAAAGAGGATCGACGGTCAATGCGGATTCGAGGCTCAAACCGGTCAACGGAAGAAGCCATTTAAAGAACAACTCCGGTCCGTCAATCTGGACCGAATACTCGACCGCTCATGCGGATACATGGCACCCCGAAAAGCCAGCTAATCACACCAATAGAGATTGTTGGGTGTTCAAGCAGGCTGGCAAGTTAATTGCCGAACACAATGACAAGGGGCTAAATAGCGACGACGAGGAAGAGACCCGGCCGCCGAACAATAGAGGACAGAAGGGTTTCCCCCCACAAGTGCGGACGGTGAATATGATTTACGCAACCCATATACCCAAGAGGGAGAGGAAGCGCGCACTACGGGACGTCTATGCGATGGAGCCAGTCGCCCCGAAGTTCAATCCATGGTCCTCATGTCCGATCACTTTCGATCGACGAGACCATCCGACCAGCATACGCCATGGCGGATTCGCCACATTGGTCTTAGACCCAATCGTCGATGGATTTCACCTCACAAGAGTCCTGATGGGCGGCGGCAAGAGCAACTGAACCTGCTTTATCGGGACACGGTCGCAAAATGGGCATAGACCCATCCAGTTAAACCTACTAAAACAACCTTTAAAGGTGTCATCCCAGAGTGGAAGCCAATCTATGCAGGCTCACCACACCGAAGTGGTCTTCGGATCCCGGATAATTTCGAGCGAAGAGTTAATCTTGATATAGTCCCGTTCGTGGCGGCTATCATGCCCTTCTCGGACGAACGCGTTTACCAAATTCAGCGCGTGCCGCGTTATGCATACCTAAAACTCAAGATGCGAGGCCCTCGTGGAGTCATTACGGTCAATGGGAATACGGGCGCTCCTCGAGCGGAGGAACATACAATGCTCTCGCGGCGAAATCTGAGCAGCCTTCTCGGCAATTCTCTAGTTCGGCAATTAAAAGCGGATACATTAAAGCGCGCGGAGCAACACCAACCAAGACCGCTGGCGCGATCGAACATCGCAGCGTAATGCAATCCCTAACCCCGCCAGCGCGCATGATCACTAGAATAACACTCCGCGTACATCATTACGCTTTGGAGATACCATGGGCGCAGGGGAGGGGCTTAACCACAAGGACCAAAGAGTGCGGCTCGACCACACAAGGGGCTCATGCGATCGCCCCCCTTGGCTTTGTTTTTTATCTTTTCTTCTTTTGCATACACAGGACTCCATTAACCAGAAGCCCTGTCCGACGGCGAACTTGCCGAACTCACGATGCAACAGTCAGGGATTAAAGAAGGCTGCGACGAACACTCAGGTGGTCTCCATTACGAGCATTAAATTCGATTACATACACCAAGTCTGCAGCTTATCCCTGGAGGGGGACATGTTAATTTAGTCCGAATCCCTTGCTTACCGCACTATTTGTATCAGTCCGCTTTATTAGCAGACCTTCTTTCATAAATAACGCAACACTTCCTTCTTGCAAGTACATTACCTTTTCATTGCAATTGCGTTATCTTTTACATATGTTCATTATATGACATCTTGCACCCGTATACTTTAGTGCGGCCGAATACACCGGGGCTTCATTCCCCATATTATGGTGTGATTAAGTCCGAACACTTTCACAAGTGCGGCACCCCGAACTTATAGCATTATATGAATCAGCTCCGAATCATGTCTTGGGTCAATAGTTGGGTTTGCCCGGCTCCCATGTTTTGGTACCTTACGTTCCGTTCCGTCGGCTAAGGTAGCACTGGGAGAACCACTGCGATTGCGCCCCGGTTGAGCCGGGTTAACGCCTCAGTGGAGAAAGCTAAAACTGACTGGCATGATAAGGCGAGAGACTGGTCGCTGTTCGAGAGGTCTTTTGGGTCCCTAAAGACTCATGCCGCTTGACGAAGTTCGGATGATGTCCGACGAAGGCGTGGATAGTGCCCCGGATTCGGTCTTCCAAATACCGGGGCTTCACGAAATTTAAAATATAGAATTCTATGGCTAAGTGAGAGTGTTCAAGCATTATAAGTCTGGTTGCCTTGTTAAATGCGTGTTGGCGCCTCCCTAGATGGACCCAAAATGGGAACAAGAGTGCTCAAGTTTATCACCGAACACCCCAGCACTCGTGGCTTGGGGGCTGAAGCCAACGACTTGCCATCTCTCAGATTTAACAAACGGCCGCACAGAATGTAATATTTTAAATTCAACAAGCGTTGCTCATGACGCATATAAACGAAGTTTTCAGCGCACAGGATAAAAACACAGCAAGTTCACAAAAAGATTACATTAAGGGGGCACTCATCTGCAATATCGCAGGCTCCCTTCAGGACAACTTTATAATATCGCTCCGTGCGATGCTCCTTGCCTTGCCAGCGGCGATCCGTGAGCTTCTCCGCATCCAGTTTGCCCCATTGCACCTTTATGCGGGCAAGGGCCCGACGAGCGCCTTCAATGCAGGCGGAGCGCTTGGTTACATCCAGCCCGGGGCATGCATCCACCTGCCGCCGCACTAGGCCAAAGTAGCTGCCAGGCATGGCCTGCCCAGGCCACAGCCGGACTGTGAGGCCCTTCATGGCCTCCTCAGCAGCCTTGTGGAGTTCGACCAGCTACTTCAGCTGGTCGCTTGGGGGCACCGGTTGGCCGGCCTCAGCATACTGAGACCAGAAGACCTTCTCCGTTGAGCTCCCCTCCTCGCCACGATAGAATGCGGCGGCATCAGATGCACTACGTGGCAGATCGGCAAATGCCCCTGGAGAGCTCTGAATTCGGGTAAGTATCCGGTAATTTACATTAACATGCTTGCTCTGCATGAAAAACGCCTTACCCGCCGCTATCTTCTTCATGTCCTCCACCTCCTGATGGGCCTTCTGGGCCTCGGCCTTGGCGGACTTGGCACTTTCGAGAGCCGAGGCAAGCTCGGACTCTCGAGTCTTGGAGTCACGCTCCAAACTCTCATGCTTTTCCATGAGAGCCTGGAGCTCTTGCGAACTTCCGCCACCAAAGCCGCTTCCTTTTCTCGCTCAGCCCATTCTCAGTGGCGCGATGCGTTGACCACGGACACTGCATCCTTCAGGGCTGCCACCTCGTTAGTGGCCCCTGCATTACACATATTATCCTTATTTATTTTGTTTGCAACCAAAACCCTTTTTTGTAAGGTACTTATTTAAAGTGGTGCTATTCACCTTCTTTTTCCTTGAGCTGCCTCTTGGCATGGCCGAGCTCTTGCTCCGACCGCTCAAGGCCCTTCTTCAGCGCCTCGACCTCCGCCGTTAATGCGGCAGAGGTCAATAGCGCAGCCTGCAAAACCATATTGACACATATTTTTTAGTAACCCTGCGTATATCTTGTTAGATCCTTAGTCCGGCTTTTCTTTCCGAACACCGAACTAAGCATCGAGAACTACTGTCTATCGGTATTACATTACATTATTTTAAAACTTCTTACCTCAAAGCTTGTTAGAAGGCTGTTGCGAGCTTGGCCAGCCCGCCCTTGGCGGCTGGACCTTCTCAATCACCGCACTCATGAGAGTGCGGTGTTCTTCCTCGATGGAAGCGCCTTTAAGCGCCTCCAGCGGGTTGTCCGGCGCCTCGGTTGGGCGGAGGCTGCGGCGCCACGGTCCTGCCCTTCTTCGAAGGGCCACTTGCGGACTCTGGAACGCTGCGGGTTCCGAGGTGGAGTCCGCACGAAGTCCGGGCTGCTGACGGCACCTCCGGAGCCTCCTCTGGCGGGTCCCTCGTGGATTCCGCCTCGTAAATCCTCGTCGACGCGTGGGGTAGAGCGATCGGGATGGAATTTACATCCGACGGCGCCAAAGACCCGCTCATCGAAGTCGGGAAGATCGTCAACGGCCGGACTACGGGTAGAATGCGGCGTTAGAAGGACACTACATGGCATACAATGTACGGCATATAAATGATCTGAATACTTACGATCCTGCCGGACGCCTGGCCCTCGGAGGCCACTCTTCCTCGCCAACATTGATGTTGGCAAAACTGTCCGGGGGGATAGTTCTCCCCCTCTTGGACCCTTCGGCCACCCCGATTGGGGAGGCCTTCCTCTTCCTCTCTCCCTCCTTCGGGAGAGAGTACTCCTCCTCCTCCTCGTCGTCTTGGGAGGAGTCCTCGTCGTTGTCGGGCCTTTGATTCGGAACTCTTTCGAGTCCCCGTGGCCACCTTCTTGGCCTTCTTCTCCGGCACCACGTACGGTGCCGGAACCAGCAGCCTTGCTAAGCGGGCATCCACTGGTTCTTCTGGCATGGGAGCCGGGCTGATAAGAAGCTTGGCCTTCTCCATCCAGTCCTGTCAAAGGAAGAGGCAGATTAAAAACCTCGCTAGAGTCAATCGAACTACTATAAGTGTCCCGTAATGGGGTCGAATCACTTACCTCGTCAGTCGGAGACTGCGAGCTGACTCATGGTCTTGATCGCGGATGCGGGGGCTTCGGCGCCCTTGAACAGCAACCTCCGAGCGCCTTCAGACGTTGTATCGAAGAGCCCGCTCAACGTCTGGTGTTGTTCCGTTAAACTCCCACAGATTAAATGCCCGTTCTTGGCACGGAGAATCCGCGGAGGAGCATGACTGGACCACGTCAACGGCGGAGCCTGTTGCTCACCAGCTTCTTGATGCAGGCTCGAAGTCCCATCACCTCCACCGGATCACCCCACTGCAAGCCCTTCTCTTTCCAGGAGGTGAGCTGCGTGGGGATTCCAGATCTAAATTCGGGGCCGCCGCCCATGTAGGCTCGTGCGGCTCGGTGATGTAGAACCACCCCGATTGCCATCCCTTGACGGAGTCCACGAAGGTCCCTTCTAGCCAAGGGATGTTGGGCAGCTTGCCCAACATTGCGCCTCCGCATTCCGCTTGCGTCCCCTTCACAACCTTCGGCTTGACGTTGAAGGTCTCAAGCCACAGGCCGAAGTGGGGCCGGATGCAGAGAAAGGCCTCGCACACGACGATAAACGCCGAGATGTTGAGGATGAAGTTCGGCGCCAGATCGTGGAAATCCAGGCCGTAATAAAACATGAGCCCCCAGACGAATGGATGGAGCGGAAAGCCCAGTCCGCGGAGGAAGTGGGGAAGGAAGACGACCCTCTCATGAGGCCCTGGGGTAGGGATGAGCTGCCCCACGTCGGGCAGCCGATGCGCGATGTCGCTGAAAGGTATCCGGCGTCGTGCAGCTTGGTGATGTCCTCCTCCTTGGCGGTGGAGGCCATCCATTTGCCTCCCCCTCCAGACATATTCGGAGAAGGGTTGAGGTGAGATGTGCGAGCTTGGGCGTTGGAGCTTGAGTTCGCGAGGACGGATAAGCAAAGGAGGAAGAAGGCGTAGGTGAGAAGGTAAATCCTTATCCCTTATATATATAGGCGGACGAAACTATGCGTCCCTCACCGGCCTGGTAAAACTCGCTTATCTCCCAAGCGCCACCATCAATGGCGCGGTTGGGTTACCCACGCACGTATTGATGAGAATCCCGGAATAAGGGGAACACAATCTCTGCTTCGACAGGACGTGCCAAGAAAACCGCTTCGCTAAACGTGCTGAAGTGGTATAGTAATTCGAACAAAAGGCTTGGTGGCGGTGTGATGTCACGCCGCCTAATACGTCAGCAGATTGAGTCAGTGTATATGTTTTATTCTCTCTACGTTTGGAATGTGGAATTTATTTTGCGAGCGGACACTATCCTGGTGTTCATTATCTTCTCCGGATTATTCAAGGAGGAACCCGCCTTGCAATGCCGAACATTATGCACGCCGGACTTATCGTCATTGAAGACTGGTTCGAGGGCTACTTGAGGAGTCTGGACTAGGGGTGTCCGGACGGCGGACTATCAATATCCGCCGGACTCCCATACTACGAAGATAGAAGATTGAAGACTCCGGCTCGTGTCCGAAGGTACTTTCCTTGGCGTGGAAGGCAAGCTTGGCGATACGGATATGTAGATCTCCTTCCATTGTAACCGACTACTGTGTAACCCTAGCCTCTCCGGTGTCTATATAAACCGGAGGGCCTTAGTCCGTAGGGACTAACATTACATCTCAACAATCATACCATAGGCTAGCTTCTAGGGTTTAGCCTCCTTGATCTCGTGGTAGATCTACTCTTGTACTACCCATATCATCAATATTAATCAAGCGGGGCGAGGGTTTTACCTCCATCGAGAGGGCGAACCTGGTAAAAACATTGTGTCCCTCGTCTCTTGTTACCATCCGCCTAGACGCACAGTTCGGGACCCACTACCCGAGATCCGCCGGTTTTGACACCGACAGCAGCCGTCTCAAATGAGTTCATCCTCGGGGGACCTTCTTCCAGAGATGATGGAGAGCTTTACGCCTCCGTCTGCAGCGCCGCCAGATGAGGCAGGCGAGCCCGAAGTGTCGTCACGGACGGTTTCCCCGAGTCCGGAGGGGCCAGAGAGTTCGGCACCCACCAGAATCCGGCCGGGAGAACTGAAGAGTTTGCTCAAGAGGGCGTCCATTTCAGAAGATCACCGCGCATTAATGCGTATGGTGGTCGGAAGGATTTCGTCCGCTGAAAGCGGATTGCGTAATGCTGCCATGAGCTTGCTGGCGGGATTTGAGGTATGCGGAAACGATGCACCCCTTTGTCTTTTAGCAGTTTTGCATATATAAAAAATGCGCCCTGTATAGATAGTAGCCCCTGAGACTCGGTAGGTTGTCGAAAACGACAGCGTGCCGAGGATCAAAATCTCAACATCTCAGGTAATGAATACCGCCGTTCTGATACACGTGGCGGATAGTCCGGGGGCCAGCCGGACTAGTGAGTTTGCCGAATTAAGTCGACAACTTGACGTGGCCGATGCTGACATTGCACTTGTCAACCAGCGACTTGACGAGTCGCAAGGTAAATAAATTCTCCGCAGCCGCTTTATTGAGTGGGTCCAAGCCCGCCTCTGATAAGTTATATGCTATTAATACAGATAGTGCTGCTGCTATGGAGAGCCTTCGGGCCGAACTTGCTCTACCTAATGAGCAAGCCCGAAGGCGTGACGCGGCTGCCGCGAGGGCGGCCGAAGAGTTGAAGGCCGAAAAGGCTGCGCACTGCCTAAGCAGGGCGGAAGTGGCCGAATTGGCCAAGAAATTAAAGGATGCTACCGACCGCAATGAGGCTCTTGAAAAGGAGCGCTTATCGGAGCGGAAGACCTGAAGAAGGCCACCGCCGGCCAAGGATGCCCGCTCGCAATGCGGGCTATGAAGGAGGAGCTGCGCCAAGCCGAATCGTGGCTGGCAAGCCTTTTCTTATCGTCGCGCCGTTTATGGATGCCAAGCACGCCAATTTGAGCGGCTGTGGAGTTCGGAGGATCCGTATATGGACTTGGCTGCGAGTGCGGTTGATGCCGTTAAGCACTTCCGGAGCCAGGGGGATCACGAGACGGAAGAGTTACATTGGTCTCAATTCCACAGTCCGGATCGCCCTCTTCCGCTGACGGACAGGTTGGCCGAATGGGCCGAACTAAATAGACTGTCCGGACTGGCCATGACGGACATCGTGGCCCATGTCTGGCCAGAGAGGTCCAAGGCGACGAGCTACTTCAGCCTACTGCAGCAATTCCTTGGGGCGGTGCCGCATATCAAGGAGATGAAGCGGTCGGCCTGCATCGAGGCGCGCGGATGGCCCTGGCCCGTGTGAAGGCACAGTGTCCGGAGATGGACGCCACCGCTGTTCTTGCCAGGGTTCGGATGGAAACCGCTTCTGCGAGCATTATTTCGGGAAGTTATGCGTGGCGCTCGTGTCATAAAGTCGCATGCTCTAAAATGTAACGTTCAATTGAATGCGCCAACGTGTAGATCAATGATTATAGTATGAATGCTTTTTATACTTGTGCCTCCAAGTAGTAAAACTTCTCCCGTCTTGCCGCTTCGATACTTGTATATAACCTAAAAGATGCGCTTTGACTTCAGCCCCTCGCACAAGGTGCTGGGGTGTTACGCAAAATAGCGCGTTTTCACACTTAATCCGGCGCCTCGGTCCTGTTTTAAGGAGGTGGTAGCGTAGCGAACGAGGCAATCCGGACTATGATGCTTTATCTCTTTCACTTAGCGGTGGAGCTCGAGGGTGGGGCTACGATATAGCCCTCGATGACACCGCACATCTCCGTGATTCGGGTGCGATGTGCTCTGACCGAAACGGTCCTTCGTCAAAGCGGGAATTCTAAACATTCCGATAGTCGATCAAGTGGTGACCAGACTCTCGCTATATCATGACGATCGGTTTTGGCTTTCTCTCGAGGTGCTCGCCCAAATTAACCGGGGCACAATCGCAGAGTTCTCCGGTGCCGCGTTAGCGGGTGATACTGAACGTAAGGCAGCAAAACACAGGAGCTGGGCAAACCCAACATTTGACCAAAGACATGATTCGGAGCTGATGCATATAATGCCTAACTCGAGACGCCGAACACTCCCGAAGGTGTTCGGACTTTATGATAATGGGCAGAATTATGCCCTAAGCCCCTTGTGTCCAGGTACGGGCGTGGTCTTCTGACGCGGCCGATGCCAAAGCGTCAGGCTCCGCTTTGGGTTTAGGAAGGAGCCAAGGGAGAGTAACAACAAGAGACAGTAATAAAAAGGTCTACGCAGGGTCTTAATCTGAAAAGAATCCTTGCAACGGGTCCCTGCTGCACGTCTGCGCCTGTGTCTCCGTTGCGCCGTTATCCTGGACGGGTACGCACGTTGTTCATCTGTAGAAAGAGAGGAACGTTTAGTTTTAGAAACAGTTCGTGCGAAAAATATGTAAAAGAAGGAATATAAATAATTAAAGCAAGGTTTATATGAAACCGCGATCGGTTGTGCGCGCAGCCCCTTGTGAAAAGGGTATGCGGCTAGGGAGCCCCTAGCCTGCTGAGTCCGGATTCGTCTATCCGAGTCCGGGGTCTTTAAGTGACCCTCGCACTGAAATGGCGCCATGTGGACCGGGCATCTTAAGTGTAAGAGACGCGTAATGCGGTATGGCATTGAAGCGGACAAAAGCCTTTCGTCCCAACAGTGCTTGATATTCACTTTTAAATGGGACGATATGAAAAAATAATTTTTCGCGTCGAAAGTTTTTCGGCGATCCGAACCCGACTTCTAGTAATATCGAGCCTGTGCACTTGGCGTAAGGGCCTGGCGTCACTCCTTTGAAGGAAGTGTGGCTGTGTCTAATTTTGGTAGGGTCTATCCCCATCCGACGGATTGTGTTTGAATATAGCAGGTTTAAGTCACTGCCTCCGTCCATTAGGACGTTTGTGAATTGCAACCCGTCTATTATCGGATTCAATATCAGGGGAGTCCGTCCCGCGCTTCGAACGCTTCTGGAGTAGTCCAGGTGGTCGAAAGTGATTGGTTTTGCTATCCAATCCCTACGGTCTGCTGGGTTGGACCGTGCGAGGCTCTTTTTAAAAAGTGCCGCACTGTTTTTCCGTGTCCTCACATGAAGTGAGTTTATCGCTTTGACCCCTTGTGGGAAAGTTTTTGTTTTCCGTGCCTGCTGGCGGGTTTATCTTCTTCGCTGACGCGCCGAGCCCCTTGTGTTCGGGCGTTTAATCGGCGGACTATTTGAAAACCCAACAATCCCTGTGGTGTGATTTGCGGGCCTTCCGGGGGTACTGTGGATTTGACATACCCTACCCAGAATTTTGTGTAGGTTAGACAGTTCATCACTGTCATCCTTGAGGGGCTGAGCTTTATTATTTGGCCGTGAGCTTTTAAATCCGGCGTTGACTGCCGTGCTCTTTGGGCTTTTCTCTTTATTCCGGCGCTGTTCTTTTCTGCGCCGTGATTTTCCATTTCCATCTCTTATCTCGGATGTACTTGGGTCAGCCGGTGCTGCATCTTGCCAGCCAGCTATCCTCCCTAACGCAGGTTGGTCATGAGGCTTGTTAATGCGGTCATTGTCCTCGGTTTCTCTTGACCGAGGTGTCCGCGAGCCATTCGTCTCGGACATTGTGTTTGAAAGCTGCTAAGGCTTGGCGTCCGGACAATCGACTATTTGGTTCTTTTGGTAAGGAACCTATTCCAGAATTTCATGCTACCGACTCTCCGGCTGTTGAGTTATGTGACTTAGGTCATCTCAGCATCCGGAGGCGGACATAAGTCCCTTGAAAATTTGCTCTAAACGCTTCCTCGAGCTCTTCCCAACTTCCAACAGTGTTTTCTGGGAGGCTTTTGAGCCAATGACGGGCTGGCCCTTTGAGCTTGAGGGGTAGATATTTTATGGCATGGAGATCATCTCCTCTGGCCATGTGTATATGCAATATATAGTCTTCTATCCAGACTCCAGGGTCTGTTGTTCCATCGTAGGCTTCTATGTTTATGGGTTTAAACCCTGCTGGGAATTCATGATCCAGCGCCTCATCTGTGAAACATACTGGGTGTGCGGTGCCCCTGTACTTGTATGTGCCGCTATCGTCGGACACTTGACGTGTTTCTTTGCTTCTTGGGGCTTTTTTGGGTCCGTAGATGGACCTGGCTGGGCCGTTGGACGGTGGGGGCTCTATGGCCTCTTCGTCGAATTTTGGAAGCAGCTTACGCTTCGCGTAGCTCTTCGATTGGTGGCCATTGCCGTATTTATCTGCGGTTTTGAGTACTTTGCTCCATCTTGTCCGGACCGCGTCTTCCGCTGTTTTGAGCTTCCGCTTTTCCTTCTTCAGCTTCTTCTTTGTTCGACGGGTTCTCGGTATGATTTAATGCGTCATCATCGAGGCTTGTTTCGTCTTCGGAGGGAGGTTCATAGCTTTGATCCTCAACCTTTTCTTCTGCCGCCCTTTCGTGAGGGCTTGCTTCTGCATTCTCCTGCGCTGAGTTGTGCTGGAGGGGGTTGTCTTCGGCACTCTCTGGGGTATTGTTATTTCGTGTCGGGATCTATATTCTTGTTGTGGCGGATTTAGAGCGGCGCCACGACGCCGGGCGTTTGGGCTGCTTCTTTAGAATCTTCCTCCGCTACTTTTTCGCCATCCCCTCTTTTGGGGTATCCACCATGTAGACGTCAGATGACGAGGTGGCCTTCCAGCCACTGTGGGCGCTGGGTCCTGTTCGCCTCCGGCATCGCCGTCCATAGCGCCGATGTCGCCAGAGTCGAAGTTCAGCATGTCGGTTAAATCTTCGACGCTGGCTATAAAGCGGTGGTGGGTGGGCTCAATTTCTTCGTCGCTCGAACTCCAACCGCCCCGCCATAGTCCGCCAGATTCTCCGATAGCGATAGATGCTTCAGAGAATTCAGGATATTGCCAAAAGGCGAAAAGCCGGAAGATGTCCGCGCGGTGAATTTATAACCGCGCCCAATCCGGATTAATCGGTAGGGGCGTGGGAGGCTCGGAGTCCGGCGAGGAGTCCGCGCCGAGTCACGAAGCTTCGCAGAGACAAGATTGGTATTCGCCCATCGCCGTGGATGTTGAAGCCCCTGTGGCGGCTATCCGCCGGCCCTCGGTATGGGCAATCGGCTCCGGGCTAGTGGCCGGAGCGGATCTGAGTGCGGCCACCAAAGCACTGTCCGGCGGCAGAGCTAGATCATGCCCATCGTCACAGTGCGGCGCACTTGGCTGTGGCTCGAATCCGTCGAAGATCAAGTCTCCGCGGTCATCGGCCGTGAAGTTCAAGCTTCCGAATCTGACCTGGCGGCCAGGGGCGTAGCCTTCGATCTGCTCCAGATGGCCAAGAGAATTGGCCCGCAGTGCAAAGCCGTCGAATATGAAGATCTGTCCGGGGAGAAAAGTCTCACCCTGCACAGCGTTGATGGTTGAAGATGCCATCGGGCCTATCGGTGACGACACAGAGGAACTCTCAATGAAAGCACCAATGTCGGTGTCAAACCGCGGATCTCGGTAGGGGGTCCCAACTGTGCGCCTAGGAGGATGGTAACAAGAGACGAGGGACACAATGTTTTTACCCAGGTTCGGGCCCTCTCGATGGAGGTAAAACCCTACGTCCTGCTTGATTAATATTGATGATATGGGTAGTACAAGAGTAGATCTACCACGAGATCAAGGAGGCTAAACCCTAGAAGCTAGCCTATGGTATGATTGTTGAGATGTAATGTTCGTCCTATGGACTAAGGCCCTCCGGTTTATATAGACACCGGAGAGGCTAGGGTTACACAGAGTCGGTTACAATGGTAGGAGATCTACATATCTGTATTGCCAAGCTTGCCTTCCACGCCCAGGAAAGTACCTTCCGGACACGAGCCGGAGTCTTCAATCTTCTATCTTCGTAGTCTGGGAGTCCGGCAGATATTGATAGTCCGGCTGTCCGGACACCCCCTAGTCCAGGACTCCCTCAATGACCCTGATGTATGCCGTCTTCTCTGTGCATACGTTGCTGGTCCTCCCGTGCCTCAGGTGTATCTTTTGTCTTCCCATACACGCCCAAGAAGCCAAGCAGGGTCACGCAAAGATTCTTCGTCACGTGCATCACGTCGATTGCGGAGCGGACATCTAGGTCTTTCCAATATGGCAGGTCCCAAAATATAGATTTCTTCTTCCACATGTGTGCGCGTCCGTCCGCGTCCTTCGGAACAGGTTGTCCGCCAGGACCCTTTCCAAATATCACCTTCAAATCCTTGACCATATCATGTACATCAACACCAGTACGGTGGCGAGGCTTCGTCCGGTGATCCGCCTCACCTTTGAAATGCTTGCCTTTCTTTCTTACGGGATGCCTGCTCGGAAGAAATCGACGATGTCCTAGGTACACATTCTTCTTACAACTATTCAAATATATACTGTCGGTATCATCCAAACAGTGCGTGCATCCGCGGTATCCCTTGTTTGTCTGTCCTGGAAGGTTACTGAGAGCAGGCCAATCATTGATGGTCACGAACAGCAACGCCTTTAGGTTAAATTCTTCCCCCATGTGCTTATCCCACGCACGTACACCTGTTCCATTCCACAGTTGTAAGAGTTCTTCAACAAATGGCCTTAGGTACACATCAATGTCGTTGCCGAGTTGCTTAGGGCCTTGGATGAGCACTGGCATCATAATGAACTTCCGCTTCATGCACAACCAAGGAGGAAGGTTATACAAACATAGAGTCACAGCCAGTGCTATGGTTGCTGCTCTGCTCCCCAAAAGGATTAATGCCATCTGCTCTTAGACCAAACCATACGCTCCTTGCGCCATCCGCAAACTCCTTCCCGTATTTCTTTCGATTTTTCTCCACTGCGACCCATCAGCGGGTACTCTCAACTTTCCGCCTTTCTTACGGTCTTCTTCGTGCCATCGCACGCTTTGGCATGCTCTTTGTTTTGGAACAAACGTTTCAACCATGGTATTATAGGAGAATACCACATCACCTTGGCAGGAATCTTCTTCCTGGGGCGCTCGCCCTCGACATCACCAGGCTCATCGTGGCTGATCTTATAGCGCAATGCACCACATACTGGGCAAGCGTTCAAATCCTCATACTCACCGCGGTAGAGGATGCAATCATTAGGGCATGCATGTATCTTCTGCACCTCTAACCCTAGAGGGCGACAGCCTTCTTTGCTTCAGACGCATTCTCGGGCAATTTGTTGTCCTTTGGAAGCATATCCTTTATCATTACCAAAGAACTTTCCAAATCCCTTGTCGATACACCATTCTTCGCCTTCCATTGCAGCAATTCCAAGTGGTGCCCAGCTTTTTCTTGTCACCTATGCAATTGGGTACAACAATTTTTGTGATCCTCTAACATGCGTTGCAACTTCTTCTTCTCCAAATCACTTGCGCGGTTTCTCTTTGCATCGGCAATGGCCCGACCTAGATCATCAACGGCTCATCCGATGCCTCTTCTTCAGCTTCTTCCCGCATTGCCGCTCAGCTTCTTCCCGCATTACCGCTCAGCTTCTTCCCCATTGTTGTATCATCGTATTCAGGGAACCCATGGCCGGATAGCTGTCATCGCCCTCTTCTTCTTCATTGTATTCCATCATAACCCTCTTTCTCCATGATTGGTCCAAACATTATAGTGGGGCATGAAACCGACTCAAACAGTGGACGGAATGGTTCTTGACGAGAGTAATTGTGACCATTCTTACAGCCAACACATGGACAAGGCATAAAACCATCCGCCCGCTTGTTTGCCTCAGCCATAGCGCGAAAAGTATGCACGCCTCAACGAACTGGGAGAGCATCGGTTATCGTACATCCATTGCGGCTCATCTTCATTACACAACACCGAATAGACCAAATTAATACAAGTTCATACATAAAGTTCATACAACACTTAAATGCAACAAACAAATAACTCTCTAGCTAAAGCATTCAAATTCTAACAACAAAAGCGATCAAGATCGCAACTAAGGTAACAATTGATCAAACATCATAATGATACCAAGACTCACTATTAATGGCATATTTTCTAATCTTTCTAATCTTCAAGCGCATTGCATCCATCTTGATCTTGTGATCATCGACGACATCGACAACATGCAACTCCAATTCCATCTTCTCCCCCTCAATTCTTTTCAATTTTTCTTTCAAGTACTCATTTTCTCTTTCAACTAAATTTAACCTCTCGACAATAGGGTCGGTTGGAATTTCCCGCTCACATACCTCCTAGATAAAAATATCTATGTCAACTTGATGGGCATAATTTGTCATAAACACGAAATGTAACAAATAGTTATAAAAGAGAATATACCACATCCGAATCGTAACAAGGACGAGGGCCGACGGGGACGAATATCAAAACCATGGCACTATGTATAACAAACAACGTACGGGTAAGATAATTATTACATGATTAACTATATATCCAAATCACACAAACATCAATTTTTTATATAAAATTTCATGAACAAGAGGCTCACCACAAGGTGGTGCCGGCGATGGGACGGTGCAGGCGATCAACGGTGGTTACGACGGAGATTTAGAAGGAACTAAGTAAACCACACCTACATATGCAAACTAAGTGTTATTTTTGACCTCAAATTGCATATAAATCAAATACTTGCACATATATATATTTCCTCCCAAATTACTAAACTCACAAATTAATAACTATATAAAGCATTGCAAGAGTTAATCTAGCAATGAGAGATGAAAGGACAAAGTTGCTAACCTTTGTGATCACTTGAATGGATGGGGGCCTTCAAATCTTGACAAATTTTGGGCAAAATGTGTGATGAGCTCGAGGGGAAGAGGAAGAACAGAGAGGAGAGGAGAGGGGAAAGGGGGAAGAACAGAGTGAGCTGGACGAAGGGTTTATATGCAGGAGGACCTATAGTACCGGTTCGTGCCACGAACCGGTACTAAAGGTGTTGGAGGGGGCCCAGACTGACAACATCCTGCCACCACTCTCATTAGTACTGGTTCGTGGCACGAACCGGTGCTAAAGGTTAGCCATGAACCGGTACTAATGAGAGCAGCCCGGCTAGCCGTTGGAACTGGCACTAATGTATACATTTGTGCCGGCTCTAATACAAACCGTCACTAATGTGCTTCACGTTTGACCCTTTTTCTACTAGTGATGTTGAGTTGGCATAATTCGATATTAGGTTTTGTCACTCCGATTGTCGGAGAGGTATCTCTGGGCCTTCTCGGTAATACTCATCACCTAAGCCTTGCAAGCATTGTAACTAATGAGTTAGTTATGAGATGATGTATTACGGAACGAGTAAAGAGACTTGCCGGTAACGAGATTGAACTAGGTATTGGATACCGATGATCGAATCTTGGGCAAGTAACATACCGATGACAAAGGGAACAACATATGTTGGTATGCGGTTTGACCGATAAAGATCTTCGTAGAATATGTAGGAACCAATATGAACATCCAGGTTCCACTATTGGTTATTGACCGAGTATAGTTCTAGGTCATGTCTACATAGTTCTCGAACCCGTAGGGTCCGCACGCTTAACGTTACGGTGACAGTTTTATTATGAGTTTAAAAGTTTTGATGTACCGAAGGTTGTTCGGAGTCCCGGATGTGATCACGGACATGACGAGGAGTCTCGAAATGGTCGAGACATAAATATTGATATACTGGATGACTATATTCGGACAGCGGAATTGTTCCGGATGATTTTGGAGAAAACCGGAGTGCCGGGGGGGTTACCGGAACCCCCCGGGAGAGTTAATGGGCCACATGGGCCTTGGTGGGAAGAGAGGGGCGGCTGGGGGGCCGCGCCTCTCCCTCCGGTCCGACTGGACTAGGGGAGGCGCCCCTTCCTTCCCCTCTCCCCTTCCTCCCCCTCCTAGTAGGAGTAGGAAAGGAGGAATCCTACTCCTACTAGGAGGAGGATTCCTCCTCCTTGGCGCGCCCCAAGGGGCCGGCAGGCCTCCCCCCGTTGCTCCTTTATATACGAGGGTGGGGGGGCACCCCAGAGACACATAAGTTGATCTACGGATCGTTCCTTAGCCGTGTGCAGTGCCCCCCTCCACCATAATCCACCTCGGTCATATCGTCGCGGAGTTTAGGCGAAGCCCTGCGCCGGTAGAACATCATCATCATCACCACGCCGTCGTGCTGACGGAACTCATCCCCGACGCTTTGCTGGATTGGAGCCCGGAGGACGTCATCGAGCTGAACGTGTGCTGAACACGGAGGTGCCGTACGTTCGGTGCTTGGATCGGTCGAGTCTTGAAGACGTACGACTGCATCAACCGTGTTGTCATAACGCTTCCGCTTGACGGTCTACGAGGGTACGTAGACAACACTCTCCCCTCTCGTTGCTATGCCATCACCATGATCTTGCGTGTGTGTAGGAATTTTTTTGAATTTACTACGTTCCCCAACACACGGGTAGCTAATCCGCTCTTCCTCCTTTTGTTCTTCGCTATTTTCATCATCTTTTTCAACCAATGAGCTCACAGTTTCATCAATTTCTTCTTCCATAGCTTCCTGCAAAATATTAGTCTCTTCTTGGACAGCGGAGACTTTCTCAATAAATGCATTAATATAGTAATTGTATTCGTAATTTTCATAGCAATATCTAAGTATAGCAAGATTTTCAGGCCTATAAACACCATCATCATCAAAAGCTTCATATACTTTTCAAACAAAGATTCAATTTCATAAGCAGCCTTAAAAGCAACAAATTCTTCTATTTGTTCCACATCATAGTAATCATATATACCATTAGCATAAGAAGCTAAGGTTTCATTATCATTAAATTTGCATGAAAAGGGAAGGTGTGGAGCCTTCATCCTGGAGGAACAAGTAATATCATATCTCAAGCATAGATCCTGGGCATACCAACGCAACATAATAAATTGGTCCCATAATAGTTTCCCTTTTTGTGTCGAGCGATAATCCCTAAAGTATTCACGTAGATCCAACTTGTCTCCCATTATAAAGTTGAATGGGGTTTTCTCAGGATTATCAAAGTAGTACATAATATCTTTCACATAATGAGAATCGAGGGTTTTAGGAGTTACCCCATCTCTATGAGTAGCAAGTACACCTAATTTTTTTGGTATTTCGTGTTCCATATCCATAACTAAAGATAGAGAACAACTAAGAACAACAAATAAAAATTACTTAATGATAAAGCAAACAAGCACACACGAGAATATTCACCCCACGCCATGACTCCCCGGCAACGGCGCCAGAAAAAGGTTTTGATAACCCACAAGTGTAGGGGATAATTGTCGCCTCTTTCGATAAGTAAGAGTGTCGAACCCAACAAGGAGCTAAAGGTAGAACAAATACTTTCTCAAGTCCTATCTGCCACTGATACGACTCTACGCATGCTTAGTGTTCGCTTTACCTAGAACAAGTACTCGAAGTACTTTGTAGGTGTGATAGGATAGTTTTGCAAGAAAGTAAAGAACGCGTAAATGTAAACTAGGGGCTGTTTAGATAAAGATGCAACAAAGTAAATAAAGGGAGTGTGGAAAAGTGGTGGTAGGAGTTGTGAAAGTGTCCCTAAGCAATTGACTACGTTACTAGACCGATAATCACTATTGCAATTCTATTTGAGGGAGAGGCATAAGCTAACATACTTTCTCTACTTGGATCATATGCACTTATGATTGGAACTCTAGCAAGCATCCGCAAATACTAAAGATTCATTAAGGTAAAACCCAACCATAGCATTAAAGTATCAAGTCCCCTTTATCCCATACGCAAACAACCTACTTACTCGGTCTCAGGCTTCACACTCACGCCACCCACCATAAGCAAATCATAAACATATTGCAAACCGTACAGCGGGAATCCCTCACGCTTGCGCGACACGGAGGGCACAATAGGACAACACCAATAATAAAACATGCAACTCAAACCAATCATAGCAATTCATCAATCATCGATAGGACAACGAAAATCTACTCAGACATCATAGGATGGCAACACATCATTGGAAAATAATATGAAGCATAAAGCACCATGTTCAAGTAGAGGGTACAGCGGGTTGCGGGAGAGTGGACCGCTGAATATAGATGGGGGAAGGTGATGGATATGTTCATGAAGATGATGGAGGTGTTGGTGAAGGTCGCGGTGATGATGATGGCCCCCGGCGGTGTTCCGGCGCCACCGGAAGCAAGGGGGACAGAGCCCCCTTCTTCTTCTTCTTCTTCTTCCTTGACCTTCTCCCTAGATGGGAGAAGGGTTTCCTCCGGGTCCTTGGCTCCCATGGCGGGAGGGCGAGAGCCCTCCGAGATTGGATCTATCTCTGCTTCGCTTACGAATTCTGCCTCGCACCGCTTCCTTTATATCCGAGATTCAGAATCTCCGATTGAATTGAAACCTTCGCCCAGATTGTTTTCCAAAAAATAGCTTTCTTGCAGCCAAAGAAAGGCATCAACCGCCTTACAGGTGGCCCACGAGATAGGGGGGGCGCCCCCTGGAGTGGTGACGTGGGCCACTCTCGTGGCCACCTTGGGCACCGTTTCACGTTGATTCTTCCTCCCAAAAATCACAAATATTCCAAAATAATTCTTCGTCCGTTTTTACCCCGTTTGGACTCCGTTTGATATTGGGTTTCTGCGAAACATAAAACATGCAACAAATAGGAACTGGCACTGGGAACTGGATCAATATGTTAGTCCCAAAAAAATAGTATAAAAAGTTGCCAAAAGTATATGAAAGTTGAATAATATTGGCATGGAACAATAAAAAATTATAGATACGACAGAGACGTATCACTTCCGAAGTAGCTATGTACTCCGCTTCACATGTAGATCCCGCCACGACGCTTTGTTTAGAACTGCACCAACTGATAGCTCCACCATTTCAATATAAACACGTATGCGGTTTGCGATTTAGAGTCGTCCGGATCAGTGTCAAAGCTTGCATCGACGTAACCATTTACGACTAGCTCTTTGTCACCTCCATAAACGAGAAACATATCCTTAGTCCTTTTCAGGTATTTCAGGATGTTCTTTGACCGCTGTCCAGTGATCCACTCCTGGATTACTTTGGTACCTCCCCGCTAAACTCATTGATAAGCATACATCAGGTCTGGTACACAGCATTGCATACATGATAGAGCCTATGGCTGAAGCATAGGGAACATCTTTCATTTTCTCTCTATCTTCTGCTGTGGTTGGGCATTGAGTCCGACTCAACTTCACACCTTGTAATACAGGCAAGAACCCTTTCTTTGCCTGATCCATTTTGAACTTTTGCAAAACTTTATCAAGGTATGTGCTTTGTGAAAGTCCAGTTAAGCGTCTTGGTCTATCTCTATAGATCTCGATGCTCAATATGTAAGCAGCTTCACCGAGGTCTTTCATTGAAAAACTTTTATTCAAGTATCCCTTTATGCTATCCAAAAATTCTATATCATTTCCGATCAACAATATGTCGTCTACATATAATATCAGAAATGCTACAGAGCTCCCACTCACTTTCTTGTAAATACAGGCTTCTCCAAAAGTCTATATAAAACCATATGCTTTGATCACACTATCAAAGCATTTATTCCAACTCCGAGAGGCTTGCACCAGTCCATAAATGGATCGCTGGAGCTTGCATACTTTGTTAGCACCTTTTGGATCGACAAAACCTTCCGGTTGCATCATATACAACTCTTCTTCCAGAAATCCATTCAGGAATGCAGTTTTGACATCCATTTGCCATATTTCATAATCATAAAATGCGACAATTGCTAACATGATTCAGACAGACTTAAGCATCGCTATAGGTGAGAAAGTCTCATCGTAGTCAACCCTGTGAACTTGATAAAAACCTTTGGCAACAAGTCGAGCTTTGTAGACAGTTACATTACCATCAACATCAGTCTTCTTCTTGAAGATCCATTTATTCTCGATGGTTTGCCAATCATCGGGCAAGTCAACCAAAGTCCATACTTTGTTCTCATACATGGATCCCATCTCAGATTTCATGGCCTCAAGCCATTTTGGGGAATCTGGGCTCATCATTATTGGGGAACGTAGTAATTTCAAAAACATTCCTACGCACACGCAAGATCATGGTGATGCATAGCAACGAGAGGGAAGAGTGTGTCCACGTACCCTCGTAGACCGAAAGCGGAAGCGTTAGAACAACGCGGTTTATGTAGTCGTACGTCTTCACGGCCCGACCGATCAAGCACCGAAACTACGACACCTCCGAGTTCTAGCACACGTTCAGCTCGATGACGTCCCTCGAACTCCGATCCAGCCGAGTGTCGAGGGAGAGTTCCGTCAGCACGACGGCGTGGTGACGATCTTGATGTTCTACCGTCGCAGGACTTCGCCTAAGCACCGCTACGATATTATCGAGGTGGACTATGGTGGAGGAGGGCACCGCACACGGCTAAGAGATCCAAGGGATCAATTGTTGTTGTGCCTAGAGGTGCCCCCTGCCCCCGTATATAAAGGAGCAAGGGGGGAGGGGGCAGCCGGCCTAGGAGGTGGCGCGCCAAGGGGAGTCCTACTCCCAGTCTCCCACCGGGAGTAGCACTCCCTCCTTCCTTGTTGGAGTAGGAGAAGGGGAAAGAGGGGGAGAGGAAGAAGGAAAAGAGGGCTGCGCCCCTTTTCCAATTTGGACCAGAGGGGGGGCGCAGGCCTCCTTCCTTTTGGCCTCTCTTCTCTATTCCTGTATGGCCCAATAAGGCCCATATACTCCCCGGCGAATTCCCGTAACTCTCCGGTACTCCAAAAAATACTCGAATCACTCGGAACCTTTCCGAACTCCGAATATAGTCGTCCAATATATCGATCTTTACGTCTCGACCATTTCGAGACTCCTCGTCATGTCCCCGATCTCATCCGGGACTACGAACTCCTTCGTACATCAAAACTCATAAACTCATAATATAAGCATCGCCGAAACCTTAAGCGTGCGGACCCTACGGGTTCGAGAACAATGTAGACATGACCGAGACACGTTTCCGGTCAATAACCAATAGCGGAACCTGGATGCTCATATTGGCTCCCACATATTCTACGAAGATCTTTATCGGTCAAACCGCATAACAACATACGTTGTTCCCTTTGTCATCGGTATGTTACTTGCCCGAGATTCGATCATCGGTATCCAATACCTAGTTCAATCTCGTTACCAGCAAGTCTCTTTACTCGTTACATAATGCATCATTCCGTAACTAACTCATTAGCTACATTGCTTGCAAGGCTTATAGTGATGTGCATTACCGAGAGGGCCCAGAGATACCTCTCCGACAATCGGAGTGACAAATCCTAATCTCGAAATACGCCAACCCAACATGTATCTTCGGAGACACCTGTAGAGCTCCTTTGTAATCACCCAGTTACGTTGTGACGTTTGGTAGCACACAAAGTGTTCCTCCGATAAACGGGAGTTGCATAATCTCGTAGTCATAGGAACATGTATAAGTCATGAAAAGCAATAGCAACATACTAAACGATCAACTGCTAAGCTAGCGGAATGGGTCAAGTCAATCACATCATTCTTCTAATGATGTGATCCCATTAATCAAATGACAACTCATGTCTATGGTTAGGAAACTTAACTATCTTTGATTAACGAGCTAGTCAAGTAGAGGCATACTAGTGACAATATGTTTGTCTATGTATTCACACATGTATTATGTTTCCGGTTAATACAATTTTAGCATAAATAATAAACATTTATCATGAAATAAGGAAATAAATAATAACTTTATTATTGCCTCTAGGGCATATTTCCTTCAGTCTCCCACTTGCACTAGAGTCAATAATCTAGTTCACATCGCCATGTGATTTAACACCAATATTCACATCTGTATGTGATTAATACCCATAGTTCACATTGTCATGTGATCAACACCCAAAGGGTTTACTAGAGTCAATAATCTAGTTCACATCGCTATGTGATTAACACCCAAAGAGTACTAAGGTATGATTATGTTTTGCTTGTGAGAGAAGTTTAGTCAACGGGTCTGTCATATTCAGAGCCGTATGTATTTTTCAAATATTTTATGTCCACAATGCTCTGCACGGAGCTACTCTAGCTAATTGCTCCCACTTTCAATATGTATCCAGATTGAGTCATAGAGTCATCTGGATTGGTGTAAAAGTTTGCATCGTTGTAACTTTTTACACAGGACAATCGATGGGTGCTTTTGTAGACCCGAAACCCCGCACGTCCGGGAGGGACCCCGTCAGGGGGTGCGGCGGCTATGAAATGCCCTAGGTCGATTTGCTCGCCCCTAGAGCCTCGGGATTCACAGCTCTCAGACACGAAGAACAACGAAGAAATAGAGAGAAAAAACGATAGAGAGATAAAATGTAGATGAAAAAGTAGTATATATTGATTTGTTCGATTGTGTGTTGTTCAATCAGCCGTCACCCCCAACATATATGAGAGGCGGCTGGACTTCCCGTACAAGTAAAGGATTCATCTAGGCTTTCCTTATATGAGAAATTACATCAATACACATTTATCATTTTGAAAAATACATGATTAACAATTTTTAAAGATATTTTAATGCATACTTTTTCATTAGACATTGTATATTTTTCGTATATGGAACATTTATATACTTCCTCTGTTTCTAATTATAAGACCCTTTAGAAATTTCAACACGGGCTACATATGGATGTATACAAATATATTTTAGAGTGTAGGTACACTCATTTTGTCTGTATATAGTCCGTATTGGAATCTCTAAAAAGACTTATATTTAGGAATGGCGGGAGTACATGTTTAACACTTTCCAAATTCATGATTAATTTTTTCGAACATATATATTTTGATGTCCACTTTTTCCATACACATTCTACACCTTTTGTATACTTCGTGAACATTTTTTATATACGCGTTAAACCTTGTCCAAATACATGATTAACATTTTTGGACATTAATATTGTTTATGTCTATTTTTTTCATACACACTGTACATTTTTGTATACATTGGAAACCTTTTTGTATACACATTTAACATTTTTTTAATGCATGAATAAAATATATTAAAAAATATGTCTTTTGCTTTCTACTTTTCTCCATATATGTTTAGTATAAGTCGGAAACATTTTTAATATACACATTTAATATTTTTCATGCATGGTTAACATTTTTTAAGTTTTGTATATAAAGTGAATTTTTTGATAGACATACTCTGAACATTTCCAAATATAACCAAAAATAAGAAAAGAATGTAAGATAGGGGAAAAAGATAGAAAAGCGCTAAAGGCCTGTAAGGCAGTGTAAAAAGAATGTAAGGCAGTGTAAAACATGAGTAAGAACACGATGTTTCAAAAATGTATATTCCCAATTCTCATGTGTCAGAGCAAGGCTACACATTCCGTGTAGTCTTGGTCTCCTCCCTTCTTCAACTTCTCTTTGCCTTTCTTGCTTCCACTGGGCCTCTTGGTAGCAACCGAGTTGGGAGTGGGACTTCTTTTCCCTCCTTGACACTTGATGCATCATCATCAGTGTCAACTTGTAAAGCATGTCCACCGAGCTACCTCAGTTCTTCTTATTTGGATTTTCATTGTATTGTCGGTTCTTCCACCTCTCGTCATTGCAAATCTTCATCCAACAGTGGTGCAAACCAAATGTGTTGTCTTTCTTTCCACATTTCTTCTTTCCTTTGCCCTTAAACATTTCTGGAGCAATGTTGACCTACAAGACAACAAGTGGGAAAATAAGTTATACACCAAGGCGTACGAGAGATGACGGAAAAATTGATCAATGATAGATGGATTCCACTAGCGTTGTGTTTCTTGATGTACTCATAGATACGCTCCCAATAACTTGAATTTCGTTGCTCAATCCCGACAACGAAATGAGACCAATATTCTTTCATGCGTCACACAACATCTTGTCTTCTTTGGACTCTCCCATATTGAGTTGGAACAACAAAGCCCTCATCTTCCATGTCAAGAATTTGATCTTATCACTGGTGGAAAAATAGCCTTCGGTCGCGGTTCGCAACGGCCATTAGTCGCGGCTGCGCAACCGCGACCAGCAAAGCGCGACTAAAGCCCGCCACCTTTAGTCGCGGCTGCTTACGAACCGCGACTAAAGGCCCGTCCACGTGGGCGCCAGCGGCCGTCGAGGGGAGGACCTTTAGTCGCGGTTCTTCTGGCCAACCGCGACTAAAGGCCGCCGCAGGTTTAGGGTTTTTAGCCCCCCCCCCTAAACCTGTTTTCTGTTTAATTTGTTTTGTTTTATTTCTTTTGTGCTTTATTTTAATTTTGAAGGAGTTTCATATATTCTACGGTACTACATACATGCATATGAATGTACAATTTCAAATAAATTTGAAATTAGAACCAAAAGAATTCAAGAGGAATATACAATATATATTCAATATCATCGGATGACCATATACAATTTTGAACAAGTTTCCATACATGATTTAATCCATATAAAGTTCTTCGTCCTCGTGATAGTGTTCTCCTTTAGGATGGAGGACTTCCTGCAGAACCATCCAGCTAGTTCCTCTTGAAGTGGTCGGAAGCGAGCTTACGGACTAAGCGCCCACGGAGGTTATTCCTCCGAGCATTGGTATCACTCGGATCAACCCGCCAGAGGTGTATCTCCTGATCATCTCACGCATAAAGTATGCACATAGATTGGTCAACGGTGGCTGAATATCCCCATCTTAGTCTTTACCCTTTTGAATTCTAGGTCTTTTTGAATTCACCGACCTTTGTATCTACGAACCGCCTCCAAACCCTACGAGGCAAAGAAAATTAAATGGACAAGAGAGTTATTAGTTACTTGATATTAGGAAATGAACGAAATAGGCCGATCGATATAGAGCGCAAATGAATGAAAATAATTACTTCGCAGCATTTTTCGATGTCGCCCAAAGCTTTGGATCCTTATCCGGAGAGTCGTGGACGAGACATTCGAGGTGTTCACTTTAATTACTAGCGAATCCAAAGGAACTCGCGGACACGATACATGCACAAGACGTCATGCATAACTCATCGATTAGCCGCCACATACCATGCATGGAGTAAACAAAAGAGAATGTGCTCAAGATGTAAACACTCACCCAAAATGGTAAGGAAATAGAATATCACTTTTGAGTTCCTGCTTTGTAAGAAACTGCCACAGTGTCTGCCTCCACGTCGTCGGGTAATGCTCCAACACAACATCATTAACGATGTGTGGGTCAATGAACCCAACATCATGGATGTTCCTTACTCGCATTCCTTTTTCTTCATTCTGCATGTATAATAGAGGACACAACAATATAGTTAGGACATATATATAGTGCAGGCAATATGAACGAGATGGGGTAGAAATTAATAAATCACTTACGTAATGTAGCAACCGATGATAGATTTGTCGAGCTCAGCAGATTGAAAAGCTGGAACAATTCACTCAGTTCAACTTGTACATAGTAATGTTTGAAGTGATGCTCATGTCTAACTTCCGCATAAATATAATCTTTGGCGTTTTAATTTTTATGTAACCCTTGTACCAATTCAGCAGACGTTTCATTTGGTCGTAGATCCTTTTCTCTTGCAGCTCGACGAGAGGCCCATTCTTGACATATGTAATTACTACCTCCCTCTCGCAACTCATCAAGGCCTAACAGTTCACGAAGAGTAATACCTAAGTTGGCGCTTGTTCTCTCGCACTTTTCGTTACTAATCAATCCTGTCTGCCGCAGCTTGTATGATCTCGGGGCATCCGGACGTAAGGATTCCACTATAAGCGGGCAATCGATTGTTTACTTTGTTCCCGAGCTGGGCAACTTGTTTCCGCTTTTATACTTTCGCCTTCTCCGCTCTTTGTTCTCCTTGAACATGAGTGCCTGCTTTTAAGTTCACGTGCATAGTCATTAGGGAGATTCTTCATGGCTTGGGACGGTGTGCTCAAAATGACTTAGCCCACTTCTTTTCTTGATCGAATATATCTTGGCTTGGGCTCGGGCTCTCTTTTCTTCTTGCAGTCCGCCTTCCATTTCTCCAAATCAGCAATCGCGCCGCGCCGACTTCCTCGGCACTACGCTCCCAAGGCCTTGTGGGGAGAGGCTTGATGATGGCTCCGTACCTTTGTGGTCTTAGGTACATAAGGGTCCGGTTAATACTCCAGACTTCTTCGCTTCTTTGCCATAGGTGGATTGGGGCGGCGTCTCATCACCCGCCGGACGAGGACTGGGGCGGCGGATGATCACCACGGACGTTAGGATCGGGGCGGCGTCGGCTGATGTGACGGAGGTGTAGGTGAACCGCCACCACCACCACCACCACCACCACCGCCACCGCCACCACCACCACCGTGAGGGGTGGACTTGTTGTCCTTGGCGCCTCCTGAAACTTGATAAACTTCTTTTGCCATAGAATGTAATGGCGCTTGACATCTTCAAGTCTTTTCTCCCTTCGTGTAGCAATTTCAATCTCCGTGTCCTCAAACCCTTTGACTATGTCCTCCACCGTGACACGAGCATAGCCATCTTTAATGGGGTTGTTGTGGTGGAGTGCTCGAGTAAACATGGTAAAGCATCGCCGATGGCTACCTTCATGGATATGTTCCCCATAGGATAACATGATGACATTCTTTCATCTCCTTTATATCGCCCACGGGTAGCGAGGAGGCTCCGGTGCAGTAATTTCACCACCGAGGCTCCGGTGCAGTAATTTCGATCGTCGGTGCATCTACACCAGCCGGTGGGGCCTCCGTGGAAGCCACGCTGCTTCTCGCTGCTGGCTTCCGAGATCCGCCGGATGATCTTCATGCTGCACCCGAGCTGAATCTCTTTCGCTACTAGTACACTCATGGTTTTCTTCATCACTTCCATTTCGATGCCAACCGCCCCACAACATCCGCTTCCCGATCCATCTTTCTCTTACGGCTTCAGAATCAGACGGGTCATCGCTCGGGGAACCCTATTTTCCACGGAATGTGCCCCATGCCTCGTACACGCCCTCCGTGTTCAGGATTCCCGAGGGCTTTTGTCGGTGCGTCGTTCTCTCTGTTGAACTTGATCTTCCCTCTTGAGCAGCCTTCATTGCGCCAATAAGGGCTTGGGTGGGTTTAATTAATTTGCCTGTAAACACACTCCCCTCTCGGGTTGAGCGTTCCCCATGCCCGCATTCACCAGCTTTTGGCCCTTGGGTCCCATCCTCCGCACTGGACGGATTCTCGCGCCTCACTCGTTCTCCATCTTCTCGAACCTAGGCACCCAAATGCGATACCCTCCTGGCCCCATAACATGATTGTACTCCTTCTTAGCCGCATTTTCCTTATTTTGTTTCGATATTTGAAGGAACTGCTCCGATTTCTTTTGCTTCACAAATTCGGCCAATCATCTTTCGCTTCTCATATTGTCCTCTAAATCCGAGTCTTGTTCGCTTGACAAAGTCACGGGCTAGATTTTGCTTGAATTTCGAATGCGCGGCCATCTTATGAAGAGCGAACTGTTTGACTTTCCTCCTCCTCTCCTTGTTTTCCTCAATCTTGTTACCCTCCTCATCGAATTTGTTGTATTCCGGAGGTAGAACGAAATGTTCCATAAGCTTCGCAAGCAATCTTTTTTGTTCTCTTATCGACAAAAGAACCATCAATTCGTGCCTTCTTTGGCTCATTCCACTCGACGGTGATCGAGACGTTGTCTCTAACAATGGCTCCGCATTGGCTGATAAACTTGGTGGCGTTCTTGCGGGCTCCAGCCGCTCGCCGGTTGCAAAGTCGACAACCCGGATGGTGCATGTTTCTCCGGTTTCATCGTCTGGTTGCGCCACGCTTTGACGACGTACTCGATTGTTTTGACGATCCGCCGAGGGCTAAAATAAGAAAGAGAGTCGCGCGCTAGTACACACATATTTATTCAAATCGGTTAGTTTGTATCACCGAGGCTCAATGTATATATATACCTCGGCGCGGAGGTGGTTGCTACTTCCATTTGAAGATCGCTGTTTATCGACGCTTCTTGACATCATCTTGTCGACGGCGCCCTTCATCTTCACCGTCAAGGTTCGAGATAAGAAGAGATATCATCTTCTTCTTCTCCGGTCGGCACATATTGAATATCGCCGTTTATGATGCCGAACATATGTGCTTCACCGTCCGGATCATAGTTGTCCATAATCGGGTCACTCTATCGTCCGACATTATGTCACCTGAAAACATGTAGTAAAACAAATTAATTAAGTGAAGAAGGGGCGGTGGCGGTGGCGGTGGCGAAGGGCGGTGGCAAAAGGAGGGGCGAGAAGGGGTGGGAGAGGGTGTCGCGGTAGAGCGCAAGACGGGCGGGTTTAGGGTTTAGGGTTTTAAGTTGGCGGTTTTCTTTGGCGGTTTTCTCGTTGTTTTTGTTTTTGGGGTTTAGGGTTTTAAGTTGTTTACCGCTTTTGTTAAACTAAAACTAGTTAAAATTAAAGAACAAAAAAAAAAAAAATTCCTTTTCCTTTTCTTTTTTTCTTCTTCTTCCTTTTCCTTTTCTTTTCTTTCTTCTTCTTCCTTTTCCTTTCTTCTTCTTTCTTCTTCTTTCTTCTTCTTCCTTTTTCCTTTTTGTTTTTCTTTGACGGTTTTCTCGTTGTTTTTTGTTTTTGGGGTTTAGGGTTTTAAGTTATTTACCGCTCTTGTTAAACTAAAACTAGTTAAAATAAAAGAACAAAAAAAAAAAAAAAAAAAAATTCCTTTTCCTTTTCCTTTTCTTCTTCTTCCTTTTCCTTTTCTTTTCTTTCTTCTTCTTCCTTTTCCTTTCTTCTTCTTTCTTCTTCTTTCTTCTTCTTCCTTTTTCTTTTTGTTTTTCTTTGACCGGTTTTCTGTTGTTTTTGTTTTTTGGGGTTTAGGGTTTTAAGTTATTTACCGCTCTTGTTAAACTAAAACTAGTTAAAATAAAAGAACAAAAAAAAAAAAAAAAAAATTCCTTTTCCTTTTCCTTTTCTTCTTCTTCCTTTTCCTTTTCTTTTCTTTCTTCTTCTTCCTTTTCCTTTCTTCTTCTTTCTTCTTCTTTCTTCTTCTTCCTTTTCCTTTTCTTTTCTTTCTTCTTCTTCCTTTTCCTTTCTTCTTCTTTCTTCTTCTTTCTTCTTCTTCCTTTTCCTTTTCTTTTCTTTCTTCTTCTTCCTTTTCCTTTCTTCTTCTTTCTTCTTCTTCCTTTTCCTTTTCTTTTCTTTCTTCTTCTTCCTTTTCCTTTTCTTTTCTTTCTTTCTTCTTCCTTTTTTTTTTTCTTTTCTTTCTTCTTTCTTCTTGTTTTCTGTTGTTTTTGTTTTTCCTTTTTTGTTTTTGTTTTTCTTTAATTCTTTGGCGGCAAGGGCGCAGGGCGGCGGCGCGCGTGGGCGGCGGGGCGGCGGCGGCGGGCGGCGGCAAGGGCGTAGGGGGCGGCGCGGCGGCGGCGGGCGGCGGCGCGGCGGGTAAGGGCAGGGCGCAGGGCGGCGGCGATCGGGCGGCGGGCGGCGGCAAGGGCGCAGGGGCGGCGGCGGCGCACATCGGGACGGGCGGCGGCGCCATCGGGACGGAGCGGCGGCGCAGGCTTCGGCGTCGGGCGCTCGGTCGGCGCTGGGCAGCGTCGGCCGATCGGCGTCAGCGCGTCAAGGCGTCAAGAGAGAGGCGAATGGGGCAAACTGCTAAGTCGTGATTATAAACGAACCTTTAGTCGCGGGCCGGGAGGCGGACCGCGATTAAAGGTACCTTTAGTCGCGGTCGGCCTCCCGGCACCGCGACTAAAGTGTTTGCCACCGCTTGCTTCACAGAAGAACCTTTAATCGCGGTGGGGGCGGGCGCGACTAAAGGGTACCTTTAGTCGCGCCCCTCTCCCCCACCGCGACTAAAGGGTCTTTGGCTGAACCGCGCGGTGCGGTGGGATGTTTAGTCCCACTCGCTAGCCGAGAGGCATCGACAGGGTTTATAAGCGGCTGCGCCACCACTTCGAGCTCCTCTCAAATGCAAGCTTACGGGCCTATTCTTACTACTGTGCAGGGGCCTATTGGGCCTCAAGGGCTGAATCTGGCCCATTAATGGGTTTCTAGTCGATTCAGCCGTGGTGGCCCGAGAGGGTGGCATATTTTTTATTTTTTGCCTGTTTTTGTTTTCATTTTTGCTTTATTTATTTTGTTTTGTTTCTACTTACAACAAAAAACTTATTTATTTTATTTTATTTTGTTTCTAGTTACTTATTTATTTTACTTTATGATAATTATTTTTGCAATTAAAGTTTCCAATTACTTATTTATTTATGTTATTAAAATCTTAAAAATACAATTATATATCAAAAAATCAGAAAATAAAACTAATTCATTTTAAATTCTTGTTTTTCTTCTGTTTTTTCTTCCTTTTTCTTCTTTTTTTTTTTCTTCTTTGTTTCTTCCTTTTTCTTGTTTTTCTTCTTTTTTTTTTCTTCCTTTCTTCCTTTTTCCTTTTTTCTTCTGCTTTTTCTTCTGCTTGTTTTTTTCTTATGTTTTTCTTCTTACTTTGTTTTTTCTTCTGCTTTTCCTTTTTCAGAAAAATAAAACTAATCCATGGAGCATCCTCATCATTTAACTTAATCGTAAAAATAAAAGGTTTGATACATCATTCAGTTCATCGACCAAATACAAAGTTTGGTACAATAAATTATTACACATCAATTCTTCCCTTGTGTCCCTCGCTTGCTTACGATTGTGCTGTATCCATGGAGCATCCTCATCATTTAACTTAATGCTTGGGTCGGTGTTCACTTTGAAGGGCGGAATTTCAGCAAACATATTATAATCTTGACATGTCATCTTGTCCTCCACTCCCACGATGTTTCTTTTCCCCGAAAGAACAATGTGGCGCTTTGAATCATCGCATGATGTCTTGATCGTTTTCTTATCTTTCCGCTTCCTCGGTTTGCTACTCATGTCCTTCACATAGAAAACCTGAGCGACATCTTTCGCTAGGACGAATGGTTCGTCAAGGTAACCAAGATTGTTGAAATCCACCATTGTCATTCCGTATTGCTGGTCCACCTTTACCCCACCTCCTGTTAGCTTGAACCATTTGCACCGGAACAAAGGGACCTTAAAGGAGGGTCCATAGTCAAGTTCCCATATCTCCTCTATGTAACCATAATATGTGACCTTTTGCCCATTCTCGGTTGTTTGCATCAAAGCGGACACCACTGTTTTGGTTGGTGCTCTTTTATCTTGGGCGATCGTGTAAAATGTATTCCCATTTATCTCGCACTTGGAAAGTCGTTATAGTCGAAGATGGTGTCTTGGCCAACATGTACAGCTGATCTACAACATCATTGTCATTCATTAAATGTTTTCTCAACCAACTGCCGAAAGTCTCCATGTGGGCCTTCCTAATCCAGATTCAGGCTTCCCGGGTTGTCCGAAAGTAAAATATTCTTGTGTTTCTCAAAGCACGGAGCCACCAAGTTGGAATTGGTCAAGACAAGGTGGTGTGCTTCATCGAGAGAATGGCCGTCCATACATATCGTTGATTTCCTTCCGATCGTGTTTTTCCACTTAGTCTCCCCTCGTGCCGCGATCGAGGAAGACCAATCGGCTTAAGGTCGAACAAAGTCAACACAAAACTCAATTACCTCCTCATTTCCATAGCCCTTGGCGATGCTTCCTTCTCGCCTAGCACGGTTACTGAACATATTTCTTTAATACTCCCATGAACCTCTCAAGGGGAACATATTGTGTAGAAATACAGACCGAGAACGGAAATCTCTTCGACTAGGTGAACCAGGAGGTGCGTCATAATATTGAAGAAGGATGGCGGAACACCAACTCGAAACCGACAAGACATTGGATCACATCGCTCAGAACCGTGGTAGAACTTCCGGATTGATTACCTTCGAGAGATTGCATTGAGGAATGCACATAGCTTCACAATGGCTAATCGAACATTTTCCGGCAGAGCCCCTCAAAGCAATCGGAAGCAATTGCGCCATAATCACGTGGCGCCGTGAGACTTCGTGTTTTGGAACTTTTCTCCGCCATGTTTATTATTCCCTTTATATTGACGAGAATCCAGACGGGACCTTCATACTGCTCGCATTCAAAAAGATGACCTTCTCTTCTTTGGTCGAGCGTAGCTGGCACGACCTTGAAACCATTCCGGATGCGGTCATCGTGGTCTTTCAAACGTTGTTTGGTCCCGCCGTGCTTCCTTTGTATCATTTGTCTTCCCATACACGCCCAAGAAGCTTAGGAGGTTCACGCAAATATTCTTCGTAACGTGCATCACGCCGATTGCAGAGCGGACTTCTAGGATTTTCCAATATTCTAGCTCCCGAATATAGATTTCTTCTTCCACATGGCTGCGTGCCCGTCGGCTCCCTTCGAACTGATTGTCCGCCAGACCTTTCCAAAGATGACTTTCAAATCCTTGACCATATCAAATACCTCGGCACCGGTCGTTCCGCAGCTTCGCCGGTGATCTGCCTTGCCGTTGTAATGCTTGCCTTTCTTTCTTCATCGATGAGTTTTCGAAGAAATCGACGATGCCCAAGGTACACGTTCTTCTTACAATTTGGCAAATGTACACTTTCGGTCTCATGTAAGCGATGCGTGCATGCATTGTATCCCTTATTTGACATTCCCGAAGGTTACTAAGAGCAGGCCAATCGTTGATGGTTACGAAAAGCAACGCCGAGGTCAAATTCCTCTTGTTTGTGCTCATCCCACACACGGACACCACCCCACAGCCGTAAAAGTTCATCAACTAATGGCCTTAGGTACACATCGATGTCGTTGCCGGGTTGCCGGACCTTGGATGAGCACGGCATCATAATGAACTTCCGCTTCATGCACAACCAAGGAGGAAGGTTGTAGATGCATAGAGTCACGGGCCAGTGCTATGGCTGGAGCTCGCCGCCAAAAGGATTCATGCCATCCGTGCTTTAGAGCAAATCTTATGTTCCTTGCGCCACCGCAAAATCTGTGAACCATCCGTCGATCTTTCTCCATTGCGCTCCATCTGCGGTGTGTCTCAACTCCCGTCCGACTTACGTTTCTCTTTGTGCCATCGCAACAACTTGGCATGCTTTTGTTCATGAACAGACGTTTCAACCGTGGTATTATAGGAGCATACCACATCACCTTGGCGGAACCTCTTCCGGTTTCGCCCTCAACATCGCTACCGTGGTCATCGACTCGATCTTATAACGCAATGCAAGGTATACCGGCATTCATTCAAATTCTCGATTCACCGCGGTAGAGGATGCGATCGTTGATGCATGCATGTATCTTCGTAACCTCTAAACCTAGAGGGCGATAACCTTCTTTGCTTCAGACGTCTTCAAGGGCAACTCGTTATCCTTTGGAAACATATTCTTCAACATTTTCAGCAAGTTTTCAAATGCCGAGTCAGCTACACCTCCTCGCCTTCCATTTCAGCAAATCCAGCAGCAGCCCAGCTTTTTCGACCATCATCGCATCCGGGTACAGCGCCTTTACGTGATCCTCTAACATGCGATCCAAATTCTCCTCTCCTTTTCGGTTTAGCGGCGTCTCCGTGCATCAAGAATGGTCCGACCAAGATCATCAACGGATCATCACGTGCCTCTTCTTCACCTTCCCTTCACCTTCAAATCCTCCATGAAAGTATCACCAAATGAGCAAGATAGCTTTCATCGATGAAATCATCCCTTCTTCATCTTCTTCCATTATAACCCCTCTTTCTCCATGCTTGGTCCAACAATTATAGCTTGGCATGAAACCCTTCAAAGCAGATGCATGTGAACAACTCTTGAGGAAGAGTAACCTTCTCATTCTTACAGATAACACATGGACAGATAACAAAACCCCCGCTTGTTCGCATTAGCCACTACGAGGAAATCTTTCAAACCCGTAGTGAACTCGCGGAGAGTCGGTTACCGTACATCCATTGCCGATTCATCTGCATTATTATAATATAAAATATATAATTAACCATCATGCATTTGTTATGAACTACACACACATGCATATTGACACATCAAAGGTTCATCAAGTTGCTAACCGCGATCAAGAGTGTGGCTCCAACACTTCATGTCATGTTTGTTTCATGCTCTTGGGGCATTTCATCAAACACCTTATGTGCATAAGAGGAACCAAAAGCAAACCTACACCCACTTGTGAAGAGAATGGCTCCAAATGGCTAAGTGTTGGCTGCTGGATGGGTATATATAGGGAGGGATTTAGTCGCGGTTGGCCAGCCAGCCAGCGACTAAAGGTGCCGAAGGCCTTTAGTCGCGGTTGGCACGGCCAGCCATGACTAAAGCCCCTCACGCACCACCACCTGGCCACCGAGCGCCCAGGCCAGTTTTGGTCGCGGTTCACCTCGTAATCATGATTAAAGGTCCCATTAGTCGCAGTTCCTACAGCCCATGACTTATGGGCTGGACGGAAAGCCTGTTTTTCCACTAGTGTATGATGCACATTCGCGAGATGGGAAATCTTGTGATGGGAATTCCGGCTCAACATAGATGTATTGCAAAGAAGTTTCATCATCCACACTACAGAGATCAAATGTGAACAAAATACACACATATCACACCACAATTTCATACACAAAAAGAGAACATGAAATTCAGTGAAAGCTGAAAAAGATTTTACCTCCAAACATTTCACCGAACAAGTTGGGGGCGTTGGCGGCCGCGGCGATGTGAGACACTGACTCGACCTTGGACGGTGGCAGAAGGGGAGAAGAATAGGCCATAGGCGATGTTGGAGGAGCCGATGGCACGAGGGAGGGATCATCGTCAGCGCAGTCGACGCCTTCTTTCTCGTGAAACACTACTAGGAAAAGGGCTATAGATAGGATTGACACTAATGGCGCACCAGGGAAGTAGTGCACCACTACTATATACTAATGGCGCACCACGAAAAAGGTGCGCCACTAGTGATATTTTTTTTTCATTTTTGCATACATACTAATGGCGCATCCGACCGAAGTGCGCCATTACTAGTTCTAACTAGTAATGGGGCACTACCACGCGGTGCGCCATTAGTAAGCTTCCCCCTCACTCCACCTGTTCCCCTCCCTCCCTTCATCCCCACTCGACCTAATTCCCAACCGTACGCTGCCGCCGCCGCCACCTCCGTCCCCTCCCGCCGCCGCCCTGACCCCCGCCGGAATCCACCCCCGCCACCGACCCCGACCCCTCCGGCGATCGGCCGCACCCGCCCAGGTACCTCTCCTCCTTCCTCCTTCCTCCCTCTCCACCCTTCCTCCCCATTCCCTCCCTCCCTCCCCTTCCGCCGCGCCCTCCGCCTCCCCACTGTCCTAGCACCCTCGGCGACGACACGAGGCCTCGCGCCCCCGCACCACCGCAGCCCCGTCGTCTCTGCTCCGGCTTCGGGCCTCCTCCCCTCTCCAGATGGAGCGTTGCCGGACCTCCGCCCGGCCGCCGCAGCCGCAGCCCGCCCCCACCCGCCCCAACCCCAGGTGCGGCGCCGATCCACCCGCCAACTCACTAGCATGTAGCCCTTGCTTCTACTTGTAGTACAGCAGCAACGTAGCTCAGTAACGGACCGAGTCGTCGCTGTCTGGGATGGGGTTGGTGGCATTGGTGACTTGCGGGGCCTGGCTCCAGTCTCTCCCAACTTGGGTGGTGCTGCTATCCGTGACGAAGTGTCGGCTAGTTCAGTTTCAGTTTCGACAGTCTTATTTCCCAGCCGCTGTTGCTCTGCTTCAGCAGGCTTGGCCGTTGTGTGGGTGCGGCGCTTCTCGGCGTTGCCTTCAGGGCGTTACACTGATGGACGTACTTTCCATCCAGCCATGCTACCATCACAAGTTGAGTACTGCAGGTTTTGAGATGATCCTCGCTTCGTTCAGCATTGAAATGGATTGCATTGGATTGAACGGAATTTGAGATACAGCAGTACTAGTAAGTGTAGTAATTGTTTTTTAAAGGAGCATTGGTAGTAATGGTGATATCGAGTATAAGGAGGAGGGGGAGAAGATCAAGCAGTCAGCAAAGCATCAAGTGCAGCATGTTAATCTGACTTAAGCTAATTCACTACCTACTAACCACGTACGTTCAGTAGTAAGAGTGACACCATTATGAATAAACCGCTTGACTGGATTATGTGCTTAATTCACTGAATTTGGTTGGTGAAGATGAATTAGCAGCTCCCCCATGTAGCTAGAATTGGTATGATTTCTATGGAGAATGACCAATTCAGCTTCTTACCCCTAAAAAATCAGCTTGTTTAAAACTGACAACAGGTTCCTCCCATGTTTCACTTTTTCTAGTTAGTTTCTTCCAGCTATAGGTTAGTTTACAGCTAGAATTATGTATTTCAACCATTTATATGTTTAGTTTCCAGCTATAGGTTAGTTTACATCTACTTGCTACTAATACAACATAATATTTGATATGAGCAGGGTGAACAACTTTCAGGTCCCGGGAATCTACTCAAGGCTGCAGACACTTCTTGTCTCACTTCTTTTATTATCGGTATAATATTCATATTAAGGAGTTTCTATAAGTTCATTGTTCTTACCTGCAAATTTAAAATGAAAGCACAATCAATCCATATTAAGTGCTCATCCTAGTGGCAGGCAAAATAATTAGGGGAGTGTATCACTCTTGCTATGGTCATGTAAGAGAGATGCTCTGCCTTGCTAATTTTACCATGAGATTTGGGGTAATCAGCTAGTTCTGGTCAAAGCAAGTGGTTTTCCTGAGCTATGCCTTGGTTAGAAAATGATGCATGACGGTTTGTTCAGAAGAGGCCCTTGAGTTTGCCGGAATGCCGATTAACTTCCGTTCCGCAATTGGTGCTCCATATGTCCTATTTTCAGCAAAGGTAATGCTGAAATTTTCCGTGAATTTTAGCATGACTTTGCTAAAATAGGACATATGGGGTACTTATGACTAATGCCCGTTATCATGCATGTTTTATGATCTGTTGTAAGGGTACTAATTGGTCTCTTCTGCTGCTTATCGAGATGGCGGAAGCAGCCACCGCCGCTCTGACACACAGCATCTGAGTTGGATGCTTCCAGTTCTTCACTATCATACTTGAGACTTCATATCATCCATGACGCAGGTATATAAAACGAGAGATCTCCCTGTCGGTGTCAAAACCGGCGGATCTCGGGTAAGGGGTCCCGAACTGTGCGTCTCGGCGGATGGTAACAAGAGACGAGGGACACAATGTTTTTACCCAGGTTCGGGCCCTCTCGATGGAGGTAAAACCCACGTCCTGCTTGATTAATATTGATGATATGGGTAGTACAAGAGTAGATCTACCACGAGATCAAGGAGGCTAAACCCTAGAAGCTAGCCTATGGTATGATTGTTGAGATGTAATGTTCGTCCTATGGACTAAGGCCCTCCGGTTTATATAGACATCGGAGAGGCTAGGGTTACACAGAGTCGGTTACAATGGTAGGAGATCTACATATCCGTATTGCCGAGCTTGCCTTCCACGCCAAGGAAAGTACCTTCCGGACACGAGCCGGAGTCTTCAATCTTCTATCTTTGTAGTCTGGGAGTCCGCGGATATTGATAGTCCGCTGTCCGGACACCCCTAGTCCAGACTCCTCAAGAGTAGCCCGAACCAGTCTTCAATGACGATGAGTCCGGCGTGCATAATGTTCGGCATTGCAAGGCGGGTTCCTCTCCTTGAATAATTCGGAGAAGATAATGAACACCGTGATAGTGTCCGCTCGCAAAATAAATTCCACATTCCAACGTAGAGAGAATAAAATATACACTTAGCTCAATCTGCTGACGTATTATGCGGCGTGACATCACACCGCAGCCAAGCCCTCGTTTGAATCGTTTTTATTATTCCGCCTCAGCATGTTTTAGCGAAGCGGTTTCCTTGGCACGTCCTGTCGAAGCAGAGATCGCGTTCCCCTTATTCCGGGATTCTCATCAATACGTGCGTGGGTAACCCAGCCGCGCCATTGATGGTGGCGCTTGGGAGATAAGCGAGTTTTACCAGGCCGGTGAGGGACGCAGAGCTTTGTCCGCCTATATATAAGGGATAAGGATTTACCTTCTCACCTACGCCTTCTTCCTCCTTTGCTTATCCATCCCTGCGAACTCAAGCTCCAACGCCCAAGCTCACGCATCCCACCTCGACCCTTCTCCGAATATGTCCGGAGGGGGAGGCAAATGGATGGCCTCCACCGCCAAGGAGGAGGACATCACCAAGCTGCGTGACGCCGGATACCTTCCTAGCGATATCACAGCGCGGCTGCCCGACGCGGGCAGCTCATCCTACCCCGGGCCTCATGAGAGGTCGTCTTCCTTCCCCACTTCCTCCGCGGAATGGGCTTTCCGCCCATCCATTCGTCCGGGGCTCATGTTTTACTATGGCCTGATTTCCACGATCTGGCGCCAACTTCGTCCTCAACATCTCGGCGTTTGTCGTCATGTGCGAGGCCTTTCTCAGATCCGCCCCACTTCGTCCCAGGCTCAAGACCTTCAACGTCAAGCGAAGGTTGTGAAGGGGCATAAGCGAATGCGGAGGCGCCATGTTGGGCAAGCTGCCCAATGTCCCTTGGCTAGAAGGGACCTTCGTGGACTCCGTCAAGGGGTGGCAATCGGGGTGGTTCTACATCACCGAGCCGCGCAAGCCCACATGGGCGGCGGCCCCCGAATTTAGATCTGGAATCCCCACGCAGCTCACCTCCTGGAAAGAGAAGGGCTTGCAGTGGGGTGATCCGGTGGAGGTGACAGGACTACGAGCCTGCATTAAGAAGCTGGTGAGCAATAGGCTCCGGCTCGTCGACGTGGTCCAGGTCATGCTCCTCCGTCGGATTCTCCCATGCCAAGAACGGGCATTTAATCTGGGAGTTTAATCCGAACAGCACCGCCGTTGAACGGGCTCTTGATACAACGTCTGAAGGCGCTGAGGGTGCTGTTCAAGGGCGCCAAAGCTCCCCCACATCCGCGACCAAGACCCGCGGATTCAGCTCGCAGTCTCCGATTGACGAGGTAAGTGATTCGACCCCATTACGGGACACTTGTGATAATTAGATTAACTCTGGTGAGGCTTTTAATCTGCCTCTTCCTTTGACAGGAGTGGATGGAGAAGGCCGAGCTGCTCATCACCCTGGCTCCCATGCCCGAAGAACCAGTGGATGCCCGCTTAGCGAGGCTGCTGGTTCCGGCACCGCACGTGGTGCCGGAGAAGAAGGCCAAGAAGGTGGCCACGGGGACTCGAAAGAGTTCCCGCAATCAGGCGTCTGACGACGACGAGGACTCCTCCCCCGAAGACGAGGAGGAGGAAGAGTACTCTCTCCCAGAGGAGGGAGAGAAGAAGAGAAAGGCCTCCCCCACCGGGGCGGCCGAAGGGTCGAAGAGGGGGAGAACTATCCCCCCGGACAGTTTCGCCAACCTCAATGTTGGCGAGGAAGAGTGGCCTCCAAGGGCCAGGCGTCCGGCAGGATCGTAAGTATTCAGATCATTTATATGCCGTACATTGTATGCTATGTAGTGTCCTTCTAACGCCGCGATTCTCGCCTGTAGTCCGCCGTGACGATCTTCCCGACTTCGATGAGGGGGTTTTGGCGCCGTCGGATGTAAATTCTATCCCGATCGCTTCTACCCAGCGTCGGACGAGGACGACGAGGCGGAATCCTGACGAGGGACCCGCCAGAGGAGGCTCCGGGGCGCCGTCAGCGTCCTCCGGACTTTGTGCGGACTCTACCTTGGAACCCGCAGCGGTTCCAGAGTCCGCCAGCCGCCCTTCAAAGAAGGGCAGACCGTGACGCCGCGGCCTCCGTCCAACCAGAGGCGCGGATAACTCGCTTGGAGGCGCTTAAAGGCACTTCCATCGAGGAAGAACACCGCACTCTCATGAGTGCGGTGATTGAGAAGGTCCAGCTTCGCCAAGGGCGGGCTGACCAAGCTCGCAACAGCCTTCTAACGAGCTTTGAGGTAAGAAGTTTAAAATAATGTAATGTAATACCGCATAGACAAGAGTTCTCGATGCTTAGTTCGGTGTTCGGAAAGAAAAGCGGACTAAGGATCTAACAAGATATACGCATGGTTGCTAAAAATATGTCAATATGGGTTTGCAGGCTCGCTGTTGACCTCTGCCGCACTAACGGCGGAGGTCGAGGCGCTGAAGAAGGACCTTGAGCGGTCGGAGCAGAGCTCGCCATGCCAAGAGGCAGCTCAAGGAAAAGAAGGTGAATAACACCACTTGAAATAAGTACCTTCTGAGAAAAGGGTTTTGGTTGCAAACAAAATTAATAAGGATAGTATGTGTATTGCGGGGCCACTAACGAGGTGGCAGCCACGAAGGATGCCGTGTCCGTGGCGAACATAATGCGCCACGTAACGGATGAGCGAGAAAAGCAAGCGGCACTGGTGGCGGAAGTTCGGCAAGAGCTCCGTGCTCTCATGGAAAAGCATGAGAGTTTGGAGCGTGACTCCAAGACTCGAGAGTTCGAGCTTGCCTCGGCTCTCGAAAGTGCCAAGTCCGCCAAGGCCGAGGACCAGAAGGCCCATCAGGAGGTAGAGGACATGAAGAAGATAGCGGCGGGTAAGGCGTTTTCATGCGAGCAAGCATGTTAATGTAAATTACGGATACTTACCCGAATTCGAGCTCTCCAGGGCATTTGCAGATCTGCCACAGTCTTTCTCGATGCCGCCGCATTCTATCATGGCGAGGAGGGAGCTCAATGGAGAAGGTCTTCGGTCTCAAGATCTTTGAGGCCGCCATCCGTGCCCCAAGCGACCAAATTAAGCAATGGTCGAACTCCTAAGGTAGCCGAGGAGGCCATGAAGGGCCTCACACCCGGTAGGGGTTCGGGCAGGCCATGCCCGCAGCTACTTTGGCCTAGTCGGCGGCTGGTGGAGCATGCCCTGTGGTGGATGTAATCAAGCGCTCCGCTTTGCATTGAAGGCGCTCGTCGGGCCCTTGCCCGCATAAAGGTGCAATGGGGCAAACCGATGCGGAGAAGCTTCACGGATCCGCCGCCACCGGCAAGGAGCATCGCACGCCGGCGATATTATAAAGTTGTCTGAAGGGAGCTCGCGATATTGCGATGAGTGCCCCGAAATGTAATCTTTGAGTGAACTCATTGTGTTTTTATCCTGGCGCTGAAAACTTCGCTTATATGCGCCATGAGCAACGCTTGTTGAATTTAAAATATTACCTTCAGGCAGCCGCTTGTTAAATCTTAGAGATGGCAAGTCGTTGGCTTTCGCCCCCAAGCCACGAGTCTTTGGGGTGTTCGGTGATAAACTTGAGCACTCTTGTTCTCATTTTGGGTCCATCTAGGAGGCGCCAACACGACGAACAAGGCAACCGGACATATAATGCTTGAACACCCTCACTTAGCCATAGAATTCTATAATTTTAAATTTGGTGAAGCCCCGGTATTCGAAGACCGAATCCGGGCGCTATCCACGCCTTCGTCGGACATCATCCGAACTTCGCTCGAAGCGGCGAAGTCTTTAGGGACCCGAAGGACCTCTCGAGCAGCGACCAGTCTCTCGCCTTATCATGCCGGTCCAGTTTTAGCTTTCTCCTTTGGCGTTAACCTGCTCAACCGGGCGCAATCGCAGTGGTTCTCCAGTGCTACCTTAGCCGACGGAACGGAACGTAAGGTACCAAAACATGGGAGCCGGGCAAACCCAACTATTGACCCAAGACATGATTCGGAGCTGATTCATATAATGCTATAAGTTCGGGGTGCCGCACTTGTGAAAGTGTTCGGACTTAATCACACCATAATCTTGGGAACAAAAGCCCCTGGTGTATTCGGCCATACCAAAGTATACGGGTGCAAGATGTCATATAATGAACATACGTAAAAGATAACGCAATTGCAACGAAAAGGCAATGTACTTGCAAAAAGGAAGTGCTGCGTTATTTATGAAAGAAGGTCTGCTAATAAAGCGGACTGATACAAATAGTCTTGATAAGCAAGGGATTTGGACTAAATTAACATGTTCCCCTCGTGGATAAGCTGCAGACTTGGTGTATGTAATTGAATTTAATGCTCGTAATGGAGACCACCGAGTGTTCGCCGCAACCTTCTTTAATCCCATTCGTTGCATCGTGAGTTCGCAAGTTCGCCGTCGGACGGGGCTTCGTTAATGGAGTCCTGTACGCAAAAGAAGAAAAGATAAAAATAAAACCAAGGGGCGCCAGATGAGCCCTCGTGTGGTCGAGCCGCACTCTTTGGTCCTTGTGGTTAAGCCCTCCCTGCGCCCATGGTATCTCCAAAGCGTAATGATGTACGCGAGTGTTATTCTTGTGATCATGCGGCGGCGAGGGTTGGGGCCGCATTACTCTGGCGATGCTCTCGATCGCGCCAGTGGTCTTGGTTAGTGTTGCTCGGGCGCTTTTTGATGTATCCGCTTTTTAATTGCGGACTAGAGAATTGTCGTAGGAGGCTGCTCAGACTTACGCCGCGAGAGTCATTGTATGTTCCTCCGTTCGGAGGGCGTTCGTATTCCCATTGACCGTAATGACTCCATGAGGGCTGGCATCTTGAGCTTTAGGTATGCATAATGCGGCACCGTTGAATTTTGCAAATGCGGTTCGTCCGAGTAGGGCATGATAGCCTCTACGGAACGGGACTATATCGAAGATTAGCTCTTCGCTCGAAATTATCCGGAGATCCAAGACCACTTCGGTGTGGTGAGCACTGCATAGTTGGCTTCCACTCACAGGATGACACCTTTAAAGGTTGTCTTAGTAGGTTTGATCTGGATGGCACTACAAGAAATATGTCAACTTGTGACCCTCACTATTAGTCGCCGAAAGGTCATAGTTTTTCATTTGCGACCTTTTGTGACCAAAAAGCGAAGGTCAAAAGTCGAGGGTCATTAACTGACTATAGCGACCTTCTCTGTGATATGTAAAAGGTCGTTGGTTCTTTGACCAAATTTTTGGTCACTAGCAACTTCCTCAGGCCACGTAGGCATCCAGCGTGGCAAGCTGATGTGGCACAAGATTCAGCCCGGTCCGATTCGACGTTTTACATGGGCCAAGCCCAACAATTCAGCCTTTTTAATGTATTTTTTCCTGTTGTTTTTTACTAGCTACATGGGCTTGGGCCATTGGTTCGGCCTTTTTTGCTTTCTGAGGTGCAGCCTTTTCACATTCTATATATTTTTATTTTCGGGTTTTCCTTTTTTTGTTACATTCAATTTCAGATTATTGTAGTCAATTGGATGCACATTGTCAGATTCTTCTAGGCACTAGGTCCCAGACATCAGGTTTTAATTTTTCACAACTTGTAACTCAATGATTCTTCTAGGCACTAGGTCTCAGAGAACACATTTTAAATATATACAAATAACAACAAAATCACCGATGTATCAATCAAGTTTATTACATTCCACCAATCACAATATAACCATACAATATTACACCAATCACAATATAGCCCTCTACAGATAAAACACTCAACAAGTACAGGCACATCTCCAACACCTTAGCGCCTTCAACCTGCAAAACATCACATCCAGCCACATATTAACGATCAAATCAATTCACCCCTTGACGCCCTGGTAGGTGACGACGATGTGGTAGTGGTGGAAGCCACCGCCGAGGCCGACGGCGCTGCGGTGTCCTCGTCGTCATCGAAGCGATGACGATGGACAGTCAGCGTCGAAGCAGGTCTGCGCCGCAGCCACATCATCATATTTGAGCATTAATATTTCCGTATTACTACAGGGAACTACAACACTAGGAGTACACAGCAACTAGTAGCGAACACCAATATCATCAAGAACATGAGTATAACAAGCATCTTGCTTTCTCGGGATAAAGTGACACAGCAGAATTACTAGGATACAAAGACACAAAGCAAATAAGATAACATATTATGTGCTCTGGTGACATTTCCAAAGTGGCACATTTGATATGCTAAGGACTTGTTGATCTAATCCGGGTTTTGTTTTACAAATTAGTCTTCTTTGTAAATTCAGCTAGTGTTCAAGTTATAAACAGTTTCTTTTACTTGCCATCTTTGTTTCTTCTCCGTGACATTTAGTAGCACACAGAGTATATCTGTTGTGCCTATGCATTGCAAGAGCCAAACCAATACTAAATATTATTGCAAACCTAACATACTTGAACAGCTTGGTCGAGGCAAGAACAGACTGATGAGCTCAAGTTGAACAAATGGTGAACGAGCCCAGCCATGGCCACCTTCTTGGTCTTGTCCAAAACAGAATAATCCATGATTAGATGATTGAAATAGCTCAAGAAACAAGAACACTGCTTCTTGCCACGCACAATTCCATGGCGCGGGGCCGGGGTAAGGCTCCTCGATGCTGGCGCTAGAGGCAATCTTCGCTGCCTTTCGCCGCGGCATAGCCCATTCTTCTTTGAAATTGGGCTCTGCACTAAGCTGGGAGTAAACAAAACAACGTCAACAAATGCATCCAGGGAGTTGCCAACATCATGTGTTAAATAAAATGAAGGTGAAGTGCTCCACACCATGACTTATCTATAGATGCAGATTTGTACCAAATGACATGATGCATACAACTAATCTACAAATGGCTAGCTGTTATGATAGGCTAATCAGCAACAACTAATCTATGCCATATCTATGCCATATCTTTACAACCAACCATTCATTCTAGCAATATGTTACAACCACGCCGGTAATGTACATGGTAATCTGAATGTGAAAACACAAATTCATTCTCTCGCTATCTCAAACTATAACCACGCCGGGATGATTCATGAAAGAGACACGCAACGCTGCTTTGAAACATGCTCGCTATCTCAAACTGTAAGTGGCGGAATAAGAGTGCAACCACTACGAGACTAATGTCACCGCATCGTTGTTCCAAAGAAGCTAATATCTGAATTTGAGAACAGCAAATAGGTTTCCTACATTGTCGGGACAACGGACAACTTGTGGGTTTTGCGAACCCTACCTCACTGCAGAAAGTTTTGAGGCGGCGACACTCAAACAAGTGAACTGTGAAGCGATGGTCGACTCCTGCTCTGGTCTTTCTCTACATCATCGACGTCCGCTGCACACGCACTTCGTGGGACTGAAAAAGAATTTACAAGGAACAAGTGAGGAGGTAAGGTCATCATAGTGCTAAACAGAGTCAATAACAAGATCAAGAAGACAATGATGTACAAAACCTGAAAACAATGTAGAAACCGATATGACTACATATAAAAGCGGTGTTTTCTATGTGAAGCTCAACCGATATGACTGAACTGATTTGGTTTTTCAGGTTCCAAGAGTGTGAATATGTCACAACCTACCAAGCTTGAGACTACAGGCAGATTAAGCTTGAGACAACACTTGTAATGTGCATGCGAAACTAATTTCAATGTAATGGTTTTGGGATACAAGCTGAATTTTAGCTCAATTACACAAAGGGCTAAATAATATAGAAACCAGATTTTCTATGTGAAGCTGAACTGATTTGGGCTTTTACATCTAACATCCAGCTAAGCTTGGACTACACATGTTGCAAATACAACAGTTCAAGCAATTGCCAAGTCCTAATCAAGCAGATTAGCGACAAATTCAAGAACTATTTTTCAGATCAGATCAAATTCAAGACACTTTTTTTCCATTAAAATAGAACCCAAAGGACAGGCATCTCTGAAAAGAGATTGTACATGGTACATAAACAATAAAACATGGGTGCAAATTAATAGAGTTGAACTAGTTGTAGAAATTCGGACCATACAAAGTTACAAACTAACGAACAAAGCAAGCAGATGAATTCGGCATGAGAATTAGTGGTTCAGGCACTAGCCGACCTCCTCATCATCGGCTTGGGGTTGGGAGACAGGAGGGCTTGGGAGGGGTGTTACAGAGCGAGGTGCATCTGCGTGATGACGACGACCTCCTCCCGCGAGAGACGCCGGCCGCCGCCAGTCCCCACCACACGGAGCGGCAGGGCAGCTCGTCCGTCATCATGAAACACCGCCACGGCCGTGGACGCCATGGACCCGGACCTGATCGAATCGCCTGCAACCCTGCGTGAGGAAGAAAATGGCGCGCGTTAGGGAAGGGAAGGGAAAGGAGGAAGAGTAGATCGAAGAAGGGGTGGGGTGACCTTGATGGCGAGCGGCGTCCCGGGCAGAGCGAGTTCATGGCCGGCGCCTGGCCTCTTCTTCCTGATTTGAGGAGGGGAGGGAGACGGGTCATGGCGTCTGGGGCATGCGTCCGCACCGTGATCCCGATGGGATCTACACGAGGCCGCCGCCGCCCCTCCCATGCCGCGGGGCCGGGTGCGGGTCACCTCCCACGAAAGGAGATAGAGACGGAGCCGGAGCGGATATGGATGGGACTCGGACGCGCGGCGGAGGTGGTTGCCGAGGCGGGCATGGAGACGGGGTGGGTCACCGGGATTCTTGGCGTGGTGGAGGCGCCGTGAGTAGGGGAGGAGGAGAGGGCAAGGGAAGGAGGGCGCCGCCGCCGGTGACGGGAAGAGAGAGAGAGAGGAGGCGGCGCGATCTAGATCGGGAGAGAGAGAGGAGGCGGCGCCGATCTGGATCGGGAGAGAGAGAGAGGCGGCGGCGGGGGGTGGAAGGGAGGAGAGGTGAGTGAGCTAGGGTTTGGGTTGGGGAGAGAGACACGAGAGGTGAGTGAGAGCCGTTGGATCCGTGGGATCTGGACGGTTTAGATAGGCTGCATTGGAGTGATCCGTGGGAAGAGACCTGATTGGTTCAGAAATTTTATGATTTAAAATAGTTTTTAAGTACTAAAACTAGGAGGTTTTGTGAAGCAGCTATCAAAAATATTTTCCAAAATGGCACAACTAGATTTATCACTCAATTTACACCATATTTTATGGATGATCACAAATTTGCATGCATTTTTTATCTTTCTAGCTATTTTTAATCATTTTTGGAGTGCCCGAAATGAATTTTTTTTGAAGGAACTAACAAATAATTGTTGTAAAAATGGATCAAATCAATTTTATAAAATACTAGGCCATGTTTAATGCACAGTTGACCAAATGGTTGGGTGTCAAAAGCTTTGATCCACCTCTCGTGAAAAGGACAAATCCCCGCCGATTCAGCTGGAGGCGGGTCAAATTTGAACTGCAGCTGCCTCATAGTTTGCTATTTATTTTTTCCAAAAATCATTTCTAGGTACATAAGTATCTATTTAATCGAGAAAATCAAAAATTTTCCAAGATTCAACCACTAGGTAGGAACGCAAGTCGAAGCTGCGCTTTAGACCGCATTTTGAAACGGGCATAAAAATTCAAAAAATTCAAAAATTGGGAAACCTTCGCATTGTGTCATTATATGTGGCCAAGTTCCTGGGAAAAACAACAAACTTGTAATACGGTAATTATTTTAAAAAGTGTTCTCGAAATGAGCTATCATGCGTGAAGATTCATGGCTTTCAAGCCAAATGATCAATCTTATGGCCACATTCATGGCATAGTTTGTTCAAATGATCTCATATTGTGCACAAGGGTGCATCTTGGAATTCAAACAATGTTGCCTAAGGGAGTTTTATTTCCTTTGCACGGAAAATTCATTTTCATTTTCCGAGTGCCCAAAAGGAGGTTTTTTTGTGAAGGAACTACCAAATAATTGTTGCAAAAATGGACCAAATCAATTTTATAAAATACTAGGCCATGTTTAATAAACAGTTGACAAAATGGTTGGGTGTCAAAATATTTGATCCACCTCTGGCGAAAAAGACAAATTCCCGTCGATTCAGTTGGAAGCGGGTCAAATTTGAATTGCAGCTGCCTCATAGTTTGCTCTTTATTTTTTCCAAAAATCATTTCTAGGTAAATAAGTATCTATTTAATCATAGAAACACCAAAAAAATTCCAAGATTCAACCACTAGCTAGGAACGGTCAAGCCCGCCATTTTGACCGCATTTTGAAACGGGCATAAAAATTCAAAAAAAATCAAAAAATTGGAAAACCTTCGCATTGTGTCATTATATGTGACCAAGTTTCCAGGAAAAATAATAAACTTGTAATACGGTAATTATTTTAAAAAAGTGTTCTCAGAAATGAGCTATCATGCGTGAAGATTCATGGCTTTCAAGCCAAATGATCAATCTTATGGCCACATTCATGGCATAGTTTGTTCAAATGATCTCATATTGTGCACAAGGGTGCATATTGGAATAGCAAACAATGTTGCCTAAGAAAGTTTTCATTTTCGTTGGACGAAAAAACCATTTTCCATTTTTCGAGTGCCCGAAAGGAGGTTTTTTTGTGAAGGAACTACCAAATAATTGTTGCAAAATTGGACCAAATCATTTTTATAAAATACTAGGCCATATTTAATGCACAATTGACAAAATGGTCTGGTGTAAAAAATTTTGATCCACCTCTCGTGAAAAAGACAAATTTCTGCCGATTCAGGTGGAAGCGGGTCAAATTTGAACTGCAGCTGCCTCATAGTTTGCTATGTATTTTTCCAAAAATCATTTCTAGTTACATAAGGACCTATTTAATCATAAATACATGGTTTGGTGGCGATCGTCGAGGTTTGGGCGGTGGCCGAGGGCCCCAACTCTAGAGCGCCAGAACTTCGCATGCCGCCCACGTGGTCACAGCGTGACCGTGGCGTTGCCATGTGTTCAGGCGGCCTAGGCATGTCTAGTGGGTTGGGAACTCCCAGGTTGGTGCTAGGAAGAAAATTACAACATAAGATTCTCATGAGGAGACCAATCGATGCTCAAACATGAATTAGCAGCCAAGTGTTTGATTAGTGGTGCGGAAATGTACATGAATAATGGGCGTGAGTTTTGGCTGAGGATGATCGGTTACTAAGAAGACCGTTTTCACAAATTTTCAGCTCAAAAGGAGGAGCCTAGGTGGTACTTGCTTTGCAAACCACCACACTTTGGACATAAATCTGAATGTTGAAGCTCGGCTCAAAATAATGAATGGATTGAGTGGCATTTGGTGGAGGATGGTTATTTGGGCATAGGAAAGCATTGAGAAAATGGATACTATTTGGACATGCCAAAGTGGTACTTCCTTCACAAACTGTTACTCTGAACAAAATAGGAAAATGAATATTTTTGAATTATTTTTGAACTAGGCAAGGAAGGTTTTTACATATTTGACGAAGATATGACCCAAAGAATTTATGAGATTTTTTGGGAATTTTGGGAATGATGAAATATAGGTTGCTTCACAACCTAGGGCAAAACTGCCACATGGACATGACACATAGGCAAAACGATGAGGTGGCGCCTAGTCATAGCAACCCACCACAATTTACAAGGCTATGACCATCTATATTGGTCGTTAACAGCTAGAAATAAGGCAATGGACTAGCACTATTTGCTTTGTGACCATTTCGTGTAAGGAAATTATGACCTTCGACCAAAATGGTGCAATGGTTCGAGGTTTGGAGCCCCCGAACAGCTTTTGACCAATTGGTCTAAAATGGTCATAGATTTATGACCAATTCTTCGAGGGTCACCGATGAAGGTCATAAGTTGACATATTTCTTGTAGTGTGGGTCGATGCCCATTTTGCGCCCGTGTCCCGATAAAGCGAGTTCATTTGCTTTGCCGCCAATCCATCGACTCTTGTGAGGTGAAATCCATCAACGATTTGGTCTAAGACCAATGCGGCGAATCCGCCATGGCGTATCTTGGTCGGATGGTCTCGTCGATCGAAAGTGATCGGACAGAGGACCATGGATTGAACTTGGGCGATCGCTCCATCGCATAGACGTCCGTAGTGCACGCTTCCTCTCCTCTTGGGTATATGGGTCGCGTAAATCATATTCACCGTCCGCACTTGTGGGGGAAACCCTTCATCCTCTGTTGTTCGTGGGGGTCTCTTCCTCGTCGTCGCTATTTAGCCCCTTGTCATTGTGTTGGGCAATTAATTTGCCGGCCGCTTGAACACCCAACAATCTCTATTGGTGTGATTAGCTGGTTTTTCGGGGTGCCATGTATCCGCATGAGCGGTCGAGTATTCGGTCCAGATTGGACGGACCGGAGTTGTTCTTTTAAATGGCTTCTTCCGTTGGCGGGTTTGAGCCTCGGAATCCGGCATTGATCGCCGTATCCTCTTTGTCGCCGCCGTTAATCACGGCGTTTGTTTTGATTCGACGTGACTGCCGTTGTTGTCCTTAGTGTCCGGACTACGAATTTTTGCGGAGATTGTTGATACGGGCTAGCTACTGTCCTCTCCCGCACAAAAGCGGGTCATTAACGATGTGAGGGCTGCCATGGATTTCGCTTCTCCTGCCCGTGTTCCGGCTAGCCATTCGTCCCGGATGTTATGTTTGAAGGTCGCAAGGGCCTCCGTGATCCGGACGGTCGACGATTTGATTTTCTTCGTCAAGAACCGTGTCCGTAATTGTCCGGCCGATTCGTCTGCTCTTGAATAATGTGGCTTAGGTCATCGGCGTCGGTGGTCGCACATATGTACCTTGGAAGTTATCAAGGAACGCTGCTCGTGTCTTCCCAAGACCCAATTGACTCTGCGGGCGTTTGTTAAGCCAATGCCGAGCTGGTCCTTTAAGCTTGAGGGGAGATATTTGATGGCATGGAGATCGTCGCCATGGGCCATATGGATGTGGAGAAGATAATCTTCAATCCACACCGCGGGTCTGTTGTACCATCATAGGATTCGATATTTACGGTTTAAACCCTTCGGGATCGATGATCCATTACTTCATCGGTGAAGCATAACGGTGTCTGGCGCCCAGATTGAGCAATATCGCGACGCAGCTCGAGGGAGCGCTGTCGCTATGTTCGCCCGTCCGGTATTATGTCCGTATGACGGTATTCGTTGTGTGTCGAGGGCCCACGTGATCCATAGATGGATCTGGATTGTCTTGCTTTGTCCTCCAATATGTCTCGCAAGTCCGTAGCGTTCCTTTTGGCTTCACTCTTGGATTGATGCTGGGTACGGTCTTGGCCGGGGCTGAATGCCTCTCTGTCGCGCCACGGGTGGTCGGTCACCATGTTGTCTTGTTGGTGATGAAGGTATGTATGCTTCCTCCTCTAATCGGGGAGCAGCTTGCGTCTTAGGTAACTTTTGGAGGGAGTTCGAGTTTATACTCTTGACGCGAGGACCTCGGTCCATCGATCGACTAGCGGATCTTGATCGGCTTGAAGCTGCTGCTTTTTCTTTAGGTGGCTATGAGCTGCGCTTGAAGCGCTCTTGTTCGACGGGATCCTCGGCACGCAGCGAATTCATCATCGTTGAGGCTTGCTTCGTCTTTGGAGGAGGCATATAGTTATCATCCTCAACCCCTTCGTCGGACGCCTGTCGTGAGGGCTTGCCTGCGTCCTCCTGCGCCGAGTCTTGCGAGGAGGATCGTCTTCGGCACTCTCCGGAGTGTTATTGTCTCCGTGCGGAATCTCCATTCTTCTTGTGGAGGGATTAAGAGCGCGCCACGACGCCGTCGTTTGGGCTGCTTTTTAGAGAATCTTCCTCCGCCGCTTTTTCGCCATCCCCTCTTTTGGGGTATCCACCATGTAGACGTTGTATGACGAGGTGGCCTTCCGATGCCACTGGGCGCTGGTCTGATCGTCTCGGCATCGCCATCCATAGCGTCGATGTCGCCGGAGTCGAAGTCTAGCATGTCGGTTAAATCTTCGACGGTGGCTATAAAGTGGGTGGTGGGTGGGCTCTGAATTTCTTCGTCGTCCGAACTCCAACCGCCCCGCCATAGTCCGCCAGATTCTCCGATAGCGAGAGATGCTTGAGAGAATTCAGGATGTCGCCAAAAGGCGAGTCTTTGGAAGATGTCCGCGGCGATGAATTTCATAACCGCGCCCAATCCGGTTTGATTGGTAGGGCGCTGGAGGCTCGAGTCCGCGAGGAGTCCGCGCCTCGGGATCACGAAGTTTCGCAAGGGACAAGATTGGTATTCGCTCCATCGCCGTGGATGTTGAAGCCCCTGTGGCGTCTATCCACCGGACCTCGACACAGGCAATCGGCTCCGGGCTAGTGGCCGAGTGGATCCGAAAAGCGACCACCAAAGCACCGTCCGTGGCGAGCTAGATCATGCCCATCGTCACAAGGCGGCGCTTGGCGTGGCTCGAGTCCGTCGAAGATCAAGTCTCCGAGGTCATCGGCCGTGAAGTTCAAGCTTCCAAATCGACTGACGGCGAGGGCGTAGCTTCGATCTGCTCGGATGGCCAAGAGAATTGACCCAGCAAAGCCGCCGAATCGAAGATCTGTCCGGGAGAAAAGTCTCACCACGGACAGCGTTAATGGTTGAAGATGCCATCGAGCCTATTGGGGACGACACGAGGAACTCTCAATGAAAGCACCAATGTCGGTGTCAAACCGGCGGATCTCGGGTAGGGGTCCCGAATCATGCGTCTCGGCGGATGGTAACAAGAGACGAGGGACACAATGTTTTTACCTGTGTTCGGGCCCTCTCGATGGAGGTAAAACCCTACGTCTGCTAGATTAATATTGATGATATGGGTAGTACAAGAGTAGATCTACCACGAGATCAAGGAGGCTAAACCCTAGAAGCTAGCCTATGGTATGATTGTTGAGATGTAATGTTCGTCCTATGGACTAAGGCCCTCCGGTTTATATAGACACCGGAGAGGCTAGGGTTACACAGAGTCGGTTACAATGGTAGGAGATCCACATATCCGTATTGCCGAGCTTGCCTTCCACGCCAAGGAAAGTACCTTCCGGACACGAGCCGGAGTCTTCAATCTTCTATCTTCGTAGTCTGGGAGTCCGGCGGATATTGATAGTCCGGCTGTCCGGACACCCCCTAGTCCAGGACTCCCTCACTCCCCTTCACCCATCTCATTATGATATCTGTTGTTTGCTACATCACTCATTGTCCCAAACTGCAGAGGCTGCCTGACAGTTTTATGAACATGCTGATGGGTGAAGATCCGCCAAATAATGTGAAGTTGCGACAGGCCGGCAGCGGGTTTCGCAGGCAGTGGGATGTGGAGTTGGTGATCAAGGAGGGCCACATGTACTTGTCTCGTGGGTGAGAGAAGTTCTACCGTGCCTACGACCTACGGCTGGGGTACTTCCTTCTCTTCAGGTACGACGACGACACCTCCATGCCCATCGTGAAGGTGTTCAACACGACTATGTGTCGATGCGCTCTGTTGCCGATGATGATGCTTGATGCGTTCGCCTCTTCTTATTCCTCTACATTTGGCTTTGTCTCACATCGATTGTTAACGGTCATTGTTGCATTTTGGACGGGTAATGGGAGCAAGAAGAATGACACTGCTTCTGACCAAAGCGGCGGCGACTATGGTCAGAAGCGAAGCAAGAATGATTTTGGTCAGAAGCGAAGCAGCAGCGATTCTGGCAACATCATAGACAACAAGAAGGATGATCCGGATGGAGTCGGGAGAAGAGGAGCAGAGTGGGATGAGGAGCTGCAAGATGACGATGGGCATCGGTGAGGATGACCTAGCGCTGGTGGTGGTGACCAAGGGCAAGAGATGGTGGTGGTGACCATGGGCAAGAGATGGAGGTGGTGAGGATGACCTAGCGATGGTCGTGCTGAAGGTGGCCTCGCGATGGTGGTGGTTCTGACAATTACCATGCACCGGTGGTGGCGCCGCGATCCCACACCGGGCGACATGACCACGCCAATTGTGGTAGAAGACTACATCCCACCTTCTTTCCTCCACCGCCTCGCCGCTCTTGGCGCATCAGGGAGAGGAAGGAGAAGGAGAAGGAGAAGAACAATGCATGAGAACTGAACTTTGTCAGGTATGTCAGATCTCCTATAGGTTAGTTATCCAAAATGATATATATATACTTAGTTACCTATGTTATCTCTAATATGCTTAGTTTCCTATAGGTTAGCTTCATTTTTACCTAAGTTGGCTCTAATATGCTAACTTAGAGCTTATATGCTTAATTTCCTATAGGTTAGCTCCAAAATAACTTATGTTAGCACAACATGATCAAGTTTACATAATAAGCTTATAGTCTTTTTCTTATTCTTCTTCTTTTCCAAAATGACATAGGTTAGCTTCATTTTACCTAAGTTGGCTCTAATATACTAACTTAGAGCTTATATGCTTAGTTTCCTATAGGTTAGCTCCAAAATAACTTATGTTAGCACAAAATGATCAAGTTTACATAATAAGCTTATAGTCTTCTTCTTATTCTTCTTCTTTTCCAAAATGACATAGGTTAGCTTCATTTTACCTAAGTTGGCTCTAATATGCTAATTTAGAGCTTATATGCTTAGTTTCCTATAGGTTAACTCCAAAATAACTTATGTTAGCACAAAATTATCAAGTTTACATAAATAAGCTTATAGTCTTTTTCTTATTCTTCTTCTTTTCCAAAATGACATAGGTTAGCTTCATTTTACCTAAGTTGGCTCTAATATACTAACTTAGAGCTTATATGCTTAGTTTCCTATAGGTTAGCTCCAAAATAACTTATGTTAGCACAAAATGATCAAGTTTACATAATAAGCTTATAGTCTTCTTCTTATTCTTCTTATTTTTCCAAAATGACATAGGTTAGCTTCATTTTACCTAAGTTGGCTCTAATATGCTAACTTAGAGCTTATATGCTTAGTTTCCTATAGGTTAGCTCCAAAATAACTTATGTTAGCACAAAATGATCAAGTTTACGTAATAAGCTTATAGTCTTCTTCTTCTTCTTCTTCTTTTCCAAAATTCTTCTTATTCTTCTTCTAGTGTTCTTCTTCTTCTAGTATTCTTCTAGTCTTCTTCTTCTTCTTCTTCTTCTTCTAACTTGTTTATCATTTTGCAGATTTGATTTAATTCACGGAAGCTTGCATGGATGGAGTGCTTCTTTTCCATTTGTGTTTTTATTTTGTATCAATGTGAAACTTTTGTGAATTGATGGATAACGGTGTTGGATGAACAATATGAAACTTTTGTAATATGTAACGATGGAACTATGTGTTGGCTATGTATGTATATATATGATGGAACTTGTGTGTTGGCTATGTATGTATATATGATGGAACTTGTGTGTTGACTATGCTTGTTATATGGATGCTTGTTGTATATATATATGTGTTGGATATCTCATAGGTGAAATAGTGACCAGAGAATAAGAAAAATAAATTTAAAAAAATTGTTACTAATGGCGCACTACCATGTGGTGCGCCATTAGTATAGAAGACACTAGTGGTGCACTGTGGGCAAAACTAATGACGCACTGCTTGATGCGCCATTAGTATACCAGATACTAATGGCGTACCAGTGGTGCGCCATTAGTAAAAAATACTAGTGGCGTGCTACTAATGGCGCACTGGTAATGCGCCATTAGTAGGCAAAACCAGTGCGCCATTAGTAGGCCTTTTCCTAGTAGTGCAAGCCGCAACCGCGACCGATGGATCTCACGGTGACCACTTCCCGACGGGCTTCTTTGCCTTCGTTGGATCCCACGGTAGGAGAGGAAGTTTCCTAGGGCCGCATTTTGATTTTAGGCTTTGAGGCAGTGGACCTATATTTTAGTCTTGGGTAGCAAAATTATAGTTTTTAGCAAAATATAGGCAATTATTAGTTTTAGGTCTGCATTTTTTTGAGAATAGGTTTGCTGTTAGAGGCTTAGAGCCGTTTTTGAGAAGAAAAAACCCTAAAATTTTACTTCTGATATATTGGGCTTATTTTTTAGGCTAGGTGCAGACGCTCTTCGGCCCACTTCCATTCGAGACTCCTCGTCTAAACTGAGAGCAACTAGTTAACGAGCGCTCCTTCGGGAGTCTCGCAACGATCAACGCCATTTGGTGCGCTCTCAGTCATTCGTCACGTGTCGCGCTCTGGCCGCTCCCTCCGGATTTTTTTTCACGCGTTTTTGGCTTTTTAAATGGTTTTTTCTGGGTTTTTTTTGACGTTTTGGTTTTTCACCGGTCTTCCTTACTGTTCGATAAAAAAATTCCGATTTTTTTGCGCGAAAAACGTGTTTTCTTTCTTTTTTCCCCTTTCGCAAGAGTCATGGTTTTGCTTTCGCGAGAGTCATGGCCGTGCCTCTCGGAAGCGAAAAAAAACTCGTTTTCTGTTTTTTTTTTCGTGAGAGTCACGATTTTGCTTCCGCGAGAGGCACGGTTGTACTTTTGTGAGAGTCACGACCGTGCCTCTCGGAAAAGAAAAGAAACACGTTTTTTGTTTTCTCCTTTCGCGAGAGTCACGGTTTTGCTTCTGCGAGAGGCACAGATGTGCTTTCGCGAGAGTCACGGCCGTGCCTCATCGGAAACAAAAAAAAAACACATTTTTTTCTTCCGCGAGAGTCACGATTTCGCTTCCGCGAGAGACATGGTTGTAATTTCGTGAGAGGCATGGGCGTGCCTCTTTCGGAAAGGGAAAAAACCCTGTACTTCGGGTTCGGTTTTTTCTGAAAAAAAAGTTTGTCAAAACCTATCAACATGGATCTAGTTTTGAAAATCACAACGCGAGAAATTCAACGATGAAAGCAGTTCAAGATTTGAACGCATGATTTAAGAGATAAAACGTTTTAAATGAACGGATCTACGAAAAAAAACTCTCCCAGGTTGCAACAAGTGACGCATATGCAGCGCTCCACTTGTCGCTACCTGAAGAGGTTGGAGTGATCTTTGGAATGAGTACTCATCAACTAGTGATTTCGATGGCGTGACTGACGGACGGGTCCGGCACGCGCTCGTGGAGCTGATCCGGACCGTTCACGCCTTGTGCGTGTCAGAGGAGCCGACGGTGTGATCCAGCCGCCTGCTCGTCCGAAAAAAAAAGAGCTCGGCACGCTCGCCCGGATCCCCCCTCCCCTCCCCTCCCCCACACTCTCTCTCCGGCGCATCCAGACCCTTCGGCCGGCGCGACACCCGCGGCGGCGGCAGCCATGGCCGACGCGTACTGGAGGTACGCCGACCTCCAGCGCCAGCAGCAGCAGCAGCAGCAGCAGATGCTTCCCCCCTCCGCCGGGGCCCCGCAGTCGTCGCTGGCCGCGGCGGCCGCCGCAGTGCAGCAGCCCCTCAAGCGCCCCCGCCCCAGCGACTACTCCGCCGGTTCGCTCCCCTCCCCTCTTCCTCCCCCGCACCCTCCCCCTGGCCTGATCCGCTCCTTCTCTCGCCCCTCCGGATCCGGACGTCTAGGGTTTTAGCGCCGCCGCGTCTCGTCTGGTCGAATCGATCCGCTTCGCCCGGGCCGACGCCCCACCCGGAGTAGGCGCGGCGCTCGCTGCCCCCGTTCGAGCCGCGCTCGGTTGCCTCAGCTCTGTGCCGGCTGTCACTGATGCGAAATCAAGCGTATTTTGTGGGGAATTTGCATCCAGGGGCGTAGATTTCAGGCCTTCGACCCCTGAAAGCGGTGACTCCCATGGTAAATTTGCACGATCTCTCGGTTTAATGTTGCTGAAATCGGCGCCGTTCTGGTGGATTCATGCGTTAAGCCTCGTCGGCTTTTAAAGGCGCTGCTGTGCGAGTGCAGACTGGGATTTTGGCATGCTTTGGGTTTCGATTTAGGATGAAGCTGGATGAAAAGTGCACATTTTGTTGTGAACTTTTGATTTGATTGCTTGGTTCTAGTCAGTCATTTATGAGTTGGGACAGCAGGCTGTTCTGTGAGCCAACACTTTCGTTGTTTAGAGTTATCCATGCCACACTGGTTTCAGTATATCTTCTCGTCCAAAATCACTGTTTTGACCTTGCCGGAAAACTTTAACAGAAAACGCCATGGCTTCCAGCGTTTCTGGCCCACATATAGAAACGGCAAACCGCCTGGGCGTTTCTGGCCTGGTCACGACCTGGCCGAGTAGCATTTCACCTTCTACGTGGCAGGGCAGAAACGCCAAACCACAGCGCGTTACTGGAAACGCCATGGCCTGTGGTGTTGCTGCCCCAAGAAGAAACACCATTGCTTGTGGCGTTTCCAGCAATGTGTGCCCGTGGCCACTTATCTATTTAGGGAAGAAACGCTGCCCGATTTGGTGTGTCTAGGTGGGGCAGAAACGCCACAAGGCTTGGCATTACCGAAAGGGTCAGATTGTTCTAAAAAATCTGGAAGGGTTCAGATCATGCTAAAAAATCCTGACAAGGTCAAAATAGTGATTTTGGCCTATCTTCTCAACCAATATCTGAATCCAGTACATTAAACGGACGGCTTGAGAGAGGCAGTCAGCACTGTCTCTAATTCTATGGTTGCTATAAACCTATAAATGTTCTGGGAAAAGCATCCCGACAAGGTCAAAATAGTGATTTTGGCCTATCTTCTCAACCAATATCCGAATCCAGCACATTAAACGGACAGCTTGAGAGAGGCAGAAAGCACCGTCTCTAATTCTATCGTTGCTATAAAACTATAAATGTTCTGGGAAAAGCCCTGCAAAAGTATGTCTTGTGACCTGTATTTACTGCTAGCTTTCCTCCCCTTTGTAGATGGACCTGGTGCTCCTGAGATGGCGGGCTATTACCCTCGTGATGAAGAAAGGCCAGGATATGCTGCCGTGAGAGATACACAGGCTCTTAATGCTTCCTATGAGCGTTTTCTGCGTACTGGGGTATATGCCATCCTTTTTCCTGATTACTCATTTTCTAAACAACAGTCTCAGCTAACATTTCTTCTTATCTTCAGCAAATTCAGTCCTATGGCGCTGGACCTGCTGGTGGATCTATCAGGCCTACCGCGGGAGCCAGTGCTGGTGGCTACCAAGCTGATGATCGTCCGGGGATGGCTGCTGGGGGTATGAATGGCAGGAATGTTGGTTTTGGTGGTGGAATGCCAGAGCCTCCCCTTCCCCCAGATGCCTCAAACACCTTGTTCATTGAAGGCATCCCTCCTGATTGTGAACGCCGAGAAGTTTCTCGTATCCTTAAAACCTGCACCTTTTTCTGTAACTCTCTGCACTTGTTGTTCTTCATAACATGCCTTCATATTTTAGCTGTTGGTCCTTCACTTTTCCACCCAGATATCTTTCGACCATTTGTTGGTTTTCAGGAGGTGAGGCTTGTAAACAAAGAACCAAGACATGTAAGTGAGCTATTGGGCGGTTGCCAGGTCTTGTCTCACATTTTATTTTCATTTATTCTTCTAACTCTTCGCTTCTGACAGCCTGGTGGTGACCCAATCGTCCTCTGTTTTGTTGATTTCACTAATGCTTCTCAAGCAGCTATTGCCATGGAAGCTTTGCAAGGTGAAATCGGTGAACTTGGCATGAATAGATACTCCTCAAACTATATTCTGTTTGTTCTTAACTAGTACTCCCTCTGTAAAGAAATCTGAGATCGTTTAGATCACTACTTTAGTGATCTAAATGATCTTATATTCTTTAGAGGGAGTATGATTTCTTTTCTTTTCCTTGGAGTGCCAATTATCTCATAGTTCTACCATACGCATAAATTCGAATAATTCATGTCCCAAAGTTCGCATAGGTGTTTTTAACATTGTGAGGAATTGTGGTCATTTGAATCCTTTAGCTAAAAGCCAATATTGTCAGGTTGTGTTAGTAGAATCAAACTCATTCAACTTATGTCACTATATATCCTTTATTTTGAGTGAAGTAATTGCCAACATTTTTTTTGTCATCGCCCGTTGCTTCACATAGCACCTACTGGTCATTGGTGATTATGCTACTTGGTGGTAGATGATGTTCAGGTGATAATGCCACCCTCGGTTTTATAACCTGGACTTGAGACTAAGCTTGTGCCTGAACAATCTATAGTAGAAAAGAAAAAGCTATTGATATTTACCGTCTATTGTTAAAACAAGATTGTGTTGTGCCTTGCTCGTGCTCTTGGATTGCATCCTGTCTGTCATTTTGCCATCCATGTAGCAAGATATATTATGCCCTGATATGAGCACTACTCATTAGTCATGCTTGCTGCGCTATTCTACTCATTAGTTGTTGTTAATTTCTGTAGCTAGATAGAATCAAGCTAGTTAAGGGCAATGTATGAAACATACTCATGAAAGGAGTTTGCTGATGCCTTGCAGAAGCGAACAGCATCGTAGTTTAGAAAGCATTTTCAATGAACAGCAAACTAATTTAAGCATATCATGATCTAGTGGTCATTCTGTGGCAAGGTGCTGTCTGCTAGGCACCTGCTTCCAATTGGTTAGGCATATCATGAATGGAGTATTTTTCATTTATTAGCTGAAACTCTCGTTGTTCTGTTTGGCTGTTTTGCTCTCTAGATGCTTAGCTCTTGCACGCAGCATTGTCAGTCCGCGAATCATAAAATACCGCAAATATGAGGCTAATCTGTTTTGTTGATTTTGCAGGCTATAAGTTTGATGAACATGACCGCAGCTCACCTCAGCTGCGGCTGCAGTTTGCTCGTTTTAAGGGTCCCAGGGGGCAAGCAGGAGGACCTGGTGGTGGTGGCGGCGGCGGCGGTATTAGGCGTTAAGTTGTTGGGTCGATGATTAAATCGTCTCGACCGCGATGTTTGCTGAATTCGCTTGACCACAAGCTCTTGGCGGGGCGACAGCACCAGCTGATTTATTTCTCATCACCTCTTAGGTCCGATAACGTGTGGAAGTGCGACGATGATATTTTGTTTGTTGTTCTAGATATATATTTATTTCTCCCCATAGTACTAGTATTGATAGCTTTTGCTCCCTCTACCGTTCCGAAGTCATTACTACCTTGGTCTCGCAAGGTGATTTCTTGGACGAAATGAACTGTTTAAATGTGGAAGGGGAAAACGACCGCGGCAACCTCAAGGCTATGTCTGAATCGTGTGGAATTGTATTGTATTGTACAAGCGGTTTTGCTGGTTAATGCGTGTTGCTCCATATAATCTGCTCTTGTGTGCTGAATTATCACCCAGCTGTTAATTTCCTTGTCCTTCGACCACAGTTTCTGCTGTTATTTCTTGTTTTAATCATTTTTGGTAACATTGATCCATCACGTCTTGAAGATCAAAGAGCTGGAAAAATACTGTTGAGTGTGTATGCAATGAGATGAAATGAAATATGTCATTTTTCACCAGGATCGCTGCAGTGGCTGCCCTATGTTTCATTTTGCTCGAGCTCTGATGACAAATTGTTCTGAAACGCGTGGACTATTTGACTACATATAGTATGAATTTGATTTGTGCCGGTTTATTGTTTGTATGGTACACAGGGAGGAATAGAAGATTTTAAACATACTGGAGGGTAGCAAAAAATATAACTAATTGATGGCTTGCTTTTTTTTTTAGCAATAGTTGACATGTACATGACGGGGAGTTACATGACTGGGCAGAGAGGCATACTGCCTTCAGCTGCTTTATTAAACCATCAGACGAAGCGTGTTACTGCCCCGGGCATCGGCGCCGCTCGGCTTGTGCAGGCGGTGGCCATTGAACTGATGTAAAATTGGCCAATCTAGTCTTGCTGCTCTAGTTTGCAGCTGCGTGGTAGACAGTCGAAATCTTGTGAATTCTGCAACCTGACCACAACCGGAGAGTGGATAGCCCACATCTCTTTTCAGTTTCTTCTAAAATCTCAGCTTGTCAGCGAACCGCAACAAAAGCTCATTGTGGAATATGTAGCACCTCATGGCCTGACAACCAACATAGGAAGGACTGATATCAAATGGTTTTGATATAACGATGTATATATAGTGGTAAGCAATGGCCAGAACTTCTAAGTAAAGCACAAGGTAAGCGTGATGTTGCTGAATGGTGTAACTCATGAGGAACAACAATACAAGCATGACCAGTGCGTCGATCATTATGTTGTCTAGAAAATTGATCATAATGCAAGAAGGTCATGAAGGGATTCGTCTGATATATTTTATCACATGGCTGACGTGAGCACAAAGAGGATACCAGAATTTGAATATTCTAGATTAGTAAGTCAAGAAAATTCTCTCGCAAAAAAAGCAAGTCCAGAAATTCAGTAAGACTCCCTAAATCGACAGTGTACCTCAACTAATGCAGTAGCATATGGTTGTTTTCTAAGACTAAATGAAATAATTGATAAATGTGATGATTTATGCAGAGGAACGAAAGTAGATGGAGGTCTCCGTGATGAGCTAGGGACTACAAAACCTTCATTTCAACAGAAAAGTACCATTGGCTATGGTTCAGCTGAGGATCGAATTGGTCAGGTATATCATGAATGGAGCATTATTCATTTGTTCGCTGAAATGTTTCTTAATCTGTTTGGCTGTTTTGCTCTCTGCATACTTAGCTCTTGCACGCAGCATTGTCACTTGCGAATTATAAAATACTGGAAATATGAGGCCAATCTGTTTTGTTGATTTTGCAGGCTATAAGTTTGATGAACATGACCACAGTCCACCTCAGCTGCGGCTGCAGTTTGCTTGTTAAGGGTCCAAGGGGGCAAGCAGGAGGACCTGGTGGTGGTGGCGGTGGCGGTGGTGGTATTAGGTGTTAAGTTGTTGCGACGATGATTCAATCGTCTCGATCGCGATGCTTGCACAAGGTTGGGTTCGTCCTCTCATTGCTCCAAGTGAAACATCGGTTCTGGAGGTGGATTTCTTTGAGCTCACAGCTCTGGAGTGTTGCCCTGAAACAGTTGATCCTGCTTCGGTTGACATTTCTCTTATTTTATCTCGCGCCCGGTAGATTTGGTTAAAATCACCGGTGGCAAGCCAGGCCATCCCGCTCGGTGGCTTCTCAGTCAACAACTCGGCAAAGAAAGCGTCTTTGCAAGAGTAGTCTGTTGGGCCATAGACGGTCGTGATTTTGAAAAGCATGTCGGTCCCTCGCACCCGGACCATGGTGGAGAGGCAATACGTCGTGAAGTTGATGCAAGAAACATCCACAAGGAGATCATCCCAGAGCATCAAGATGCCACCCCTAGTGCCAGAAGCTGGTCTTTGCGCGATGCCCACCCGGAAAAGCTGCTGTGAACTGGTCGACATTGTCGAGCTTAGTCTCTTGCAGGCACACAATATGGCATGACGAGGAGGCAATCGTGGCATTCACCGTAGATCGTCAATGCGGGCAGTTGAGACCCCTCGCGTTCCAACTGAGGAAGTTAATCGGTTGTTCAAACATATAAAACAGGGAGCACCTTGAGGACTGTCTTCCAAGAAGCAGTGCAGATAGACACATCATACAACAGTACTTTGCCATCTAAAGATAGCAGAAACATAACCCAGTACAGATACATGGGCAAAGGCCAACACAACTCTCGCTCGAAGCACATAGAGCACCCTACACACGGGCCAAACACACAACAGGACATGGTCTTGTGCTAACATAAGAAACTATGGTCCCAGGTAGACAGCAACAGCAAGCGCTCATGCAACAGCCAGCTTACATGCACGCCTCAACAGCACCGGGCATTGGTGCCGCTCGGCTTGCGCTGGTGGTGGCTATTGAACTCACGTAAAATTGGCCAATCTAGTCATGCTGCTCTGGTTTGCAGCTGCGTGGTTGACAATCGAAATCTTGTGAAATTTGCAACACTACGACAACGAGGGACAGGATGCTCCACACCTCCTTTCAGTTTCTTCTAAAATCTCAGCTTGTGAGCGAGGCACAAAAGAAGCTCATTGTGGAATATGTAGCACCTCATGGCATGGCAACCAACATAATAAGGACAAATATAAAATGGTTTAGATATAACAAGGTATATATAGTGGTGAGCAGTGGCCAGGACCTCTAAGTAAAGCACATGGTAAGCGTGATGCCACTGAATGGTGTAACTCATGAGGAACAACAATACAAGCATGACCAGCGCGTCGACCATTACGTTGTCTAGAAAATTGATCCTAATGCAAGAAGGGCATGAAGGGAGTCGTGATATGTTGTGTCACATCACACGGCTGACGTGAACAACGAGAGGATATTAGACTGGAATAATCAGGATTAGCAAGCCAAGTAAATTCCTTCGCAAAAAAACAAGTCCAGAAATTCAGGAAGACTCCCTAAATCGACAGTGTACCTCAACTAATGCATTAGCATATGATTCTTTCTAAGTAAATGAAATAATTGATAAATATGATGATTATGCAGAGGAACTAAAGTAGATGGAGGTATCCGTGATGAGCTAGGGACTACAAAACCTTCATTTCAACAGGAAATGTAATGCTTGTTTGCCATTGGCATGCATTATCCAAGCAATACATACATGATGAGAAAAAGTCATGCATGCACATCTGGTTCGTGGTTCAGTTTCAAGTTGACACTTATGCTCAATTCTCTATCACCTGTCGGTTCGGCACACTTCAAGCTAGGGCAAGGGGGTCTCCTCAGTGACAGACGGATGCACCACGACGAGGTCCGTCTTTCTTCGAAGAGAAGAAGGCATATTCTTCAAGTTGTTTGCCATTCTCAAATGAGAGAAGTGCATATCACACCCCTCAACTCTAGCCCTAGTCTAACATACACCCCCAACTTCAATACCGTCTAGTTTACACCCCCAACTCTCAAAACCTGCCAGAATTCAACCCTCCTCTCCCTGTTGACCGATTTTGACCTGTTGACTGGGTGAACAGTAAAATTTAAAAAATTTGGGGAAAAGTAATAATTCAAAAGTTTTTTTTCACTGGGTGAACATTAAATTCAAAAAAATGTTTGAAATAAAAATTCAAAAAATAATTTTTATTTTTTTCAACTTTGATTTTTCGACCGGGTGAATAGTAAATTCAAAAAAATTATAAAAAACAAAAAAAATCTGAATTGTTTTTGCATGGACGATGTTTGCGTGTGTGATGTCCGTTCAGTTTTTTAGCTTGTTTGGACATCTGAGTAGCTCTCAGTAAAAAAGACAGATGTAATGTGTGTGAAATAGTTAACTGTTTGTGAGTGCGGCTAATCTGCACCCACGCTTAGAAAAAAATTTCAAAACAAATACTAGAAAAATTCAAAAAATTCCAAATTTTTTTGTGGTGGTAGATAATTTGACGCGTGAGGTGCGCCCCAAAATCCAACTCATTTGAGCATCTAAGCAGCTCCCGGCAAAAAAGACAAAATCAGGGTCTGTAAAAATGTTTACTGTTCACGCACTGTTTTGACCCGATTTGTCTTTTTTGCCGAGAGCTGCTCAGATGTCCAAATAAGTTGAATTTTGGGGCGCACCTCACGCGTAAAATTATCTACCACGACAAAAAAATTTGGAATTTTTTGAATTTTTCTAGTATTTTTTTTGAATTTTTTTCTGAGAGGGAGCAGATGAGCCCGGGCACCGTTTTGAGTTTTCGACTGTTTGTGCACTATTCAGGCCGATCTTTTTTTGTTGAGAGACCACTCAAAACAAGCTGAAAATTGGCACGGACATCACACACTGAAAAATCTTCCATGCAAAAATAATTCGGATTTTTTGAATAAATTTAGTATTTTTTAAATTTACTGTTCACCCATAAAAAATCAAAACTGTTTGTTGAATTTTATTTCCAACTTCTTTAAATTTACTGTTCACCCGTTGAAAAAGCGAAAATATTTTTTAGATACCGTTCACTCAGTCAACAGGTCAAAACTGGTCAACTTGGTCAAAACCGGTCAACAGTGAGAGAAGGGTTGAATTCTGGCCGGTTTTGAGAGTTGGGGGGGTGTAAAGTAGACGATATTGGAGTTGGGGGAGTGTATATTAGACTGGGGCTAGAGTTGAGGGGTGTAATATGCACTTCTCTCTTCCCACATCTAGGTATTGTATTGTTTTCAACCTTGGTCAAGGCGCATTCTTTTGTTTGAAGATTTTGACATTCCAAGGTGTGTCTGTTTTTCTTTACTTGACGTGTGTTTTTAACTATTTGTTGTCTAAGTAAGATGTTCTTCTCAGCACCTTGTAGGTCGGCTGCCTGGGACTATATTAATTCAAAGCCGGGCGTAAAACCTTACGTTTAAAAGCCAGTTTTCATTGTGAAAGAGAAATTGAAATCAATAATAAACACCATGAGCTAGCAAAGTTTGCTACTCCCTCCCATCCAAAGTAATTGATGCAGCCTCTATACAATGTATAGAAGACATTGCATAGAGGTTGCATTTGGATCAGAAGGAGTAACCTTTTTCTCGTCGAATTGTTTGTTTGATTAATCTATTGACCTAGCTGTAGGGTGGCCAGGGTGGTCCATGAACCCCAGCAGCGAGTAGCGAGCGCCATCCGCCATCGCCCCCGCAGCCCCCACTGCGCATCCAACGGCCGACAGGGCACTCGTCGACGCGACGGACTGGCTGCCGGCGCGGCAAACAGGCGGCCGGCGAAGCACGCACGCACACACACACACACACACACACACACAACCTAGTTAGGTTGAGCATCACTTGTTCAGTTTTTCACTCTACTACTCCAACCTATAGTAAGATATTTTGTTCTCCTGTAATTCATAAATTCAAAGTGTAAATTTCTTTTGCTATGAAGATTTGAACAAGTTAACCTGAGATCTCAGAGTGCAAGATAGGCAATAGATAATTGATAAATAGAAGTATAGAAATGACTGAACATTAGGGATTTGAGCGAATTGATAGCTAATAAATTAATGTTTGTGTAGAATTTTTGCAAAATGAAGAGGACCGGAGACATAGCATCTCTTTTTATTGTGTTATATACATCGGGCGAGATGCTTTCTCCAAAGTGAATGAGAATTATATAATTGATACTTTCATGGTCTTGAGAAGGCCTTTATAGAAAAAATGGTCTTGAGAAGGCGTTATCCCGACAAATAAGGTGTGCTATGTTCTTTTACATGAATTTAAGACTTAAGCATGAATTTTATTATTATTATAAAAACCTTATTGATATATACTTTTGATATATTCTGTATGCATATGCTGGTTTAGTTGAATTTGTGGTGCAATTATTTTCCTATCAATTGGACCACCCTGACATAAAATCCTAGCTACGCCATTGCCTAGCTACACAAACTATTAGCGCGTACCGCGATCCCATGAAACCAAACAAAAGAAAATCTAAAGATTGACGTTTTTTTGCTCACCCTTTTCTTGTTGTTGAGTCCAAAAGTTGGACAAGCTAGAATCAGAGATTGTGTATACGACAATGCCTTATTAGAAGGCTTGAACCTAGTTTTGTAGTCTTTTGCATACTGATTTATGCATAAAGGTAGGAATTAGGTAGTTCCTTGGCCATTGTTCTCAATGGTGTGTCATACGAAAGTAAAATAAAAAATGGTCCACAAAGAGAGACATCGGTGATGGTCCCCGACTCATTGCAGTTTCTAAAATCAGTTTGTCTAGAAATCAGTCGACTGAGACTTCGCAAAGTCTCAGTCGGCTGACGTCATCGTCGTATTACACGCCCGAAAGCCCCGATTGATTTTCCTGCTCATTCGTTGTACGAGGCTTTTCTCTTTTCTCTTTTGACCTTTGTTTTTTCTTACTAGTTTTCTTAAGTGGGCTGCTGTTGTCCCTTGTTTTGTCCGTTCTGGGCCGTCTCTTTTTCCTGCTTGTGGGCAGCTACTTTTCTTCTGTTGTTGAAGGAAATATGCCCTAGAGGCAATAATAAAGTTATTATTTATTTCCTCATATCATGATAAATGTTTATTATTCATGCTAGAATTGTATTAACTGGAAACATAATACATGTGTGAATATATAGACAAACAGAGTGTCACTAGTATGCCTCTACTTGACTAGCTTGTTAATCAAAGATGGTTATGTTTCCTAACCATGGACAAGGAGTTGTTATTTGATTAACAAGGTCACATCATTAGTTGAATGATCTGATTGACATGACCCATTCCGTTAGCTTAGCACACGATCGTTTAGTATGTTGCTATTGCTTCCTTCATGACTTATACATGTTCCTATGACTATGAGATTATGCAACTCCGTTTGCGGAGGAACACTTTGGTACTACCAAACGTCACAACGAATCGGGTGATTATAAAGGAGTACTACAGGTGTCTCCAAAAGCAGATGTTGGGTTGGCGTATTTCGAGATTAGGATTTGTCACTCCGATTGTCGGAGAGGTATCTCTGGGCCCTCTCGGTAATACACATCACTTAAGCCTTGCAAGCGTTGCAACTAATGAGTTAGTTGCGAGATGATGTATTACGGAACGAGTAAAGAGACTTGCCGGTAACGAGATTGAACTAGGTATTGGATACCGACGATCGAATCTCGGGCAAGTAACATACCGATGACAAAGGGAACAACGTATGTTGTTATGCGGTTTGACCGATAAAGATCTTCGTAGAATATGTAGGAGCCAATATGGGCATCCAGGTCCCGCTATTGGTTATTGACCAAGAATAGTTCTAGGTCATGTCTACATAGTTCTCGAACCCGTAGGGTCCGCACGCTTAAGGTTTCGATGATGTTATATTATGAGTTTATGAGTTTTGATGTACCGAAGGAGTTCGGAGTCCCGGATGAGATCGGGGACATGACGAGGAGTCTCGAAATGGTCGAGACGTAAAGATCGATATATTGGACGACTATATTCGGAGTTCGGAAAGGTTCCGAGTGATTCGGGTATTTTTCAAGCACCGGGAGTTACGGAATACGGGGAAGAGTATTGGGCCTTAATGGGCTTTAGTGGGAAGGAGCCGAGGAGGCGCGCCCCTCCCAAGCCCAGTCCGAATTGGACAAAGGGTTTGGGGCACGGCCCCCCTCTTCCTTCCTTCTCCACTTCCCCTCTTTCCCCCCTTGACCTAGTTGGACTAGGAAAGAATACTCCCGGTGGGAGTAGGACTCCCTTGGCGCCCTCCTCCTAGGGCCGGCCTCCTCCTCCCTCCCTCCTTTATATACGGGGCAGGGGCACCCCATAGACACACAAGTTGATCTACGGATCGTTCCTTAGCCGTGTCGGTGCCCCTTCCACCATATTCCACCTCGGTCATATCGTCGCAAAGCTTAGGCGAAGCCCTGCGTCGGTAGAACATCAAGATCGTCACCATGCCGTCGTCTTGACGAACTCTCCCTCGACACTCGGCTGGATCGGAGTTCGAGGATGTCATCGAGCTGAGCGTGTGCTGAACTCGGAGGTGCCGTACGTTCGGTACTTGGATCGGTCGGATCGTGAAGACGTACGACTACATCAACCGCGTTGTGCTAACGCTTCCGCTTACGGTCTACGAGGGTACGTGGACAACACTCTCCCCTCTCGTTGCTATGCATCACCATGATCTTGCGTGTGCGTAGGAAATTTTGAAATTACTACGTTCCCCAACAGTGGCATCCGAGCCTAGGTTTTTATGGTTTGATGTTTTGCACGAGTAGAACACAAGTGAGTTGTGGGCGATACAAGTCATACTACCTACTAGCATGTCATATTTTGGTTCAGCGGTATTGTGAGATGAAGCGGCCCGGACCGACATTACGCGTACGCTTACGCGAGACTGGTTTCACCGTTACGAGCACTCGTGCTTAAAGGTGACTGGCGGGTGTCTGTCTCTCTCACTTTAGTTGAACCGAGTATGGCTACGCCCGGTCCTTGAGAAGGTTAAAACGGAGTCTATTTGACGAAGTATCGTTGTGGTTTTGATGCGTAGGTGAGATTGGTTCTTGCTTAAGCCCGTAGCAGCCACGTAAAATTTGCAACAACAAAGTAGAGGACGTCTAACTTGTTTTTGCAGGGCATGTTGTGATGTGATATGGTCAAGACGTGATGCTATATTTTATTGTATGAGATGATCATGTTTTGTAACCGAAGTTATCGGCAACTGGCTGGAGCCATATGGTTGTCGCTTTATTGTATGAAATACAAACGCCCTGTAATTGCTTTACTTTATCACTAAGCGGTAGCGATAGTCGTAGAAGCAATAGATGGCGTAAACGACAACGATGCTACGATGGAGATCAAGGTGTCGCGCCGGTGACAATGGTGATCACGACGGTGCTTCGGAGATGGAGATCACAAGCACAAGATGATGATGGCCATATCATATCACTTATATTGATTGCATGTGATGTTTATCCTTTATGCATCTTATCTTGCTTTGATTGACGATAGCATTTTAAGATGATCTCTCACTAATAATTATCAAGAAGTGTTCTCCCTGAGTATGCACCGTTGCCAAAGTTCGTCGTGCCCAGACACCACGTGATGATCGGGTGTGATAAGCTCTACGTCCATCTACAACGGGTGCAAGCCAGTTTTGCACACGCGGAATACTCAGGTTACTTGACGAGCCTAGCATATGCAGATATGGCCTCGGAACACGGAGACCGAAAGGTCGAGCGTGAATCATATAGTAGATATGATCAACATAAGATGTTCACCATTGAAAACTACTCCATCTCACGTGATGATCGGTTATGGTTTAGTTGATTTGGGTCACGTGATCACTTAGATGACTAGAGAGATGTCTATCTAAGTGGGAGTTCTTAAGTAATATGATTAATTGAACTTAAATTTATCATGAACTTAGTCCTGGTAGTATTTTGCAAATTATGTTGTAAGATCAATAGCTTGCGTTGTTGCTTTCATATGTTTATTTTGATATGTTCCTAGAAAATTGTGTTGAAAAATGTTAGTAGCAATGATGCGGATTTGATCCGTGATCCGAGGTTTATCCTCATTGCTGCACGTAAGAATTATGTCCTTAATGCACCGCTAGGTGATGCGGACCTATTGCAGGAGCGGATCGCACGTTATGAGCGTTTGGCTAGCTCAATATGATGACTACTTGATAGTTTTGTGCACCATGCTTTATGGCTTAGAATCGGGACTTCAAAGATGTTTTGAACATCAAGGACCATATGAGATGTTCCAGGAATTGAAGTTAATATTTCAAGCAAATACCCGAGTTGAGAGATATGAAGTCTCCAACAAGTTCTATAGCTAAAAGATGGAGGAGAATCGCTCAACTAGTAAGCATGTGCTCAGATTGTCTGGGTACTTCAATCGCTTGAATCAAGTGGGAGTTAATCTTCCAGATAAGATAGTGATTGACAGAATTCTCTAGTCACCATCACTAAGTTAGTAGAACTTCGTGATGAACTATAGTATGCAAGGGATGATGAAAATGATTCCCGAGTTCTTCGTCATGTTGAAATCGACGAATGTAGAAATCAAGAAAGAGCATCAAGTGTTGATGATTGACAAGACCACTAGTTTCAAGAAAAGGGCAAAGGGAAAGAAAGGGAACTTCAAGTGGAAAGACAAGCAAGTTGTCACTCTCGAAGAAGCTCCAAGCTGGACAAAGCCTGAAACCGAGTGCTTACCGCAAAGGAAATGGTCACTGGAAGCGGAAATGCCCTGAATATTTGGTGGATAAGAAGGATGGCAAAGTGAACAAAGGTATATTTGAGATACATGTTATTGATGTGTACTTTACTAGTGTTTATAGCAACCCTTCGGTATTTGGTACTGGTTCAGTTGCTAAGAGTAGTAACTCGAAACGGGAGTTGCAGAATAAACAAAAACTAGTTAAGGGTGAAGTGACGATGTGTGTTGAAAGTAGTTTCAAGATTGATATGATCATCATCGCACACTCCCTATACTTTCGGGATTAGTGTTGAACCTAAATAAATGTTATTTGGTGTTTGCGTTGAGCATGAATATGATTTGATCGTGTTTATTGCAATACGGTTATTCATTTAAGTAAGAGAATAAACTGTTGTTCTGTTTACATGAATAAAACCTTATATGGTTACACACCCAATGAAAATGGTTCATTGGATCTCGATCGTAGTGATACACATATTCATAATATTGAAACCAAAAGATGCAAAGTTAATAATGATAGTGCAACTTATTTGTGGCAATTGCCGTTTATGTCATATTGGTGTAAAGCGCATGAAGAAACTCCATGCTGATGGGATTTTGGAATCACTTGATTATGAATCACTTGATGCTTATGAACCATGCCTCATGGGCAAGATGACTAAGACTCCGTTCTCGGACGATGGAGCGAGCAACTGACTTATTGGAAATAATACATCTTGATGTATGCGATCCAATGAGTGTTAAGGCTCATGGCGGGTATCATTATTTTCGACCTTCACAGATGATTTGAGCAGATATGGGTATATCTACTTGATGAAACATAAGTCTGAAATAGTTGAAAGGTTCAAAGAATTTCAGAGTGAAGTGGAAAAATCATCGTGACAAGAAAATAAGGTTTCTACGAACTGATCGTGGAGACAAATATTTGAGTTACGAGTTTGGTCTTCAATTAAAACAATGTGGAATAGTTTCACAAATTCATACCACCTGGAACACCACATCATAATGGTGTGTCCGAACATCATAACCGTACTTTATTGGATATAGTACAATCTATGATGTTTCTTACCGATTTACCAATATCGTTTTGGGATCATGCATTAGAGACAGTTGCATTCACGTTAAATAGGGCACCATCTAAATCCGTTGAGACGACACTATATGAACTGTGGTTTAGCAAGAAACCAAAGTTGTCGTTTCTTAAAGTTTGGGGCTGCGATGCTTATGTGAAAAAGTTTCATCCTGATAAGCAACCCAAATCGGAGAAGTGCGTCTTCATAGAATACCCAAAGGAAATTGTTGGGTACACCTTCTATCACAGATCCGAAAGGCAAAACATTCGTTGCTAATAAATGGATCCTTTCTAGAGAAGGAGTTTCTCTCGAAAGAAGTGAGTGGGAGGAAAGTGGAGCTTGATGAGGTAATTGTACCTTCTCCCTTATTGGAAAGTAGTTCATCACAGAAATCTGTTCCTGTGACTACTACACCAATTAGTGAGGAAGCTAATGATGATGATCATGTAACTTCAGATCAAGTTACTACCGAATCTCGTAGGTAAACCAGAGTGAGATCCGCACTGAGTGGTACGGTAATCCTGTTCGGAAGTCATGTAACTAGACCATGATGAACCTACGAACTATGAGGAAGCGATGATGAGCCCAGATTCATGCGAAATGGCTTGAGGCCATGAAATCGAGATGAGATCCATGTATGAGAACAAAGTGTGGACTTTGGTGGCGTTGCCCGATGATCGGCAAGCCATAGAAAATAAATGGATCTTCAAGAGGAAGACGGACGATAGTAGTGTTACTATCTACAAAGCTCGACTTGTCGCAAAAAGGTTTTTGACAAGTTCAAGGTGTTGAATACAATGAGATTTTCTCAACTGTAGCGATGCTTAAGTCTGTCCGAATCATGTTAGCAATTGCCACAATTTATGAAATTTGGCAAATGGATGTAAAAACTGCATTCCTGAATGGGTTTTAGGAGGAAGAGTTGTATATGATGCAACCAGAAGGTTTTATCGATCCAAAGGGAGCTAACAAAGTGTGCAAGCTCCAGCAATCCATCTATGAACTGGTGCAAGCATCTCGGAGTTGGAATATACGCTTTGATGAGTTGATCAAAGCATATAGTTTTATACAGACTTACGGTGAAGCCTGCATTTACTAAAAAGTGAGTGGGAGCACTACAACATTTCTGATAAGAATATGTGAATGACATATTGTAGATCGGAAATAATGTAGAATTATTCTGCAAAGCATAAAGAAGTGTTTGAAAGGAGTTTTTCAAAGAAAGACCTCGGTAAAGCTACTTACATATTGAGCATCAAGATCTATAGAGATAGATCAAGATGCTTGATAAGTTTTTTCAATGAGAACATACCTTGACAAGATTTTGAAGTAGTTCAAAATGGAACAGTCAAAGAAAGAGTTCTTGCCTGTGTTACAAGGTGTGAAATTGAGTAAGACTCAAAACACGACCACGGCAGAAGATGGAAAGAGAATGAAAGTCATTCCCTATGCCTTGGCCATAGGTTCTATAAAGTATGCCATGCTGTGTACCAGATCTATTGTATACCCTACACTGAGTTTGGCAAGGGAGTACAATAGTGATCTAGGAGTAGATCACTGGACAACGGTCAAAATTATCCTTAGTGGAATAAGGATATGTTTCTCGATTATGGAAGTGACAAAGGTTAGTCGTAGTAAGGGTTACGTCGATGCAAGTTTTGACACCGATCTGGATGACTCTAAGTCTCGATCTAGATACATATTGAAAATGGGAGCAATTAGCTAGAGTAGCCGTGCGAGCATTGTAGACATAGAAAAATTGCAAAATACATAACGGATCTGAATGTGAAAGACCCGTTGACTAAGACTCTCTCACAAGCAAAACATGATCACACCTTAGTACTCTTGGGTGTTAATCACATAGCGATGTGAAATAGATTACTGAATCTAGTAAACCCTTTGGGTGTTGGTCACATGGCGATGTGAACTATGGTTGTTAATCACATGATGATGTGAACTATCGATGTTAATCACATGGTGATGTGATCTAGATTATTGACTCTAGTGCAAGTGGGAGACTGAAGGAAATATGCCCTAGAGGCAATAATAAAGTTATTATTTATTTCCTCATATCATGATAAATGTTTATTATTCATGCTAGAATTGTATTAACTGGAAACATAATACATGTGTGAATATATAGACAAACAGAGTGTCACTAGTATGCCTCTACTTGACTAGCTTGTTAATCAAAGATGGTTATGTTTCCTAACCATGGACAAGGAGTTGTTATTTGATTAACAAGGTCACATCATTAGTTGAATGATCTGATTGACATGACCCATTCCGTTAGCTTAGCACACGATCGTTTAGTATGTTGCTATTGCTTCCTTCATGACTTATACATGTTCCTATGACTATGAGATTATGCAACTTCCGTTTGCCGGAGGAACACTTTGGGTACTACCAAACGTCACAACGTAACTGGGTGATTATAAAGGAGTACTACAGGTGTCTCCAAAAGCAGATGTTGGGTTGGCGTATTTCGAGATTAGGATTTGTCACTCCGATTGTCGGAGAGGTATCTCTGGGCCCTCTCGGTAATACACATCACTTAAGCCTTGCAAGCGTTGCAACTAATGAGTTAGTTGCGAGATGATGTATTACAGAACGAGTAAAGAGACTTGCCGGTAACGAGATTGAACTAGGTATTGGATACCGACGATCGAATCTCGGGCAAGTAACATACCGATGACAAAGGAACAACGTATGTTGTTATGCGGTTTGACCGATAAAGATCTTCGTAGAATATGTAGGAGCCAATATGGGCATCCAGGTCCCGCTATTGGTTATTGACCAAGAATAGTTCTAGGTCATGTCTACATAGTTCTCGAACCCGTAGGGTCCGCACGCTTAAGGTTTCGATGGCGATGTTATATTATGAGTTTATGAGTTTTGATGTACCGAAGGAGTTCGAGTCCCGGATGAGATCGGGGACATGACGAGGAGTCTCGAAATGGTCGAGACGTAAAGATCGATATATTGGACGACTATATTCGAGTTCGGAAAGGTTCCGAGTGATTCGGTATTTTTCGAGTACCGGGAGTTACGGGAATACGGGGAAGAGTATTGGGCCTTAATGGGCTTTAGTGGGAAGGAGCCGGAGGAGGCGCGCCCTCCCAAGCCCAGTCCGAATTGGACAAAGGGTTTGGGGCGCGGCCCCCCTCTTCCTTCCTTCTCCACTTCCCCTCTTTCCCCCCTTGACCTAGTTGGACTAGGAAAGAAGGAATCCTACTCCCGGTGGGAGTAGGACTCCCTTGGCGCACCCTCCTCCTAGGGCCGGCCTCCTCCTCCCTCCCTCCTTTATATACGGGGCAGGGGCACCCCATAGACACACAAGTTGATCTACGGATCGTTCCTTAGCCGTGTCGGTGCCCCTTCCACCATATTCCACCTCGGTCATATCGTCGCAAAGCTTAGGCGAAGCCTCGCTACGATAGAACATCAAGATCGTCACCATGCCGTCGTCTTGACGGAACTCTCCTCGACACTCGGCTGGATCGGAGTTCGAGGGACGCCATCGAGCTGAACGTGTGCTGAACTCGGAGGTGCCGTTACGTTCGGTACTTGGATCGGTCGGATCGTGAAGACGTACGACTACATCAACCGCGTTGTGCTAACGCTTCCGCTTACGGTCTACGAGGGTACGTGGACAACACTCTCCCCTCTCGTTGCTATGCATCACCATGATCTTGCGTGTGCGTAGGAAATTTTGAAATTACTACGTTCCCCAACAGTTGTCTTGTCTTCTACTCCCTCCGTTCCTAAATAATTGTCTTTCTAAAGATTTCAACAAGTGACTACATACGGAGCGAAATGAGTGAATCTACACTTAAAACATGTCTACATACATCCGTATGTTGTAGTCCATTTGAGATGGCTAGAAAGACAATTATTTAGGAACGGAGGGAGTAGTATTTGGTTGGTTCTTTTTTTTCTTCTATTTGGACTATCAAATATACGGTGTATGTGTCAGCGCTCCCAGCCGAAGTGCACAGGAATGTGTATCCATGAAACTTAATTCTACTTTACTCTTATATAGGTCTTTTAGCTTTTCGCTCCCAGCGGACGCCGCAAATACACCACTATTTTATTTTTATGACTAAATTCCTAAAAAAGTTAGTTTTTTCGCTCCTAGCCGACGCCGCAAATCCATTTTGTAGAAGTGGCTGATGAACCCCTTGTACATGATGTCGAACTTTCAGTTAATTGTTTTTTTTTGGTTAAGTTTTTTTTGTCACGATATATGCTTTTTAATGTATGTGTATATTTGTTTCTATTTATGTGTGTATATGTGTTTTAATAATTTGTCAAAATGTGCGTTAGTGTACTCATTTTAAGGACACCTGATCCCTCTATACATGTGGGTGGTTTTTTAGTTTTATGCTATTTACTTTGTAAATTTTTTGAAGGACACCAGGCCAATCCACTAGCAGGTGTTTTTTTTGCCTGAATGTTTAATGTGGTGATCAGGACACGCCCCCAAATCATACATGTATGATGAATGCGGATCATGAACTTCTGAAAATAAAGCCTCTCATGAACTAATTTGAAAACTCTTTTTTTAGTTTTTGTGCTTTGTGGCTTGTTTTATTTAATATGCATGAATGTGTGTGTATTTTCTAGTTTTATTTTTCTTTTTTCTTTTTTTGAATTATATGTAGATGATGATGATGATAATGATGATGATGATGTGTGTGTGTGTTGTGTGTGTCTGTGTGTTTGGGATTTTCTAGAACATTTTTTTTTCGACTTAGTTGCAACACGAGTCATGTAACTTTTAGTTAACTTGGTTGCAACTGGGTTTTTGTTTTTGTCAGAGTGGGCGGTGGGCAGATGGGGGGCTAGTTGCATGTCCAAATGTAGTCAAGCAACTGCATGTCTTTCAACATGGTTGCAACTCAGGCTATTGATTTGTCGACAGGGGTGACGGGGGAGAGAGAGGGCCAATTGCATGTCCAACTGTAGTCATGCAACTGCATGTCTTCCAACATGGTTGCAAACCGGGGGCTTTTTGCTTTGTTTGCAGAGAGAGAGAGAGAGAGAGAGAGAGAGAGAGAGAGAGAGAGAGAGAGAGAGAGAGAGAGAGAGGAGGAGGCCAGATGCCAATCAGAGCCATGCAACTGCATGTCTTCCAAGATGGTTGCCACCAGAGGCTTTTGCTTTGTCGGTAGGGGCGACGGGAGAGAAAGGGGCGGCTAATTGCATTTCCAATCGTAGTAATGCAACTGCATGTCTTCTAACTTGGTCGCAATCGACCTTTGTTTTATCGGAGTGGGCGGCGCGATCGGGGGGGGGGCTAGTTGCATGTCCAACTGTAGTCATGCAGCTGCATGCCTTTTTAACTTTGTTGCAACTCAGCCGTTTGCTTTGTCCGAGAGGGCGGAGGACAGGGTGAGGGCCAGTTGCATGCCCAACTGTAGCCATGCAACTTCGTGTCTTCCAACATGGCTGCAATTGGGGCTTTTGCTTTGTCGGCGTGGCCAACGAGGAAAGAAAAGGGGGTCAGTTGCATTTCCAACTACAGTCATGCAACTGCATGTCTTCTAACTTTGGTTGCAAGTTGGCTTTGTTTTGTCGGACTGGGCGACGGGGAGATGGACGGGCTAGTTGCATGTCTAATTGTAGTCATGCAACTGCATGCCTTCCAACATGGTTGCAACTCGGGCTTTTGCTTTGACGGCGGGGGCGGAAGGGAGAGAGAAAGAGGGCCGCTATTCGTGTTCAATCTGCAGTCATGCCACTGCATGCCTTCCAACATGGTTGCAACTGCATGCCTTCTAACCTGCTTGCAACTGGGCTTTTGTCTGTTCAGAGGGACCAATGAGGAGAGGGGCCAGTTGCATGACATATCTCATACTAGTCATGCAACTGCATGTCTTTCTAACATAGTTTCCAATTGGGGGCCTTTGTTTTGTCAAAGGGGCGGCGGGAAGAGAGCGAGGCCAATTGCATTTTCAATTATACTCACGCAACTGCATGCCTACCGAAATGGTTGCAACTAGCACTTTATTTTGTCGGGGGCGGGGGCAAGGAGATGTGGTCAGTTGCATGTCTAATTGTAGTCACACAACTGCATGTCTTACAACATGCTTGCAACTAGGGGGCTCTGTTTTGTCGAAGGGGGCGGCGGGAAGAGAAAGGGGCCAATTGCATGTCCCATACTAGTCATGCAATTTCATGTATTCTAACTTGGTTGCAACTGGCCTTTTCGCTTTGTCGAAGGGACCGACGAGGTGGGGGCAGTTGCATGTCCAACCATAGTGACGCAACTACATGTCTTCTATCTTGGTTACAATTGGGCTTTTGTTTTGTCGGAAGGATTGCGAGGAGAAGGGTTAGTTGCATGTCCCACACTAGTCATGCAATTATGTGGGCGTCACCCGATCTGCAATCGCATGTCTTCCAACATGGTTGCAACTAGGGCTTTGTTTTGTCGGAGGCGGCGGCGACATGCTAGGAGTGGGTAGATGCATGTCCGATCAGTAGCCATGGAACTGCAAGTGTTACCCCAACCCAAGCTACAAGTGTCTCCCTCACCGCAACTTCAACTCACTAGTGTTTTGTCCAAGTGGAGGGTAGCAGCTTGCATGTCTCAAGCATTAGGCAAACAACTACAAGTATCGACCCAACTTGAAGTACATGTATTCAACGCAACTCTAACTTAGCTGCGTTTTTTATTAGAGGAGAGGACAATAGGCCACAACTGCAAGTGTAGCCCATATCATGATTGTATGTCTACCACTATTTCTATTTTTCTGCTTTTATTTCTACTTTATTCTTGTAGTCTTTTAGCTTTTTCTTTCAAATGTGCCACCCAGTTTTACGGCGCCCCATGTGCAACCACATATGTTATAGTTTGCATGCAACTGCAAGCGACACCACAACAACCGAGCATAACTAGGGTGCGAGTGAGGCGGGGGCCTAGGAGCTTGGGTGTCCCGGTATGTGAATTTATTTCAATTTTTGTTTTTATTTTGGGTTTTTTAGTTTCTGTTTTTATTTATTTATTCAGTTTTGGATTTGTGTTATTGTTTCTTTTCTAAATTAGTGGTGTTTTAGATATTTATCAAAAAAATAATGCCACTCAATTTTGCGCACACGTGGCCCACACATTTTTTCTTAATTTATTTTTCTTCTTTTTTCTATCAAAAATATGTGCTCAAAGAAATACAAACACACTACACTTTTTTTAGAACAACTACAATTTTTGTATGCATTATGTTTGTTTGAGACACACCACACTCCAAATCCGTTGGGAGAGTTGACACACACATCCATATATTTGAGAGCCCAAATTAAAAAAATAAAAATAAACCAATCTAAAAGAAAACAAGACAATCTCTACCTAATAATAAAGCAAATTGGGTTTCGGCGGTCCGTCACGCAATTTTTCAGAAACCCCCCTGCGTTTTCTATGAATTAACCCGCAGTACACATTTAAGTCATAACCGAACCGTTATTTTACATTTTTACGAAAACCTCCCTAACGTATTAGATAATTCACCCGCCAATCATATATAAGTCAAACACATGTTTTTTTTAAATTATCCGTATCTTTTAAACCGTAACTCCGATTTTAACATGTTATATATGAAAATTGATTAGAAAAATGTGTAGAATCTGAATATGATGTTATTTTGTTTGTTAAATATTTTTTAAATATTATTTTGGAAGATATTTAAGTCAAACAAATATTTTTCTTAATTATCCATATCTATTAAACCGTAACTCTGATTTTAACATGTTATATATGAAATTTGAATAGAAAAATATGTAGAATTTGAATATGATGTTATTTTTACCTATTAAATATTTTAAAATATTATTTTAAAAGCAAACTTGTAACCTATAGGGCACGTCCGTTTTCTTTCATCTTTGCGATGACGATCTGGATTGCAAATAAACAACCACTAAAATCATAAAGAGACGAAAGAAAACATCGATAACCACACATGAGCACCTCTGAACAAACTGGCAGGGGAAAAACAACATTCAAACACATTTTGGTTTGTGTGAACACTGAGGCCACTGAAGGTGAGAAGGAGGATAAGTGGCAACACAAAAATGATGCCTCGCTAAAATAAAGGGCATGAACATATTATGGTTATTAGGTTAAGAGTGTGTGTTATTTTTTTTCCCCCGTTGCAACGCACGGGCTCTTTTGCTAGTAGAAAACAATAGGAGTCTGCCCACGTACAAGCAAGAGAAAAAAAAAGCCAAACACGAGACAAGCAATTTTGGAGAATAAAACAAAGGACAAAAGCAGCCCACCTAAAAAGACAAGAAAAAAAAAGAACAAAAAGAGAGCCACGTTAAACAAGCCCAATGGAAACAAACGAACGACCAGGAAATAGATCGATAGAGGCATCGATAGGAGGCTGACATCAGCCGACTTAGACTTCGCGAAGTCTAAGTCGACTGATTTCTAGACAGACCCTTCTAAAATCCCAGCTGATCCGTGAGACAAATCAAAAGTATAGCCTAGAATATAGCATCTCATGCATGACAACCAGCAACGGAGAGAAAACACAAGCATATCAGCCAGAACTTTAAAAATTGTGTAACTCCTAACGAGTAACAATATAAGCATGAAACCTCAGAAAAGAAAAACAAACAAACAGTACAAGCATGAAGAGTCATCCATAATGACCTAAAAAAATGTTTAAGTATGATGCCACACGGCGCTACTGGTGTGCGCATTGAGGCATTGCCGAAACATAATGTGTTCATATGTAGTATATATTGAAATATCTAAAAAGACATATATTTAGGAACGGAGGAAGTAGCTAGCAGTCTGGTAAATTCAAAATACACTGGTACTAATTGGTTGCTCATGTGTCGGCGTGTTCTTCACGAGGAACTGTGCGCACGCCTCCAGCGTCAGGCAGCTGTGCCGTTCGGCCAGCGCCAGGGCGGCCGCCACGGAGTTGGCGTCGATTTTCTTGCACAGTGCCTCCACGCAGAGGAGCTTCAGCTTTTCCAGCTGAAACCTGTCCGCTGCCGCGAGCAGCCGCTCCACATTCTTTGGCGGCGCCGTCTCAAGCTCGGGGGGTGGTGAGTCGGTGTAGATGAACCGGAGCAGCGACCTGCACACGTCGGCGTCCATGTCGTTCACGAGCAGGCGTAGATGGTCAGCGGTGGCGTTGTTGGAGGCGAGGGCGAGATCCGCCTTGAGGACGGGTGACCGGGCCTCGAGCACCCACCGGTGCGCCGCGACCGTCTCACCGTACCCGAGGTGGATCGTCACGTCTGCTGTCTCCCTGTTCCAGATGGCCTCCGCGAGCGGCAAGCCGCGCAAGTCGAACGGCGGCTCCGCCGCAGCACGCAGCCCGTCGGCGTTGGTGACGTCGCAGAGGATGGACAAACAGTCGTCCACGAGGTGCTTGTCCCTGTCCAGATCTCGGAGTCCGATGAACTCTGTCCAGCCCCATCCATCACCCCTGAAGTGGTGCTCCTGTTCGAATTTAGTGCACGATGGCTTCAAGGCCTTGTCGAGTATGCTCATCCTGTAAGTCGCCGTGGCATCGCCGGTCTTGGCGTGGCTGTCGTGCATGAGGAAGAGGGAGATATGGTTCCCCGCCCCTCCCGGTATGCCGTTCGGGTAGCACTTGATGAGCCAGTCGTGGCCGCCAGCGCCGAACGGGCTTGACATGACGGCCATGCCATTGGCCAGCCTCTCCCTTGCTCGTGTGAACTCCTCGATCCTCAAGACGTGGGAGCCGGATGCCTGCAGCTTCGCGCGGACGGTAGAGGCGGTGATCTGCTGGCGGCCGGCGCCGCGCATGGCCGACAAGATCACGGACGTGGACATGGTGCGGCCGCCCCGGCCGGGGTTGACCAAGGAAAGGAGACGATCACCTACGGCTTTGCAGATCGCGCGTTGGTTTGTACGGCGAATTAAAACGGCATGCCCGTGTCCTGTATGGCTACTTCAATCCATGTAGTTCATTCTTCTTAAAAAAAATCCATGTAGTAGAACAGAAGATTTTGTTTCGTACAAATCTCAACAAAAATAATTTGTCTCCTAGAAGATTGTCGTGGAAACCAAAGAGAGTCCTGACTTGGGCTGCAATCCATTAGCAGATCTAGTTTCCTAGACCACAAGTCTCACCAACATTGTTTTAGCGAAACGGTTTTTATCTTCAAAAACTCTATTTGCTTGGGCGTGGTGCGCGTCCGCCAACTGATCTTTTTAAATGACCGGCCAAGTCGTGAGCCGACCGATGGCGCCCGAAGCAACTCGGCGGGTCAGTACAGTTTTATTTAGAACCGTGTGTCTGCTGGTACGTGAAGGTCAGAGGCGACTTCCCAGGCGACTAGGGTTTCCGCTGGTCCGCCGCCGGCCGCCTCTTGGGCGGCGGCGCGGGGACCAGCACTTGCTGTCCCAGGTCGTCGTCGCAAGGCGCCGGCTCTGGTCTCTCTCTCCACTACGAGGTTGTGGCCGCTCAGGTCGTTGTGGTGGATTAGTTTGTCTGCTCAGCCGGTTCTGATCGGAGGAGTATGCCGTGCATGGATTGTTGAGATTGTCAGGGCTGTGTGGTGATTTAGCGCTACTTAGGTTGGATGCGGTGAACTCTCTTGCTGCTGCCGCAATTTGACCTGGTGGAGCTGGTACCCTCTCATGGTTTTGGTTCTGTTTGATGAAGAAGTAAGGAATTGATCGTCAGGTTTTCTGTCGGAGTCAACAGAAGAATCAACGGAGTCCTCATCTTCCGAGGGTCACCGATCACAATGAAAGTTATAAGTTGGAACTGTCGGGGTTTGCTCGGGGCCCCGACAGTGAGGTCGCTTCTGGACATCCAGAGGTGGAATGACCCAGATGCGTTTTTTCTGTCTGAAACGCATTTGGACGAGGATAAGGCAGAAGAACTAATGAAAAAGTTGAAGATGGACCATAGGATTGTGGTTCCCTATCTTGGTGGCAGGAGTGGAGGCTTACTATTAGTCTGGAAGAAGGAGGTGAGGATCTACTCCCAGACTAATACCTTTAATTGCATCGATGTGTCAGTTGAAGAGATGGATGGTAAAATGTGGAGACTGACGGGTGTGTATGGTGAGCCTAGTTGGGATAATAAAGATAGGACATACCGGTTGATCCGAGACCTTCATGCTCAATCCAACCTCCCGTGGGTTGCTATTGGTGATTTCAATGAGATATTGCTATCGTCAGAGAAAGAAGGAGGAGCCCCGCGGCAGCAGGCCCGACTTCAAGCCTTCCAAGATGCCCTGTCGGACTGCTTGTTGGAGGACATTGGCTATCATGGTGATAAGTTTACCTTTTTCAGAGGAGGATTGCGTGAAAGGCTAGACCGTGCTGTTTCGAATTCGGGATGGATGGATATGCACCCGTTATGTGGCCTGATAAATCTGGACATGGGCAAGTCAGACCACCGTCCGATATGTTTAGATACAGAGTACCTTGTGGGAGTCGCAGCACAGCGGCGTCGTTCGGGAAGAAAATTCGAAGCAAGGTGGTTAGAGGAGGAAGCTGTGGAAGAAGTGGTGAGAACGGCGTGGCAGAAGGCCGTCGTGAGGGGGCTTTGTCCCTCAGCCAGCGACAAGTTGGCAGCAGTGCATAAGGATCTCCATCAATGGGATCGAAAAGTCTTGAAGGGTCCTCGAGCCCGACTGAAAGCAGCCCAACAGGAACTAGAGACACTAATGCGAGCGCCTTTTGATGCCGGTGCAAGAGCAAAACAACAAGAGTTGACGTTGAAGATTGAAAACCTTCTCGAGCAGGAGGAAATCTACTGGGCTCAGAGAGGACATGCAAACTGGCTGCGCCGCGGCGACCGTAATACCAAGTTTTATCACCAGTACGCTTCGGCTCGTAGGCGACGTAATTTAATTAAGAGATTGAAAGATAATAATAATGCATGGGTTGAGGGGAATGATAATCTCAAGCCCCTGATTTTTGATTATTTCCAGGGTATTTTCAGTTCAGACGCAGGTTTGATCGATGAAACTTTGTTGGATACAGTCAAACCTGTGGTCACAGAGCCAATGAATGATCTTCTAACTGCTCCGTATACGCGAGACGAAGTAAAGAAAGCCCTATTTCAAATTGGTGATATGAAGGCCCCCGGCCCTGATGGTCTTCATGTTATATTCTTTAAACGTTTTTGGCATATCATTGGAGAGGAGCTTACAAACGAAGTGCTTGAAGCGATAAACAACAGAAAGATCCCAGATGGGTGGAATGCCACTAATGTGGTGTTAATACCGAAGGTGGACAGTCCAGAGGTTATTACACAGTTTAGGCCCATCAGTCTATGTAATGTGGTCTACAAGATAATTTCAAAGATGCTGGCTAATAGACTGAAAAAATCCTACCCGAGGTGATTTACCCTACTCAGAGTGCTTTTGTACCAGGTAGGTTAATTACTGATAATGTGTTGATCGCTTATGAATGCTTTCATTCCATAAAGAAGCGAACACATGGCTCAAATGGTATTTGTGCGGTTAAGCTGGACATGCTGAAAGCATATGACAGAGTAGAATGGGAATTCATGCGGCAGATGATGATGAGGATGGGGTTTCATGCACAATGGATTGAGCTTATCATGGAGTGCGTCTCTTCTGTCAAATATCATATCAGATTTAATGATACAGAGACAGACGAATTTACACCAACTAGGGGACTAAGGCAGGGTGATCCCCTATCTCCTTATCTCTTTTTGATCTGTTCTGAAGGATTATCAAGCATGTTATCTCATGAATAAGAAGTTGGTGGTATTGAAGGAATAAAGGTGTCAAGGAATGCCCCCTCGATATCTCACCTTTTGTTTGCGGATGATTCTTTGATCCTCATGAGAGCTACGGTACAGAATGCAAGTACATTGAAGAGGGTCCTAGATACATATTGTGAGAGTTCAGGGCAGCGTGTAAGTACTCCAAAATCCAGTATCTTCTTCAGTCCTAATACTAGAGTAAATGAAAGGGAGAATGTATGTGGAATGTTGAATATACTAACAGAAGCTTTGTCTGACAAGTATTTGGGGCTACCAACTATTGTCGGTGTTGATCGTAGTGACTTTTCAACATCTTGTTGATAGAGTTTGTCAGAGATTGAAGGGGTGGAAGGAAAAATTTCTATCAGTCCAAGGTAAAGAAATCCTTTTAAAGGCAGTAGCTCAGGCAATTCCATCTTATGCTATGTCTGTTTTTAAGTTACCAAAAGGGATATGCAAGTCAATCACTGATGAAATATCGAGCTTCTGGTGGGGTGATGGAGAGGAGAAAAGGAAAATGCATTGGTTTGCATGGTGGAAGATGTGTGTTCCGAAGAAGAAGGGAGGTATGGGATTTAGAGACCTTCATAGTTTTAACCTTGCTATGTTAGCAAAGCAGTGTTGGCGACTGATCCAGAATCCTGACTCTTTGTGTGCACGTGTTCTAAGTGCAAAATACTATCCTGATGGTAATATTCTGAGAGCTGGCCCAAAGAAAGGCTCCTCGTTTACATGGCATAGTTTGGTTGCTGGGATACAAACTTTCAAGAGGGGATGTATTTGGCGAGTGGGCACTGGTTCACAGATTAACATTTGGGATGATCCATGGCTCCCATCAAGTCCAACAAGGAAGATTATCACCCCTAGAGGTGGAATCATGTTGTCAAAAGTGCAAGAGATAATTGACCCTCATACGGGTCTGTGGGATGAGGCACTAATTCAGAGCGTGTTCTCACCAGTTGATGTACGCAGAATACTACAAATCCCACTACATGTTGAAGCACTAGAAGATTTTGTGGCATGTCACTATACAAAGTCTGGAACCTTTTCAGTATGCTTGGCATATCACTTAGAATTTGACCACCAGTTTGGTCGCCACTAAGAAAATTGAAACAGTCCGGGGAGTGCTCAACTTAGCGGGGTTTGGAAGGAACTATGACATCTTCGTTTACTGGGAAAGATCAAGCATTTTGGTTGGAAAGTACTTAAGGGAGTACTTCCATGTTACGGTGTACTTGCGGGCAGACACATACCCTTGATCCCACAATGCCCGATATGCAAGGTTGGTTTGGAAGACATTCAACATTGTCTGTTCACATGTGACAGAGCAACGCAAGTGTGGTCATCACTAGGGTTAACTGAGGAGATCGACAGAGCAGTTGTGCAGGACCGATCCGGGTCTATCACTTTGGACATTCTGATCCGCCTGCATATGACTACACATGATATTCCCACTGCCGAGCTCATCCTGGTGGCCATGTGGTTTATATGGTGGCAAAGGAGGCAAGTTGTGATGGGGGAGACTGTCCCAACTCCAGAGCAATCAGCAATCTAAATTCGGGTACTTGCTACCAATTTTGTCCGTGTAAATACACCAAACCAGCCCAACCGCAAGAATGATCAAGTGTGGAAGAAGCCAAGTAGGGGAGTTATAAAGGTGAATGTTGATGCATCATTTCATGAGGAGAACCTTAGTGGAGCTTGTGGAGTTGTAGCCCGTGACGATCAGGGCAAATTTCTGGGAGCGGCAACATTAGCATTACCTCATGTCTCAAGCGTGGGATCAGCTGAGCTAATGGCCATCCATTCTGGACTATACTTGGCAGCGAATCTAGGATGCACAAATCTCATCATTGAGTCGGATTGTATGAACGCTTTGGAAGCTATATCTGACCCGGATGCTTATACGGGAGTGGATGCTCCTGTGGTGGCAGAGTGCTCCCTCTTGGCAATGGAGTTTGCATGTATTAGCTATGAGTTCTGTAGCAGAGAGGCAAATATGATACGAATGGATTAGCAAAGCATTGTTTTAGCAATAGTACTTCTGAGGTTTGGGAGACTTTCATCCCTGATTTTATTCTTCACAACTATGTAAATGACCTTGCTATTATCTGAGGAATAAAGTTATTACGATAAAAAAAACCTCGAGCTCTACGGCATACCGGATCATGTGTGGCACCGTTCCTCCGCTGAGATAAGCTCTAGTATGGACGCTGGGGTCAATTGACCCCAATGCCTTCGAGTATTTGAAGCTTTTTTTTGAGGGGTGAAAAAAATTATTCATCATCAAAATCCACATGAAGTGGGATACATGAAAGGTCATGGGGGTTTCCAAGCCACATATGGCGTCCCGGACCCTGCGAAAGAGCAAATTTAGCTAATCTATGTGCCTCATAGTTTACGGCACTACCCTCCCAAACAAAATTACAATTAAACGTAGAAGCACTGAGTTTTATTTCGCTAATGATAGTACCATATCGGCCTGGTGGTGAATTTTAGCCTTCGAGAAAAGGCCCCTACTCCATTCGGAGAGTAGGAGTGCTATCTTTTTGAGCGTGTGGTAAAGCACTTGGTATGGCTCGGTGTGGCCAATCCTCTCATTCCATGCCTTTTGGACCACCTCGTTAAACCAGAGCATGGTTGCCCAAAAGTTTTCAAACCTAAAGACCCGAGGTCTTCTTGGCCCCTTGTCATCGGCAAGCATAAGCGGACAATGATCAAAGAGGGAGGATGAAAGCGCATTAAGTACATGGGTGTTGAAGGTTGTGTCCCATTAGGCGGTGCAAAAAAAGGAGTCTAGCTTGCACAAGGTTGGCTTCATCCTCTCATTGTTCCAAGTGAAACGTCGGTTCTGGAGGTGGATTTCTTTGAGCTCATAGCTCCAGAGTGTTGCCTTGAAACAGTTGATCCTGCTTCGGTTGACATTTCTCGTATTTTTATCTTGCGTCCAGTAGATTTGGTTAAAATCACCGGTGGCAAGCTAGACCATCCTGCTTAGTGGCTTCTCAGCCAACAGCTCGACAAAGAAAGCGTCTTTGCAAGAGTAGTCTGTTGGGCCATAGACGGTCGTGATTTTGAAAAGCATGTTGGTCCCTCGCACCCGGACCATGGCGGAGAGCCAATACGTCGTGAAGTTGATGCAAGAAACATCCACAAGGAGATCATCCCAGAGCATCAAGATACCACCCCTAGTTCCACAAGCTGGTCTTTGCGTGTTGCCCGCCCAGAAAAGTTGATGTGAACTGGTCGACATTGTCGAGCTTAGTCTCTTGCAGGCACATGATATGGCATGACGAGGAGGCAATCGTGGCATTCACCATAGATCGTCAATCCGGGCAGTTGAGACCCCTCACGTTCCAACTGAGGAAGTTAATCGGTTGTTCTAAGGTATAAAACAGGGAGCACCTTGAGGACTGTCTTCCAAGAAGCAGTGCAGATAGACACAACACACAACAGTGCTTTGCCATCTAAAGATAGCAGAAACATAACCAAGTACAGATACATGGCCAAAGGCCAACACAACTCTCGCTCGAAGCACATAGAGCACCCTACACACGGGCCAAACACACAACATGACATGGTCTTGTGCTAACATAAGAAACTATGGTCCCAGGTAGACAGCAACAACAAGCGCTCATGCAACAGCCAGCTTACATGCACGCCTCACAGCATCGGGCATTGGTGCCGCACGGCTTACGCCGGTGGTGGCCATTGAACTCATGTAAAATTGGCCAATATAGTCATGCTGCTCTGGTTTGCATCTGCGTGGTTGACAATCAAAATCTTGTGAAATCTGCAACACTACGACAACGAGGGACAGGATGGTCCACACCTCCTTTCAGTTTCTTCTAAAATCTCAGCTTGTCAGCGAGGCACAAAAAAAGCTCATTGTGGAATATGTAGCACCTCATGGCATGGCAACCAACATAATAAGGACGAATATAAAATGGTTTAGATATAACAAGGTATATATAGTGGTGAGAAGTGGCCAGAACTTCTAAGTAAAGCACAGGGTAAGCGTGATGCCCCTGAATGGTGTAACTCATGAGGAACAACAATACAAGCATGACCAGTGCGTCGACCATTATGTTGTCTAGAAAATTGATCATAATGCAAGAAGGGCATGAAGGGAGTCTTGATATGTCGTCTCACACCACACGGCTGATGTGAACATCGAGAGGATATCAGACTGGAATAATCAGGATTAGCAAGCCAAGTAAATTCCCTCGCAAAAAAAAAAGTCCAGAAATTCAGGAAGACTCCCTAAATCGACGGTGCACCTCAACTAATGCATTAGCATATTGTTCTTTCTACGAGTAAATGAAATAATTCATAAATATGATGATTATGCAGAGGAACTAAAGTGGATGGAGGTATCCGTGATGAACTAGGGACTACAGAACCTTCATTTCAACAAAAAATGTACGGCTTATTTGCCATTGCCATGCATTAACTAAGCAATACATACATGATTATAACAAATCACGACATGCAGATCTGGTTCGTGGTCCGGTTTCGAGTTGATGCTCATGCTCTAGGGTGAGTTCTCTATCGTCTATTGGTTAGGTACACTTCGAGCCAGGGCAAAGGGGACTTCAGTGATAGACGGATGGCACCATGACGAGGTCCATCTTGCTTTGAAGAGAAGAAGGCATACTCTTCAAGTCGTTTGCCATTCCCAAATCTAGGTATTGTATTTGCTTCAACGTTGGTCAAGGCGTGCTCTTGTGTTTGAAGATTTTGACATTCTCAAGGTGTGTGTGTGTGTGTGTGTGTGTGTGTGTGTGTGTGTGTGTGTGTGTGTGTGTGTGTGTGTGTGTGTGTGTGTGTGTGTCTTTCTTTACTTGATGTTTGTTTCTAACTAATAGTGGTCTAAGTAAGATGTTCTTCTCAGCACCTAGTATTTAATGGCGACTAATGACGACAAATAGTCAAAGTTTCGCACAGGACAAGCAATAATGAGCCCTTTTCTTTCTGTGTTTTACTTCTATTTTTATTCTCCTTTCCCTAGCTCTTTTTTCACTTTCAAGTTTATTTTTCTTTTACAATTTATTTCTTAAATTTAAAATTCTCAAAAAAAAGTTCTAAATTAGAATTTTTTGGAAATTGTTCAGAATTTCAGAATTTTGTTGCTATTTTAAAAACTATTCAGAACTTGCAAGAAGTTTCCCATTTATTTTAAATTTTTTTATTATTTTTCAAAATTGTTCGAGATTTATAAAAAGAAAATGGCATTTAAAAATTGTTCCAAATTTGAAAAATATTCTTGTTTTAGTGAAATTTCTAAAATTAAAAATAATGTTTGTGTATAAAAGATACACATTTTCTAAAAATCTTACGAACTTTCAAGACATCTTCCCGTTTTAAAAAGATGTTCACAAATTCAAATATTGTTCGTGTTTTTATATAATAGTTGGTGTTTCCAGAAAATGTCTGTGAATTTTAAAAGATGTTCCCTTTCATATTTTGTTCGAAGTGTACATAAATTTTTTAAAAAAACTGTTAAGGATTAAAAAATTGTTCATCTTTCCTAAAATATTCAGAAACTTCATACCTTAAAATCCTCTCGATTGAAGGGATTGAAATAAAGGGTAGATTAAATAACTCATGTGCCTTCTCTGGCATACGGTGACATAATAAAACTCTTAAATGCCCTCAATTAATGAATGGAAAAATAGCGGATTGATTCCTTCACACATGGCGAAACTGAGAAGCTAAATGTAATTTTTTTTCGTGTGCACACAGGATTTTACTTGCACATATAATTGTCACCGAATTTAAATGCATACTCACTACTAGGAAAAAGGCTACTAGCAGCGCGGGTAAAATGGCTACTAGCAGCGCGGGTACCCGCGCTACTAGTATCACGCTACAGCTAATAGTTAGTAGTAGCGCGGGGTAAACCCGCGCTACTAGTAATATTTTACTAGTAGCGCGGATGTCACCCGCGCTACTACTAACGAAATAGTAGTAGCGCTTCTACTGTACCACACGCTACTAGTATCCTGAATACTAGTAGCACTCCATTTCACCCCCACGCTACTACTAACTAATTAGGAATTAAAAAAATAAAATCCATCAATTCCATTTTATGCATACAATTCTAACAACTAAACAAGCCCAGATTTGTAATAAACTAGCAGCATTACACATCATTCCAAATCGAAGATTTATAGTAAACCAGGAGCATTAGAGCATATCCATACATCTACACTTATTGCCTATTCACTTATTCCAGCTAGTGCAAACACAGTTGAAAGCAAAAAATGCATAAAAACACCAAACAGTGGCATTCTATCCCTCCAAATGATTTGCTCCCTCTCCATCCTTGCAATCATCTTCTTCTTCTCCCTTATGTGCTTCGCCCATTTATGAATCCAAGATTTCTGTAAAGAGCAAAGAACAAATAAAATTAAATTTCAGCAGACATATATTTCCTTGCATGTTGTGATGTACAGTAGCTACGGGAATAAATATACAAAAACAAAAAAGTGAGTGATTTCTATTAACAAGAGATCACCTATGTAATAGCTACAAACAAATGAAATTAATGTCTAGATAATATATATTGCCAGCCAAGCCTAGATGAACTATATATTGCCAGGTAATAGGACATATCTAATTTTCACATTAATTGCCTTTAGTTTTATTCAAAACTAAATATACTTAAACTTAGATCATTTCATATAGATGTTCAAAGGATAATACGGCTAAAAGAATCCAATTGCTCGATAGGACAGCACAAATCTTATAGGATGATTTTCCAAAACGAAAGCAGACCAACAAGGACAAACAACGGCCCATCAGACCACTTGCTGTGAACTATAAGACCAAAGTGCATGGCTTCAGGGATACAAGACTAATTGGGTGCATAGAGAGATGTTATAAACTTGTTCAGATTGACTAGGATAATTAAGGAATAACAACCAGTGGATCTCGCTTGAATGGATGCGAATGAGGGTTAGCTGTTGCATTAAAGCGATGCATCCATAAATCCAATCTAAGAAAGTTACAACTTGCATCATCATCATCATGGCCAAATGATAGAGAAGTGAGATGGATCCATACTCTTGGTCTGGGGAGTCCCACTGACCACCCATGTGTTTGCGGTGATGGACGCTTGCACTGCATCGACAAAAAACAGGACACAAACAAGTCAGTAATCCCCATCTGCACCTCCACATGGTAAGCAGAAGCAAGCAGCGAGTATGCAGAGACACCATGAAGGAAATAAATAACAGACCTTTGGGGTTGAGTAATAAACCCAAGCATTCTTATGATTACCTAGCAGGAACTAGCAATCACAACCCCTCTAAACTTCAGAGCATGCTTGTTATTTCATAATTAGATAATACAAAAAAGGTGGAACTCTGAAGCCCTTGTAACTGTAGAAACCCAAAACTGCTGTACTTAACCCCTTCAGGTAGTAAAAATATAACGTAGAGCAGTAAAAGTGGAACATGGCTCAGCATTTGCATTGATCAGAACATATATACAATCTACATTCTAGCAATTATAGGAAGAGAGCACTGCTACTTACAGGGACAGGAACCATGTCATTCGGTCTTTTGCTGACTTCACCGTCGAGAGACGAGACATCATCCACGAGCTCAATCGAGCACCCTTGGCCGTCGTCAGCGGCTAGGCCAGGCTTGCCTCATCTGGCCTCCTCCCCTGCAAGCACGACGACTACCACATAATGCGAAGCGAAGGTCATGTAGTTATCTTCTGTTCTCCTTTAGTTTTTGCTTTGTACTAGGCAGTGTGTGTGAAGCACATTATTTACTTGCTTAGTGTAGCCTGTGATCTAGCACTTGCTTGATTTTTGTGGCTGAAGGTCTCGCTTGTTGTTAGTACCACCTCGACTTGCAGCTTTCCACGCTTCAACCGGCAGCGAAGAGTTGCTGTGGATTACTCAAGCATTAACTGAAGGTGTTGGCAATTTAACTGAAGAAATCGACAGTTCGTTGGGTACAGATAGCATCCTGACAAACGCTCCTAGGGACACAATACCAATATGAATCGCTTGGTTGTTGAGATGCTGGACCTAGGCCTGTCCGAGGGAGAAGTCGTCTGTGAGACGATGTGTGCCTGCTATATCTCACTGTGCACTACATGCTTGACGAAATGCTCGACATTGGTTAAAATAGCATATCAGTCGTTAGTCTATTTGTGTGGTGACACTTGCATGAGCTAAATTCTTTTTTATCTTTTCTTTGCTGAACCTAAAGTTTGGACGTGAGCACAAGGTGCAGCCAAGCAGCACTCTTATTTTTCTTTTATACACTTATTGCTGCAAGGACAGCGTGGACCATAACAGGGTGGATAGGTAAGCTATTGATCCTGATGGTTTTGACTTTAAATTGCTTGTTAAATCGCTACACACATGGGTTCCTATCTCTTGCATTACTCTCTATTCTAAGTTGTGACTCAGAAGTGGAGGATTCTGGCACATGTGAGTTGAATTTTAATCGGGAATGTATTCTTATGAATTCGTCGACTTCCATTTGCACTTAATTGGATAATTATGGCAGTTTCAGTTTTTGACTCAAACATGTGGAAGGAATTCCAGAATGTTTTTTCAGATAAGTAGATATATTTTGGAAAAGCATTAGGTTTTTGACCTTGTAAGAGCAATGTATTAGGAGGTAGATATGAAGAAATATTTTTATTTAAATAGATATGTGCAGTGTACATGATGATGTTGTATAGAGCCAAATAAAGTATTTTGTTGAGTTAATTCTTGATAGCCAAATAAAGTACATGATGATGTTGTATCACTCATATAACATTTCTTCTTCCCGTTGCAACGTATGGGCATTGGCCTAGTTTTACTAAAAAAAGATGATAGCTATAAAAAGATTGTAAAATTGCCATGTCAGTTGGTGATAATTTGTTCTGTTTTTACACAACTGAAAAAGTAGCATCAATCCAATAGTGAATCAAATCTGAAATCCCAAATCAATTACTATCCCAGGACTACCATCACGGACCAGCATCAATTGACACTAAAATGGGAGGCAGAAGTAGTGGTGAATCGTCATGGTTTTAATGTCTGTACGCTACAAATGCTATCATCAGAAACGAAACTACTCTGCATACGATGCGTTCTCGTCGGACAACTGTACGACCAGAGAGAGGATCATCTCTGAATACTATGACCCGCAAACTGAATCATCTATGGTTGTGTCTAATCGTACAGACTGTTGGACAGGAATTAATCGTATGTATAGCAAGGTTGCATCAGAAACTAGTGACAATACCTGGCCGCACACGCATCAGCAGAAGTAGTGGCTACCATGACACGAGACTTCGCCAACGCCTGGGCTGGGCAGTCCGTGCAGCAAGCTCCGCATCGGCGAGAAAACAAACCAGAGCACAGCACGTCGGTGTCCCCCACCACCACGCGCAGCCCGCACCATCCCATGCGTCGGCATCCGCGACCACCACCCGCGGTGTCGGAGACCCGCTGACCTCAGATCTGCCGCGAGAAAATCCGTAACTGCCACCGGCGGAAGGCCATTGCCGCCGTGCAGGGGAGAGCGGCGCCGCGCCTCATGTTAGAGCCCCCGACTCCTCGACGCACGCCGCCGCTGGGGGTGAAGGCCGTGGATGTCGTGCCACCTCGCTCCGCCCATCAGGCCGTCATGGAAGGACGGATGCCTCGCCGCGTGTGCCGGAATCCTCCACCGCCGCCAAAATAGAGGAGGCCCGTCGTCGGAGATTTGCTCGAGTGCTGTCGAGAGAGAGAAAGAGAGATGCAGGGCGGGGGATGGGGTGGCGGCGGCGGCGAGGAGATTGGGGAGAGGAGCCGGCATGAGAGTGTTTTTAGGGATGAGAGAGAGAGAGTGATGGGGTGGGACTGGATCGGGTCGGGGTGGATGGTGCAAAAGTGGAGGCCACTTAGTAGCAGCGCGGGTTTATATCCCTCGCTACTACTGTCAACTTAGTAGTAGCGGGGGTTTTATACCACTCGCTACTACTATGGTTTTTTCCGGGGGGCATGGTGCAGATCACTTAGTAGTAGCGCGGGTTTATTACCCTCGCTACCACTATCAACTTAGTTGTAGCGCGGGTTTTATACCCCTCGCTACTACTAATTAGTAGTAGCGCCTCATTTTAGACCGCGCTGCTGATAAACTTCTGTGTATAAGGTTTTCCCTAGTAGTGACTATTTTATCTTCTGTTGCAATGCATGGGCATATGTGCTAGTATAACTAATTGATGGCTCACCTTTTCTTTTTGAGCAATAGTCGACATGTACATGAATGGGAGTTACACGACAGGGAAGAGTGGCATACTATCTTCATCTGCTTTATTAAACCATCAGACGAGGCCTCGACCACGTTCAGGCTACCCGGTGATGAGACGAATTACATGCACGCCTCTCTCAGCACCGGGCATCGGTGCCCTCGGCTTGCGCCAGGGCGGTGGCTATTAACCTCATGTAAAATTCGCCAATCTAGTCTTGCTGCTCTGTTTTGCAGCTACGTGGTTGACAGTCGAAATCTTGTGAAATCTGCAATACTAAGACAACGGGAGACAGAATAGTCCACATCTCCTTTCAGTTTCTTCTAACATCTCAGGTTGTCAGCGAGCCACAAAAAAAGCTCATCGTGGAATATGTAGCACCTCATGGACTGACAACCAACATAGGAAGGACTGATATCAAATGGTTTAGATATAACATTGTATATATAGTGGTGAGCAATGGAGAGCGGCGTTTTGGCTCCTAGGTGCATATGCACCCATTGTCGAAATACACATTTTGAAAAGTTCAAAAATTCGGAACAAAAATCCCACGTGTATATCCGGACATTTTATGTGCGTTCACAAGGTTTCGGTGAAAAACGACATTTTTGTGGCTTGTGTAAAAAAGATAAAGAAATGCCTCGTGAATAGTTAGAATGAAGCATAAAAAATTGTCTTTTTTACACAAGCCACAAAAAACGTCGTTTTTCACTGAAACCATGTGCACGCACATAAAATGTCCGGACATACACGCGGGATTTTTGTTCCGAATTTTTCAACTTTTTAAAATGTGTATTTCGACAATGGGTGCATATGCACCTAGGAGCCAAAGGCAATTACCTCTCCAAGCAATGGCCACCAGAATTTCTAAGTAAAGAACAGGGTAAGCGTGGTGCCACTGAATGGTCTAACTCATGAGGAACAAGAATTCAAGCATGACTGGTGCGTTGACCATTATGTTGTCTAGAAAACTGATCATAATGCAAGAAGGGCATGAAGGGAGTCGTGATATGTTGTATCACACCACACGGCTGATGTGAACACCGAGAGGATATCAGACTGGAATAATCAGGATTAGCAAGCCAAGTAAATTCCCTCGCAGAAAAACAAGTCTAGAAATTCAGTAAGACTCCCTAAATCGACAACGCACCTCAATTAATGCATTAGCATATGGTTCTTTCTATGAGTAAATGAAATAATTAATAAATATGATGATTAAAACTAAAATAGATGGAGGTACCCGTGATGTACTGCTTGTTTGCCATTGGCATGCATTATCCAAGCAATACATACATGATGAGAACAAATCGTGGCATGCACATCCGGTTCGCGGTTCGGTTTCGAGTACACACTCATGCTCAATTCTCTATCATCTGTCGGTTCGGCACACTTCAAGCTAGGGCAAGGGGGTCTTCTCAGTGATAGACGGATGCACCACGACGAGGTCCGTCTTTCTTTGAAGAGAAGAAGGCATATTCTTCAAGTTGTTTGCCAGTCCCTAATCTAGGTATTGTATTCGCTTCAACCTTGGTCAAGGCGCGTTCTTGTGTTTGAAGATTATGACATTCTCAAGGTGTGTCTGCTTTTTCTTTACGTGACGTGTGTTTGTAACTATTTGTGGTCTAAGTAAGATGTTCTTCTCAGCACCTTGTATCTGGTCGGCCGCCTGAGACTTTATTAATTCAAAGCTGGACGCAATACACCATGAGCTAGCAAAGTTTGCTACTCCCTCCGATCCAAAGTAATTGATGCAGCCTCTATACGATGTATAGAAGACATTGCATAGAGGTTGCATTAATTAATTTGAATCGGAGGGAGTAACCTTTTTCTCGTCCAATTGTTTGTTTGATCAATCTATTGACCTAGCTACACAAACTATTAGCGCGTACCGCGATCCCATGAAACCAAACAAAATAAAATCTAAAGTTTGACGTTTCTTTGCTCATCCTTTTCTTGTTGTTGAGTACAAAAGTTGTACAAGCTAGAATCAGAGGTTGTGTATACAACAATGCATTATTAGAAGGCTTGAACCTAGTTTTGTAGTCTTTTGCATACTGATTTATGCATAAAGGTAGGAATTAAGTAGTTCCTTGGCCTTTTTCTCAATGGTGTGTCATACGGAAGTAAAATGAAAAATGTTCCCTGAAGAAAGACTTTGAAGATGGTCCACGACTCATTGCAGTTTCTTCTAAAATCTCAGCTGATCCGTGAGACACATCAAAAGTATAGCCTAGAATATAACATCTCATGCATGAAAACCAGCAACGGAGAGAAAACACAAGCATATCAAATGGTATTGACATACAACAAAGTCATATATACGGTGGTGAGCAATGGCCAAAACTTTAGTTAAGTATAAACCAGATGATAAGTGTGATGCCGACAAATTGTATAACTCATGACGAGTAACAATACAAGCATGACGAGTCATCCATAATGTTGTCCAAGAAAATAATGCAAGAAGCGCATGATGCCACAGGATGCTACTTGTGTGCGCATTGAGGCATTGCCACAATATAGACCAGCAAGTCAAAAAATTCAGTAAATTAAACCCCAAAATCAGCGGGGAGGATCTCTGTTAGTGCTACAGTATATGCTTTGTTTGTGACTGGTAATGAAATATGGTCCCTGAAGATGCGTGGTTGATCGGGAATTAACTAAAAGTCCTGAGGCAACCATAGTTGGCGTATTTGTATCTCAGATCTGAAATACTCCCTCCGTATCAAAATATAGAGTGAAATGCAAAAAACATCGACATTGAAGGCTAGGGTTGCCGATACTACACTTCTACAGAATTGTGCCAAAAATCACTAATTCCAAGGCTAATTTTTTTTGCAAAAAACTCTGGTTGACGTGTTAGACCATTTATGCACAATTATGACAAGTGGGTCCGCCTGTCAGGAGCCAGCCTGGCAAAAAACGGGAATACCAGCAGGGAGGTGCAACGGGCACGCACCGGAGCAACAGGAGGTGCACGGGCACAAGCGGCGGCAGCGGCCGCCGCGCATGGGCGCGAGTAGGAAGGAAGCCGGGCGCGGACCGGAGCAAGCTGCGGCGGAGGAGCTCCTACACCCCCCTCGTATTCCCGCCTTGGCCTCCGACCTCCCCAGCTCGAGACCGTTCCACCAGAGCTCCTGCACCCCCTGCCGGCGCTTAGATCCGGTGGATCCTATCCCTTCAGCGTCCCGGCGCCGTCAGCCGGAGTTCGCAACAGCCACCGCCGCGAGAACCGTCTTTGCATTCTGATCCAGCAAGACGCGCACTCCCGCGCGATGCCCTTGTTGGCCTCGACAACCACGTCCTCTCATGCGGCCCAGCCAGATCCCGCGTCGCCGCGTCATGGGTGCCAGGCGTCGCAGCAGTTCGTGGGAGCTGATCCGGCGGTGCACGGTGGGAGTGGGGGCGGCAGGAGGTGGTTGGGGCCGGGGGAGAGCAGTCGTGGGGTGACTTTTTTAGGGCATGTACAACATATTAGACGGCCGTTGTCTATAATACTGCTCCACGTCATTTGCAGACAAGATGTACAGATAGCTATTACGACGGCAATGCTACACGTACAAACGATTTACAGGCTTTTACATGATGGTTAATCTTGATTGGTCAATAGGTGAGTGGGGCCGCCCACCTCCTTGAAAATCAGGAGGGGGAGAGGTTTGTGATTGATTGTTAGATGAAAAGAGCGTGTAAGTATTTGTATGTCTAGCATTTTTGCTATTTCAATGGGTTGTCTTCAGAGTTGTCTAAAAGTTCATAACGTGCATGCATATTTAAACAGATTTCCTGCCCACGATGGGGCCCATGATAACCGACCCACTCGTACAAGGGGAAAAGATCGTCTGTATCTTGCGATTTATACGGCAACAGATCGTCGCTATTTCTACCGACAGACTAGTTCAGTTTTCCCTTTCTCTCTCTCCCACGTCAATTATTTTCCTATGTGGCAGCTGTTACAGACGGTCGACGGTATCTTGTTGTACATGCCCTTAGAGAGAGAGAGAGAGAAAGGAGACTAGTCAAAGGCCCATGTGGCAAAAAAAAGTTGCCACATTACCCTGTCCAACGGGACCTATCTGTCATAATCGTGCTTAAAATGGTCTAACCTTTAAACTAGTGTTTTTTGTTGCAAAAATTTAGCCTCAGAATTAGTGAATTTTGACACAATTACGTAGAAGTATGGTTTCTGCCACCCTAGCCTTCAATGTCGATGTATTTTGCGATTCACTCTAAAAGATAAGACGTTTTTTGACATTGCCATACTGTCAAAAAACATCTTATATTTTGATAGAGGTAGTCTCTGAAGATGATTACACAGTGGACTCTGAAGAAGATGGAGATAGCTAAAGGTTGAACGGTCACAATTAAACCTTCAGTTCAATCAAAGAACTGCAAACAGTATGCTATTGTTCAATTGCTTAGCTTAAAAAGCAACCCCTATTATCTGATATCTGAAGGAGATAAATCTCTTAGTTGAGTATTATAAATTCGTAAATTTTTATGATTGGAGTAACACGCTAGCTAGCTGGTAAATTCATAATACATTGGTACTAATTGGTTGCCCATGTGTCGGCGCGTTCTTCCAGAGGAATGCGTGCACGCCCCCACGGAGCTGGCGTCAATTTTCCTGCACAGCTCCTTCTCGCAGAGGAGCTTCAACTTCTCCAGCTTAAACCTGTCCGCTGCTGTGAGACGCTCCACACTCTCTGGCAGTGCCGTCTCGTGCTGCGGTGGTAGTGAGTCGGTGTAGATGAACTGGAGCAGTGCTTTGAACACATCGGCGTCCATGTCATTCACTAGCGGTGGCGTTGTTCGAGGCGAGATCCACTTTGAGGATGGGCAACCAGGGTCTCGAGCACCCACCGGTGCGCCACGATCTTCTGTCCGTCGCCGAGGTGGATCGTCACGTCCGCTACTTCCGCAAGACTAGGCTTATGTCGCGGCATCTTCTTCGTGAGCTCCAAAAGACAGAGGGGCATACTGTCTTCAACTGCTTGAAACCATCGGATAGGCCCGGTCCTGACATTTTGGGGGGCTGGGGCAAGATAACAAAAAGGGGCCCTAAAGCCACATAAATATATGTTTTTTCCATTTCAATCGCAAATAAATTTCCATTACAATATAATTTTTGTTGCCTTGTCATCTCGATTATTCAAAGAAAAAAAACGGGCTTGGCGTTGTCTTTGGGCCTTTCAGTGCTTTTTCTCGATAGCGCAGTCGTTTTATGATTTTTACTAGATCATTGATGGCGCGCAATGCCGCGCCCGTCCATTTGTAAAATAAAATTATAGGAATTTTTGTAGATATATGGCCGCATGAAACATAGTAAATTTACATGAACAAAACCATATCTTAGTCCATACTAAACTATAATCTCATATATACTCGGTAATAACAAGGCTCACACATACACATTGGCTCGGTAACAAAGTTTTAAATAGCAGGTTATGGTAAATAGCCACTCCAGTAGGGCGCTAAAGCCGCTAAACTGTACGTTAGCATGATGGCTCTCCAATAGCAGAAAAAATAAGCATGTAACAGAAAATATAGACAATACTGTAGATTATATACAAGGTGCACTAATGAAATCTTCGTGTGGCTCTACACAAACAGCTCATCCTTTCTTGTGGAGAAATGACATGGATGTGGAACATCACCAATACCTTGCAACACCTAAAAGAATCAATACTTGGTTAGCAAAGTATGTGCAAAATAAGGAAATAAACAACTCGTAAACAGATGTGAGAATCATACTGGCATAAATGGATATTTTTTCTTACTTGCGACATTCTAGTATATCTCCAAAATTGCAAGGAAAATACATAGTAAAAAACAAATTATGGTACGTGATATTGATGGGGAACAATAAACCATTATGCTCTCCAGTCTGCACTTTTGATGTGGAACCTCACTAATACCTTGCAACACCTACAGGGAAAATGGGTGCAAATACGCTCTTTAAATCAAAGTATTAGCAAAAATTGAGCACATAAAACTAATGTAAGATCTGACAACACAGTGAAATTATTAAAGGAGTTCACACTTTATGGAGCTAGTCTATTAGAGAAAAGAATGGTAGAAAGATTTGTGAAAATCTAGAATGCACACATATTTGAGAAATTTTGAAAAATATAAAGTGTAAGCGGGATATAAGCTTACATCAGTGGTAAACTGAACTATGTTAATAGCATGCTCCATGATAAACTGGAACATATGCAAGTTGTAAAGACAATATACACCAGACCGACTAATTTTTTTATTCTCTTTGCCATTGTCCATGTTCACTATCATGGCTAGCTTCTACTACTTCATAGTTTGCGTAAACATGTACGATAGTACTTACCTGACCAGATGTATAACAAAATACAAAGAACTATCAGAATGCTACATGAAGCCTGGATATCCTTAAAAAACTCAGGTCTGCACAACCATGTCGATGAATAGGTTCAATCTCTATTAAACAGGAAGCAGATGGTTTGAAGAAGTGCACACCACATTTTTCGTCACCATGCATCTTAATTATCTTTAAGAGCTCTCAGTACTGGTCGTAGACAACCTTCCCAAGTACACTGTTACATGCAATGCCAAACGCACGAAGTCACACAGAATATTGCAACTAAGTAAGATGCTAGTACGTTTCAAAATCATAGAGCTAAGAAGCTGGCAATCATAGATTCGCCTTACTCGTTCACCACAATTCACAATAGGCATGAGGGAAGAACTTCAGTCGTCAGATCTGGAACTGACAACTCATATCTTGCAACAATTAGTTGGTTTTTGTTTTCTCCTGTACAGAAAACACAATACCTGTCAGAAAGGCCACATATATATGTGTGTGTTCAGAAACTTAGAAAACGTTTGCTTCATATACAGGTTTTCATGGAAAAGAAAGTAACAGAAAGGGGCTATCATACCTTGGTGATGTTATCATCTACCACGATACCACAAAGGCAAGGCACCTTACTGTCTGTCCAGAATAATTTCATTTCTATTTGGCCCTGAGATGATGGAAATCTGATCTGATTATCCACTTGGTAGGTAAAACATGGATTGAGTTTGGAATTTGTAGCTAATGAAAGAATAAAGACATGAAAAAACCAGCACATAACTTCATCAAAATTATGAAATAATTAACTTGTTTACTTTGATATGCCGACAATTCGATAAACCAATAGAATTTAACACATACTATATCACATCAGATTGTTTGCCACTGCCTCATTTGTAGAAGAATTTTCTTCACCCGTGGATGATGTCCTAGCTTGCAGCAATAAAATAAAGTAACATGGAGTCAATCCAATGGAAAATAGACCTCTGACAACCAATTCTACTCATCACTGATATTGGAGAGGTGACCTTAATTTGAGCCTGATTTCATCCGCATGCCCCAGGGAAGAGGGAGCTACGACGGCGCCCACCACGGTCATCGCTGCATCGCAAAGGAGATAATTAGGGATGGCTTGGTGTGCTAGGGAGACGAATGGATCAGGATATATAACAGATCTCCCTCAGTCCCTCACCATTATAAGCATATCGTCTAAGAAAAAAGCACACGAACTATACCAGGGGAAGGAACAGCCGGCGTGTAGGGAGGGCGGAAAGCGACGACCATCTGTACGGTTGCTCGCCTAAGGCGCCGGTTCTACCATCGGTGCTGCCAAGTCGTGGTGGCCTCTACTGCTCGATTTCAAGCTTGGAAGAGGGGAACGCGCTCGGTTCCATGGCGCTGATCCAGGTCGCTAGGAGGGGGTGGTTCGCCGTCATCTCCGTCCACCTCGGCTAGGCCTACGGCACGAGTGGAAGAAGAGGGGCCGGGGATGCGGAGTGGTCGCGTCGCCTTTTTTGGGACCATGATGAATCGGTCACATAGGGAAGACTCAAGGCCCAATAGGCCGAATTAACGACAGTCAAGGGATTTTGTCACGGGAGGCCCGTGTATCACGAAATTCGGCCCAGGCGCTCTAAAAAATGCACAGGCAGGATTAAGTGAAGATCCAACACTCATAAACGGCCACAAGTTCAGATCTGACGGCTAGAAATACTAATAACCTGAGAGTGCAGGAAACGTGCTCAGTTATAATGTATCTAAATTGTGCGGGTAGGATCTGCTTTGAGGGATTCCTTGGTACCTTGTATTGTTCAGCGGGTATGATGTCTCGTGTTTTATATATAAAGCAGGGCAACACAGCGCGGCCAAAACACAAACGACAACCACCCAAATCGCAGCAAAGAGACCAATACAAGGAACTCGAGTAATTACTACGCCGACAACCCTAAATAAGGGAAAAGAGTAGAACGACAGACCATGAAATCATAAGAAGGGAGACCAGACGCTAGACGCTACGCTAGTACTTCAGTCGCACATGTGCCTCCCGTAGCAATGATATTTCCTTTTTCCTATAGAGATGATATGATGAATTTTTCCGGAATGGGGGCCTTCTAAACCCTTCACCACCCTTTATCAGACTGATCCCACACGAGTCTGATTGTCCGGAGCATCCGTTGCTGCTCACGCAACGGCATGGTCTTGTCGAATAGATCCAGCAGGACAGAGGGGCGGAGTGTCTTGAGCTGCTCCAAACCATCAGATGACGCCGCCACAGCTTCCATGTTATCAGGAGAAGAGAGGAACCTCATGCACGCCTTCCTCAGCGCCGGGCAGCAGTACCGCTCGTCCAGCGCCAGGCCGGTGGCCACGGAGCTCACGTCGATCTTCTTGCACAGCGCCTCCTCGCAGGCGGCCCTCAACTTCGTCAGTTCGTGCCTGTCCGCCGCCATGAGCAGCTGCTCCACGGTCGTTGCCGGTGCCTCCTCGAGCTGCGCCGGCGGTGAGTCGGTGTAGATGAACCTGAGCAGCGCCTTGCACACATCGGCGTCCATACCGTCGACGCGTAGTTCAGCAATGTTCTCGCCGGTTGTCGGGGCGAGCGCGATTTCGGACTCAAATAACATGCAATGCCAAACGCACGAAGTCACACAGAATATTGCAACTAAGTAAGATGCTAGTACGTTTCAAAATCATAGAGCTAAGAAGCTGGCAATCATAGATTCGCCTTACTCGTTCACCACAATTCACAATAGGCATGAGGGAAGAACTTCAGTCGTCAGATCTGGAACTGACAACTCATATCTTGCAACAATTAGTTGGTTTTTGTTTTCTCCTGTACAGAAAACACAATACCTGTCAGAAAGGCCACATATATATGTGTGTGTTCAGAAACTTAGAAAACGTTTGCTTCATATACAGGTTTTCATGGAAAAGAAAGTAACAGAAAGGGGCTATCATACCTTGGTGATGTTATCATCTACCACGATACCACAAAGGCAAGGCACCTTACTGTCTGTCCAGAATAATTTCATTTCTATTTGGCCCTGAGATGATGGAAATCTGATCTGATTATCCACTTGGTAGGTAAAACATGGATTGAGTTTGGAATTTGTAGCTAATGAAAGAATAAAGACATGAAAAAACCAGCACATAACTTCATCAAAATTATGAAATAATTAACTTGTTTACTTTGATATGCCGACAATTCGATAAACCAATAGAATTTAACACATACTATATCACATCAGATTGTTTGCCACTGCCTCATTTGTAGAAGAATTTTCTTCACCCGTGGATGATGTCCTAGCTTGCAGCAATAAAATAAAGTAACATGGAGTCAATCCAATGGAAAATAGACCTCTGACAACCAATTCTACTCATCACTGATATTGGAGAGGTGACCTTAATTTGAGCCTGATTTCATCCGCATGCCCCAGGGAAGAGGGAGCTACGACGGCGCCCACCACGGTCATCGCTGCATCGAAAGGAGATAATTAGGGATGGCTTGGTGTGCTAGGGAGACGAATGGATCAGGATATATAACAGATCTCCCTCAGTCCCTCACCATTATAAGCATATCGTCTAAGAAAAAAGCACACGAACTATACCAGGGGAAGGAACAGCCGGCGTGTAGGGAGGGCGGAAAGCGCGACGACCATCTGTACGGTTGCTCGCCTAAGGCGCCGGTTCTACCATCGGTGCTGCCAAGTCGTGGTGGCCTCTACTGCTCGATTTCAAGCTTGGAAGAGGGGAACGCGCTCGGTTCCATGGCGCTGATCCAGGTCGCTAGGAGGGGGTGGTTCGCCGTCATCTCCGTCCACCTCGGCTAGGCCTACGGCACGAGTGGAAGAAGAGGGGCCGGGGATGCGGAGTGGTCGCGTCGCCTTTTTTGGGACCATGATGAATCGGTCACATAGGGAAGACTCAAGGCCCAATAGGCCGAATTAACGACAGTCAAGGGATTTTGTCACGGGAGGCCCGTGTATCACGAAATTCGGCCCAGGCGCTCTAAAAAATGCACAGGCAGGATTAAGTGAAGATCCAACACTCATAAACGGCCACAAGTTCAGATCTGACGGCTAGAAATACTAATAACCTGAGAGTGCAGGAAACGTGCTCAGTTATAATGTATCTAAATTGTGCGGGTAGGATCTGCTTTGAGGGATTCCTTGGTACCTTGTATTGTTCAGCGGGTATGATGTCTCGTGTTTTATATATAAAGCAGGGCAACACAGCGCGGCCAAAACACAAACGACAACCACCCAAATCGCAGCAAAGAGACCAATACAAGGAACTCGAGTAATTACTACGCCGACAACCCTAAATAAGGGGAAAAGAGTAGAACGACAGACCATGAAATCATAAGAAGGGAGACCAGACGCTAGACGCTACGCTAGTACTTCAGTCGCACATGTGCCTCCCGTAGCAATGATATTTCCTTTTTCCTATAGAGATGATATGATGAATTTTTCCGGAATGGGGGCCTTCTAAACCCTTCACCACCCTTTATCAGACTGATCCCACACGAGTCTGATTGTCCGGAGCATCCGTTGCTGCTCACGCAACGGCATGGTCTTGTCGAATAGATCCAGCAGGACAGAGGGGCGGAGTGTCTTGAGCTGCTCCAAACCATCAGATGACGCCGCCACAGCTTCCATGTTATCAGGAGAAGAGAGAACCTCATGCACGCCTTCCTCAGCGCCGGGCAGCAGTACCGCTCGTCCAGCGCCAGGCCGGTGGCCACGGAGCTCACGTCGATCTTCTTGCACAGCGCCTCCTCGCAGGCGGCCCTCAACTTCGTCAGTTCGTGCCTGTCCGCCGCCATGAGCAGCTGCTCCACGGTCGTTGCCGGTGCCTCCTCGAGCTGCGCCGGCGGTGAGTCGGTGTAGATGAACCTGAGCAGCGCCTTGCACACATCGGCGTCCATACCGTCGACGCGTAGTTCAGCAATGTTCTCGCCGGTTGTCGGGGCGAGCGCGATTTCGGACTCAAATACAGGGGATCGGGCCTCCAGCACCCACCGGTGCGCTCCGATCCTCTGCCCGTCGCCGAGGTGGATCATCACGTCCGCTGCTTCCGCGAGATGTAAGCCATGATGAGGCTCAGACGGAGCCGGCTCCGAATTGAGTTCCTCCGCCGCCGCCACAACCTCATCGGTGTTGCGCAGCCCGAGGTCGACCGTGACGTCGCAGAGGACGGAGAGGCAGTCGTCCTTGAGGTACTTGTCCCTGTCCAGATCTTCGTGTTTCATGAACTTCCTCCAGCCCCAGTAACCATCGTTCGTCTCGAAGCGGTGATTCTCCATTATCTGGGTGCACGATGGCTCCCAGGACTTGTCGAGTATGCTCATCTTGTACGTCGCCGTGACGTCGCCGGTCTTGGCGTGGCTGTCGTGCTGGAGATGGAGGGAGAGATGGCCCTCCGAATCTTTGAGTCTGCCGTTGGGGAAGCACCTGATACGCCAGTCGTGGCCGCCGACGGCAAAAGGGCTTGACAAGACGGCGGCGCCATTCGCCGTCTTTTCCCTGATTCGTGTGAACTCCTCGATCCGGAAGACGTGAGAGCCGGCTGCCGGCGCCGTGCGGAGGGTGGAAACCGTGATGTGCTGGCGGCCGGCGGCGCGCATGGCAGACATGAGCCCGGACGTGGACATGATGCGGCCGGCCGCCCGGGGTTGACCTAGGGCTCCTTTGTAGAACCTTCTTTCGGTTTGTATACGGCGGATCAGCACGGCATGCGCGCGTGTCTTCAACCGATGTGCTGAAAAAAAGGTCCACATCCAATGCAAACAAACCAAAGATAATCCTTACTGATTCTCTACAAAAAAAAGAGTCCTTACTTGGGCTGCAATCCATTAGCAGATTTTTGTTTCGTTGGAGTCTTACCAAAATTATTTCCGTGAAACAACCTTTTCTCTTAAAAAAAACTCTATTTGCATGGTTATATTGTAAATGAAAAATAATAATTTCCGGATGTTCCAACTTCGGCCTTGGTGTTCCGGCTTGCCATGATGTTCCGGATTTAAGAGAAAAGATTTTGCGTTCTACTAGTTGCCATATAAAAAAATGTCCTAGTTACCGGAATAATTTGAACCTATTTGCCATGATGTTCCGGGTTTAAGAGATTTTTTTTGCATTCTACTAGTTTTAACTAAAAAAAATGCTTTCTTATGATAGAGAATTACCCAATGAGTGTCATATACACCCTCCGTTCCTAAATGTTTGTCGTTTTAGAGTTTTCAAATGGACTACCACATACGGATGTATATAGACATATTTTAGACTGTAGATTCACCCATTTTGCTCCGTATATAATGACTTGTTGAAATCTCTAGAAAGACAAATATTTAGGAATGGAGGGAGTAGGATACATGTATCAACCGAAGTAAGGTTGATAACAATCCCACCAGCCCATATGCTCAGAATGAAGACACTTAGACTGCCATTGAAATCATTATCTACGACAGATAACATTAGCAAAAGTTTTTTGGTGAAGTAAAAATAGCAACAGACTAGCCGGTCATCAAGCAAGAAAAAGGAGTAACACAAAAAGGTTAAAAAGCAACTCTTATTCTTTTAGTGTTTACCCAACTAAAGGTAGTGTTGTGCTTCCTTGCATCCGTAAACCATGATCTGTGTGGTTGGATCGTTGGGGGGAAAATGTGATGCAGTAAGTACCTAAAGAATTTACCATTTGGATGTGCTGATGTGAAATGAGAATTTGGGAAGCAAAGAAGGTATAAAAAAGAACCAAGCTCTTCTTATCAACATTTTGCCAAATAGTGATATATTGGCACAGGCTAGCATGTTACATGTGTCCACCTCTCTTCCAAATTAACACTACCACCAATTGTGCTTGTGCAAACACCGTGGCCTTTTGAATCTAGGTAATACTGTAGAATGTCCCAAAATTTCGTCCGTTGTCAGAATAGTAGAACTTACAAATACATATCAGTTGATCTATATCAAACAATCATACCATTATCCAAATTCTTGGTGGGACGAGAATATATCAGGAAAAATAAAGTTCAACAGTGACCGCAGCTCTGTCAGATTGCTCTGTTATCCATTGGATAGGAAAATTACGAAATATACCGAATAAAGCTCCATATGGATAGGAAAATAATGCATAATTGGTTCTACTTCATTCTGGACCAGTTCACAAAAAATCGAAGGACTTGAGACTCTGAACGAGAAAAAGAAGCTGAACGGCACACGAGCTGCACACATAAAATTTATTCTGGGACTTGACTGCAACCTGTAGGAAAAGGAGGCAATTAAAAGGCCAAATTGGGTAGAGGAGGCACTAAAGCTAGAATTTTATCAGTTCAACTGATGGCTCTCTTTTCATCTTGTCATGTTTATGTCCATGCAGCAATTTGATACCCCCTCCGTTCCAAAATATAGTACTTCCTTTATACCGAAAAAGGGTTTCCCCCCGCTTTGTATACAAAGCAACCAACTGAACATCCAACGATAGGTGCTGGGGCGGAAGCAGCACAGTCACGCCCAAAAGAAAAGAAAGAAAATACAAGAGAAACTAATGCCAATAACGGCGGATCGACAAAAAAACGAAGAAGCCTCGTGGCCGCTGCACCACCGGAGATCGCCCACCCAGCGCCGAGCCTCCGAAGCACCGGTACCAATCAACACCTCCAAGAAGGGACGCGACGATGACGACGCTGCTGCCAATTGTTTCCCCCGGTACGTAGTGAGGAGAGAGGAAGGGTAGCCCCGACGCCCTTTAGGAAGGTCAGGCGGTACCCACAAGCGCCACCGCGTCGGTGTCGGCCAAGCCAACAGGGATTTCTCCCGATCCCAACCTCCACCTCGTGCACTCCAGAGCTCGCCACCAAACGACCTCACCCAGCGCCAACTCGGTCACGGTTACCCACGCTGCCTCACGACGGCACCGTGAAGCATGGTCCGCACAAAGAGGAAGAGGAGCCGGACTAGGGCAGCAGCACCGCCGGCACGCTGGAGGGCTCCACCTCCACCGTCGAAGACGGTAGCTGACCGGACGCAATAGCAGGAACATACCAGGCCCATGGTCGCACAGCCCGCCGGATCTCCGAGGCCCGTAAGTTCCCGCCAGCGCAGCCGCACGCCGCCGACGCCGCCGCTCGACCAAGCCGCCCCGCCTCCCGCAGAGAGCCGCCAAGTGGAAGCACCACCTCCACGCGCACCGCCGCGACCACCACCAGTCGCCGGACCGCCACAGGCTGAGCCGCACCACCTCCACGCCGCACCGCCGCCACCACCACCGGCCGGACCCACGCCGCCACGCCGCCGCAGCCCATGCCGCCGCCGACGGATCCGACCGCCACGGCGAGGCGCGCACCACCACGCAGCCGAACACGCCGCGCCACGCCCGCCAGAGGCCGCGCCGCCACGCCACGGTGCCCGCGACCGCACCGCCCGCACCAAGAAGCAGCGCGCCGCCTGCCGCACCGGGAAGAAAGCCCGCGCGCTGGCGACGGCCGGGCTTTGCTCGCCGCAGCCGGGCGGGCGAGGGAGGAGGGAGGAGGAGGAGGCTCGCAGCGGGCGGATCTGGGGGCCCTCGCCGGCCGCCTCACGGGGAGGGAAGGGTTTCGGCGCCTGCCCGTCTCGCCTTCAGTAATGCGAACCCCGTGCTTACTGACGTATTGCCGCAGGCTATCGTACTTCCTTTATTCCCGTGCTTCAAAAGTTATACCTGTGAATCAACGAGACTGACTACGGCAGGATCAAAAGTTATACCTGTGAATTTGTATTCAAAAGAAGTTTTTAATTATATAATTTTTTCTCCCGCCGCTGTCGGTCTCGTTGGTTAAATTTATGGTAAAAGTTGGACCTCGAAAAGCGTGAACGCACTATATTTTGGAATGGAGGGAGTATGAAACAGTACAGAAGATGACACTATAGCTATCTAGTTCTTTTTAGCTGTCTGACTACCTTGCTGTAGCGGAGGCATATTTATTAGTAGTTACCAAGCAACTGCAGTTACCTGCATCACAACAAAGTAATCAGCCTTTTACAAACCATACAAGATATAAAATTGAAGGAATCTATATATTGCTGTCGAAAAAGGTAACATAAATATATTGACCAAACTTAGGACACTATAGATTGCTGAAATGTCAATGGCTAAATGGACAAATTAAATTTCCTTCCGCCTTCATATGCTCCATCCCTTCACTTTGAACATAAAAAAAAGGGAAAAAGCACAACATAAATATCTTTGTAGTCCAAGCTACAAACATGAAATTGCATATTCTGAACTCGTTGAAATATCTTGTAGGCATATTAAATCAGCACAAATTCATCATACTAAACCACCACAAATTTTCTTTCTACTACAGCAGTGCGTATACACCAACAGGCAAACCTGACGGACATCCATCCAGGCATAACATTAGAGCAGCACTGTTCAAAGTAATGCATCAAATTTGGGGATCCTAGAGGAACCCTAAGGAAGAGAATCAAGCAGGCTGAAATCATTCCTGAAAAACAAAATCAAAACCACCGCACGGGCCTGCCCGGGAGCTAGGGTTTCGTGGACCGGCCGGAGCAGTCAGCACCGTGGGGCAGCCACACCGGCGGCCACCGGCGCCTGCTCGTGAGACACCAAGGTCGGGGATGGCCACCGCGGGGGCCTGCGCGCCCCGCCGTGCAGCAAACAGGCGACACCGTCGCCCATGCAGGTCGCCCCGTGGTGGAACGGCGGCACTGGGGCCTGACAGGCACGTCGTGACGGCGGGATGTTAGAGTTAACCTTGTTGTGTAGGCATTCATCATGTTTATTTCTTAGAATTTGTTGACTTGTGCACGTAGGTATGTCCACTGCTAGGTTGCGACCATGTACTCACGTAGCAAAAATGCTAGACCTACGAACAGCTGTTACGTAACCTACGTAATTTGCAAGCGCTAATCAAACTGCCCCCCCCCCTCCCCATTTTCAGGGTGGGCCCGTGCCCTCAACTAATGCCCAATCAGTAACTGCCAACTCAGCAATGACGTAGGATACGTAAAACTCGCTACGTAGGTGTAGCATTGTTGCTCACGTAGATATGAGACCGCGTGTGTGCATGCAAGTTTGCAGTAAGTTAGTTAGTTGAGAGGAAGTCGTAGAGGATGGAAGCATGCGCGGGCGTCCATCAGTTTTTTTAGAAAGAATGTCGGCCTTTATTGATTAGGCAACAAACTTATGCAGAGTCTCCCGGATGCAATCCGAAGCAGAGCGGAAAATACAAAGACTAGAAGAGTTCAAACTAGATCTAGCTAGAATATGAGCTAAAACATTACAATGCCGACGAACATGCTGAAAGCAAGCAGAAGAGAGGCCACTTGCCAAGATCTTCACCTCCGAAAGAACGGATCCCACCACCGAGAGATCTCTAGAGGGAGACGAAAGACGCTGCACCACCGAGAGGCAATCAGTGTTGAAGGAGACATTGGAGAAGCCTTCCTCACGAGCCAAGGAGACAACACGCCGGAGCGACATGGCCTCGACCAATTCAGGAGATTGGGCGCCCCCAAGAAGCTCAGAACACGCCGCCACACAACGCCCCTCATGATCAAGCATCACCACACCCAGAGCAGATTTACCCAGCTCATCAGAACAGCAGCATCAGAAAAGGCCACCACCGTACCCTGCGGCGGCGGAGACCACAGACAACCAGAAGAGGAGGTCTCACGCCTTGGAGCAGGAGCATGATCGTACAAGTGGTGGAAGATCAGGTCAATGTAGGCCTTAGCCCTAGCAGCGGTATGCTTCGGCTGGGGCGCCACCGGTTCATTCCTCGCTTCCGAGCTTCCCAAATATGCCAAATGGCAACCATAAGGACTGTTGCCTCTCGATCCGAGCACCCAGCGAGGAAGTCGAAGAGCCACTGCGTCCATCAGGTTAGTAGCATGCAGGTACGCGTATTTCCGTTGCATGGACGTGCTGTATAGCCGATAGTGGCTTAGATGTGGACTGAGTAATTAGGAGATAAGCGTGACCCCGGTTGAATCGTGTGGCCGTGTCAAAGAGGTTGTTACTCGTGGCCAACTGGCCATGCTACCGGCTAGTAGAGAGAAAATAGCGGATCAGGCAGGATCTGGCAGTACGTCGCAGGGAGTAGTACGTGTGTGTTTCTATTAAAAGACTTTGTAATCAGCTGCGTGTTAGTTTGGAGAATTTCAGCAAGCCTCATATTGATGTGAAGGTGAAGCAAAATAATAAAAGTTGGCGTTTCACTGGCTTCTATGGCGAGCCACGGTTGGAGAATCGTCACCACAGTTGGTGGTTTCTTCGTACTCTTTTTGCTGTTACGCATAGGGCTTGGATTTGCATGGGTGATTTCAACGAAACCCTACATGCGGACGAGCATTTTATCATACATGCAAGACCGGAAGCACAAATGTGTGCTTTCCGTGAGGCGACTTCTAATTGTGCACTCCAGGACTTGGGGTGGCGCGGTGTCCCTTACACATGGGATAACAGGCAGCAGGGGAACATGAACGTGAAAGCAAGACTAGATAGGGTCTTTGTCAATGCTGAATTCCTTCAGCTGTTTGAGTTCTCAACTGTCAAACATATTAGCAGTGTAGAATCAGATCACTGCTTCATCCTTGCTGAGTGTCGAGCTACGTTAGTGACAAGTTGGCCCGCGACTCACTCTTTCGCTACGAAATGTTTGGCAATCTCATGCCGATTATGATGAGATAGTACGAAAGATGTGGCAACGGATCCGCCGAGAGGTCTACAAGGAATTGTAGATGCCCTCTCCGTGGTCCGCACCAAGCTTGGATCATGGGAAAATAAAGAGTTTGGTAATATGGAACGTAAAGTTCGCAAACTTCGAAAAGACTTGAGCATCTTCGAACTGCAGCGGTAGGGCGCGGTCCTAACGACGATGAGAAGGCTGTCGCCTCACAATCGAGGAGGCCTCGGCAAGAGGAGATTTGGCTCAAACAGAGGTCTCGTGTCTGTGGCTTCATGCTCGCAACCGCAATACAGAGTTATTTTCAGGCACAAGCAAGACAGCGAAGAGGACCAACCAGATCACTTCATTGGAGCTAGATGATAGCCACGCTAGCACTGAATCAGTTGAGGTGAAAGAGGAAATCACTAGCTTCTACCGTGCACTATACCAATCACAAGGGTATAGCCCGATGGAGGGGCTGCTGCAATGTGTTCAACCACGGGTCACCGCTAACATGAACTATACACTCGAGAGTGAGTACATCTGCGCGAGGTAAAACTGCATTGTTCGATGTGGCACCATCCAAAGCGCCCGGCGTGACGGATTCATCTGAGGTTTCTACCAACGACATGGGATGTCATTGGGAAAGATATAACCGCTATACTGAGTTTTTGAATGGAGGGAGCTCCTTTGGGACTGAACGACACGGCAATAACTCTGATTCCTAAAGTCCATCATTCACAAAGAATCTCACAGATAGGCCAATCACCTTGTGCCCCATCTTGTACAAAATCACAGTCAAGACAATGGCTAACCATGCTCGTCTCATTCTCGATGATGTCATTGGGAAGAGCAAAGCGCTTTTGTTCCAGGCCGCTTAATTATGGACAACGCTTTAGTGGCCTATGAATGTGTCCACGCTATCGGAGAAGGAAGAAGGGCAAGAACTACAGCTGCGCTTATCAAACTTGATATGCTCAAAGCATATGATTGCGTGGAATGGCATTATCTCGAAGCTATGTTGACCAAGATGGGCTTCGTGATCGCTTCACTAGCCTAATTATGAAGTGTGTGACATCGATTCGATTCACTATCGGGTTAACGGAGAGTTGTTGCCGATTTCAGCCCGACTAGCGGGCTGCGACAAGGCTGTCAAGTTTCTCCATATCTCTTTCGATATGTGCCTGGGACTCACCTCAATGCTCAATAACTTTGGTGGCGCTGACGATCGGGGATTCGTGTGAGTTTTCAAGCACCATGGGTTAGTCATCTGTTATTTGTGATGACAGTCTCATCTTCCTCAAAGCTAACATCCAAAGTGTAGAATGGCTCAATGAGATACTTCATATATATGCTACTTGCTTGGGTCAGGCAATGAACCGCGACAACAACTCCATCTTCTTCAGTGGTAATACAGAGCAGCCCCATAGAGAGAATCTCAAACATTCTCTTGGGATTTCAGTTGAGGCGTTCTCCGAACGCTACTTGGGCTTGCCCACGGCTGTGGAAAAATCACAAGCGTACATTCAGTCATATCAATGAACATATTGGCAGTAAGATTTGTGGCTGGTCAGAACAAAACCTTGCTTGTGCAGGTAGGGAGGTTCTTCTAAAATCAATCGCTTAGGCAATCCCAACCTATAGCATGAGTTGTTTTCAGCTGAGAAAGAGAGTGTGTAAGAATATCACCTCGCCGATGGCAGAGTACTAGTGGGGGAGCTCATGGACAAGAAATCCCTCCATTGGCTAGCGTGGGACAAATTGACACAACCAAAGATCAAGGGTGGCTTGGGTTTCGGATCCTCAAGTTTTAATCTCGCACTTCTTGGCAAACAAGGCTGGAATCTTCCGACGAATCCTACTTCACTTTGTGCAAGGGTTCTAAAGGAAATATTTCCTAATACAAGCTTCCTCCAATCCTCTATCCCCAAGAGTGCTTCTTCGACATGGAGAGCGATTATTGCGGCAGGAAAGCCTTGGAGACTGGGCTCATCTATCGGGTAGGTGATGGTTCCTCAATTTCTATCTGGACCGACCCTTGGATTCTCAATCGTCACTATGAAACCGGTCGGCTGATTAGGGATTACATGCGGACGAGCATTTTATCATACATGCAAGACCGGAAGCACAAATGTGTGCTTTCCGTGAGGCGACTTCTAATTGTGCACTCCAGGACTTGGGGTGGCGCGGTGTCCCTTACACATGGGATAACAGGCAGCAGGGGAACATGAACGTGAAAGCAAGACTAGATAGGGTCTTTGTCAATGCTGAATTCCTTCAGCTGTTTGAGTTCTCAACTGTCAAACATATTAGCAGTGTAGAATCAGATCACTGCTTCATCCTTGCTGAGTGTCGAGCTACGTTAGTGACAAGTTGGCCCCGCGCGACTCACTCTTTCTGCTACGAAAATGTTTGGCAATCTCATGCCGATTATGATGAGATAGTACGAAAGATGTGGCAAACGGGATCCGGCCAGAGAGGTCTACAAGGAATTGTAGATGCCCTCTCCGTGGTCCAGACCAAGCTTGGATCATGGGAAAATAAAGAGTTTGGTAATATGGAACGTAAAGTTCGCAAACTTCAGAAAAGACTTGAGCATCTTCGAACTGCAGCGGTAGGGCGCGGTCCTAACGACGATGAGAAGGCTGTCGCCTCACAACTGAGGGAGGCCCTCAGGCAAGAGGAGATTTGGCTCAAACAGAGGTCTCGTGTGCTGTGGCTTCATGCTGGCAACCGCAATACAGGTTATTTTCAGGCACAAGCAAGACAGCGCAAGAGGACCAACCGTATCACTTCATTGGAGCTAGATGATAGCCACGCTAGCACTGAATCAGTTGAGGTGAAAGAGGAAATCACTAGCTTCTACCGTGCACTATACCAATCACAAGGGTATAGCCCGATGGAGGGGCTGCTGCAATGTGTTCAACCACGGGTCACCGCTAACATGAACTATACACTCGAGAGTGAGTACACTGCGGCCGAGGTAAAAACTGCATTGTTCGATGTGGCACCATCCAAAGCGCCCGGCGTTGACGGATTCACTGCAGGTTTCTACCAACGACACTGGGATGTCATTGGGAAAGATATAACTTCGGCTATACTGAGTTTTTTGAATGGAGGGGAGCTCCCTTTGGGACTGAACGATACGGCAATAACTCTGATTCCTAAAGTCCATCATTCACAAAGAATCTCACAGTATAGGCCAATCACCTTGTGCCCCATCTTGTACAAAATCACAGTCAAGACAATGGCTAACCATGCTCGTCTCATTCTCGATGATGTCATTGGGAAGAGCAAAGCGCTTTTGTTCCAGGCCGCTTAATTATGGACAACGTTTTAGTGGCCTATGAATGTGTCCACGCTATCAGGAGAAGGAAGAAGGGCAAGAACTACAGCTGCGCTATCAAACTTGATATGCTCAAAGCATATGATTGCGTGGAATGGCATTATCTCGAAGCTATGTTGACCAAGATGGGCTTCGGTGATCGTTTCACTAGCCTAATTATGAAGTGTGTGACATCGATTCGATTCACTATCAGGGTTAACGGAGAGTTGCTGCCGTATTTCAGCCCGACTAGCGGGCTGCGACAAGGCTGTCAAGTTTCTCCATATCTCTTTCTGATATGTGCCCAGGGACTCACCTCAATGCTCAATAACTTTGGTGGCGCGCGTATCGATCGGGGGATTCGTGTGAGTTTTCAAGCACCATGGGTTAGTCATCTGTTATTTGCTGATGACAGTCTCATCTTCCTCAAAGCTAACATCCAAAGTGTAGAATGGCTCAATGAGATACTTCATATATATGCTACTTGCTTGGGTCAGGCAATGAACCGCGACAACAACTCCATCTTCTTCAGTGGTAATACAGAGCAGCCCCATAGAGAGAATCTCAAACATTCTCTTGGGATTTCAGTTGAGGCGTTCTCCGAACGCTACCTGGGCTTGCCCACGGCTGTGGAAAAATCACAAGCGGTACATTCAGTCATATCAATGAACATATTGGCAGTAAGATTTGTGGCTGGTCAGAACAAAACCTTGCTTGTGCAGGTAGGGAGGTTCTTCTAAAATCAATCGCTTAGGCAATCCCAACCTATAGCATGAGTTGTTTTCAGCTGAGAAAGAGAGTGTGTAAGAATATCACCTCGCCGATGGCAGAGTACTAGTGGGGGAGCTCGCTGGACAAGAAATCCCTCCATTGGCTAGCGTGGGACAAATTGACACAACCAAAGATCAAGGGTGGCTTGGGTTTTCGGGATCCTCAAGTTTTTAATCTCGCACTTCTTGGCAAACAAGGCTGGAATCTTCTGACGAATCCTACTTCACTTTGTGCAAGGGTTCTAAAAGGGAAATATTTCCCTAATACAAGCTTCCTCCAATCCTCTATCCCCAAGAGTGCTTCTTCGACATGGAGAGCGATTATTGCGGGCAGGAAAGCCTTGGAGACTGGGCTCATCTATCGGGTAGGTGATGGTTCCTCAATTTCTATCTGGACCGACCCTTGGATTCTCAATACTGTCACTATGAAACCGGTCGGCTGATTAGGGGATGCCCCTCTCGCGCACGTATCGGAGTTGATTGATGATTACACTGGAAACTGGAATGTCGATCTTGTCCGCCAAAACTTCCTTCACCCGGATGCTGAAGCAATTCTGAATATTCCTGTGAATAGATCAGGAGGGGAAGACACTTTGGCGTAGGCACTGGAAAGGTCAGGCAACTACACTGTCAAATCAGCATATCGCTCTCTAATGACTTGCAATGAGCTTAGCTCTCTAGAGGAAGGGATGACTACGGATACTTCATCAGCTAACAAACAGTTGTGGTCAGCACTTTGGAAAATTCATGTGGTGCCGAAAGTTAGAGTTTTTTGGTGGAGAGTTCTTCATGGTATCTTGTCAGACTCCTCTACCCTAAAGCACCGACATATCAAACTAATTGGATGTTGCGACATCTGTCTAGCAACGGATGAAGACTTGATGCATGCGTTGATCTCATGCTCACATGCTAAGCAGTTTTGGATTGCGGCTAAGGATCGGTTTGATCTTCCATTACCGAGGGTGCATCCATTAACATGGGCACGTGATATTGTGCTAGATCCCATGTTCACTGATGACACTCGATGCAGGATCATCACAATCATGCATGCAATATGGACTTGCAGAAACAAGTGGACTCATGAACAAGAGGGATATGATCCTGTCCAAGCACTCTAGTGGATTCTTGAAACCCTATTGTTGCTTGATCTACCTGTTCGCCGCACCAGGGTGCTGGCTGGACAGGGCTGGAGACCCTCCGACGCAGGGTGGATTACCATCAACACTGATGGTTTGGTATTCCCGGATGCACTTACAGGCGGAGCTGGTGGCGTTACCGATGGCATATCTGCTTTATAGGGGCGTGGTGCAAGCCGCTGGCCGGTGTTTCAGATCCATTCATCACCGAACTTCTAGCTTTAGGGGAGGGTGTGATCTTGGCTCAGCTTCGCGGGATGTCACATGTGATAATGGACGTCGATAGCATGGAGCTGGTCACCAAATGGAACTCGCGAAGCAACTCTCGCTCGGTTGCAGCGCCTATCTTATGAGAACTAGATGATATAGTCCTCAATTTTGTTTCTTTTTCGGTTCACCATGTCACTAGGGAGTTTAATACTCCGGCTCACTTGTGTGCACAACGTGCTTGCTCGGCTAAAGGTACGGAGTGCTGGCTAGAGCAGAGCCCCGTTTTTCTCCTTGATTGCCTTCGGGCAGACTATAACCGAACGATCTTGAATTAATAAAGTCTTAGTTTTGATGCAAAAAAAAAACTGCGTGTGTGTTGAGAAGAAACAGAGAAAAGGCACAAGTGTGTACGGTGCCGTAAAACTCATTGTGCGCTCTTCTTCTACCTCAAGCTCTTGCGTGTGTTTTTCCTTCCTCCTCGGGCTGCTCCAACATATGGGAGAGAGCGAGAGAGCGAGGGAGAGGGGAAGGGAGAGAGGGAAAGGACGGGACGCGGGAGCGCGTCGCTGCGTCGGGGTCAGGAGAGGGAGGACGAGAGGAGAAAGGCCGTTTTTTTTCATGTTTTTGACGTAGAAGGACCTGGAAGGAGAACTGGAAGCCGGCGTATATATTTGGTGAGCCGGCTCCAAAGTAGAAGCTGCAGAACACGGGCTATATGTGAGCTATTTGAGTGTGCTAGACACGTTAATGCGCAACTATATCTCTTGTGGTACACAACGTGCATAGATGTAGCCATGTGGAAGAAGAGGAACACGAAGCTGCCTGGAGTTGTAGAGAGAAGCCCCGACCATAGTGCAGCAGCCGCACAACGAGACACTTGGCGTGTCTGCATATTATGGACTAGTTCTATTACGGTGGGACACACACGATGCTGAATGTTGGAGCAGAAATCATGAGATGAGACTGGCGGGTATTGGCAACAGGGCGGTCGTGGTGCGCAGAAACTTTGCACGAGTGTAGGAGGCTGTGGACTAGCACGAGACCATGGGTCAGTCGCCATCAGTAGCAGTGATACAGTGACAGAGGTGCACACGGCTTAGCACCGTTAGGGCGACCATACCTAATAAACAGCAACAAGGACGCTTGGGAAGACGCGGATCGGCGGATGCTATATGGACATGGAAATACATGAACGTAATTACTCATTCTACTTTACCATCGATATGATCTGTTTTATTCTGAGGAAAACAATCTCTGAAAACATCATTGAACATTGCAAAGGAAAGAGAAAAGGAAAGATGTTACATGACCGATTTGATTATGAAAGATCACAATGCAATAGGCATAGACAAGGGGGACACACCCTTGTTAGCTAGCCATCTTATTGCTGGAACAGCGGAAACGGGAAGAAATCAAACGCTGATGATTAAAAGGGACATGCAGGTAGCTGCAGGCTGCAGCAGGGTCGAATACTGAATGATTTAGATGGTATAAACACCAATCGAAGTGACGAAAATGTTATCAGTGTTTCCAAAGAAGCCCACCACCGTCTCGTCCTCCGGCACGGTATAACTGAAATTTGGAGTGCCGTTGTCAGCTCCAAAAGGACCATATGTTTTGTGGGTGGTGACGATCTCAAATCTTGACAGCCAGCCCTCTCCTCCTCTCTGAGCCCCATTGATCTTTTTCACAAACTCTGATGGGCCAAACTTTATCTGTAAAACAAATAATAAGTTAAGAGGAAAAAAGATATATCATCAAGTATTTATTTATTAGGTGATAGAACAAAAGATACACATAGGTACAAACTCCATACCTCCTTAAAAAGATATAAGTCTAAAATAATGTTAGGTCAAACTATCTTAATTTCCATAAAAAGATATTACATTATATCATACTACTAAATAAGCACCTATACGTACTCCCTCTCTCTTCTTTTATTTCAGAGTTCGTAGTGCTTTAAGTCAAACGTTAATAACCATCTAATCATTTTCAAAAACATCCTTATAGTTTCACAACATATATATGAATTATATACTATAAAAGTATTTTTCATAGTAAATCTAAAAAACAAATCTTATATATGTTATGAATCTATATAGTCAAAGATACAAATGTTTGACTTATAACAAAACTAATACGACATGTAAAAAACGTAGTGAGTACGATTTTACAAGTAATATATATTTCCATTATACTATGTATATACCTATATTTGGAGTCATACCGTTTGATAATATTTTCCATAGATTGATGTCAAGTTTAGGTTAGTTTAGCTGTAACCAAACATAGATTTGCACCGTCCTTTCATGATGAAGCCAGGCATAAACTATAACATGATTTGCAAAACAACCGCACCCCACATGCATGGCAAAATATGAAATCTACTCACTTCTGTCTTGCGCAAAGGATCAGGATGTACTCGACCCCAAGTATCAGTGGTGCGGATTTTCCCGTCTTCGTCAACGTAGGAAAATTGAAACCCTTCAACTGCACCTACATGGTAGATTGTCACATTTTCTAGACGTTGGGATTTGCCTTCCATTTCCCGAGGCAGGGTGCCTCTATTTCCACCAACTGTTCCTCTCTTTGTAGGTGAAGGGACGACCTGAATATGAAGGATCATGCATCATGATTCACAATTGTTGGTTTAGCCCAACAAAATGAGGGAGTGAGGGAATAAAGAAGAGAGCCAAATAGAGTCATAAGGCAAAAACGAAGAGTCGTCCACCTCTCCTCCCTCAACCCCTTTTATAGGGTGATTTGGGAGATCAGGTCCTCTTTATGTCTCACGGTAGGGTTTGTATTTACAAAAACACTACACTAGGAGCTACAAATGGACCCTTGGTGGGGTTTGTATTTACAGGCTAAAAATGGCCCTCCAATATTTTATAGGACCCACTAGGCTATGTAATTGAGACTAACATGATAGTAGCGGTCCCCAGCGTATAACATATTCCAACAATGAGCTCGATTTGAAATAATAGAAAAGAAACGATAAGTATTTTACTGCATATATAATGCAAACTGATCATATAACGAGACCACTTGAATATATGATGCAAAGAGGACGACCTGAAATTAATTACACGCTTACCTCCGTCATGTGGCAGAAGAATTCAATAGTAAGCGCATGTGTTAATGTACTGTTTGTTATACTATATACTCTTCTCCGGATGATACCGCGAGCCATTGCGAATTCACCGGTCCCACCTACAATGGCCCAGTCATTATCTGCTTCATCCTCATCATTAGCTCCCATAACCTGAAGAGTGGACCCTTCGAACCTGCATGCACAATATATATAATCGCTTTTGCTCCTAGATAATAATTAGGCCATTCTCAGCGGTGGTTGCATGCCCCATAGACTCTCATGTATTACTGGCCATACATGTAAAATAAAAACAGTGGAACGAAACGATAAGAGTTACTCTACGTACCTTCCGACCACAAACGCGAGGGTGAACCAATTGCTCCATTTGCCGGCAAGTGTGTGCATGCCGTGCGTTTTGGCAACAAGTTTCGCCTTGGAGCCAGCACCGTCATAGACCCCCCAGTTGTTCACAGCAGTTTTACCTAGCCCTGTCACGGCATTGGGCTGTATCACGTCTGACTGATTCGCGTCCCAGCCCGTCATGACCTGGCGCAGATACAGCCTGTCGACGTTCACCTTGGCGTTCTCCGTGATTCCACCGAAGCCACGAGTGACCTTGAAATTGGTGGAGACGGCGCCTACGGGGAGGCTTCTGCTCGCCATGGAGACATCAGAGAGGACGCCGATGGTCTCCATGGTTGGGTCGGAGACGTCGTCGCCGCAGGTCTCCATGGTGGGTTCTTCGGTGGGTGTGCAGGCCATTGCTAGCTAGCTAGTGGTGGCGGTGCGGTACTTGACTCAACTTGTGTAAGTTGTCTTTCTGTTCTATGAAAGCTGATAAAACACAGGTGGGTACGTACTCCTATTTATAGCCCAGGACGGATCTGCAAGCTTGCTCAAACAAGAGGGAGGTTGTGGGCGACAGAGGGGTGCGTCAGCAAGGAGATGGCGTGCGGCACGCCGGAGCGCCATGTGTGGTGGGACCTCTACAGCCCCACGGAGGCCGCCAACGTACCGGCTAGCTTTCTAGGAGTAGATGCCACCAGCATGCATGACATTTTGTTTTTTTCTTCGGAAAAAGAGGATAGATGCATGCGACTGACGGGCCGACTATGTGGGATAAGGTGATAATATGCACACACGGCAAGGCACACCCCAAGGCTTAATTACATCCACTAGTTAACTGACGACAAAGGGAGTCGTGTATCACGCGCAGCAACGTGCTCAACACGCACAAAGATATAGGCAAGGTGGAGTGCGTGATACACGAACCCCTACAGTGAGCAGACCCCCATATAGGCAGCCTGTGTGTGGCCAAACGAAAAAAGCAAATGAAGTTGTGTCAGTAGAGACAAATTGGATCGTGTATCACGCACGTCGATGTTTCACGACATGCAGACATTACACACCATAATCTGGAAAAAGCAACGAAAGTTGTGTCATAACCTCCAAGACGTCAAGTAGGAGTCTATACACACACACACGTGCCACATGTTAGTGAGCCGGCACTGCTTATTTATCTGTGAGTGGCGGAGAATTGCGGGCCACTTACTCAGCGCGTGTGCGCCGGTAAGAATAGCAACGCGCGCACACTTAGAGCAACTCCAACTAGCTGACCCAAACGAACAACGAGTTTTTTCGCTTTTTGTCCGTTTGGATCGGTCGCCTGCCCAGCGTCCGTCCTGTTTTAGATTTGGGTTGGCAGTGCGCTCAACGCGCCGACCCATTTTATGTCCGCACTCAATTTTTTTTTTAAAAGGCCCGCGGACGATCATTGCCAGCGGCCATGTCTCATGCCGGCATCATGCCAGCGCCGGCATACAATGCCGGCTTCAAAAAATATCACCATAGTTCATATTGGCGCACTCGCCAGCCGGCCGACACACATGCCAGCACACAAAAAAAGGGTGGGATTTGAGTTCGACCACGCCATCGCAGCCCCGTGGTCATGCCAGCACACATGCCGACATACAAAAAAGGTGGCGCTCGCCGCCATAGATCACTCGTCGTCGAACTTGAGCATGTCGGCCTGCATCTTCTCGGACCACGGCCTCTTCCTTGGCGACACGGTGTTGAGATCCACCTGCATGATCTCCACCCTGATCATCATAGTCGCGAGAGCCACTTCTTTAGCCTTGGTCTTGCCGTTGGTGGCCTCGATCTCTAGCATCTTGGCTTGCTTCTCTGCCTCCATCTCAAGCATCCTTCCTTGCTTCTCCGCCCAACTCAAGCCTCCTCCTTTGGATCTCCATGAAGATGTTCATTTGCTCTTCCCTTTCTTGCCGGCGCTTCTCCTCCCTTGAGTCCTTCTTGGTGATCATGCCCTCCATAGTTGCGATCAAGGTGATCGATGTCTCATCCCGCTTGTCCTCCTTCTTGGAGTTGGTCTTCCCCCGCGGCCGAGCCTTCTCGCCGTCCCCAACCTCCTCCACGGCTTGCTTCCCACCACGCGACTTGAGGGCGGCATATTGCGCCTTGAACTTCTCCTCGTCTTTGATCACCCTAAAGCAATGAGAGAGGTTGAAACACTTGCCATTGTGTTGGACCTTGAATGCCTCCGACGCTTGAAATGCCTACAAATGTATTTCATGCAACACATATTGCCAAAATGGTATGCAAATGAACACGCAAGCATAAACTTGATGACACAAAAGAGGGCGGCATGCTAGCATACCATGTCTTGCATGCCGATGGCGCTCACGGGCGGGCCTTGACGCTCTCAAGAGTGGCACAAAACTTGTTGCACTTTTGTTGGATCACCCTTCATCGCTTCGAAATGGACACCCACCCGTGTGCGCTTACTATTTGGTACGGCAGAAACTTCTTGCGCTCATCGAACTCACGGTGGACACGAATGCAAAAAGTTGAATGCCTTTTGTTCGGCGCCCGTCTTGGGGTCTTGCCCAATGTCTCTCCAACACTCGCAAAGAAGATTGTCCTTGGCCGCCGTGTCAGCCTTGGTCCGCTTGCTCTTGCGCTTCGGCTTCGACCCGGCGGCTTGTTTGGCGAGCTCGTCCTCGAACAAAGGCTCCCCTTCGATGTCGCACTCGTCCTCTTCCTCTAGACCGTAGTCCTCCAGAAACTCATGGTCGAGAGGGAAGCCGTCCAGGTCCAAGCCGATCTGATCACGCATGAAGGCCGCCAGATCTTCATTGTAGCCAGCGGACGGTGTGAACGCCCCTCGGCCATCCTTGCTTTGTGTATCGTTGGGATCGAAGCCAGCGTCCTCCGCACCACCCTCGAAGATCATGTTCTGGATGTAGTCATCGTCGGCGGCGGACGGCATTCCGTCAAACAGGTTGCGTGCGCCCGGCAGCACGTCGGCTGGCGTCTGCCGCGCGCATTTCCTCGCGCCTCCGGTTGACGAGCCACTGGCCACCGGTGTGGCGTTGAGGTCGATGGGCGCGGGCGTGGGTGTGGAAGGTGCGATCACGCTTACCTCGGGCGAACACTCCCCGGAGAGGCGGGAGGCCTGCGGGTAGATGTGGAAGCCGGGCACCGGGGTGCAAGTCTACGCGTGGGGCGGGTCGGGCAGCACCGTCCGAGGGTAGGCGGATGAACCGGTGCTGGCTGCGGCCACAGCGGCGTTGACGAGGCCGTGCTGGCCAGGGTTTAACCCTAGCATATAGAGCGCCTCCCTCGTTCCCGCCGCAACGCGGGCGTTCGTGACCTCCTGCTGCGCAACGGCGGCAACGGCGGGCGCCGCGGTGGCTTCATCCCTCGCGTCCGCCGCGTGCCTCCAGTCCTTCCTCTTGGCCGACTCCTTTGCCCGCTGTTCGGGAATCAGCACCTTCTTCGGCTTGGGCGCGGCGGTCTTGCGGGGGGCGCGAGGCTTGCCTTTGCCGGATGGGGCGTACGGCATGCCGGACGAGGCGAGGGAGGCGAGGCCAGCGGCGGCGTCAAGGTTGTCGTCCACGGCGGGGGTGGGGCGGGAGCGCGCGCGGGCAGGAGGGTTTTTGGTGGAATAGAGGAAAATGGTGGAGGCTGCCTCTGACCAGCGGGCCCAGGGGAAGGAGAAGGCGCGCGCGCGTCTGCGCTGACGCAAATCCGGCTCAAAAATGGACCAGGAATGGGTCGGCAGGCGGACGCCAAGCGGGACGCGCGTCCGTTTGAGTCGACGCATTGTGCCGACTTTTATGTTAGCGTCGACCAAAATGAATGCCAGTGAACGAATTGGGTCTCCCCGTTGGAGTTGCTCTTAAATTAAAGCAACGCGCGCGCGTCAGGAGACAGGCAGCGCACGCAGGGACTTTATAGCCCGGGTCTCCTGTCTAAGGCCTATTTAGCTTTCGTAGTCCAGTTTTTTCCTGTCTGGATTCTAGGTCAATGGGGCAATTTGGATTCTACAAGCGATTTTTTTCTCTTTTGGTATAGCGGCTTTGTGGGAGAAGAATAGGATGGGGAGAGAGTTTGACATCCATATGGATGTAAAAGTACTCGTTTCAAAATTCATATATTTATGTTCCATAATACTTTATACGGGATTACTAATAGAACCGATACTGAAAACATGGTTGTCAGGAAAAAAAACTAGGAAAAGGAGGACATCTTATTTGTCGAGATATATATGTATTTGCAAATAATCTTAGTACTGCAATATTCAAAACCTTACTCTCAGAATTTATAAACTTTGAACTATGACACTACAAACTATGTACCGCTAGGTTCAAAAATTCTGAACTATTACATTATAATTGTACCACCCAATTCAAAACTTTACACTTAAAATTTATGTACTTTAAACTATCACATTACAAACTTCGTACTACGAGGTTCAAAAACTTTGAACTATTACATTATAAACTTTGTACCACCAGATTCAAAACTTTGCACTTAAAATTAATGTACTTTAAACTATCACATTACAAACTTTGTACTACGAGGTTCAAAACTTTGAACTATCACATTATAAACTTTTTAATGGTAAGTTCAAAACTTTACACTTAGAATTTATAAACTTTGAATTATCATATTACAAACTTTGTAATGCTAGTTTCAAAACTTTGAACTCCCATGTTTTAAACTTTGCATTGATAGGTTCAAAATTTTAGACACAAAATTTATAAATTTTGAACTATCACATTACTAACTTTGTAATACTAGGTTAGAAACTTTGTAATACTAGGTTAGAAACTTTGAACTATCACATTATGAATTTTGTAATAATATGCTATAAACTTTGTACACCTAGAACTGTAATTTTGAAGTTTGTGGACCTAAATAACATCCATTGACAAGCGCTACACCACAGCTCTAAAGCAATAGTTGCATTGAGTGGCTAAAACTCACTATATAGTGATGGACAGTGGGTCACTATAAATGTAATTCCGACTCATGCCTCTGGTCGCTATAAAACACGTCGTTTAGAGATGCTGCATTTAAATCTGAGGGTTTTAATGCCGTAATAATGGGGAGTATCATATACTAGTATCATGCTTATGATACTAGTATATGATACTATCTCCATAATGCATAGTATCATAAGTTAGTATCTTAGATTGTCTTATTAATTGCCATGCATGACACAAGGTAGTAAAATATTTAATATGATACGGTATCATGATATGATACCACACCCTCTCTTTCCTCATTTAATTGTGTGCCACATCATCCAGAAAGTCTAGTTGGCATGCATGATACTGCTTATGATACTCTCATTACGACCAGCCTAACAGTTTGTTTTGGGTTTAGTAATAAGCTGGGAATCCCAACGGATCCATTTGTTTTTATGAAATTAGGGCAAATTAAAGGATCTTTAGTACCTGTGACGCTAACAAACCAAGTCATCGATCCATCCATCATTAGGCCGGTCTTAATGAAAGTTTCATGTCTTTATTTCGAAGACGGTTAGAAACAATGTAAACAAGTTCATCACAACAGAACTTGTTTCTCATCCCATGGAGCTAGCACATTGGAACATGTTACTATCATGTAGTTACCAATAGTTATTAAGTTCTCACAGTGCCATTTTTAAGATTCCATGGTTTCGCGGGGTCGAAACCGCGGCAAGCATTGTGTTCGAGTTGGTGTTAGAGTACGTGTCTTCGGTGGCTCGGGTGCACTTAGGAACACAAGAATCACATAGGCATGACATAATTGTTTATCCTGGTTCGCGCCGATGATGCTTTACATCCGGCAGCTGGTGATCCTTATAATCAAGAGCACCCAAAATCGGGGGTTACAACGGAGGGTAGGAAGAGATTTGGTAGGGGTTAGCTAGGTGCTAGTCCTAGGTTGCCTAGATGCCGGTATATAGAAAGACATAGACATAGATATATAGATATGTCAACCGATCCCACATAATTATGCATGTAGTCCTTATCTTAGGCTGGTCATAGTGGGGAGTAACATACAGTATTATCATGCATATGATACTAGTGTATGATATTACATCCATAGTGCACAGTATCATAAAGTAGTATCATAGGTGGTCTCATTTATTGCCATGCATGATACATAGTAGGATAACATTTATTATGATACGGTATCTACCTATGTTACTATGACCCTCTCTCTGCTCTTTAATTATCGGGAGTACCTAGAACTCATTTAGATGAGATATAATTTGGTCTCATTCACTTTGAAAACAAGAACAGATACAATCCATGTCAGCACACACACATCTTATAGCATCATATCCAATAGCTATTAAAGGTGAATGAGACCAAATTATATCTCATTTAGATGCGTTCTAGCAAAACTGTTAATTATCTGCCACATAAGCATGTTTGTGAGTTCCAAGTATATGATACTAATTATGTTATCCCACTATGGCTAGCCTTATAGTGCCTACGGAAAACATAGCTTATCATTCGACTGAGAATCATCGACATTATGAAATATGAATGGATATAAACAATTTCACACCCCAAGGCTCAATTGCATCCGGTAGTTAACTGACGACAAAGGGAGTCGTGTATCACGCGCAGCCACGGGAGTCGTGTATCACGTGCGCAACATGGTCCATATCTATGACACGCACAGACCCCCAAAAGGAAAAACCAAATAAAGCTGTGTCAGAACCGAGACCACAAGAGAATGGCAACGTTATCTTCACAACTGGGACCATTCACCTGGTATTGTCCGTCCCTCAGGCTGTTGATTGCGAGTGGTTATATTAGTACTGCTACACGTAGTTCCCGAATGGCATTTAGCATGGGTTGTTGTGTAACATCGATCCAAGGTTAAGACACATCTAACGAGCTTTGTGCGTGTACTCCCTTCATTTTTGTATACAAGGCCACAAATCCATATGACAGGTAGCAAGGTAAAATTAATGGCTACTTAAACCAATGTTGCAAATTAATGTGTATTTTTCTCTCCAACGAACAACAAAACAACTCTCCCACTCCTCGTTGGTTGATTAATACGGTACATGCAAATCAATCTTCTCACTCCTGCATGCATGCATCTGGTATTAATGTCTTCGGTTGCTAGTACGAGTAATAAAGAATAGCTATATGCATTAGTCGATGTAGAAGGTGTGATATTAATATATTTCTAGATGTTAATGAAAATATAGCATTAACAATAAATCATTGGTCGCAACAAATTTCAAACAGATTATATATAGGTGGGCATATCTGATAGTATCAGCTCGGCAATAGTCTCGACATCGGCCTGTAAAACTAATACTTAATTTGGTCCGACATCGGTCTCTATTATAGCCCAATTTTGTTTTCGGAGGCTTGTTCCAGAAAGGGCCAGATGAGCTTGATTGTGACATGGGTGGACCGCTATATGAGTAGTCAATTTATACTAGTAACATATATACATGCGGTCATTAATTTTACAGTGCGTGTAGAAAACATATGATAGTTATCAATTGGACAGGGATACTACAACATTTCAAAATACGAATTCATATAAAGAATCACACGCAAGATTCAATAATACACATGCACTTGTAAATTAAGGTTCAGAAGAGACAAAGTGGATCGTGTATCACGCATGGTCCGAGACGTAAAGTAGTAGTCTACACACACACACATGCCACATGTCAGTGGGCCAGCACTGTTTATCTGTTTGTGTGTGGCAGAGAATCGCGGGCCACTTACTCAGCGCGTGTGCTGGTGGCAAAATTTCGTGTTTTGACCCTTTTGGGAAATCAAATCAAGATCTGACCCCAGTCTGAAAACATTTTGGGATTTGAACCTTTTGCCTACCGCCAAGAGGCCCGGCGGTAGGATCGTATAGCCTACCGCCGAGCACTGCGGCGGTAGCAAACTTTTCCACGTCAGCACCGATAACTGCCGCCGAAACCCCTCCGTCACACCCTACCGCCCGCCCGCCTTCCTCTCCATTAATGGCGCCCGAGCCGCTGCTTAATATGGGCGGCCTTACTGTTTGCCTCCCATTCCCCTCCCTCCCACAGATCTCCACCAAGCCCCGCCCGGCGGTAGGTTGTCTGAACCTACCGCCAGAGTCTCCGGCGGTATGGTGTGGACATATAAACCATGGGCGGCCGCCTCAGATGGATTTACAATGAGATGTCAAGACTGCTCGATGACGCCTCAGAGAATGAAGCCTATAACGAGAGCATCAGACAGCTTCAAGGCGGGTTTACGGAGTACGGACCCTGCATGAACAGAGTGGTATGTTGTTTCTACCTCTTTCGAACCGACGGTTGGATGAAATCAGCTTTTCGTGCTATTGACTCATTTTATTACTTTGCAGTCTTCGGAGTTGAACAAAAGCATTTTTCATGCCTCTGATGCGCTTAGTGGTGTCCTTGGGACTCGAGCTAGCGAGAACAAATTGAGGGAAATGGTGAAGGTAATACGGAGTTCATTTTTGTTATCATTGGACATTGGAGAATTTAACATATTCTTCTGTTATCATTGCAACAGTACGTCAACAAAGCACGCCAGCTTGTGGGCCTGCTTGGGTGTGCTACAAACACCGAGGATGTTTTTCCTCCTGCACCGATGCGTAGCCTCGCTTCATCGAGCCATGCACCCTCGTCGTCTAGGGCGGTTCAAGATGACGAGGAGGAGAGCGAGGACGATGATGATGAAGAGGAAGATGAAGAAGAGGGCGCAGAAGAAGAACATGATGAGGAGGAAGAGGAAGAGGACGATGAGGAGGAGGAGGAGGAGTACGATGATGACGACGGACCTCTAGCAACTCAGCCAACCCAGTGTGAGAAGAGGAATGTGCCGAAGAAGGATTGGAAGAGTCCATCCCCGTTTCAGAAAGCACGTCCTATGGCCCGCAAGAAGACGGGGGCCGAGAAACGATCCAAGGATAACGAGGACCGAACGTCGAAGAGGGGAAGGAAGGACTGAAGTTGTTGCCGTGTCGTTGAACTTGCTCGTGAAACTGTTTGCATATTTGCTTCATGAACCATATGAATATGCTCGTGAAACTGTTTCGTTAACTTGCTATGTACCGAACCTACCTTATTTTTATATTTATGGTGTATCAAACCTACCTTATTTATAGTTCTGTGGTGTGTGCATCATATATCATACATTGTGTGCTTTATATGTCATACATATGCTGTTTAAATGTTGTATGCCAAAAATTGAAGCCAAAAGAAGTTAGAAGGAGCAAAAAATTGCACACAAAGGCACCCTACCGCCATAGTATGCGGCGGTAGTCGGCCACGACCTACTGCCAACATGCCCGGCGGTAGCGTTCCTCCCCCCACGCCGATCTTCTGTGACCAAAAAATCGACAACCGCAGCGGTAGGGTTGCGCCGCCTACCGCCAGGGTGCTCGGCGGTATCACCCTACCGCCCAGGGCCTTGGCGGTAGGCGGCGCAACCCTACCGCTGCGTTGCTCGATTTTTTGGTCACAGAAGATTGGCGTGGGGGGGAGGCATCCTACCGCTGGGCCGGATGGCGGTAGGTCGTGGCCGGCTACCGCTGAATACTATGGCGGTAAGGTTTGGGCATTTATAAAGCCAGCCGCCCGCGCCCACCCCACCATAAACCCTAATCCCCACCCACCCAGCCGCCTTCTTCTTCCTCTCGCCCATTTTCTCATCTCCTATGGGACAACTTTCTGCCACGTGCTGAATTGATCGGGGCGCCATTCGTGACCCGTCTGACAACTACCATGGTCGATCAAACTATGTTATTTGGTACTTGTTTCTTAGTCCGTAATGGCAAAATTTTGTGGATGTGATCAAACTATGTTATGTCTATAAAATTGTGCTTATGTTATGTTTCTTATGTCTATGTTACGTTTCTTCTGTTATGTCTCATGGCGAAAAAAAATTGAAGACAAAAACAAAGTAGTTTAGTTTAGTGCCAACCTACCGCCAGGGAACTCGACGGTAGGTTTGTGCGGGCTACCGCCGTGGTCTTTGGCGGTAGGTACGTCAGCAGCCGTTAACGGATTGACGGCCGTCAGGCACACCTACCGCCGGAACCTGCGGCGGTAGGCTGTGCAACCCTACCGCCTGAGGTTCTGGCGGTAGCAAAAGGGTCAGATTTCGAAATATTTTCAGACTGGGATCAGATCTTGATTTTGTTTCACAAAAGGGTCAAAACACGAAATTTTGCATTCGCCGGTAAGAATAGCAACGCGCGCCCACTTGAATTAACGTACTCGGAGGTGCTCGTGCTGAAGGTTGGTCACTGATGCTCTAATAGGTGCTCGTGCAACACGGCAGGAGAGGACAAGCGCGACAGCTTGCGTGCTCGATACAGCGATGGCTGGCCCAGCGCAGCGTGCAGCGGTGCAGCCTGCGCGTGCATGCTTGTGCCTCGGTGCTGTGCGTGCGTGGCTGCTTTGTGTACTGGCTGTGTGCGAGCACAGGAACGCAGTGCTCAGCATTTGCCCTTGAAGATTCGGGTTCCAACGGAGTAACGCTACATTCACGGACAATTACAGGATTTTACGGGGCTGTTAGAGATCTGGCAGATTGTGATTGGTTTAAGGGAGGGACGCACGGCCCCACCCACGCTAAAATCAGGGGGGGCGTGAAGAGAAATATGAAAAGGTCCGTAACAACCCCGTAATATGCCCGTGTGTGTAGCATTTTTGGGTTCCAACGTGCGTAGAAAAAATATCTTTCTGTCCCTTTGATCCCCACCTTTGATTAAATGAGACTAGTCGACTAGGAAACAAACATACTGAGTGTGTAACAGCGCGGTGGTTGGTGCGATGCACCGCAGCCCCGTGGGGTCACACGTCCTTGCAAAACGCTTAGTTTCCTCCGGATGATAGATAACGCACGTGAATCAACCGCCTCCATTGGCAACCACATGTCCAAGTAAATGGACCCATTGCTGGGTCCGCACGGCCGTCACACTAGCTAGTACTTCCTCCGTTTTTATTTAGTCTGTGTATTAGTTTTTGTCAAAGTCAAGTTTTATAAAATCTAACAAAAATTATAAACGAAAAATATTTAACATATATAATGATAAATTAATACCATTAGATTTATTATTGAATATACTTTCACATCATATAGATTTGATATGGTAAATATTTTATTGTTTCTGTAAATTTGGTCAAACTTTATGAAGTTTGTCTTCAGTCAAATCTAATATGCAGAGTAAATAAAACGGAGGGAGCACTGCTCAACTGCCCGGTACAAAAATACTAGCCGCTACTTTCTTTTTCAACTCACAAAAAACACAATAAATATATTTTGTAGGTAATATATCTTGAGGTTGGTTAGCTTGCTTGGATATAATACTACTCCCTCCGTTGATTTTTGTAAGTCATTTCAGACAACACAAAATAAGTTGTTTTGCACATTGTCTGAAATAGCTTCAAGGTCTTATAAAAGTGAACGGAGGGAGTAGCACATTTCGGCACAAGTTCGTGGCTGCATTTCTTTTGCCTAGCACCCGGGCAGGCATCGCCGCTGCATACAAAACACTCCCTCTAGCAAGTTTGAGTACCGTCTTTAACACCACGGTCACCGCCGCCATCAAAGCATGCCATGACAACATTATTAGAGTAGCCGGACCGCTATTATAGCATCATCGGAGCTGTCGTGTCATCATCAAAGCACTGACACAACCGGGAACATGTCGTTGCAGCATCGACAAAGCACCCAAGCCTCCGACGCAGCATCGCTGTTGTCATTGAAACACGCGGTTGCATCATCATCATGACCGTTCAACACGGCCACCATGGCCGCCGAAGCAACAGCCTCGCTTGTCGAAGCACATCATCACAACATCATCAAAGCAGCCATGTTTCAATTGTAGCATCGTCGCGGTCATTGATGAATGCTGTCGAAGCACAGTGTGGCCGTTCGAAGAACACCGTCATGACATCGCCGCCGCCGTTGAAGCACGTCATTGCAACACCATCGAAGTAGCAAGGTAACATTGTCGTGATCGTTGATGCATGCTGTCCAATGACACTTCGGCCATCGAAGCACACGGTTGCAGCACCGTTGTGACCGTATGAAGCACACTGCATCCGAGGCCACCAAAGCAACCGCCACGACAGTCGAAGCACATCCTCACAACATCATCGAAGCAGCCATGTTGCCATTGTAGCATCGCCGCGGTCGCAGACACATGTTGTGAAAGCACAGTGTGGCCGTTCAAAGAACGCCATCGCGACATCGCCGCGGCCATCAAAGCACGTCATCGCAACACCATTGAAGCAGCAAGGCTGCCATTGTAGCATTGCCGCGGTCATCGATCGACGCATGTTTCAAATCACACCGTGGCCGTCGAAGCACGTTGTCGCAACATCATTGAGGCAGCAAGGCTCCCATTGTAGCATTGCCGCGGTCGTCGACGCATGTTGTCGAAGTATAGTGTGACCGTTCGAAGAATGATGTCGCGACATCATCGAAGCAACAAGGCGGCCATTGTAGCATTGTTGCGGTCATCAACGCATGCCGTCAAATCACACTGTGGCTGTCAAACACGTTGTCGCAACATCATCGAAGTAGCAAGGCTGCTATTGTAGTGTTGCCGTGATTGTCGACGCATGTTGTTCAAGCATAGTGTGGCCGTTCGAATAATGCGTCACGACATCGCCCTGGCCATCGAAGCACGTCGTCGCAGCATCATCGAAGCAGCAAGGCTTCCATTGTAGTATTTCTTCAGTCATCAACGCATTGCTATCGAATCACACCGCGGCCGTCGTGCACAACATGTGCCCCTTGGGTCAAAAAGAAAACGATGAACAGGCATCTTGGAAGGTCCTCTGATCTCCAATCAATTGGGATAATGTGCTGGATCAGACCAATCTCGACGATGTCAGTGGATCCAGAAGCTAAACAAGTCTATTGGGCATGCATGGGGAAGAATCCCACATGATTAGCACGCTGTGAGATCGAGGTCATTGAAAGTGCGTTATATCGACTAGGGGGGGGGGTGAATAGGCGATTTTTATGAATTCTTCACTGAGGAATTTTCTGGTGAGGAAATTCCTTAGCGAAGAACTACTTGCAGCAGAATAAGTACTCAGAGGTAAACATAACAGGATACAAACATAGTCATCATGATGAAATGAAGACTGGCACAGAGTACAGAAAGCGTAAACACAGGATAACAAGATGAAGACAAACAGACTGAAGAAATTGAACTAAGGAATTTGTGAAATTCTTCAGTCAAAGTCTTCAAGCACAGATATGAACAACATACAACAAAGTTATGAGGAAATGAAAGAGTTGAGGAAATAGAATCAGTTAGTTGGTGAAGACAATGATTTGGTAAACCAGTTCCAACTGCTGTCTCAGTTGTACGTCTGGTTGGAGCGGCTGAGTATTTAAACTCGAGACCACGCAGTCCGGACACCCAGCCTCGAGCCGCAACTCAGACACCCATCCTCACCGTATTCTCCTTGAACTAAGACCACGCAGGCCTCGTCCAATCACTCGTGGTAAGTCTTCAGGCGACTTCCAAACCTTCACAGACTTGGTCACTCGGTGATCCACAATTCCTCTTGGATGCTCTAGACCTTGACGCCTAACCGTCTGGAAGAAGCACGGTCTTCAAAGGTTCAAGCGTCGGATCCACGCAGGATCAATTTCTTCAGTGATGCTCAATCACTTTGGGTTTGTGCGGGGTTTGGTTTTGGGATTTTCCTCACTTGATGATTTTCGCTCAAAGTCCTCGGAGGATGGGTTGCTCTCAGATGACAAGTGTCAAGTTCTCTCGGAGCAGCCAACCAACTAGTGGTTGTAGGGGGCGGCTATTTATAGCCTAGGGAGCAGCCCGACATGATAAGACATAAATGCCCTTCAATGATATGACCGTTAGGTGGATAAGATATTTTGGGACAGCCGTAGCAAGAAGACAAGAACGGCGGAAATTTGACTCTCAAATTCCTCGGGGCTATCATGTTCCTCATCGTAGGCAATTCAAGACCTGGCGAATTCCTAACTCCTCGGCCGAGCAAAGTCCTCAAGGACTGGAAGAACTACGTCTCATCCTTCAAGAAATTGACTGAATCTGTATGAGATTTCCAATGGGTTCACTCGAAGGGATTGGTAGGTGTAGGATTTTGAGTTGAGCATCACATGGAAATTTTTCCTTAGTATTTCCTCGACCCCCTTTAACAGTACGGTATTTCCTATGACTCAAGAAAGATAAAATGAAACTACGAAAAAAAAGTCTTCACGCTTCATATTCCTCGAATGAATACCAAGTCTTCAAGGTCACACCAATTTCTTCACTTTCAAAGTCTTCAGAAAGTCTTCAGAATATCAAAGTCTTCAGTCGAAGAACTTCATTTTTAGGGGTCGACTTCTGTAAATATCAAACTCCTCATAGACTTATAGACCTGTGTACACTTACAAACACATCAGTCACTTAACCTATAAGTCTTCAATACACCAAAATCACTAAGGGGCACTAGATGCACTTACAATCTCCCCCTTTTTGGTGATTGATGACAACATAGGTTAAGTTTTCAACGGTGATTAACATATGAAGTGTAAATACTGATATTGAGGAATTTGATTGCAAGATATAGAAGAACTCCCCCTGAATATGTGCATAGTGAGGAATTTGCTTTTGAGGCAATGCACATTTGAAGAATTGAATCATGGAAATCTCCCCCTATATCTTGTAATTCATACACGCATTTGATATATAATATGAAGAATTTGAAATGCATGATGAAATATGGTGCCTGATGAGATTCAGCATGCGTGCAATAATATTAACGAGGAATAAGCATGCAGAATAACACATCAAAAGTATCAGAGCACAGTGCATCAAAGTCAGAGCACAATGCACTGTCCAAAAGTATCAGGGCGCCATCGGATTTAAGATTACAACTCGATCCAATAAAAAGTTTCGAAAGAACGAGAGTTGTAACTTAACAAAATGCCCATAATATAAACCCGCTTGAAGACTAACTCAGATTTCTCCCCCTTTGTCATCAAATGACCAAAAGGATCGAAACTGAGGACTAACGCCTCAAGAGTTTCAAGTCGATGGAGGAGCGCCGGCGTTGTCGGGGTTGTTCGTTGAAGTAGGGCTGCCGCAGATGTCGCCCAAATCTTCATGCTCATCAGTTTCCGCGATGAAGAATAAGAATCGCCACCGGATCGGGAACTTTGACTCTCTTGAATTTCTTCGAGGTGGTGCAGACCACCAAATGCTTCCTCAGAGACCCATAGTCTTGATTCTTCCATGGAATATACATGAGTGAGAACAGCCCGATTGCGTTGAGGGTTTCATGAAGGTGATACTGATTTTTCTTCACTGCATTATGGGTTGAGGTCATGTTGTGAAGAATTGCAGCAAACTGACGCTTCACCCATTTGTGATTGCGATCAACCTTCTGATGAAGACTGAGGAGTAACTCACGGTCAGTCATCACCCTAGGTGCTGTTGCTTGAGGCTTTTGCTTGGCTGATGTATTTGCGGCAGTGTCATGTGTTGCAGAATCGTCATTGGTGGAGTAAGATGTAGCCAGACGGAATTGACCATCCAATGGACGAGTGCCTTCATCGATCACAGCAGCTGCCTTGCCCTTATCATCGATGATGAAACAGTCGCTGAGGACTTCAATGGGCGACAAGTAGCTACCATGGTTCGAGTGTCGACTTTGTAATTCAAAGAAGATCTTGCCCTTATGAATCTCATAATCCAAGGCGCATAGGGCTTCAGCTCAAAAGGTGACATAGCAACATTAGCCAGAGTCCTCATGAAGAAATCATGGAAGTTAACAGGAACGCCATGAATGATGTTAAAAAGCATATTCTTCATGATGCCAACGACATCTTCATCATTTGAGTCGTGGCCTTTGATAGTACTCATTGTCTTCGTCAGGATGCGATAGACAGTCCGAGGCACATATAGCAATTCCTTGACGAGGAATTTGGTTCGTGGGGCCTGCCCTAGCTTCAAAGGCTTCATGAGCACTTGCATATAATGATCTGTCAGTTTGCGGTCATTGTAGATGCAACGTGCACTGGCATGGGGAGGATCAAGAGGAAGGACACGAAGCAATTCAGTTGCTGGTGCCTTATAGTGAGTGTTTTCTGTCATCCAATCCAGTGTTGGGGAACGTAGTAATTTCAAAAAAATTCCTACGCACACGCAAGATCATGGTGATGCATAGCAACGAGAGGGGAGTGTTGTCTCACGCACTCGTGAGACCAAGCGAAAGCGCTTGATGCAACGTAGAGGAAGTAGTCGACGCCTTCCGGTCCAACCGATCCAAGCACCGCATTCCGGCACCTCCGAGTTCTTGACACACGACAACTCGATGACGCACCTCGATCTCCAATCCAGAGAGGCTCCGGGGGAGTTCCACAAGACGACGGCGTGGTGACGATCTTGATGTTCTCTGTCGCAGGCTTCGCCTAAGCACCGCTACAATATGACCGAGGTGTAATATCATGGAGGGGGGCACCGCACACGGCTAAGGAACGATCTCAATGATCAACTTGTGTGTCTATGGGGTGCCCCTACCCCCGTATATAAAGGAGTGGAGGAGGGGGAGGGCCGTCCCTCTCTATGGCGCCCCCTAGGGGAGTCCTACTCCCACCGGGAGTAGGATTCCCCCTTTCCTAGTCCAACTAGGAACCCTTCCATATAGTAGGAGTAGGAGAGAAGGAAAGGGAAGAGAGAAGGAGAAGGAAGGAAGGGGGCGCCCCCCTCCCTAGTCCAATTCGGACTAGCCAAAGGGGAGGGGTGCGGCCACCCTTTAGGCCCTTTCTCTCTTTTCCCGTATGGCCCAATGAGGCCCAATACGAATTCCCGTAACTCTCCGGTACTCCGAAAAATACCCGAATCACTCGAAACCTTTCCGAACTCCGAATATAGTCGTCCAATATATCGATCTTTACGTCTCGACCATTTCGAGACTCCTCGTCATGTCCCCGATCTCATCCGGGACTCCGAACTCCTTCGGTACATCAAAACTCATAAACTCATAATATCTGTCATCGAAACCTTAAGCGTGCGGACCCTACGGTTCGAGAACAATGTAGACATGACCGAGACACGTCTCCGGTCAATAACCAATAGCGGGACCTGGATGCCCATATTGGTTCCTACATATTCTACGAAGATCTTTATCGGTCAGACCGCATAACAACATACGTTGTTCCTTTGTCATCGGTATGTTACTTGCCCGAGATTCGATCGTCGGTATCCAATACCTAGTTCAATCTCGTTACCGCAAGTCTCTTTACTCGCTCAGTAATACATCATCCCGCAACTAACTCATTAGTTGCAATGCTTGCAAGGCTTAAATGATGTGCATTACCGAGAGGGCCCAGAGATACCTCTCCGACATTCGGAGTGACAAATCCTAATCTCAAATACGCCAACCCAACAAGTACCTTTGGAGACACCTGAGAGCACCTTTATAATCACCCGATTCGTTGTGACATTTGGTAGCACACAAAGTGTTCCTCCGGTAAACGGGGGTTGCATAATCTCATAGTCATAGGAACATGTATAAGTCATGAAGAAAGCAATAGCAACATACTAAACGATCGGGTGCTAAGCTAACGGAATGGGTCATGTCAATCAGATCATTCAACCAATGATGTGATCCCGTTAATCAAATAACAACTCCTTGTCCATGGTTAGGAAACATAACCATCTTTGATTAACAAGCTAGTCAAGTAGAGGCATACTAGTGACACTCTGTTTGTCTATATATTTACACATGTATTATGTTTCCGGTTAATACAATTCTAGCATGAATAATAAACATTTATCATGATATAAGGAAATAAATAATAACTTTATTATTGCCTCTAGGGCATATTTCCTTCATCCAGCACCCATGAATTGACATCTTCAGCATCTCCGGTGATATGCAAAGTGGCATAGAACTGAAGAATGAGTTCTTCATTCCAATCACAGATATCAGTGCAGAAGTTCAAGAGTCCCGCATCGTGAATAACTCGGAGGACCGCTCAAGCACGGCAGAGATTCCATATCCACATGAGGAATATGTTCATGATCGAAGATTTTGTCCTTGTCAAAGAGCACTGAGGAATAGAAGTTGGCTTGAGTAGCAGTCCAGAAACGTCTCTTCTTTATGCGAGCAGAGTCATATGGATTGTAATAAGTGAAGAACACATGCTCAAAAAAGAAGTCTTCAGCCTTGAATTTTTTCTTGCTAGAGAACGGATTCTTCCGTTTGGGCAGAGGAGTGTCAGTGATTTGCAGCACAACCTCAGGAATGACGATCTCAGGTGCTTCAGGCTGAGGAATTTCTGGTTCCTCTTCTTGTGCAGTTTGGGGATCAAGAAGAAGAGGTTCTTCACACTAGCGGCTGGAATTTCTTCATGAATGCACGATGTGGGATGAGTTTCTTGAGCCCATTTGAACAGTTGTAGCCGGGGACTGAGGAATTTGTTGAATAGGAGTGAAGAGAGGAGTATTGGGATGCTGATTTTCCCAAAAGTCATCGTTGATCACTGGTGTAGTGCATCCAATATCCACATCTTTATCTTCTTTTTCAATTTCGTCAACACCAGCCTCTTCAGCTGTGAACTGAGGCATAGGTGAGGAAACGACTGGCGTTGAAGGGAATGTTTCCACTTCAATTTCTTCATCAAACCGCTCGAGGTAGCAATGAATGATTTTCTTCATCGATCCGCTTGGGATCTTGTAGTCTTCTCCATAAGGAACAATTTCCTTGGATGACATGGAGGAAAGCAGAATGGTATCAATAGGATTTTCAAGTGAGCTGGTCATTGGCTTCATTTTCTTCGCGGCCGAAGAATTTGACCTTGTTGATGCCTTCCTTTTCTTCACTACAGCTCGCTCTGCAGCCTTGGTCTTCTTCACTTCATAAGCGTAAGGAAGAATTGGAGTTGGTGTTGGCGGGGAGGAGCCGAGGACTGTGGTTCATTTTCTTGGTGCAACAGTGCGATTGCCTTGATCTCTTGGTTTCTTGAGCGCACCACTAGTGGATGCCACAGGAATTTCTTCACCGGTGGGATGGAGTCATCAGCCACGAACTTGTATTATCATCGGCAGGCTGAAAGTCATCAGCATCTTGGCATGTTCTTCAAAGAGCTGAGCAGAGTCTGCAGCTCGAGGATTTTCTTGTTGCGATGGGGCTGCAATAGTTGTCATTTTCTTCGTCAAATTGACGAATCTCACTTTGGCTCCTTGCCAATCAGCATTGTATGCATCGAAATCTTTGCTGAGGGCTTGAATCTCAGATTGAGCCTTGAGAAGTTCTTCAGGTGTCAGTCTAACAACGTTCTTCTTCAGAAGCTTCTCCTTTCTAGCTTGTGCTCTCTTTATCTCATGAGCCTTTTCAAACTTCCATTTCTCTTGAGAGAAGAAATGGGTCAGCATATGACTTTGACCAGGAGTCAGAGGCAGATCAGGCATTGGAGTGTTTGGATCCTTATGCCATAAGTCAATATAGTCGAGGATCTTCTTCGGATCCAGAAGTAGGGGCACAGGTGTTCCTTTGGCTCTGGCGGCCTTTGCTTGTCTGTCTCTGATAATTTCTGCAAGTTCTTCATCAGAATCCTCGTCATCAGAGGGCACTTGAAAGCAACCTGTTTCTTTCTTGGACTTGGCCGAGGACCGCGCCCATTGTTGCTTTTGTCTTCAGCAGAGTGGGCTGATGAGGACATTGGTGCAGCCGAGGAACTCACGAGACACGAAGCAATTGAGAAACCCCAGTCCTTTGACATGTAGCGGATGCACAGGAGTTGAGGACTTGGAGGAGCTACCGAGGACTTTGGTGGAGCAGCAGTAGTCTGAGGAATTTGCCGTGAGGGCGCGGCTGAGGAACTTGGCCGTGAGGGCGCTGATGGTGAAGCACTTGGCTTGCGAGCAGGCTTCTTCGGCATTGATTTCCTCGGCTTGACCGAGGTCTCAGCGGCAGCAGCAGCAGCAGAATCCTCATTAAATTTCCTCACTGCCTCCTTGGCTTGTCTTGCCAATTTTGCTTGGCGCCTTAGCCCATTCTTCAGAAAGTCTTCACCACTTTTGATGCTAGTGGGATCAGCGACTTGGCTAGGTGCCAATGGAGCTCTTGGGCATGGAGGATTTAAGGCGAATTTCTTCATGTACTTTGGAGTAACATATCGATATTCCCTCCATTCTCGTGCCCATCTTCGCTCAATCCTCTGAATCGCACTTTGCGCTGATTCTTGTTTTCTTTGCCAAACTTGGCTTCATCAGTGTGCAATAATCCTTGTATATTTCATCGTGGGATCTCGAAGCGTCATGACCTCCGGTTTCTTTCCTCCTTTCTGCGGTCTCTTTCCTTCACCATTTTCTTGAGATGAGGAATTTGAACAATTGAACACTCAAGAAGTATGTAGTTTTCTTCAAGGAACGCTGCAAATGAGTTAAGTTGATGAGAACCTAGTGATTCAAAGAATGGACATGAGTACTGTGAACAGAGTGTAGGTGCGAGGAATTTGGAGAGGTCATATGCTTCTCGTAAGATTTTTCAAAAGACAAGTTTTGAGGAATTTGACCAGTTGAGCCTTGAGGAATTTCACTAAGCGTTCTTGTCTTAGGTTCCAGAGTTGTACAGATTGAAAATCCGCACAATTGAGGAATCTTGAAGAAATGAGTGCTTAGAGAGATGGATCAAGAGCATACAGTGTGTGAGGTGTTCATATGTGAAGATTTGAAGAATAAAACACCTTTGAAGATTTTCAGAAAAACTTGAGAATCAAAGCGAGTAATAAAAGTGACTTTTAATTACCCGAACTGAAGAACACGACGAACAGAGATGAACAGCGATGAAGTTCGTCAAGTTAGATCTCCCACGCCCTAACTTGGCAGAGGGAGACAGCTACGGCGGCGGCGGAGTGAAGATTTCCGCAGCCGGCGCGAGTACGACGGCGACGAGGTCGAGGCAGTGAAGCTCTTCCTCATCGGCGGCGATGGAGTAGCGGCGGCGCTTGGGTTTGAGGAGAGCTTGAGCGAGAGACAACGACCGAGCGGAGTAAATGAAGTAAGGAAGGGGAGAGGGGTATTTATAGCCACGGTAAAAACTGTTCGCCCGAAGATTTTTGGGACGAACATGCCCCTGCCCTTTCTTCTTCATGCGACATGTGTCACCCACGTACTGTGCAGATGAGATCGTGTAAGATCGTGGGTGAATAAAATAATGCATCATGGGATGCGGAACGGTTTGAGCGGTAAAACCGAAAATCTGGATAAGATTTGTTTTAAAGTTTCGTTCGCAATTTCTTCAGCTGACAAGGACACAGTGAAGACTTTGAACGAGTTTCAATCAGAACGCACGTGAAGAATTAGTGAATAGATTGGGTTGAGTGTAGCATAGAGGGGAAAGGGTCCGATCACATTCACTTAGCAGAAATCACAACTTGAAGAAATAGCAATAAGTGAATGTTGTAGAGGACATAAACTCACATATATATATAGCCAATGAAGAAAAACAACGGAAACAGTGAAGGTTTTGCAAAGTTGAAGAATTTGAAAAACTGAAGACTTTCAAAACTGAGGAAAGACTCAAATTGAAGATTTTCAACTTTTTTGTGGTGGCGTGACCCACCGTATAAGAATGATGATTTCAGACACCGCGTACAATTGTCGTAGGGTTCTGAGAATCAAATTCTTCATTAATTTCATCACACTTAGAGTGTTATTCTTCATTGATTGAAGAAAAACATTTCTTCATGTGTTGCACATCTAAGTCATCAATTCTGCATAAGGGTTAGGATGTGTGTCCTTTTCAAAGAACATTCGAAGATTCTAAGATATTTAGCTCACACCGCAACTTGCTAAATCTCTTCTCGTCCAAGGGCTTAGTGAAGATATCAGCTAGCTGTTCTTCAGTCTTCACATGCTCGATGGAGATGTCGCCCTTCAACACATGATCACGAAGAAAATGATGATGAATCTGGATGTGCTTTGTCTTCGAGTGTTGAACTGGGTTGTGAGCAATCTTGATGGCACTCTCATTGTCGCAGAGGAGAGGCACATTTTTCACGTTGACACCATTGTCCTTGAGGGTTTGCATCATCCAAAGCAGTTGAGCACAGCATGAGCCAGCAGCAATGTATTCAGCTTCAGCAGTAGACAATGATACGCAGTTCTGTTTCTTCGAGGACCAACAGACCAAAGTGTTGGAAATATGCCCTAGAGGCAATAATAAAAGTATTATTATATTTCAATGTTCATGATAATTGTCTTTTGTTCATGCTATAACTGTGTTATCCGGAAATCATAATACACGTGTGAACACTTAGACCCCAATATGTCCCTAGTGAGCCTCTAGTTGACTAGCCCGTTGTGATCAATAGATGGTCATGGTTTCGACTATGGACATTGGATGTCGTTGATAACGGATCACATCATTAGGAGAATGATGTGATGGACAAGACCCAATCATAAGCATAGCATAAAAGATCGATAGTTCGTTTGCTAGAAGCTTTGCCAATGTCAAGTATCTATTCCTTCGACCATGAGATCGTGTAACTCCGGTTACCGTAGGAGTGCCTTGGGTGTATCAAACGTCACAACGTAATCGGGTGACTATAAAGGTGCATTACGGTATCTCCGAAAGTATCTGTTGGGTTGACATGGATCGAGATCGATTTGTCACTCCGTATGACGGAGAGGTATCTCTGGCCCACTCGGTAATGCATCATCATAATGAGCTCAATGTGACCAAGGTGTTGGTCACGGATCATGCATTACGATGCGAGTAAAGTGACTTGTCGGTAACGAGACCTGACGAGGTATTGGGATACCGACGATCGAGTCTCGGGCAAGTAACGCATCGATTGACAAAGGAATTGCATACGAGGTTTGATAGAATCCTCGACATCGTGGTTCAACCGATGAAATCATCGAGGAGCATGTGGGAGCCAACATGGGTATCCAGATCCGCTGTTGGTTATTGCCCGAGAGTCGTCTCGGTCATGTCTGCGTGTCTCCGAACCCGTAGGGTCTACACACTTAAGGTTCGGTGACGCTAGGGTTAGTAGGAAGACTAGTATGTGAATACCGAATGTTGTTGAGTCCGGATGAGATCCCGGACGTCACGAGGAGTTCGGAAGGGTCCGGAGGTAAAGAATAATATATAGGAAGTGGTGTTTCGCCATCGGAAAGTTTCGGGTTCTGGGCAAAATCACGGACCACCGGAAGGGTCCCGGGGGTCCACCGGGTGGGGCCACCCATCCCGGAGGGCCCCATGGGCCATAGGGGGAAGGGAACCAGCCCACAGGGGGCTGGTGCGCCTCAGGCCCACCTCGCGCCTAGGGTTGAAACCCTAGGGGTGGGCGCCCACCGGCTTGGGGGCACTCCACCCCTTGGCCGCCCCCCCTTGAGATTGGATCTCTAGGGGCCGCCACCTGGGGCCTATATAAAGGGGGAGGGGGCTGCTGTACACATCTCCCAAGGCGCAGCCCTCCCTCCCAACACATCTCCTCCTCCGTAGAGCTCGGCGAAGCCACGCCGAGTATCTTGCATCACCACCATCACCACGCCGTCGTCTTTGGGTGGTGCCGTCTTCCTCAACCTCTCCTTCCCCTTGCTGGATCAAGAAGGAGGAGACGTCGCTCGTCCGTCACGTGTGTTGAACGCGGAGGTGCTGTCCGCTCAAAGACTTGGCATCGGTGATCTGAATCACGTTCGAGTACGACTCCATCATCACCAAGCAAGCTTCATACGTGATCTACAAGTGGTATGTAGATGCAAACTCTCTCCGTTACTCGTTGCTTAGATGAACTCATAGATGGATCTTGGTGAAACCGTAGGAAAAATTTTAATTTTCTCGCAACGCTCCCCAACAAAGGCATCATGAGCTAGGTCTATGCGTAGTTCTCTAATGCACGAGTAGAACACAAATTTGTTGTGGGCGTTGATCTTGTCATCTTACTTGCCCTACTAGTCTTTTCTTGCTCAACGGTATTGTGGGATGAAGCGGCCGGACCAACCTTACACGTGCGCTTCGTGAGACCGGTTCCACCGATCGACATGCACTAGTTGCATAAGGTGGTCTGGCGGGTGTCTGCTCTCTCCCACTTTAGTTGCAGCGGATTCGATGAACAGGGCCCTTATGAAGGGTAAATAGAAGTTGACAAAATCACGTTGTGGTGATTCGTAGGTAAGAAAACGTTCTTGCTAGAACCCAATCGCAGCCACGTAAAAGATGCAACAACAACTAGAGGACGCCTAACTTGTTTTTGCAGCGATTGATCATGTGATGTGATATGGCCGAAGTTGTGATGAATGTTGAATTGTGATGTATGAGATCATGTTCTTGTAATAGGATTCACGACTTGCATGTCGATGAGTATGACAACCGCGAGAGCCATAGGAGTTGTCTTTATTTTTTGTATGACCTGCGTGTCATTGAAGAACGCCATGTAAACTACTTTACTTCATTACTAAACGCGTTAGTCATAGAAGTAGAAGTAGTCGTTATGCGACAACTTCATGAAGACACGATGATGGAGATCATGATGATGGAGATCATGGTGTCAAGCCGGTGACAAGGTGATCATGGAGCCCCGAAGATGGAGATCAATGGAGCTTGATGATATTGGCCATATCATGTCACAACTATATATAATTGCATGTGATGTTTATTATGTTTTTACATCTTGTTTACTTAGGACGACGGTAGTAAATAAGATGATCCCTTATAAAATTTCAAGAAGTGTTCTCCCTAACGTGCACCGTTGCTACAGTTAAATCGTTTCTAAGCACCACGTGATGATCGGGCGTGATGGATCCTTACGCTCACATACAACGGTGTAAGACAGATTTACACAAATAAAACACTTAGGGTTAACTTGACGAGCCTAGCATGTGCGCACATGGCCTCGAACACGGAGACCGAAAGGTCGAACACGAGTCGTATGGAAGATACGATCAACATGAAGATGTTCACCGATGATGACTAGTCCGTCTCACGTGATGATCGGACACGGGCTAGTCGACTCGGATCGTGTAACACTTAGATGACTAGAGGATGTCTAATCTAAGTGGGAGTTCGTAATTTTGATTAAGAACTTTATTATCATGAACTTAGTCTAAAACCTTTGCAAATATGTCTTGTAGATCAATGGCCAACGCTAATGTCAACATGAACTTCAACGCTCCTAGAGAAAACCAAGTCGAAAGATGATGGCAGCAACTATACGGATCGGGTCCGAACCCGAGGATCATCCTCATAGCTGCCAAGAAACAAGATGTCCTAGAAGCACCGTTAGGTGATCCACTGTTCTCCCAGCGCTGCAAGACGATTTGAACGTCTGGCGGACTCGCTCGATGATTACTCCTCGTTCGAGGCGGTATGCTCTACAGCTTAGAACCGGGCTCCAAAAGCGTTTTGAGCATCACGGAGCATATGAGATGTTCAAGAGCTGAAACTAGTTTTCCAAGCTCATGCCCGGTCGAGAGATATGATGTCTCGACAAGTTCTACAGCTTGTAAGATGGAGGAAAACAGTTACACGGTGAGCACATCCTCAAGATGTCCAGGTTGCACGCCAGATGACCCAGCTTGAACATTAACCTCCCGGATGAGGCGGTCATTGACAGAATCCTCCATCGCTCCCACCAAGCTTCAAGAGCTTTGTGATGAACTACAACATGCGGGGATGGTAAAGACCATTCTGAAGTGTTCTCAATGCTAAAGTCAGCAGAGGCTGAAATCGAAAAGGAACATCAAGTGTTGATGGTCAATAAGACCACTAAGTTCAAGAAGGGCAAGGGTAAGAAGAACTTCAAGAAGGACGGCAAGGATGTTGCCGCCGCCCGTAAGTCTGCTGCCGGAAGAAGTCAAAGAATGGACCCAAGCCCGAGACCGAGTGCTTTTATTGCAAGGGAAGGGTCACCGAAGCGGAACTGCCCCAAATACTTAGCGGATAAGAAGGCCGGCAACACCAAAGGTATATTTGATATACATGTAATTGATGTGTACCTTACCAAGACTCGTAGTAACTCCCGGTATTTGATACCGTGCCGTTGCTCATATTTGTAACTCACAGCAGAGCTGCGGAATAAACGGAGACGAAGGGCGACGAGGTGACGATCGCGCGTCGGGAATGGTTCCAGTCGATGTGATCGCCGTCGCACGCTGCCTCTACATTTACCTACGGGATTAGTTTTGAACCTTAATAATTGTTATTTAGTGCCAAGTTTGAGCATGAACATTGTATCCGGATCTCGTTTGATACGAGATGGCTACTCATTTAAGTCTGAGAATAATGGTTGTTCGATTTATATGAGAGATATGTTTTATGGTCATGCTCCGATGGTCAATGGTTTATTCTTAATGAATCTCGAGCGTAATATTACACATGTTCATAGTGTGGATGCGAAAAGATGTAAAGTTGATAACGATAGTCCCACATACTTGTGGCACTTTGCCGCCTTGGTCACATTGGTGTCAAGCGCATGAAGAAGCTCCATGCTGATGGACTTTAGAGTCTCTTGATTATGAATCGTTTGACACATGCGAACCTTGCCTCTTAGGCAAAATGACCAAGACTCCGTTCTCGGAACAATGGAGCGAGCAACCAACTTGTTGGAAATCATACATACCGATGTGTGCGGTCCAATGAGCGTTGAGGCTCATGGAGGATATCGTTATGTTCTCACTCTCACCGACGACTTGAGTAGATATGGGTATGTCTACTTAATGAAACACAAGTCCGAGACCTTTGAAAAGTTCAAGGAATTTCAGAGTGAGGTGGAGAATCAACGTGACCGAAGATAAAGTTCCTACGATCGATCGTGGAGGAGAATATTTAAGTCACGAATTTGGCACACACTTAAGAAAATATGGAATCGTTTCACAACTCACGCCGCTGGAACACCTCAAATAAACGGTGTGTCCGAACGTCGAATCGCACTCTATTGGATATGGTGCGGTCTATGATGTCTCTTACCGATTTACCGCTATCATTTTGGGGATACGCCTAGAGACAGCTACATTCACTTTAAATAGGGCACCGTCTAAATCCGCTTGAGACGACACCGTATGAATTATGGTTTGGGAAGAAACCTAAGTCGTCGTTCGAAAAGTTTGGGGATGCGATGCTTATGTCAAGAAACTTCAACCTGAAAAGCTCGAACCCAAGTCGGAAAATGCGATTCATAGGATACCCTAAGGAAACTGTCGGGTATACCTTCTACTTAAGGTCCAAGGCAAAGTATTTGTTGCCAAGAACGGATGCTTTCTAGAAAGAGTTTCTCTCGAAAGAAGTAAGTGGGAGGAAAGTAGAACTCGATGAAGTACTACCTCTCGAACGGAAAGTGGTGCCGCGCAGAAACCATTCTGTAATGCCCACACCCATCAAGAGGAAATCATTGATGATGATCAAGATACTTCGGATCAAGTTACTCTTGAACTTCAAGGTCCACAAGGACACGCCCGCACTGAGTGGTACGGCAACCTGTCATGGAAATCATGTTGCTAGACAACAATGAACCTTCGAACTATGAAGAAGCAATGGCGGGCCGGATTCCAACAAATGGCTTGAGGCCATGAAATCCGAGATAGAATCCATGTATGAAAACAAAGTATGGACTTTGACAGACTTGCCCGATGATCGGCGATAGAAAATAAATGGATTTTTAAGAAGAAGACGGACGCGGATGGTAATGTTACCATCTATAAAGCTCGACTTGTCGCTAAGGGTTATCGACAAGTTCAAGGGATTGACTACGACGAGACATTCTCTCCCGTGGCGAAGCTTAAGTCCGTCCGAATCATGTTAGCAATTGCCGCATACTATGATTATGAGATATGGCGATGGACGCCAAAACGGCATTCCTTAATGGACATCTTAAGGAAGAGCTGTATATGATGCAGCCGGAAGGTTTTGTCGATCCTCGAATGCTAGCAAAGTATGCAAGCTCCAATGATCCATTTATGGGCTGGTGCAAGCATCTCGGAGTTAGAACATTCGCTTTGATGAGATGATCAAAGCGTTTGGGTTACGTGAGACTTATGGAGAAGCTGTGTTTACAAGAAAGTGAGTGGGAGCTCAGTAGCATTTCTCCTATTATATGTAGATGACATACTCTTGATGGGAAATGATACAAAACTCTCGACAGCATTAAGGCCTACTTGAACAAGTGTTTTTCAATGAAGGACCTTGGAGAAGCTGCTTATATATTAGGCATCAAGATCTATAGGGATAGATCGAGACGCCTCATAGGTCTTTCACAAAGCACATACCTTGATAAGATTTTGAAGAGGTTCAAAATGGATCAGTCCAAGAAGGGTTCTTGCCTATGTTACAGGTGTGAAATCGAGCTCAGCTCGATCACCCACCACGCAAAAGATAAAGAAGAGATGAGTGTCATCCCTATGCTTCAGCCATAGGATCTATTATGTATGCCATGCTGTGTACTGACCGATGTAAACCTGGCCGTAAGTTTGGTTGCAAGATACCAAAGTAATCCCGCAAGGAACACCGGACAGCGGTCAAGAATATCCTGAAGTACCGAAAAGGACAAAGGAAATGTTTCGTTTATGGAGGAGACGAAGAGCTCGTCAGAAGGGTTACGCCGACGCTTAGCTTCGACTCAGATCCGATGACTCTAAGTCACAAACCGGATACGTGTATATGTTGAATGGTGGAGCGAGAAGCTGGTGCAGCCGCAAGCGAGCGTCGTGGCGGGATCTACGTGTGAAGCGGAGTACATGGCAGCCTCGGAGGCAGCGATGAAGCAATATGGGTGAAGGAGTTCATCACCGACCTAGGAGTCATACCCAATGCGTCGGGGCCGATCAAACTCTTCTGTGACAACACCGGAGCTATTGCCCTTGCAAAGGAGCCCAGGTTTCACAAGAAGACCGAGCACATCAAGCGTCGTTTCAACTCCATCCGTGAAAATGTTCAAGATGGAGACATAGAGATTTGCAAAGTGCACACGGATCTGAATGTCGCAGATCCGCTGACTAAACCTCTCTCGCGTGCAAAACATGATCAACACCGTAACTCTATGGGTGTTCGATTCATCACAATGTAACTAGATTAGTGACTCTAGTGCAAGTGGGAGACTGTTGGAAATATGCCCTAGAGGCAATAATAAAAGTATTATTATATTTCAATGTTCATGATAATTGTCTTTTGTTCATGCTATAACCGTGTTATCCGGAAATCATAATACACGTGTGAACACTTAGACCCCAATATGTCCCTAGTGAGCCTCTAGTTGACTAGCCCGTTGATCAATAGATGGTCATGGTTTCGACTATGGACATTGGATGTCGTTGATAACGGGATCACATCATTAGGAGAATGATGTGATGGACAAGACCCAATCATAAGCATAGCATAAAAGATCGTATAGTTCGCTTGCTAGAAGCTTTGCCAATGTCAAGTATCTATTCCTTCGACCATGAGATCGTGCAACTCCGGTTACCGTAGGAGTGCCTTGGGTGTATCAAACGTCACAACGAATCGGGTGACTATAAAGGTGCATTACAGTATCTCCGAAAGTATCTGCGGGTTGACATGGATCGAGATCGATTTGTCACTCCGTATGACGGAGAGGTATCTCTGGGCCCACTCGGTAATGCATCATCATAATGAGCTCAATGTGACCAAGGTGTTGGTCACGGATCATGCATTACGGTGCGAGTAAAGTGACTTGTCGGTAACGAGACCGAACGAGGTATTGGGATACCGACGATCGAAGTCTCGCAAGTAACGCATCGATTGACAAAGGGAATTGCATACAGGGTTTGATAGAATCCTCGACATCGTGGTTCAACCGATGAAATCATCGAGGAGCATGTGGAGCCAACATGGGTATCCAGATCCGCTGTTGGTTATTGCCCGAGAGTCGCCTCGGTCATGTCTGCGTGTCTCCGAACCCGTAGGGTCTACACACTTAAGGTTCGTGACGCTTAGGGTTAGTAGGAAGACTAGTATGTGAATACGAATGTTGTTCGAGTCCCTGATGAGATCCCGGACGTCACGAGGAGTTCGGAAGGGTCCGGAGGTAAAGAATAATATATAGGAAGTGGTGTTTCGCCATCGGGAAAGTTTCGGGTTACTGGCAGCACCGGGACCACCGGAAGGGTCCCGGGTCCACCGGTGGGGCCACCCATCCCGAGGGCCCCATGGGCCATAGGGGAAGGGAACCAGCCCACGGGGGCTGGTGCGCCTCAGGCCCACCTCGCGCCTAGGGTTGAAACCCTAGGGGTGGGGCGCCCACCGGCTTGGGGGCACTCCACCCCTTGGCCGCCGCCCCTTGAGATTGGATCTCTAGGGGCCGCCACCGGGGGCCTATATAAAGGGGGGGGGGGCTGCTGTACACATCTCCCAAGGCGCAGCCCTCCTCCCAACACATCTCCTCCTCCGTAGAGCTCGGCGAAGCCTCGCCGAGTATCTTGCATCACCACCATCACCACGCCGTCGTCTTTGCCGGTGGTGCCGTCTTCCTCAACCTCTCCTTCCCCTTGCTGGATCAAGAAGGAGGAGACGCCGCTCGTCCCGTGCGTGTGTTGAACGCGGAGGTGCTGTCCGCTCAAAGACTTGGCATCGGTGATCTGAATCACGCTCGAGTACGACTCCATCATCACCAAGCAAGCTTCCGCACGCGATCTACAAGTGGTATGTAGATGCAAACTCTCTCCCGTTACTCGTTGCTTAGATGAACTCATAGATGGATCTTGGTGAAACCGTAGGAAAAATTTTAATTTTCTGCAACGTTCCCCAACACAAAGATCGTCCGAGGAAATGACAAGTGCCAGATGTTGACTTGCGGTCCACACGATCACCAGCATAGTCAGAGTCAGAATATCCAATGAGATCAAAAACAGAGCCCTTGGGGTACCATAATCCTAGTGTTGGTGTGTGAGCTAGATATCGAAGAATATGTTTCACAGCCTTATGGTGTGATTCCTTCGGTGCAGCTTGAAATCGGGCACACATGCAAACACTAAGCATTATATCTGCCTAGATGCACATAAGTACAATAAGGAACCAATCATGGAGCGGTATACCTTGTGATCAAGTCAATGCCATTTTCATCAAGGCATAGATGGCCATTTGTGGGCATAGGAATTTTGACTCCTTTGCAATCTTGCATGCCGAATTTCCTCAAGACATCTTTGAGGTATTTCTCCGAGATATGAATATGCCATTGCGCTGGCGATTTAATTTGAAGACCTAAGAAGAATTTCAACTCTCCCATCATAGACATTTGATATTCTTCACTCATCGTATAGGCAAATTCATCACTATAACGTTGGTCAGTACAGCCAAAGATAATATCATCAACATATATTTGGCACGCAAACAGTTCACCGTCATATGATTTAGTAAAAAGAGTAGGGTCGAGTGAACCGGGTGTGAAGCCATTCTTCACGAAGAATTCCTTCAATGTATCATACCACGCCCGAGGGGCTTGCTTGAGGCCATAGAGAGCCTTATTGAGTCTGAAGACTTTGTCAGGATTCTTGGGATCTTCAAAACCTGGGGGTTGAGCAACATATACTTCTTCCTCAAGCTTACCATTAAGGAATGCACTTTTCACATCCATTTGATATAAGATGATGTCATGATGGTTAGCGTAAGCAAGTAATATCTGAATAGCCTCAAGTCTAGCAACAGTGCAAAAGTTTCATCGAAATCAATTCCTTCAACCTGTGTGTAGCCTTGAGCTACTAGTCGTGCTTTATTCCTCACCACAAGGACATTTTCATCTTGCTTGTTGCGGTAGATCCACTTTGTGCCAATGATATTATGCTTGCGAGGATCTCAGGCGATTGACCAATTCCTGATATTGTTCATTCGAATCGATGTAATTCTTCTTGCATAGCCCTGAATCCACTCGGCTCGAAATGCTTCATCTACCTTAGTGGGCTCTGTGATAGAGACAAAAGCATAGTGCCCACAAAAGTTAGATAAATGTGATGCTTTTGAGCATGTGAGAGGACCAGGTGCACTAATGTCATCGATGATCTTCTCCACTTGCACTTCTTTTTGCAACGCGTGGATGAGTTGGTTGTCATTGTGGATTTTGATCAGCATTTTCTTCACACCATTTTCCTCATCATGTTCTTCAGTGCATCACCGACATTCTTCATGAATAGGAATGAATTCTTCATGATTCTTCATCGGAATGACATCCTCGCTTGCCTTGAGCTTGATAGCATCTTCAGTGCTGGTTCATCTAACACGTAGGTAGGTGCTCTATTGGGTTTCTTGTCGTTGAGGAGTTCATAGGCAGTCTTCTTGAAGAATTTGTGAAGATATACTCTGTTGATGATGTGGCAAGCAAGATCAATTGCATCAATCCAAAACGCCGAGGCGTTTGTATTCATCAAGCATAGTGCAAGCCATCTCAACAAGAGTTCTGTTCTTGCGCCCACGACGCCATTTTGCCGAGGAGTATAGGGAGCAGATAACTCATGAGTAATACCAAGTTCATCAAGATAGGCATCAAGACCGGAATTCTTAAACTCAGTTCTATTGTCACTTCTGATATGCTTGATCTTCACACCAAAGTTGGTTGAAGCCCTCGAGGAAAATCGCTTGAAGACTTCCTGCACTTCATGTTTGTAAGTAACAATGTGTACCCATGTATATCGAGAATAATCATCAACAATGACAAAACCATATAGAGATGCATCATTAGTGACCGCTGAGTAATGATTAGGTCCAAGAGGTCCATGTGAAGCAATTGAATGGACGGGTAGTGGTCATGATAGTCTTTGCCGGATGCTTGGCCTTGGTCATTTTTCCAGCTTCACAGTTCGCATAAGTGATCCTTGAGGAATTTGACATTCTCAATGCCAATGACATGCTTCTTCTTCGCATAGCGTGTTCAAATTCCTCATGCCTGCGTGACCAAGTCGCCGATGCCATAGCCAGCCTTCTGAAGCTTTTGCAAGTAGACACACGGCTGGTTGTGATCCTGTAGAGAAATCAACAATATACAGATCTCCTATCCTAAAGCCTTCGAAGACTTACAATCTCATATGCTTCATCAATGAAGAATATGATATCAAGTTCATCAGATGAATTTCATCAAGCAGTAAACAGATATAGCAGTATGAGGACGTGTGAAATGAAAGTTCATTTCATCATGATTTGCCTGCGTCCTTTCAGGCAATTTCGTCAGGTCCCCAGCAAATTCTTTATACGTTAGAGCACGTCTGGAGACCTAACCCTGCAGAAGAGATTAGTTCTTTTTCTTCACCACCCACATCTGGAGGGGTGGCAAAGAGTTCATTATTCTGCGAGCACCATATGAGAAAGGTGGCAAAGATGCCAAACCATTTCGCTTCACATAAGAGGGGTTAGGGTAAGCATATGAATAAGCAGAGTAATTCCTTGAGGATTTATGAACATAATGGTTTGAAGAATAATGCACATATTCATAACCCTTAGCTCTACCCTGCGACACAGAGTTGTTAGCACGATGATAATCATATGAGGACTTTGATCCATGTGAAGAATTTGGTCCATATGAGGATTTGGATCCATATGAAGAGTTTGGTCCATATGAAGAATTTGATCTGGGGTTCCTATTCTTCACAGGTGGTGTCATGAGGACATTTACCTGAAGATTTTCAACATAACTTTTGGGAACCCAGATTTTCTTCATAGGGAACCGTTCTTGCGCTTAGTGCCAACATATCTAGCAAATACTTCACCATTCGATTTTTGAACAGTTTATAGTTGAGTCAAATGACTCATCGGAAGAATGAGGAGATTCACATGTAAAGCCGATAAGTTAGATGGATCAACTGAGGTCCTTTGCAGAACCCATGAGGTTTTGGGGTACTCCTCAGGCTTCCAATATGTTCCATCAGCATTGAGTTTCCTCTCAAAGGCAATACCCTCTTTCCTAGGGTTTCTGTTGAGGATCTGCTTTTTGAGCACATCACAAAGTGTCTGATGCCCTTTGAGGCTTTTGTACATGCCTGTCATGTACAGTTCCTTCAGCCCTGCATTGTCAGTGATGCTAGCAATGTCCTCAGATGAGGAATTAGTGATAGCAGAGGCAGGTGAAGGATTTGTAACAGTTGAAGCATTTGAACATTCAGGTGAAGAATTAGCAGATTCACGTTCAATGCACTTTAAGCATGGGGGAACAAATTCTTCCTGAGAAGCGCTGATTTGTTGGGCTAGTAATGAATCGCGCTCCTTCTGAAGATCTTCATAACACACTCTTAGCTTCTCAAGATCTTCCTTTCTTTGAAGAGATTCAAGAGAAAGATTCTCGTGATCTTGCTTTTCTTGAAGAAATTCATAAGAAAGTTTCTCATGATCAGACAAGAGAGCGTTAAGATGACCTTGAAGGTTATCAAACCTAGACTGAAGTCTCTAAAGATTTTCACCAAGGCTTTAGTGCGATCCTTTCTTCACCCAACATATCGCCACTTTTATCTAGCATGTTTTGAACCTTTTCAAGAGCCCATTGTTGTTTCACAGCAATCTTAGCAAGTTTAGAGTAGCTGGGCTTGAGATCCTCATCGATTCATTTTCACTAGATTCGGAGGAGTTGTATTTGAGTACCTTAGCACCTTTCGCCATGAAGCAATAGGTGGGGCGTAGCCATCATTATCTTCATCGCTTGGCGGTGGAGTCGCTTTCTTGATGTTGAAGATGGACTTGCTCGACGAAGGCGAGTAACGCCGACTCGCCACACGCACTCAGATTCTTCAGACGCCTCCTCTTCATCATTTTCCTCAGATTCAGCTTCAGAGTCCATTTTCTTGCCAATGAATGCCCGAGCCTTCTTGGAGCTGCTCTTCTTGTGAGATGAAGACTTCGAGGATTTTGATGACGAAGATTTCGATGATTTCTTCTTCTTCTTCGCATCATCAGAACTGTAATCCTTGTATTTCTTCTTCTTCATTTCCTTTTCCCACTGAGGACAATCTTGAATATAGTGACCAGGCTTCTTGCATTTGTGGCAAAGCCTTCTCTTATAGTCATTGGATGAGGAATCATTGCCTCTTGAGGATTTTCCAAAGCGACCATGTCTTGTGAACTTTTGGAATTTCTTCACAAGCAGTGCTAGATCCGTGCTCGCTTCTTGAGATCACCAAGGCTACTACCGTAATCCTCATATTCGAGTCGACACGCCTTGGCCTTCGAGGCACGTGGTTTGCCATAGTTTGAACCATAGAGATCTCTCTTTTGAAAAGTCGGAACTCGTGAGTGTTTAGCCTTCGAGGATATCGGCAGGATCAAGCGACTTGTAGTCAAGACGTTCTTGTATCATTAGTCCCAGAGTATCAAATGAGGAATCAAGCGATCTCAACAGTTTCTTCACAACTTCATGATCAGTGATGTCAGTGGCACCGAGGGGTTGAAGCTCATTTGAGATGTCAGTGAGGCGATCAAAGGTTTGTTGGACATTCTCATTGTCGAGTCTTTTGAAGCGGTTGAAGAGATTCCGAAGAACATCGACTCGAGAGTCACGCTGAGTTGAAACTTCTTCATTTACTTTAGACAGCCTATCCCAGATAAGCTTAGCGCTTCCAAAGCACTCACTCTTCCATACTTGTCCTTTGCTCGGATGACCACATATGATATTCTTCGCTGAGAATCGAGTTGTTTGAATCTCTTCACATCGGTAGCGTTCAAAGGTGAGGGAGTGACGATGGGACACCATTTTCCACAACATACCGTAGATCGTTATCAATTGCCTCAAGATGCATTCGCATCTTGTTCTTCTAGTAGGGGTAGTCCGCTCCATCAAAGGTAGGACACCCACCGAGACCTTGATCATACTGCGGTCGACATAACTAAAACTCCAAAGGTTAAACCAAAATCACACGTAACAAGGGAGTACCTTGCTCGATACCAATTGAAAGTGCATTATATCGACTAGAGGGGGTGAATAGGCGATTTTATGAATTCTTCATCGAGGAATTTGTTTGGTGAGGAAATTCCTTAGCGAAGAACTACTTGCAGCGGAATAAGTACTCAGAGGTAAACATAACAGATACAAACATAGTCATCATGATGAAATGAAGACTCGCACAGAGTACGTAAAGCGTAAACATAGGATAACAAGATGAAGACAAACAGATCAAGAAATTGAACCGAGGAATTTGTGAAAGTCTTCACCAAAGTCTTCAAGCACGATATGAACAACATACAACACGCTTATGAGGAAATGAAAGAGTTGAGGAAATAGAATCGCTTAGTTGGTGAAGACAATGATTTGGTAAACCAGTTCCAAACTGCTGCCTCGGTTATACGTCTGGTTGGAGCGGCCGAGTATTTAAACTCGAGGACACGCAGATCCGGACACCCAGCCTCGAGCCGCAACTCAGACACCCATCCTCACCGTATTCTCCTTGAACTAAGACCACGCAGCCTCGTCCGATCACTCGTGGTAAGTCTTGGTGACTTCAAACCTTCACAGACTTGGTCACTCGGCGATCCACAATTCCTATTGGATGCTCTAGACCTTGACGCCTAACCGTCTGGAAGAAGCACAGTCTTCAAAGGTAATAAGCATCGGATCCACGCAGATCAATTTCTTCATGATGCTCAATCACTTTGGGTTTGTGCGGGTTTGGTTTTGGGATTTTCCTCACTTGATGATTTTCGCCAAAGTCCTCGGAGGATGGGTTGCTCTCGATGACAAGTGTCAAGTTCTCTCGAGCAGCCAACCAACTAGTGGTTGTAGGGGCGGCTATTTATACCCTAGGAGCAGCCCGACATGATAAGACATAAATGCCCTTCAATGATATGACCGTTAGGTGGATAAGATATTTTGGGACAGCCGCCAAGCAGACAACAACGGTCGGAAATTTGACTCTCAAATTCCTCGGGGCTATCATGTTCTCATCAGTAGTAGGCAATTCAAGACTGGCGAATTCCTAACTCCTCGCCGAGCAAAGTCCTCAAGTGACCGTAAGAACTACGCCTCTATCATCAAGAAATTGACTGAACTGTGTGAGATTTCCAATGGCTTCACTCAAGGGATTGGTAGGTGTAGGATTTTGAGTTGAGCATCACATGGAAATTTTTCCTTAGTATTTCCTCGACCCCTTTAACAATGACGGTATTTCCTATGACTCAAAAAGAGAAATGAAACTACGAAAACAAAAGTCTTCACGCTTCATATTCCTCGAATGAATACCAAGTCTTCAAGGTCACACCAATTTCTTCACTTTCAAAGTCTTCAAAAGTCTTCGAATATCAAAGTCTTCATCGAAGAACTTCATTTTTAGGGTCGACTTTCTCAGAATATCAAACTCCTCATAGACTTATAGACCTGTGTACACTTACAAACGCATCAGTCACTTAACCTATAAGTCTTCAATACACCAAAATCACTAAGGGGCACTAGATGCACTTACAGTCATGTGATATGATTTGTCAGTTTTGACCGTTGATTGATGTTGTACTTTTGTTGCAGCGATAAAAAAAGGGCCAACTCATCGAGCTGGCGTACTAGCAAATTCCATCTCACGAATCATGAGCAGATTAGAAACAATTATCTAAGCAGCATATTCAGAATAGAGTTTAAACCATTCGCTAAGCACTAATTACCGATGAACCAGCTGGCGTACTATATTCCATCTCACGCATCATGAGCAGATTATATTTAGGGTCGCGCTAACTGCCACACGTGTGGCAGGAAGGGAAACGCATCACACGTCTCTAATGTAAACAGATTGCCGCGTCATCGCATGCATGCATGCAGGAATCTTTTTAGATTTTCAGTTTTTAAAATGTTTATATCTTAAACGAAAAATCTGATTGAAAATCCGTTTTCACCATTAAATCCCTCGCGATGAGATCTTCAAAACTAGATCCCATGTTGATATGTTTTGATGAAAAAAATTGGATTAAAAGTTGCCATGTCTATTGCATATGAATTGCCATGATGTTTACACTGAAGTTGCCATGATATGTTTCAGCTATTTTCTTCTACATTTAAAAGTAAATTTTGACATTTATAAAACGGGGAATTAAGAAACTAGACTTGCCATGAACCATAAACTAAAATTGCCATGATACATGCACGTAAAATTGCCATGGTTCATACAAAAATTAATTTTCATGGTCAAAGTACTGGAGTTGCCATCATCAAAATACTAAAATTGCCATGATCTACAAACTAAAATTGCCACATGGCAACTTTAGTTTAAGCCTTATGACAACTGCAGTGTAAACATCGTGGCAATTTCTGGAAAAAAAAAATTCATCGAAACATATCAACATGGGGTCTAGTTTTGAAGATCTCGTCGAGGCGGATTTAATGGTGAAAACGGATTTTTAGTTCGTTTTTTTATTTAGGAGATACAACATTTTTAAGACGAAAACCAAAAAAAAATCTGTTGATGTCATGTATTCATACATGGCAAAATGAGTGGTGATGGAGGCGTGTGTGCGATGTGCAAAACGCCCACACGTGTGGGCATTAACATTTCCGTATATTTATAATGATGAAGCCACCTTAGCTGGCGTACTACATATATTCCATCTCAAGCATTTATTTTTGCAAAAAAAGAAACTAGATAAAAGCGGAAACAAGAATGGTGAAAACAATAAGGAATATGGCAAGGGATAGCAGACCTGAGATCAGTAGGTTGTTGCAAGCAATTAGTGAAGGTACCAGTGGATGTTGGAGCAATAACTAGCAAACCCAGCTGCTCACCGGCGGACAAGCAGGTCTATGCCCGCAAAATTAGAGACGTGTTTGTGCTTGACGGTGACGACGTCAGCATATCCCTACATAATTTCAGGGTGCCCTACTACAAGTGGCCCAACGGTTTTGCTGCCGATCCTCAGGCGAGAGCACGCAGATCGCCAGGCACGTTAATGATCTGTACTATATCTCATGTGGTTGCATAGATCTAGGAGAAGAGTGAAAATGGACAAAAATGGCCCTTATCTGAAACTTCAACACAAAATGGCCCCAATCTAAAAATATTTAACGAAATGGCCCTTTTTGCATGACGCCCCGGGCTAGGACGCCATGCAAGATAGCATGACGCCCCGGGCTAGGGCGTCATGCTATTTGGCATGGCGCCCTAGGCCAGGGCGACATCCTACATGTCGCTACCATGGCGCCCTAGCCCGGGGCGTCATGCTCTTTAGCATGGCGCCCTAGCAGCGGGCGTCATGCAAAAAAGGGCCGTTTCGTGAAATATTTTCAGATTGAGGTCATTTTGTGTTGAAGTTTCAGATAAGAGCCAATTTTGTTCATTTTCATGGGAGAAGAGGAATGCGTCGATGGAGAGGTCCTGATATGAGTGCAGGAAGAGTCCCGCTTCGGTACAACCCACTATTGCGAAAAAGAAGTTCACATGGACTCAAACTTGGGATCTTAGACCATTGCCGAAGGCTGTTTGCCACCCGACCAAGTCACGGTTGGTGATTTTGTACAACACGAAAATATAAGGACTCTTCTAAAAAAGAATAATATAAGGAACACACACCAGCGCTCATACATAAACCAATTTCTGAGAAAACCTGAAAGTTTTCTTGAAAACAAATGTGAACAATTTGCACATGCCGCACATTTTTCATAAATAGAAAACAATTAATGAACCTCCAAACTTCATTAAAAATATGAACAATTTAAGAAATTCCAAAACATTTTTAGAAAATGTGACGAACTTTTGCGATTCCGGATTTATTTTGAAAAATGTGAAAAAAATGTTAGCCTGAGCAATTAGGAAAAATGCAAAAAATATAAATATTCCAAATTTTTTAAGAAAAACAAGGATAAAACAAATAAAAACACAACCCTGTTTTTTTACATGAGGACATTTTTAGAAATCCCGACAAACATTGAAAAAATTAAAAAAAATGGATTTGTTAAGAATTTCTTAAAGCGGGACCATTTTTTGAGATCCTGTTTTTTATTGAATTAGTTATAAAAATTTAAATTTAAAATATTTTCTAACTTCTATTTTTTTAAGAGCTAACATTTTTCTATTTTCCTGAAAATTTTCTAAAATTGCGAAAAAATTGGAAAACTTGAACATGTTTTTAAATTGGAACAAAAAATGATAACCTGGACAATTTTTGAAATTTGAAACCATTTTTCAAAAAAATGTGCAATCTTTTAAATGCAAACAATATTACAAAACAGGCGCCCGACGGGACCGATACCGTCACCTAGTTGAGCCAAAGGCCTAAGTGTTTTTTTTTCTTCTATTTTTTCGTTATTGTTGTGTTCATTTTTCTCCTTTCGGATTTATTATTCTTTTTGAAAGCAGTTCAAAATTTTGAAATATTGTTAGTTTTTCGGAAATGTCTTAAATTATTATTTTAAATTCTTTCTTTCATCAAACATTTATTTAATGCTTTAAATTATTATTGTTTTCCATCTGATCCCTTTGTATTTATTAGATATGTTAAAAACTTTAAATAACAGTTTTAATTCCTGTTCAAATTAAAATTATGAATACTTTTTCTTTAAACCTGACATGGATGTCTGCCATGGGCAAGGCTACCTTCCAGCAAAACATTGTCGTAATTCAAGAATGTTCCGAAAACACCATGTTCATCGTAGGGTGTCCTGGTAGGCTAGAAAGCTCCGTTTGAGAGCACGTTGTTTCTCGACAACCGTCAACCGACTTCAATTTTTTCATTGGCTTGTGTGACCAATTCAAGCCAGCATGCCAGGTTGTTTTGGTTTTTGACAAAAAATTCATGTTCTAGAGTTTTCTCGGTCAAAAAAGGCCGATAAATGGTTGGACATGTCACGGCTTTCCTACATTGTCGAAAATCGTTCAATACTAGCATGGATGCACCATGGGGCATGCCCACCTACTTACAAAAGTTAGCGTCATTTTAACAATGTCGAAAACTAGACCATGTTCAATGGAGGGTGTTCGGGTAGATCAGAAGGCTTCTTTTGAGAGCACGTTGTTTCTCGACATCCTTGAATTGGCTCCTTTTTTTTCATCGCCTTATATCACAAATTCAAGGCAACATAAAAGGTTGTTTGGGTTTCCACTAGCTTTGCATTTTCTAGTGTTTTCTCGATGAAAAAAGCCCGATAAATGGTCGGATGTGACACAACTTGCATAATGTATTGGAATTCGTTGAAACCTGACATGGATGTCTACCATGGGCATGCCCACTTGCTTGAAAATGTTGGGGTTATTTCTTGCATGTATAAAAATAGACCATGTTCAATAGGGGGATGCTCAGGTAGGCAAGAAGGATCTGTTTGAGAGCGCGTTTTTTTACATCCTTTAAATGACCTAAATTTTTTTCGCATAATATTATATGGCGAATTAAAGCATTGTGCAAAGTTGTTTAAGTTTTTTCACAACTCTTGCATTTTCTGAATTTTTCAAGGAAAAATATGACCGGTAAATGACTGGACGTGATGCAACTTGCATATGGTGTCGGAATTCGTTCAAATCTGACATGGATGCCTACCATGGGCATGACCACCTATTGGCAAAAGTTGGGATAATTTCATGCATGTGAAAAAATAAATCATTGTTACAATTGCTTTTGGATAAATATAGTTCGCAAATTTGAAAAAGTTTATAGGATTTTAAAATGAGTTCATGAATTTGAAAAATGTTCACAAGTTTTGATAAAATAATAGTAAAAGTTGAAAAGAGTTTGTGGATCGAAAATCATACATTTGCAAAACGGTTCTTGCATTTAGAAAAAAGGTCATGGATTTTTAAAGAAGCTCACTAATTTTTAAAGTGCTCAAAATTATGAACAATTTTGTAATTCCCAAAACAAAAATTCGAGTTTCAAGCAAAAAATTGAATACGGGAACATTTTAGAACATTCTGAACAGTTTTCAGATAACAAGAACATATATTGAAATTCTCGTGCATTTTTGGTATTTATGGAAAAAATATGAAGACACGAATATTTTTTAAATTTTTAACGAGTTTCTAAATCACGCACATTTACTTAGAAAACGAATCATTTTTATAAATTCCTGAACATTTTAGGAAAATATGAATATTTTTTGAGTTTTGGGAAAGTTTTGAAAACTGGAACATTTTCTAACACTGTGAACAATTTGTAGAGAACGAGGACATTTTCCAAAAATACCGTATATTTTTCTAATTGATGAAAAAAATTGAAAACAAATATTTTATAAATGATGAACAAGTTTTTAAAAGATGGTCATGACTGCTTTTCAAAATGTGTTCATGTTTTAAAAAAATGATCGTGTTTTTTGTAAAAATAAAAGTTCAAAAAATATTTGCGTTTTATATAAATGTTTGCTACAGTAACACATATCTTAAAAATTGTTTCGTGTTGAAAAAATGTTTGTTTAAATTATGTTCAAAAAGAAGTTCGAGAGTCTAAGAAAAATACATTTTAATTTTTTTGTTCATAGCTTTTGCGAAATATTCGCGTTCTAAGAAATATTCAGTGCTTTCAGAAAACTATTTTGCTTTTGTGTTCAAATCTGACGCTTCTGTTAACTTGTTTTAAATATTGCGCTGCCCAAATAGTCTCATTGGCTTGTTAGTTGTAGTGGCTATCAGCTTGCTCTTTTCAGCATGAGGTAGCATGTTCAAATCCCCGCCTAGCACCATTTTCCTTTTGCGATCTATTTCACTTGGCGAACCGGTCGTACAACGCCAATCGGCAGGTCCATCACAGGGTATACAGGCGGCGCTGCAATGTATTTTCTAAAAAATATCATGGAGAAAGACCATCCTACCCTTCATTATGAAGGGTACGAAGAGATCTCATCTGATGATGGGCTTAGGGGGAGTTGTACCGAAGAAGAAGTGCAGGAAACGCACGATGGGATACTTGTGTCAGCATACTTTGGACTGGTTCTATCTCTTGTGTCCCAAATCACGGTGGGACACACACGATGCGAGCGAAGGTTGGAGCAGCAACTACGCGGCAGTCGGGCATTGGCAAGTGGCTACAGAGCGGCGGTTGATGTGCGCAGAAACTCTTCACGAGTGCAGCAGGAGGCTGCGTGGGCTCACGAGACCAGGCTCAGCCAACAATAGCGGTGAATTCGCATCAAGAAATAGTTACGAGTTTACGAAGATATCCATCGACTCCACAGAAACAACACGTCGACACGTCAACCCGTAGATCTGAAGGAATGCTGTGGACGAATCATATAAGTTCAGCTTGTAACCTCCTACGCTTCGCGTCGCAGGAACTCACACACCAACAGAGATTTTTGACAAGTTTTCCTAAACTCGATAATGAACGACGGCCGAAACACACACGGTGTGTAATTCATCATAAAAAAATCTTATTCACAATTCATAGAAAGTGGTAGTACAAATTTTCCATGGTAAATTTTTGAACAAAAAAAAGTAATATTCACTTGCCATACACATGGACATCTTTTGTAGATTTATTTTTCCGTAGAACATTCTTTTTGTAAATGACCCAAAATATTGCTGTTTTTGTACAAAACAGTTTTTGAAACCTATTTTATAGTATAACTTTCAAACTATGTAGTCATTAAGATTTTCATATATTTGGCATTTTAAAGCCCTTTATAATGTATACCTACTAATAAAAAAAATAGGTATTCTTAGTCTGTCATGCTATTTTGTAGAAAACCCCCCTAATGTTTTTGACATTAAACCCGCAGTGCATATCAACTGTTTTTTAAAATACTCATATCTTCTAGATTGTAACTCCAAATTTAACATGTTATTTAAGGAATTTGATTAGAAAAATATGTAAAATCTGAATATGATGTTATTTTAACGGTTAACAATTTAAAAAAAATACTAACTAGCCTGCAATATTAATCAACAATGTATTGTTTGTCTTTTTTCATACCGATACTGATTCAGATTGGGGATGAACACCTCAGCAAAATCGGGATTGGACATGCATGACAAGAAATAAAAGGACCCAATAAAGATGGTTGGTCCGCTATAAAATAAATAAAAGAAAAAATGCAAAGGAGATCCGATAAAGATGAGATGTTGCGCTATTCTCCTATATATAATAGAAAAAAAGAGGATGTGCATGAAAAAAGTAAACATGACAAAAACAAAATAAAAAACAAATTTGGTAAGATATAAATAGTGATGAAATAGGGACCAATACCTATGACATGTATGGCAAGAAATAGTGATGAAATAGGGGCACAAGTACCTGCGTCCACAGGAGACCATACAAGAATGTTTTTTCCAGACAAAAAAAATATATCTTTTTATGATTAAAAATCATGCATCTTTTTAACAAAATTTTTAGCAACTCTTCATGTATTTAAAAAATAGCTACAAATTCTCAGATTATAAAACACTTTTTGTAAATTAAGAGCGTTTGGTATTTCTTTTTTCCCGTTGCAACACACGGGCCTTTTTGCTAGTCAATATAAAATACATTGGCCACAATATTTCTTTTGAGATAAACACAATAATTTATTTTGTCTGGCTCAGAGCGCTTTTTGTAGCAACTCTCAGTTTTTTTTGATTTTTTTTTAGAATAACAACGCTCAGCTCGGTTGAGTGTGGCGTTTGTGGCCTGGGCCCAGGATTTTCCCGGTCTGTTTACCCATATAAATTTTCTATTGGGCCCTAGTTCGGACTTGAGTGCAGCACAGCCCAGGCAAAAAGGGCCCGTTTCTCCCTGTTGCTCGACCTAGCCGCTCGCACCGCCTCTGCCTCTCGATATCTCCGTCCGCCGCCCCCCCCCCCCCACACCCCCACCCCCGCCGCCTGCGCTGCTCCGCGCGGCGCTTCTTCCTAACCTCGCTGACCGGCGACCAGAGTCACCGTTCCTGCCTCAGCCCCGGGCCCCGGCCGGCGGCCGCCGTTCCCGACTGCTCCGCAGTGCTGCTGCTGTTCTGCTGCGCCAGGATTGGGTAAATATTTTGTGCCAAATTGATGCGTTCGAGTTCCTCTCTCAACTGTATTTCAACATGGTATAGAAAGGGTGAAAGTGAATTGAAAAGAATTATGTTTATCACTTATCAGCTTATGTTACTCAAACTGATGCAGTGTTGTGTCAACAGTTCTTTATGTCGTAGAACTAGAAGAATTTTTCTGGGAAAAAATGTATGTTGCCAATTTTTTTCGGCCTGGGGTTTGCCGAAATCATGGCTCAGCCCACAGATCTTTGCCGGTCACCTTTTCTGCTTTTTCTTATGTGTCACTCTGTCATGTGCATGCCAGGTGTTCAGCAAAATTCCTAGGAGCTAATTGATAATACTAGGGAGAAATTGATTGTTGAGCCTTTTCAGCTTATATCACCATCCCTGGGCACCTGGTGTGGCAGTGGTGCTGGCTTGCTAGACTGAACTTGTTGTTTATATTCTCTATTTAGTGTTTTTCATCTTATTTGCACCGTCTGAGTGGATTTATTTTGTTAGGCCAGTTATGGATTCTTAGATGTGGGGAAATGTTAGTACAGTATGCAATATCTTATTGCAGAGTAGATACCTTGATTTGTCTGACTAGTTGACCCTCTGTATAACCAGAAACTTTCCTTCATGGGGAAGAAGCCGGGCAATGCTGGCCCTTCCTCGGCATCCAGGCCCATGAACCAGGCCATGTCGCTCCGTGAGGAGACCTACGGGAAGGCGCAGGCCGACGTGCCCTCCCTGCTGAGGGTCCAGCACCTGCAGCGGCTGGCGGCATGGGCGAGCGGTAATGCGGGAGTTGGCTCGATCGGGGCGATGCTGGGCCACCGCCTCGCCACGAACGCCGAGGTGTCCGGGATTCCCATTGAAGCCTCCACCTTCCTTTGCCAGAGGTGAGAGTTAAAGCTTGCTGTGTATTTTTAAAATGCTCCATTCATGTGTCTAATTGTTTGACCGTATCAATCTGATTATTATCTACCCATTTGAAATTCTACTATAGTTTATTTGTGTGCGTGGAAGCTTGCTATCCATGTGCCAGAGCCATGAGTTGGTTGCGAGATCTTATGGGTTTCACCTCTAGCCTACCCCAACTTGTTTGGGACTAAAGGCTTTGTTGTTGTTGTTGTTGTTGTTGTTGTTGTTGTTGTTGTTTATTTGTGTGCGGCTTATGTACCATTATATTGTTTTCGGACAAGTGCTTGTTCTATCAAAGTAGCATGTCTGCATCTTGTGATGTGGCAAACTGAGACTTTGAGAAACAAACATGTTGTATGAGCTTTCCAACGGGCAATACAGTAAATTTTTTTCTCTCTTAGGCCATTTCTGATAATATTTGATTGGAGAAATGGGGAAGTATTAGGGGCTTATTACTGAGTTTTGTTCTTTGGTTCACATAGGCAAAACTGTAACAGAATGACTGAGTGAATGAGATGTATCTCAGTTTTGTTTTCACTTTTTACATGGAAAAGTCTTATTTGAAATACTAATGGAAACTTCCGCCAAATGATTAAGAGTTGAGCGACAGTGTACCAGTCCTACCTTAGGTGTCGACTGGGCACATTGACTGGACTGGTTGGCACAGTCAAGTAACTGGTTGACTAATCGCTGACTAATCTCGGCAAATTGACCCCCTTGATTCAAGCGACTCAAAATCTTAGTCCCTGCCCACGCAGCCTCCAGACCGAGTCACCTCCTGGGTGTTACAAAGCCTAACCTTGTCAGGCCAATGCCGGAGTGACTGGGGGCCACAACAACGGCTGTTGCTGCCCTCCTGAGTGATATTCTCATCTGCCCTCTCCGCTCCTTGCTGAACTCTTGATTTGTGCTTCCATCTGTTCCTTCCAATCCTCTGCCATGCTGACTTATTTGTTCGATTTATGCTTTTCTCTCTTCCTTCCATATCGTAGTAGCAGCATATCATAGGCAGAGGTAGCAGGCAGAGATAGAGCCATAAGTTGCTGCCAGCGGGAGCTGTTTAGAAGTATGGTCCCTCCATCCTGAGATCCTAAGAGGAAGCCAACTAAGTGCAAGGACCCCAATATCAATATATACACATACAGTTGACATGTTGAAATCGGTCTACAGTTGTGTTAACTATGCTGTACAATTATCTTGCTGGATCCATGTTTGCTTGGACTTCCAATTACCTTTCTCAAAGTTTCTCAATGCAGTATATCAAGCACTTGTTTTCTGCTAAACTCCTGACACTCACTAAGCAACAATTTTTGTTGGCTTACATTGATTAAGTGGTACCACTTTATTGCAGTGATTTCTGTTGTGTTTTCAGCACCCATTGTTGCTGAGATGCTGTCTCCTATAGCTTTCAAAAACTTGTTTTATTCAATGAGAGCAATCTGTCAGCTACAGATAATGTTTAGATGGGTGGTCGTAAGTGTGCGAATAGGCGAAAGCGTCTTACCCTTCGTGGGAGCGCTGCTGCGTGTTATAAAGACAGGGGCGCACCTCCCTGGATAGCGCATACAAGAGTTTGAAGTACAAGTCTTGGGAAGGAGGAAAGAGATAGAGATAACTCTCGGTTGAGATAAACTCCTCTCCTAACTACCCACCTAATATCTATGCGCAATGAACAAGTAATGCAATCTCCTGTCACGCTACAACTTGTTGTTTAACACCCTCCCTTAATCACAACTTCATCAAGTTGAGATTATACTTGAAGTCTTCAAAACTTCGTGTGGGAAGAGGTTTTGTGAACCCATCTGCTATCTGATCCTTGGAATGCACAAAACGTATGTCAAGTTTCTTCTGAGCCACTCGTTCTCTGACAAAGTGAAAATCTATCTCGATGTGTTTAGTTCTAGCATGAAAAACTGGATTGGCAGAAAGATATGTAGCACCCAGATTGTCACACCATAAACATGGAACTTGAGTACTTCTTACACCAAGTTCCTTCAGGAGTGATTGCACCCATATGATCTCAGCTGTTGCATTTGCCAAAGCTTTGTATTCTGCCTCAGTACTGGACCTAGAAACGGTTGCCTGCTTTCTTGCACTCCATGAAATTAAGTTTGGACCAAAAATATCTTGCAAAGCCACCAAGGACCGCTTTGTCATCTAGGCAACCTGCCCAATCGAAATCAAAAAGCACTCAAAAGGGTAGATGACGACTTACTAAAATTCAATCCAACATTGAGAGTATTCTTGACATATCTCACTATACGCTTTGCAGCAGTCCAATGAACTGAGGTGGGTGCATGAAGAAACCGAGCAGACCTTATTAACAAAAAAAGAGATATCGGCCGTGTAAGAGTCAAATATTGAAGTGCACCTACCAAACTTCTATATCTTGTGTCATCATCCGGATCCAAAAGCTTCCCTTCTGTAAGGGATAATTTTTCTGAGCTTGATAATGGAGTAGGTGAAGGTTTACACCCTTGCAAACCAGCCTTTTTTACCAAATCTGTTGCATACTTCTCCTGAGAGAGATGAAGACCATTTTCATGTTTCTTCACTTCTATCCCTAGGAAATAATGTAAGTCTCCAAGGTCCTTGAGAGCAAATTCTGCACTTAGATCCTTCAACAAGCCTGTGATAGCCTCATTAGATGAACTTGTGACAATAATATCATCAACATAGATGAGAACAAATATATGGGTGTTGCACTTGTTATAAATGAACAAGGAAGTATCAGACTTTGAAGGTATAAAACCAAGTGCTTGCATTTTGTGACTCAGTCGTGAGTACCATGCTCGAGGAGCCTGCTTCAATCCATATAAGGCTTTGTCAAGTTTACATACATGAGAAGGTGCATTCTTGTTTTCAAACCCAGGAGGTTGTTTCATATATACTTCCTCTTCCAGAACACCATGCAAAAACGCGTTCTGAACATCTAGCTGTCTGAGACTCCATCCCCTGGACACAGCAATGGATAACACAAGACGAATAGTAGCAGCTTTTACAACTGGACTGAAAGTGTCCTCATAGTCTATGCCATACCGTTGTTTAAAACCTTTTGCTACAAGTCTTGCTTTGTAACGATCAATAGTGCCATCAGATTTTCTCTTAATCCTAAAAACCCATTTGCAGTCAATAAGATTTTTACCTTTCTGAGGAGGGACTAAATGCCATGTGTTGTTCCTCTTTAGGGCCATATATTCTTCTTTCATTGCTTGTTTCCAATTTTCATCACCAAGAGCTTCCTCAAGTGAATACGGTTCACCTGGTTCACCTGTGGAGCAGATCATACCAAATTTTGACATGCGTTTGTAATTTACTGGATGTATTACCCCCTGTTGGAGACGAGTGCGTCTTGACGTAGCTGGCGCCGGCACAGAAGATCCCGTAGGCGCTGCAGACGCTGATCCCGGAGCGGATTCTGTGGGATCCGCCGCTGCCGTACCAGAGACAGAGGCTGGATCCTCTGTGCACGGAGTAGACGAGGCAGCAGCAGGCGGCGAAAGCACACGCGCCACAGAGGATCCCGCCGCAGGCGCCTCGTCCCGCAGCAATGATGGTGTCGCGCCAGGTGTGGGGCCCATTGGGCCCGAGCCAGATGGACGACTCACAGCCCGCCGCTTGTAGCAGGCGGTTTGGGGCAGAAAACGACCGCTGCGAACCTGGCGAGCGGGCGGCGCCTCCGGCCGGCGGGTCGCCAGCGTGGCGCAGCGGGACCACCTCGGTAGCGCGCGGTCGATCATGGGGGAGAGGCGGACAAATCCGGCGCGGAATCGGAGGAAGATTCGCCTGGGCGATCTGCGAGCGGCGATCCCGAAGCTGATCCTGCTGGCGGGTCTGCCGCGCCTGCCGGCTCCAATCCCGAGGGGGATTTGCTCCCCAAATCCTGGCACATGAAATATGGCCCTGTTGGGCGATTTTCTTCATTATTTCCAACTCCATTTTCTGCAACATGGCTTCCTGTATCACATAACTCATGTAACGTGGTGAGAGGATTAGTCACAGTAGTATCATCAGAATTATACTCCCCATGGGCAAGGCCGGTTAGATTTGGAGATAAGAGAAGAATTTCTTGTCGAAGTAAAGCACCGGCATTTGGATGTAAATCAGCAAAGGGAAATTTGGTTTCATCGAATACAACATCACGAGATATGTAAACTCGACCAGTAGAGACATCTAGACATTTGACCCCTTTGTGTTGTGAGCTATATCCGAGAAAAACACATTGTTTGGAGCGAAACATGAGTTTGCGAGAATTGTAGGGTCTGAGATTAGGCCAACAGGCGCACCCAAACACACGAAGTGATGTATAGTCAGGTTTGACATGAAGAAGTCGTTCGGTGGGTGTGTCATTGTTGATAACTCGACTAGGAAGCATGTTGATAATGTGAACTGCCGTAAGAAAAGCTTCATCCCAAAATTTAAGGGGCATAGAAGCGCCGGCAAGGAGAGCTAGCCCAACCTCAACTATATGCCTATGTTTGCGTTCGGCCGACCCGTTTTGTTGGTGAGCGTGAGGACATGACACATGATGGGATATGCCGAGGGTTTGAAAGAAGGAGTTGAGCTTCTCATACTCCCCTCCCCAATCAGATTGGACAGCAATAATTTTGCGGTCAAACTTACGTTCTACAAGTGCTTGAAAATTTTTGAACACTTGAAAAACATCAGATCTTTTCTTGAGAAGATAAATCCAGGAAAATTTGCTATAGTCATCAACAAAGCTAACATAGTATGTGTGTCGACCAACCGAGGTGGGAGCAGGACCCCAAACATCAGAGAATATTAATTGCAACGGTTGAGTAGAAACACTAGTAGATATAGGATAAGGTAATTGATGACATTTTGCTCTTTGGCAAGAATCACAAATAGTTTCAAGATTTCGCTCACCAACAAACGGGAGCTTATTTTTCCTAAGCAAACGTTCAACTAAAGAAAACGATGCATGTCCTAGACGATCGTGCCATCGTGTGGAAGAAAGCTTGATAGCACCACAAGCTTGTTTATTTGATCTTCTAAACTCCGGAATCAACGGGTAAAGCCCTCGAACACATCTACCTCGATAGAGAATTTTCTTCGTGGCCTGATCCTTAATCAAAAAGAAGAAAGGATGGAATTCAATGAATACATGATTATCAATGGTAATGCGGTGAACGGAGAGAAGATTTTTGTTGGCACTAGGGACATGCAAAATTTTTCTAAGATGAATCTTACGAGAGGGGGTATGTATAACTGAATGACCTATGTGATTTATCCTCATACCTGCACCACTTGCCGTGTGAATTTGGTCTTTGCCATGATATTTCTCACGAAGAGTCACCTTCTCAAGTTCTCCCGTGAGGTGGTTGGTAGCACCACTGTCGAGATACCAATTTGTATCAACACCATATGACCCATCGGCGGCGGCAGCTACCTTGTCATCTTCATCCGAGGAGGCATCATCTTCATCAAAGCGATACCAACAATCCTTGGCCGTATGGCCCGGCTTGCCGCAAATCTGGCAGCGTACTGCATCGGGCCGTGACCTGCCCGAGCCGCCGCCGCTGCCGCCCCCGCCGCGGCGGCCCCTGTTGTTGGTGAAGTTGGGACGGCCGCCGCGAGAGAAGTTGCTAGAGTTGCCACCACCTTGCTTGCCCTTGTGTCGGGGAGGACCACGAGAGCGCGAGGAGTACCCGCCGCGCCCGCGGGTGGCGGCGTTGGCCGAAGATTTGAAGCCGCCGCCGGAGTTGTGAAACTGTGCCACACGCTGATCAAAGTTGCTCAGCATGGAGTACAGCTCGTCGATGGAGACCGGCGTGACACGGGCGTCGAGAGCGGAGACGAGGGGCTGGTAATCCATGTCCAGCCCATGTAGCAGATAGGAGATGAACTCATCGTCCTGGATGGGCTTGCCCGCCGCGGCGAGTTCATCCGCAAGGCCACGCATATGAGCGTAGTATGCAGCGACCGATTGGGTGCCCTTCTGTGCATTGATCAAGGCAGTGCGAATATTGTTAACACGGCTCAAGGATTGAGAGGAAAACATGCCTGCAAGCGCCACCCAGAGGGCGTGCGCGGTGGTGACCGTGGTCACCGCGATCAGCACTTCTTTGGAGAGGTTGTTGAGGAGGTAGCCGAGCACTTGTTGATCTTCCCTCACCCAGATGGGGTGGAGAGGATTGGGCGTCGACGACTCCTTGCCCTCCTTGTCCTTGGTGACGAGGAGGGGGGTGGGTTCCGGCACCGTTCCGTCAACGTAGCCGAAGAGCCCTGCTCCCCTGAGCTGCGGCGTAACCTGGGTTCGCCATAGGACGTAATTCGTCCGGGAGAGCTTCTCCGTGACCTGACCTAGATTGCTTGGGGCGGCGCTGGAGGAAGACATGGCTTTGGACTATGGAGCAGCTAGGGTTTGGAAGAGGAGGCTCTGTATACCATGTGCGAATAGGCGAAAGCGTCTTACCCTTCGTGGGAGCGCTGCTGCGTGTTATAAAGACAGGGGCGCACCTCCCTGGAAAGCGCATACAAGAGTTTGAAGTACAAGTCTTGGGAAGGAGGAAAGAGATAGAGATAACTCTCGGTTGAGATAAACTCCTCTCCTAACTACCCACCTAATATCTATGCGCAATGAACAAGTAATGCAATCTCCTGTCACGCTACAACTTGTTGTTTAACACCCTCCCTTAATCACAACTTCATCAAGTTGAGATTATACTTTAACAGTAAGGCCAAAAAATTGATTGAACATGCAAAATTTAAGTGAAACATCTTGTGTTTAAAACAATGAACTACACAAAAGCGAGAGAAAGGATGGGAAGGTTATTGGTCGTCCAATTTGCAGGACCAACATTTTGCATGTTACATTGGTTCTTTACCGGAATGCACCTTAGCTGATGGCTCTGGATCCTTGTATTGTCAAAATGTGAGCTTACCAGCATACAAGGACTGGAAATAGAAAACTGTGCTGATAATGTTGTATGAGTATTCCGTCTTAGAGCAAATTACCGCAAAGCTTGTCTATCTTGCTTAACCTTTGATCTCAGATCTGTTATAGTGCTATGTATGTATGTATGTATGTATCAATTTATTTTTAATATGCCTTACAGTTTGTAGTAATGCTAGAATATTTGGAATTATGTGTTTAGCTCAGAGCACCACATTCAAGACTCTTTTCATTTAGCAAGTTTGCAAAAAGGTCCTTCAGAATATACTATTAACTAACAACACTAACACCAATACATCTCCAATCTGCTGTATGTTTATAAGCGGCCAGGATGAAGGGTCGGTGGTATTCTTGTACATTTATAGATTATATATGTGGTCAATGCAGTTTGTTATTTATGCTGCATTTTATTTTCTATTTTTGTACCTTTGTCCATGTCAATAAGCCTTAAATGTACCTCTGAAGAAAGATTATTCGAATATTGCAGGTGTGAATCAATCTTACAGCCAGGTTTCAACTGCACAATCCGCATAAAGAACAACAAAAAGAAAGCAAAGCGGCGCAAGAAGTCAAATCCTGGCCAAAACAGTGTTGTCTATGCATGTCATTTCTGTGGAGACCAAAACCTGATACGGGGCAGTGGAAAGGGTATCGTGAAGGGCCTGTTAGCATCAAGAAAGCCTGGTAGCACAATGTTGAAAGGAGAAAATATGAACATGCCAACAGTAACTACTAAAAAGGGGATCGAGCATTCTGTAACAGCAGCCTCACAACTGGAATCATCCAGGTTGAGAATATCCATTCCTGAAGATTATAAAATGGAGAAAGGGGCAGTTTTCTCAATGGTGGATCGTGGTCAGTTAGCGGCTGCACACGACGACATCCTGCAGAAAATTGAAGTAGAAAGCGCACATGATAAATGTGTGAATGGAATTGAGTCTGCGGCTTCTAAAAATACTACATGTGAACCCGATGTCACTTCTCAAGCAGGATTTCTAGCTGGGTCAAACTTTGTTACTCCTCTGAAGAGCAAACTGGCGGAAGTGACTGCGCCTATAGGTTCAGCAGAACCATTGAAGACTAGAAGTACACTGAACAATAAAGCGAAGAATTGTGGTTCAGTTGCTGCCAAGACCCCTGGAAGTTATAGCAAGTCAGCATCGAATAAAAAATCTGCACCAGGTGATTCTACTCAGCCAGTTGGCAGTTCAAGGAAGCGGGCAAGAAAAGGGTGGACTACACTGAAGCAGATTGCTGAGAAGGACGAACTTGAGAGAAAAGAGAAGATGGATAACTTTGTAATCCCGTTCTTCATGCAGTAAAATATCTTTTACAGTTGGCACCTGTTGTAAACGTTTGGCTGGAAGAACCTAACTGTTGCATTTTTAGTGGTATTTTTTAGTTTTGTACTTCTGCACCAATCATGTCGTCAGTAGTATGAAAGAAATATAAAGTTACCAAGAAATTCAAAATTAAACCTAAGGTAGATAGCTATCAGTTAAAGGAGAATGAAAGCAATGTAGGCGTGCTTGGCTCGAGCTGCCAATCTGAAGGTAAAGTCAAGTACTCTGCTTTGTTCTTGGCTAAAGGATTAATAATCCAGAGATCCATTCATGCAGTTTTTTTTTCCATATTATAGTCAGATGCAGGTTGCTAGTTGTGCTCCAGATGCCATACAATTCTTTTTGTTTTTGGGATCAACATTGGCTAACAATTCCTGACATGTGAATTGGCTACGTTCTTCAGCATGACCCACCCCGTCAGAAAGTAAATTGAAATTGCATGTGTACTAGTGCACCAGTGTAGTAGTAACTCTGTGAACTATTTGATGACTATAACCTGATTCTGATAAGACAAGGGTACTTGCATAATTACAGTTTTGCTCTTATTTCTGTACGCATCAGCATGATTTCTTCAGATTTTGTTCATGCTATGTAAACAGTTTTGTTGCTAATTAAGTATTCCTTTGTTTCTGTCAGATACCATCGCAGTGATCATGCTATGGACTGGAGTTGTACATGCAGTTCACCACTCTGGATTTGGTAACATCTTGAGACTGATTTGTATGGCACTTCTTTAGTTGACCTGGTACTAACCTATATAGCACCCATCTTTAGTTCTTGGGGAATCTCGTGCCTGAATCCTGTAGATTTGGCACGAAACCAGTGTTCCAAACATACTGGCATAACAGTGCCAGACTGATGATTCGCAGTTGCATTTTCACTGTAGATCACATTTCTTTCCGCGCTTGAACATATAGTAGTAGCTGACTATCATTTGTTTTCCTGTCATCAAAACATCAAACGATTCAGAATACTGAAAGTATTATAAAATAGCACAATGGAGATGGCATCAGCCAATTGAAAATGTCATGATTTTGCTTCTGCAAACCAATCAGTACAACACTCATCTAGGTAAACGGAATGATAGGTTGGTTGATGATCTGAAATGAGCTAGACGGCCGGCAACAATTATTTATACTTCTCAGTTTTTTGGAACAAACATACCTTTTTTTCTGGAACTGGCAACTACAAGATGGCGCTTGCTCATGAGCTTAGTGAGCCGTACATGCGTCCGGTGGCATTCCGATGTAGAGCTATGTATAGCTACATGCATGCATGTTATGAACTTAGGATTCGTGTTGAGATTTAGTATCCTTTAAAATCCAATGTTCCATTTTTTTGGTGTTATAATTCACTGAATATAGATTAGTTCGGAGGCAAGCGCCACCTGATGGCTGATGACCAATGTCATAGCTGAATGAACTAAATATACAACATGTGCTGAGAGGTCACTGGGATCGTCGGTGGTGTTCGTCAACACCAGCGGTTAAGACAGCAGTTGTAAGCAATGACTGTCGGGCGACAGCCCTATGCCGTTACTATTGACGGGGCGGAAGAACACCCCCAAGAGTGTGTAGTGGTTGCCTTTTGTTGACAAACTTCTTTTCTACTTAACTTTTAATTTTCTAATGAGCTTTTTTTCCTTTTCCTTGTCCACCCGAATATTTTTCTGTTCTTTCGTCGTTTTCTTTTTGCTGCAGATAATTTGATTTTCCAGGACTTCATTTTTACTGACCTTCTCGCTGCTACAACACCTCACAGTTATTGGAGTAGGCTCCGGGTTGCATTCATGTGAAACAGAGGCAGGGTAACTCAGATAATTGACAAAACGTGAGGAAGCTGCACATTATATTCAGGGTACCTCTCATTTTCTCTTATCAGTTTTACAATTAAAAATAGGAAAACATTCTTTCACAATGGATGCTATTCTCAGTACCTATGCAGAGCAGATGCATCCATACACAGATAGGCGAGAGTGATGAATCATTCGGATGCATGACTCTGTTCAAGTGCTGATTTAGCATATTCCTTTTTTATTTTCTCCAGCATCACAACCACATCGCTCATCGTCATCCTGTCGTCAGGTGCGAAGCTGGTGCAGCGCAAACCCAGCTCGAATACTGGCGCTAGAAACCCTTCAAAGCTGCAGCCAGAAGCGCCTTGGAGTAGATGGACATCTACAACATGGATGAGCTCCGCAGGAAACGCTTCAAAAACCCATTGCCTAAGGCTTAGATCTCCGTTGAAAAAGGCATCGGTTGGTCTCTTTCTAGTGAAGACTTCAAGGAGCATGACCCCGTAGCTGAACACATCAGCCTTCCGTGATGCTTTTCCAAGGGACCCGTACTCTGCTCAAGGAATTCATGAAAGGAAGTTTAAGGCATGATTGGTTGACCAAAAGGGCTTAACAACAATAGACCGAGCAAGCTTAATTACAAGGTCTAGCCGAGTACCTGGTGCCATGTAGCCAATTGTCCCAGGCATGCTGGCAGAGATCATAGAGTTGTCATCCCGGAGTAGCAACCTTGCGATGCCAAAGTCTGCCACATGCGCCGTCATGTGCTCATCGAACAACACGTTGCTAGGCTTCAAGTCACAGTGCAAGACCACCTCATAGTGTTCATGGTGCAGGTACTGCATTGCCAGTGCCACTTCAAGCATGATGCCTAGCCTCTCAAGGAACCCAAAGTATGTTGAGCCTTGAGGGTAGTGTAGGAGCATCTCCAAACTACCATTAGGCATGTACGGCAACACAAGTGCTCTGAAGTCCAAGTTGGAACAGGTGTTGAGTATCCTTATGAGGTTGCGGTGTCGTGCCATGCGCAATACACCACACTCAGTATTGAAGCTTCTGATAGCCTGCTCCAGCTGCATGTCTAGGACTTTTATTGCAACCATCAAACCATTGCTCAATTGTCCCTTGAAAACTTTTCCAAAGCTTCCAGACCCCAACATCTTATCATCACTGAAGTTATCAGTAATACGAACTAACTCATGGTAGGAGACTAACTGATGGCTTATTACAGAATCAGTCGGATCGGCCGAGGCATTAACAACATCTCCCTGTTTAAGCTTTCTTCCTATCAATAGGTATGCGAAGATAGCAATACCGCAAAAAGCTACAATGGCAGCAGGGAGCAGAAATTCCAGCAAATGCCTACTGCTTGAGCGGGATTGGGCAAGGCATGACAAAAATCCCAAGCGTGGAACACCACATAGTCCAGCATTCCCAATCAAAGATTGCAATGTGAGGGTTGAGAAAACACCTCCCTCTGGTATTTGTCCTTCTAGCCTATTGAATGAGAGGTTTAATGTAGTCAAGTAGGTAAAATTGGCAAGGAACTTGGGAATTTTGCCGGAAAGATTGTTGGAGGAGAGGTCTAACGTTGCCAAGCTGGTTAACCTTTGAAGCTGGTCTGGGATTGAGCCATCGAACGAGTTGTGTGACATATTTAGGTAGGTTAGCATCCTAAGTAGAGAAAATGATTGTGGGATGGTTCCCGTCAAGAAGTTGGAAGAAATGTCCATTTGATCGATTTGTATTAGACCATCAACATTGGTCGGTAATGCGCCAGCAAGGAAATTTTGGAAAAGAAATAGCTGGATAAGTTTATCAAGCTGGAATAAGCTTGTCGGTATCTTTGAACTTATTTTGTTATTGGACAAGTCAATGTATTCCAACATGCTAAGATTGCCGATGCTGGTTGGTATAGAGCCAATGAATTTGTTTCCTTGGAGAAACAACTTTTGTAGACCCACGAGCATGCCAATTTGTGTTGGTATTGGGCCCAAGATACTGTTTCGAGAGAGGTTAAGAAGCACCAGATTTTTCATTGTAGTGATGGACTCTGGGATTGCCTCGGTGAGTAGGTTGTTTGAAATATCTAACCATTCAAGGTTAGATAAGTTTGAGAAAGTAGCTGGAAGTCCACCGGTTAACTTGTTGCGGCCCGCACGAAAAGTGGTCAACTGTGTAGAGAGGTTTCCCACGTGGCTAGGGATGGGCCCGGTGAATGAATTTCCCTCTATGAAAAGGAGTTGGAGATCCCTACAACGGGAAAGATCTGATAGGAACCCCAGATTCCCCTCTAACTTGTTATCCGTTAGAATGAGCATGTTCAAAGTTGCAATGTTGCCAAGTGTTGCTGGTATGGATCCAGACAGTGGATTTATTTGCAAATCGAGGTAAGTTAGTTGAGATAAATTGCCGAGGGTAGGTGGAATTGCACCTGTTAGATGACTACTGGCAAGGTGCAATTCGGATAGCTGGCCAAGTTGTCCAAGTTGAGCTGGAATGGATCCTGCCAACTTGCAGAATGACAAGTCTAGGGCATACAGTGAAGTGAGGTTGCTGAGAGCAACTGGGATTGGACCAAAAAGCTCATTCCCACCCAAGAGAAGGTAACGGAGATTGACCAACTTGCCCAGCCATGTTGGCACAAGACCCTGAAATGAATTGCTTGAAAAGGAAATAGCTTGAAGGTACTGACAAGACATGAGCCCCAATGGGATCTGACCTGTGAAACCGTTGTTTTGAAGGATGATTTTTTCTAGCGATGGTAGATTAAAACTTGAGTTGGTTGGGAAAGAGCCAGTTAAGTTGTAGTTGTCACCGAGCCATAAAGAATGCAGTTTGGACATATTGAAGATGGCCGGAGGCACCGGACCGGCGAGATGATTTACTTGCAGGTCCAGTAACTCTAGCATTTCTAAGGACGCGATGCAAGGCGGTATTGCTCCGGACAAGCTGTTGTTGCCAATGTCTAGAACAGTCAACATTGCTGTGCTGTTGAACAGATTGACCGGTATGGTGCCGGCGAGGGAATTATGCTGCAGATATAGGGAGTTGAGATGGTGTAGGTTCTGTAGCTCGACTGGGATCGGACCAGAGATACTGTTAAAGCCTAGGGTAAGAACCTGAAGCCTGGTGAGGTTTCCTATAGTGGGTGGGATGCTACCCGAGAGGCCATTGAGCCTGAAGTTTAGATATTTTAGGCGATGCAATCTCCCTATAGAATCAGGGATTGAACCGGTGAGGTTTGTGCTGGTGAGGTTGAGGACCGAGAGGAAAGAGAGGTTACCAAGCTGAGGAGCGAGCGATCCACGGAGGGGTATGTAGGTGAGGCGCAGAGCTGTGACGCGCCGCCTCCTTGAGCTGCACGAGACGCCGACCCAGTGGCAGAAAGACGTGACGGTGGTCCAGTTGCTGGCAAGGATGCCGAGAGGATCAGAAAGTTGGCCTTTGAAAGCCAACAGCGCGGCAAGGTCCGTGTCGCTGCCGTTGCCGTTGCCGTTGGCCGGAGTCGGAGAAGAAGTGCCTAGAGCAGCTAAAGAGAAGGCTGATAGAAGAAGTAGGACGCTGGAAATGGATGCGGTGGCCATTGAGCTGCTTCTGCCTGACGTTCATTCATCTAGCTTTGCTGGTGATATATAGTGCGGTTCGTATGAGGTTTCCGCGGACTTTCGGAACTCAAAAGTTCTTTTTGGAATGCCTAATCGCTACTAGTCAAACTTTAGTCCATCTGCCGGCAATCACAAAGGACTCTAGCGATGATTAATGCCACTAAGCACGGCACGATGGAAAGCTCTCCCGTGCTTGAAAGTGACATATTAACAACATGCATATACTAGCATGTATGAAAATCAATATCATGGCGGCGAGGAACACACTTTCTTTGTAAGTTTAATACGTCTTCTTTTCTTTTCTTTTTTTGCAGGCTAAGTTTAATACGTCTTCGGAAGAGGTTATATGTTGGTGGTATGAAACTGACAAGGTCATCAAGACTGAGTGCGATGTCGCCGGTGGTGGCGACGCTCCACCGGAGGACATTATCCCCTAAAACCGGTGGCTACAACAGATCTATGTGCCAAGGAGCAGGGAGACGGCAGCGATACCTCTGTCCATGCTTGGCCGCAGGCCAAAGCTTCGGCATAAGGTAGTAGAACTGGTTTTGGAAATATGCTATGGAGACCATAATTAATATATTATTATATTTCTATGTTCATAATTAAGTTTATATTTCTGTGCTATAATTGCTCGACGTTTGTATCAAAAATTGGTTGTCGATCCCATCAAAGAAAAAAGCCATCGCCGCTGTGGCTGGATGTAGCAAAATTTGTCTTTGGCTCCAACAAAATCATAGCATGGTTGTAGCAAAAAATTGACTGCAAAAACAGACGATGTCATGAAGATGGATGTAGCACAAACCCACAAAATGCCTGTAGTAACAAAAACCAAACAAGGTTGTAGCAAAATGATTCGCCTGTTCCAGCAAAAAAACACTTCCAAAATCTGGATCGTAGCAAAAAATATTGCTGATTCTAGCAAAACAAAACACCAGTTGTAGCAAAAAAATCCCCGCTTGCAGCTCCCACTGAGGCTTTCCAGCATCTCATCCGCTCGTTCGCGATGTAGCAGCGGTTCCAGCACAGGTGGAGTCGGCGCTTGCCGGAGCAGCGCAGGGGCAGGTGGGAAGCGGCGCTCGCCGGATCAGCGTAGGGGCAGGTGGGGAGCGTGCTCGCTGGAGCGGCGTGGGGGCAGGTGGGGAGCGGCGCCCGTCGGAGCAGCGCAGGGGCAGGTGGCCAGCGGTGAGACAGAAGTGTACAGCAGCAGATACTCACGGGGGTGTGGATAAAATTTGTGTGACGAGCGGTAAGCAGTTTCTAGCGCGGGCGGACGAATTTTTCACGGGCGCGTGAGCGTGGGACCGGCGGGAGTTTTAGCCGGTCTGCCGGCCACAAACGTTTACCATTAACAAAGCCATCAACCAACCAGGATTACATCAAACAAACAAAGGAAACAAAGAACAAAACCGCAAGCCGATACATGGTGCTGTGTAAAAGCTATCAGGCTACTAGAAACTACTAGCAAAGATATGGAAACTAAGCACAAGTCTAGCTAGAAGTCGGAGAAGCCCTCCAGAGCGAGCAGAACACCACGCAGGGCACCAGCAAAGCTTGGGGAAGAAATAAACAGTAGTTGGAGGAGCTCTGTTGTCAGCTCCATGGGCTCTAGCCGTCAATGTCGCCCTGCTCCACCTCACAAGGGGGCTCCCTGCCCCCTCGCCCTGGCACGAAGGGCGCCAATTCATCGAAAGGTGGAGACGCCCACCCGAGGGCTAAAGAGCGATCGGCGCCGTTGCCAACCGGAAGACCACACCAGGACATCACCGCCAAACTACTTGGAGCTCATCTAAGGAAAGCATCGGCAATACATGATATCTGCACATGAGGATAAGCAAGCTACACGGCAAGGCTGCTGAAGACCGAGCAACACCCAACCGGAACAAGCACACTTCCCCCAAAGCTCGCCAAAGACGGCACCCCCTTGAGGGTGACGGCACCCAGGGCGTCGCTGCCGCCCAATCCGGAGGGATTTGGGTTTTCACCTGGTCCACGAGCTGAAGGAAATATGCCCTAGAGGCAATAATAAAGTTATTATTTATTTCCTCATATCATGATAAATGTTTATTATTCATGCTAGAATTGTATTAACCGGAAACATAATACATGTGTGAATATATAGACAAACAGTGTGTCACTAGTATGCCTCTACTTGACTAGCTTGTTAATCAAAGATGGTTATGTTTCCTAACCATGAACAAGGAGTTGTTATTTGATTAACAAGGTCACATCATTAGTTGAATGATCTGATTGACATGACCCATTCCGTTAGCTTAGCACACGATCGTTTAGTATGTTGCTATTGCTTCCTTCATGACTTATACATGTTCCTATGACTATGAGATTATGCAACTCCGTTTACGGAGGAACACTTTATGTGCTACCAAACGTCACAACGTAATCGGGTGATTATAAAGGTGCTCTCAGGTGTCTCCGAAGGTACTTGTTGAGTTGGCGATTTCGAGATTAGGATTTGTCACTCCGAATGTCGGAGAGGTATCTCTGGGCCCTCTCGGTAATACACATCACTTAAGCCTTGCAAGCACTTCAACTAATGAGTTAGTTGTGAGATGATGTATTACGGAACGAGTAAAGAGACTTGCGGTAACGAGATTGAACTAGGTATTGGATACCGACGATCGAATCTCGGGCAAGTAACATACCGATGACAAAGGGAACAACGTATGTTGTTATGCGGTCTGACCGATAAAGATCTTCGTAGAATATGTAGGAACCAATATGGGCATCCAGGTCCCGCTATTGGTTATTGACCGGAGACGTGTCTCGGTCATGTCTACATTGTTCTCAAACCGTAGGGTCCGCACGCTTAAGGTTTCGATGACGGTTATATTATGAGTTTATGTATTTTGATGTACCGAAGGTTGTTCGGAGTCCCGGATATGATCACGGACATGACGAGGAGTCTCGAAATGGTCGAGACATAAAGATTGATATATTGGACGGATATATTTGGACACCGGAAAGGTTCTGGAGAAGTTTGGAGCTCCGGGAGGTTACCGGAACCCCTCGGGAGGTATATGGGCCTTATTGGGCCCATGTAGGAGGAAGGGAGAAAGAACAAGAGAGGGGACGCGCCCCCCCAGCCCAATCCGAATTGGGGAGGGGGGCCGGCCCCACCTTTCCTTTCTCCTTCCCCCTCTTCCTATTACTACTACTAGTACTACTTCCTAATACTAGTACTCTTTCCTTCCCCCTCCAAATAAGATAAGGAAAAAGGGGGGAAACCTACTTGGAGTAGGTTTCCCCCCCCTGGCGCCCCCCTTGGGCCGGCCACCTCCTCCCTCCCTCCTTTATATACGGGGTAGGGGCACCCTAGAACACACAAGTTGATCATTGAGATCATTCCTTAGCCGTGTCGGTGCCCCTCCACGATATTACACCTCGGTCATATTGTAGCGGTGCTTAGGCGAAGCCTGCGCGAGAGAGAACATCAAGATCGTCACCACGTCGTCGTCTTGACGGAACTCCCCTCGGAGCCTCTCTCGGATTGAAGATCGAGGTGCGCCATCGAGCTGTCTGCGTGTTAAGAACTTCGGAGGTGCCGAGTAACGGTGCTTGGATCGTTTGGACCGGAGGACGTCGACTACTTCCTCTACGTTGTGTCAACGCTTCCGCTTCGGTCTACGAGGGTACATAGACAACACTCTCCCCTCTCGTTGCTATGCATCACCATGATCATGCGTGAGCGTAGGAAAATTTTGAAATTACTACGTTCCCCTAAAGTGGTATCAGAGCCTAGGTTTTATGGTTTGATGTTATATGCACGAGTAGAACACAAGTGAGTTGTGGGCGATATAAGTCATCTTGCTTACCAAAGATGTCATACTTTGGTTCGGCGATATTGTTGGATGAAGCGGCCGGACCGACATTACGCCAGACGCTTACGCGAGACTGGTTTTACCGCCGTGCTTAGCACACGGTGACTAGCGGTGTCGGTTTCTCCAACTTTAGTTGAACCGAGTGTGGCTACGCCCGGTCCTTGTGAAGGTTAAAACAGCATCAACTTGACAAACTATCGTTGTGGTTTTGATGCGTAGGTGAGATTGGTTCTTGCTTAAGCCCGTAGCAGCCACGTAAAACTTGCAACAACAAAGTAGAGGACGCCTAACTTGTTTTTGCAGGGCATGTTGTGATGTGATATGGCCAAGACATGATGCTATATTTTATTGTATGAGATGATCATGTTTTGTAACCGGTTATCGGCAATCGCAGGAGCCATATGGTTGTCGCTTTATTGTATGAAATGCAACGCTACAGTAATTGCTTTACTTTATCACTAAGCGGTAGCGATAGTCGTAGAAGCAATAGATGGCGTAAACGACAACGATGCTACGATGGAGATCAAGGTGTCGCGCCGGTGATGATAGTGATCATGATGGTGCTTCGGAGATGGAGATCACAAGCACAAGAAGATGATGGCCATATCATATAACTTATATTGATTGCATGTGATGTTTATCCTTTATGCATCTTATCTTGCTTTGATTGACGGTAGCATTTTAAGATGATCTCTCACTAAAAATTATCAAGTAGTGTTCTCCCTGAGTATGCACCGTTGCCAAAGTTCGTCGTGCCCGGACACCACGTGATGATCGGGTGTGATAAGCTCTCGTCCATCTACAACGGGTGCAAGCCAGTTTTGCACATGCGAATACTCAGGTTATACTTGACGAGCCTAGCATATGCAGATATGGCCTCGAACACGGAGACCGAAAGGTCGAGCGTGAATCATATAGTAGATATGATCAACATAAGATGTTCACATTGAAAACTACTCCATCTCACGTGATGATCGGTTATGGTTTAGTTGATTTGGATCACGTGATCACTTAGATGACTAGAGAGATGTCTGTCTAAGTGGGAGTTCTTAAGTAATATGATTAATTGAACTAAAATTTATCATGAACTTAGTACTGATAGTATCTTGCTTGTCTATGTTGTTTGTAGATAGATGGCCCGTCTTTGTTGTTCCGTTGAATTTTAATGCGTTCCTTGAGAAAGCTAAGTTGAAAGATGATGGTAGCAACTACGCGGATGGGTCCGTAACGAGGATTATCCTCATTGCTGCACGTAAAAATTACGCCCTGGAAGCACCGCTGGGTGCGAGGCCTCATCGCTGATGCTAACCGACGACGTTAAGAACGTCTGGCGAGCAAAGCTGATGACTACTCGATAGTTCAATGTGCCATGCTTTACGGCTTAGAACCGGGACTTCAACGACGTTTTGAACTTCATGGAGCATATGAGATGTTTCAGAGTTGAAGTTGATATTCCGTAAGAATGCCCGGATTGAGAGATATGAAGTCTCCAATAAGTTCTATAGCTGCAAGATGGAGGAGAATAGTTCATCGGTGAGCACATACTCAAGATGTCCGGGTATTGTAATCACTTGATTCAACCGGGAGTTACTCTTCCGGATGATAGCGTCATTGATGAATTCTCCAATCACTTCCACCAAGCTACAAGAGCTTCGTGATGAACTATAATATGCAAGGGATGGATAAGACGATTCCCGAGCTCTTCGCAATGCTAAAGGCTGCGGAGGTAGAAATCAAGAAGGAGCATCAAGTGTTGATGGTTAACAAGACCACTAGTTTCAAGAAAAAGGGCAAAGGGAAGAAGAAGGGGAACTTCAAGAAGAACAGCAAACAAGTTGCTACTCAAGAGAAGAAACCCAAGTCTGGACCTAAGCCTGAAACTGAGTGCTTCTACTGCAAGCAGACTGGTCACCGGAAGCGGAACTGCCCCAAGTATTTGGCGGATAAGAAGGATGGCAAAGTGAACAAAGGTATATGTGATATACATGTTATTGATGTGTACCTTACTAGAGCTCGCAGAGCACTGGTATTTGATATCGGTTCTGCTGCTAATATTTGCAACTCAAAGCAGGGACTACGGATTGCTTAACACCGGCAAAGGACGAGGTGACGATGCGGCGTGGGAAAGCGGTTCCAAAGTCGATGTGATCGCGGTCGGCACGCTACCTCTACATCTACCTTCGGGATTAGTATTAGACCTAAATAATTGTTATTTGGTGCCGCGTTGAGCATGAACATTATATCTGGATCTTGTTTGATGCGAGACGGTTATTCATTTAAATCGAGAGAATAATGGTTGTTCTATTTATATGAGTAATATCTTTTATGGTCATGCACCCTGAAGAGTGGTCTATTTTGATGAATCTCGATAGTAGTGATACACATATTCATAGTGTTGAAGCCAAAAGATGCAGAGTTGATAATGATAGTGCAACTTATTTGTGGCACTTGCCGTTTGGGTCATATCGGTATAAAGCGCATGAAGAAACTCCATCTTGATGGACTTTTGGAACCACTTGATTATGAATCACTTGGTACTTATGAACCGTGCCTCATGGGCAAGATGACCAAAACACCGTTCTCGGTACTATGGAGAGAGCAACAGATTTGTTGGAAATCATACATATAGATGTATGTGGTCCAATGAATGTTGAGGCTCGTGGCGGATATCGTTATTTTCTCACCTTCACAGATGATTTAAGCAGATATGGGTATATCTACTTAATGAAACATAAGTCTGAAACATTTGAAAAGTTCAAATAATTTCAGAGTGAAGTTGAAAATCATCGTAACAAGAAAATAAAGTTTCTACGATCTGATCGTGGAGGAGAATATTTGAGTTACGAGTTTGGTCTACACTTAAAACAATGTGGAATAGTTTCGTAACTCACGCCACCCGGAACACCACAACGTAATGGTGTGTCCGAACGTCGTAATCGTACTTTACTTGATATGGTACGGTCTATGATGTCTCTTACAGATTTACCGCTATCGTTTTGGGGTTATGCTCTAGAGACAGCCACATTCACGTTAAATAGGGCACCGTCGAAATCCGTTGAGATGACACCTTATGAACTATGGTTTGGCAAGAAACCAAAGTTGTCGTTTCTTAAAGTTTGGGGTTGCGATGCTTATGTGAAAAAGCTTCAACCTGATAAGCTCGAACCCAAATCGGAGAAATGTGTCTTCATAGGATACCCAAAGGAGACAGTTGGGTACACCTTCAGATCTGAAGGCAAGACATTCGTTGCTAAGAATGGATCCTTTCTAGAGAAGGAGTTTCTCTCGAAAGAAGTGACTGGGAGGAAAGTAGAACTTGATGAGGTAACTGTACCTACTCCCTTGTTGGAAAATAATACATCACAGGAACCGGTTTCTGTGACATCAAAACCAACTAGTGAGGAAGTTGATGATGATGATCATAGAACTTCAGATTAAGTTAATACAGAACCATGTAGGTCGAACAGAGTAAGATCTGCACCAGAGTGGTACGGTAATCCTATTATGGAAGTCATGCTACTAGATCATGATGAACCTACGAACTATGAAGAAGCGATTGTGAGCCCAGATTCCGCAAAATGGCTTGAAGCCATGAAATCTGAGATGGGATCCATGTATGATAACAAAGTATGGACTTTGGTTGACTTGCTCGATGGTCGGCAAGCAATTGAGAATAAATGGATCTTCAAGAAGAAGACCGACGACGACGGTAATGTTATCGTCTACAAAGCTCGACTTGTTGCAAAAGGTTTTCGACAAGTTCAAGGGGTTGACTATGATGAGACCTTCTCACCCGTAGCGATGCTTAAGTCTGTCCGAATCATGTTAGCAATTGCCGATTTTATGATTATGAAATTTGGCAAATGGATGTAAAACTGCATTCCTAAATGGATTTACGGAAGAAGAGTTGTATATGATGCAACCGAAGGTTTTATCGATCCAAAGGAGCTAACAAAGTTTGCAAGCTCCAACGCTCCATTTATGGACTGGTGCAAGCCTCTCGAGTTGGAATAAATGTTTTGATAGTGTGATCAAAGCATTTGGTTTTATATGAACTTTTGGAGAAGCTTTGTATTTACAAGAAAGTGAGTGGGAGCTCAGAGCATTTCTAATATTATATGTGGATGACATATTATTGATTGGAAATGATATAGAATTTCTGGATAGCATAAAGGGATACTTGAATAAAAGTTTTTCAATGAAAGACCTCGATGAAGCTGCTTACATATTGGGCATTAAGATCTATAGAAATAGATCAAGACGCTTAATTGGACTTTCACAAAGCACATACCTTGACAAAGTTTTGAAGAAGTTCAAAATGGATCAAGCAAAGAAAGGGTTCTTGCCTGTATTGCGAGGTGTGAAGTTGAGTAAGACTCAAAGCCCGACCACTGCAGAAGATAGAGAGAAAATGAAAAGTGTTCCCTATGCTTCAGCCATAGGCTCTATCATGTATGCAATGCTGTGTACCAGATCTGATGTGTGCCTTGCTATAAGTCTAGCAGGGAGGTACCAAAGTAATCCAGGAGTGGATCACTGGACAGCGGTCAAGAACATCCTGAAATACCTGAAAAGGACTAAGGATATGTTTCTCGTATATGGAGGTGACAAAGAGCTCATCGTAAATGGTTACGTTGATGCAAGCTTTGACACTGATCCGAACGATTCTAAATCGCAAACCGGATACGTGTTTACATTAAACGGTGGAGCTGTCAGTTGGTGCAGTTCAAAGCAAAGCGTCGTGGCGGGATCTACATGTGAAGCGGAATACATAGCTGCTTCGGAAGCGACCAATGAAGGAGTCTGGATGAAGGAGTTCATATCCGATCTAGGTGTCATACCTAGTGCATCGGGTCCAATGAAAATCTTTTGTGACAATACTGGAGTGATTGCCTTAGCGAAGGAATCCAAATTTCACAAAAGAACCAAGCACATCAAGAGACGCTTCAATTCCATCCGGGATCTAGTCCAGGTGGGAGACATAGAGATTTGCAAGATACATACGGATCTGAATGTTGCAGACCCGTTGACTAAGCCTCTTCCACGAGCAAAACATGATCAACACCAAGACTCCATGGGTGTTAGAATCATTACTGTGTAATCTAGATTATTGACTCTAGTGCAAGTGGGAGACTGAAGGAAATATGCCCTAGAGGCAATAATAAAGTTATTATTTATTTCCTCATATCATGATAAATGTTTATTATTCATGCTAGAATTGTATTAACCGGAAACATAATACATGTGTGAATATATAGACAAACAGTGTGTCACTAGTATGCCTCTACTTGACTAGCTTGTTAATCAAAGATGGTTATGTTTCCTAACCATGAACAAGGAGTTGTTATTTGATTAACAAGGTCACATTATTAGTTGAATGATCTGATTGACATGACCCATTCCGTTAGCTTAGCACACGATCGTTTAGTATGTTGCTATTGCTTCCTTCATGACTTATACATGTTCCTATGACTATGAGATTATGCAACTCCTGTTTACCGGAGGAACACTTTGTGTGCTACCAAACGTCACAACGTAATCGGGTGATTATAAAGGTGCTCTCTGGTGTCTCCGAAGGTACTTGTTGAGTTGGCGATTTGAGATTAGGATTTGTCACTCCGAATGTCGGAGAGGTATCTCTGGGCCCTCTCGGTAATACACATCACTTAAGCCTTGCAAGAACTTCAACTAATGAGTTAGTTGTGAGATGATGTATTACGGAACGAGTAAAGAGACTTGCCGGTAACGAGATTGAACTAGGTATTGGATACCGACGATCGAATCTCGGGCAAGTAACATACCGATGACAAGGGGAACAACGTATGTTGTTATGCGGTCTGACCGATAAAGATCTTCGTAGAATATGTAGGAACCAATATGGGCATCCAGGTCCCGCTATTGGTTATTGACCGAGACGGTCTCGGTCATGTCTACATTGTTCTCGAACCGTAGGGTCCGCACGCTTAAGGTTTCGATGATGCTTATATTACGAGTTTATGTATTTTGATGTACCAAGGTTGTTTGGAGTCCGGATATGATCACGGACATGACGAGGAGTCTCAAATGGTCGAGACATAAAGATTGATATATTGGACGGATATATTTGGACACCGGAAAGGTTCCGGAGAAGTTTGGAGCTCCGGAGGTTACTGAACCCCGGGAGGTATATGGGCCTTATTGGGCCCATGTAGGAGGAAGGAGAAGGAACAAGGGAGGCGCGCCCCAGCCCAATCCGAATTGGGGGGGGCGGGCCCCCCCTTTCCTTTCTCCTTCCCCCTCTTCCTATTACGACTACTAGTACTACTTCCTAATACTAGTACTCTTTCCTTCCCCCTCCAAATAAGATAAGGAAAAAGGGGGGAAACCTACTTGGAGTAGGTTTCCCCCTCCCCTATGGCGCGCCCCCCTTGGGCCAGCCACCTCCTCCCTCCCTCCTTTATATACGGGGGTAGGAGGGCACCCTAGAACACACAAGTTGATCATTGAGATCGTTCCTTAGCCGTGTGCGGTGCCCCCCTCCACGATATTACACCTCGGTCATATTGTAGCGGTGCTTAGGTGAAGCCTGCGCGACAGAGAACATCAAGATCGCCACCACGCCGTCGTCTTGACGGAACTCCCCTCGAGCCTCTACCGATTGGAGATCGAGGGTGCGCCATCGAGCTGTCGCGTGTCAAGAACTCGGAGGTGCCGAGTAACGGTGCTTGGATCGGTTGGACCGGAGGACGACGACTACTTCCTCTATGTTGTGTCAACGCTTCCGCTTCGGTCTCACGAGGGTACGTAGACAACACTCTCCCCTCTCGTTGCTATGCATCACCATGATCTTGCGTGTGCGTAGGAAAATTTTAAAATTACTACGTTCCCCAACACGAGCAACACGGGAGGAAGTGGAGGGGGAAAGGGGGCATTTTTACCAGCGCCTACAGGTAGGGGACGACGCCCATGGGTGTCGTTGCCGATAGGCCGGCATAGCCAGCCACGGATTTCTCCGGTCCCGTCTCCCAACCCCCACCTCGAGAGGAGACATGGCTACGGTGCCCGGAGGCCGCCGGTAGGCCGGCATAGCCAGCCACGGATTTCTCCGGTCCCCTCTCCCAACTCCCACCTCGAGAGGAGACATGGCTATGGTGCCCGAAGGCCGCCGGAGAACAGATCTGAGACGAGGGTGACAAGAGGTTGAAGAGGAAGATGCCTTCAGATCTGATTCGGGTGCCCGAAGGCACCGCCCACCATAGCCATCGCCGTCGTCACCGCGCTGCCCGCAGGGCCGATATGGGCGGCCAGCACCCGCTGCCGCCGTTTGCTGAGGACGATGCAGCACCACCGCCCGAGCTCGCCACTATTGGGGAACGTTGCAGAAAATTAAAATTTTTCCTACGGTTTCACCAAGATCCATCTATGAGTTCATCTAAGCAACGAGTATTGGGAGAGAGATAGCATCTACATACCACTTGTAGATCGCGTGCGGAAGCTTGCAAGGTGATGATGGAGTCGTACTCGAACGTGATTCAGATCACCGATGTCCAAGTGCTGAACGGACAGCACCTCCGCGTTCAACACACGTACGGGACAAGCGATGTCTCCTCCGTCTTGATCCAGCAAGGAGGAAGGAGAGGTTGAGGAAGACAGCTCCACCGGCAAAGACGACGGCGTGGTGATGGTGGAGAAGCAAGATCTCGGCGGGGCTTCGCCAAGCGCCTACGGAGGAGGAGAAGTGTTGGGAGGGAGGGCTGCGCCTTGGAGATGGGTGCTGCAGCCCCTCCCTCCCCTTTATATAGGCCCCCACAGGCGCCGCCCTGGAGATCCAAGCTCCAAGGGGGCGGCGGCAAGGGGTGGAGTGCCCCTGCCAGGTGGGCGCCCCACCCCTAGGGTTTCAACCCTAGGCGCAGGGGTGGGCCTAGGGGTGCACCAGCCCACTATGGGCTGGTTCCTCCCACTTCAGCCCACGGGCCCTCCGGATAGGTGGCCCCACCGGTGGACCCCGGACCCTTCCGTGGTCCCAGACATTACCGAGTCCCCAAACTTTCCCGATGGCGAAATACCACTTCCTATATATTATTCTTTACCTCCGGACCATTTCAAACTCCTCGTGACGTCCGGATCTCATCCGGACTCGAACAACATTCGGTAGTCACATACTTGACTTCCTACTAACCCTAGCGCCACCGAACCTTAAGTGTGTAGACCCTACGAGTTCGGGAGACATGCGACATGACCGAGATGACTCTCGGCAATAACCAACAGCGGGTCTGGATACCCATGTTGGCTCCCACATGCTCCTCGATGATTTCATCGGTTGAACCACGATGTTGAGGATTCGATCAAACCACGTATGCAATTCCTTTGTCGGCCGATGCGTTACTTGCCCGAGACTCGATCGTCGGTATCCCAATACCTTGTTCAGGTCTCGTTATCGGCAAGTCACTTTACTCGCATCAGAATGCATGATCCTTGGCCAACACCTTTGGTCAACCTGAGCTCATTATGATGATGCATTACCGAGTGGGCCCAGAGATACCTCTCCGTCATACGGAGTGACAAATCCAGCCTCAATCCGTGTTAACCCAATGATACTTTCGGAGATACCGTAATGCACCTTTATAGTCACCCGATTCGCCAGACGTTTGATACACCCAAGGCACTCCTACGGTAACCAGGAGTTACACGATCTCATGGTCGAAGGAAGAGATACTTGACATTGGCAAAGCTTCTAGCAAACGAATTATACGATCTTTTATGCTATGCTTAGGATTGGGTCTTGTCCATCACATCATTCTCCTAATGATGTGATCCCGTTATCAACAACATCCAATGTCCATAGTCAGGAAACCATGACTATCTGTTGATCACAACGGGCTAGTCAACTAGAGGCTCACTAGGGACATATTGGGGTCTAAGTGTTCACACGTGTATTACGATTTCCGGATAATACAGTTATAGCATGAACAAAAGACAATTATCATGAACATTGAAATATAATAATACTTTTATTATTGCCTCTAGGGCATATTTCCAATAGTCTCCCACTTGCACTAGTCACCAATCTAGTTACATTGTGATGAATCGAACACCCATAGAGTTCCGGTGTTGATCATGTTTTGCACGCGAGAGAGGTTTAGTCAACGGATCTGCGACATTCAGATCCGTGTGCACTTTGCAAATCTCTATGTCTCCATCTTGAACATTTTCGCGGATGGAGTTGAAACGACGCTTGATGTGCTGGTCTTCTTGTGAAACCCGGCTCCTTGGCAAGGGCAATAGCTCCAAGTTGTCACGGAAGAGTTTGATCGGCCCCGACGCATTGGGTATGACTCCTAGGTCGGTGATGAACTCCTTCACCCAAATCGCTGCATGCGCTGCCTCCGAGGCTGCCATGTATTCCGCTTCACACGTAGATCCCGCCACGACGCTTCGCTTGCAAATGCACCAGCCATCGCTCCACCATTCAACATATACACGATCTCGGTTTGTGACTTAGAGTCATCCAGATCTGAGTCGAAGCTAAGCGCCGACGTAACCCTTCTGACGAGCTCTTCGTCTCCTCCATAAACGAAAACATGTCCTTTGTCCTTTTCGGTACTTCAGATATTCTTGACCGTTGTCCAGTGTTCCTTGCCGGGATTACTTTGGTATCTTGCAACCAAACTTACGGCAAGGTTTACATCGGTCCGGTACACAAGATGGCATACATAATAGATCCTATGGCTGAAGCATAGGGATGACACTCATCTCTTCTTTATCTTTTGTCGTGGTCGGTGATCGAGCTGAGCTCAATCTCACACCTTGTAACATAGGCAAGAACCCTTCTTGGACTGATCCATTTTGAACCTCTTCAAAATCTTATCAAGGTATGTGCTTTGTGAAAGACCTATGAGGCGTCTCGATCTATCTCTATAGATCTTGATCCCTAATATATAAGCAGCTTCTCCAAGGTCATTCATTGAAAAACACTTGTTCAAGTAGGCCTTAATGCTGTCCAGGAATTTCGTATCATTTCCCATCAAGAGTATGTCATCTACATATAATATGAGAAATGCTACAGAGCTCCCACTCACTTTCTTGTAAACGCAGGCTTCTCCATAAGTCTCATAAAACCCAAACGCTTTGATCATCTCATCAAAGCGAATGTTCCAACTCCGAGATGCTTGCACCAGTCCATAAATGGATCGCTGGAGCTTGCATACTTTGTTAGCATTCTGAGGATCGACAAAACCTTCCGGCTGCATCATATACAGCTCTTCCTTAAGATGTCCGTTAAGGAATGCCGTTTTGACGTCCATCTGCCATATCTCATAATCATAGTATGCGGCAATTGCTAACATGATTCGGACGGACTTAAGCTTCGCTACGGGAGAGAATGTCTCGTCGTAGTCAATCCCTTGAACTTATCGATAACCCTTAGCGACAAGTCGAGCTTTATAGATGGTAACATTACCATCCGCGTCCGTCTTCTTCTTAAAAATCCATTTATTTTCTATTGCTCGCCGATCATCGGGCAAGTCTGTCAAAGTCCATACTTTGTTTTCATACATGGATTCTATCTCGGATTTCATGGCTTCAAGCCATTTGTTGGAATCTGGGCCCGCCATTGCTTCTTCATAGTTCGAAGGTTCATTGTTGTCTAACAACATGATTTCCATGACAGGGTTGCCGTACCACTCTGGTGCGGAACGTGTCCTTGTGGACCTTCGAGGTTCAGTAGCTGTCGTGGGAACGACTCCGATAGTAAGAGAGGGGTAGGATAACAGAGCATGATCTATCGAGATGCATATGGGTGATACGGTGGTTTTAGCGAGTTCGGGCCTCTCACGGTGGAGATAACAACCCTACGTCTCGTGCTCCGGAGAGGCTTTGTTTATCTGAGTATATATCCGGAGATTACAATGTGTGTGTGAGAGAGAGGAACGGATCCCCATGCCTGAGCTAAGTCCTGAGACTAATGGTGAAAAGAGAGAAAGGTGGAAGAGAAGACCCCTCAAGTCTAGTGGTGGGGGGTGGCTTATATAGAGTGCGCCACCCCCTCACCTCCTATGTTACAAAGTGGGGTATGAATGCCATAATACCAGCCCGCTATTAAGCCCTCACTATTAGAAAGATGCCGACTGCTTTGTTGCCTGCTGGTCTTCGTATATCCGAGTGAGTCGTACGGTCGAGTGGTGAACAGTCATCCGAGTGGATGGTATGTTGTTTGTCCGAGTGGATAGTGTGTCTGTATGAAATTGACCTGGACCCACATGTTGTGTGGACCCCATGCTTCATGATATTTCGACCCTTCGCGGGCCTACCTCTTATGTATATCCCCAACATTAGCCCCCGAATCGATTGCGATTTTGCAGAACGAGTTGGTGTAAGACACAGTTTGGTCCGAGTGATTACAAAAATACTCGGTACATGTCGTCGCGCTTTCAGACAACCAAGGTTTAAACAAAATCTCAATGGATTCCGGCACCATGCTTCCCGACTGATCGAGGTAAGTGTCTGTGAGGAGCAACTTGGTGACATTTGTTCATCTCTCGGGAGAGGTTTAACTCGTGATCTGTGTATGGGCGTGTCATTAAATCCGTGCAACCAGATTGGCACATGGACTGCTCTCTTAGAGAGATGCCATTCTTATCCCGGAGGAACGTCAATACGAGTCGGTTTTAGATCCACACTTGTGAGTTTCACACTTTGAGTCCTAGAAGAAGGCTCAAAACAGGTCCACGGAGGAGCGTTAAACTCGCCTTATAGAATATTTTTTGGAGTGATTTGGAGCTGGGCCTGCATCGAGTAACTGATTACTCGGAATTTCTTCACGCCTGGAACGTGTCTTTTTTGTTGTTTGGCCGTCACTCGGGTTGGGCGGACCGTTCCGAGTGGATACCATTCCAGTGGGGGCATGCTGAGTGCACCCACTGGGTGTAGTCTCCGAGACTGCCGTCGACTACGGGCAGTCGGCGGGAGTCTTAGAGCCTGTCTTTTTGTTGTTGTTCATCACTCGGACTGGTCAGGCCGTACCGAGTGGAGATTACTCCAGTGGGGGCACGCTGAGTGCACCCACTGGGTGTAGTCCCCGAGACCGCCGTCAACTACGCGCAGTCGGCGGGGGTATGAGAGAACTAAAACTCTTCTTAGCTGGTACTGATCGAACTTGTTCTTCTCTGACTCGAAGGTCGAGTAATACTGGAGATGGGTTTGCATCGAGCAAAATGTTTCTTTCTGAGTTCTCCTCCAGTGGGGGCACGCTGAGTGCACCCACCGGGTGTAATCCCCAGCCTCGCCGGACTAGATGAGTCCGGCGAGGGTTTAAGTCTCTCGGTAAACCTCCATGCAGTTGGCACGGCAAATATCTTTGTCTCGAATTGAATCAATCGGATGGATGCGTAACGAGGTGGTTGTACTGAACGATGTTCGAGGAGTAAGGTCGCTGCATTTATTCAGCGATGGCGCTTCATTTTTACCCTTTGGCATGAAATGGGTATTTATCCAAGTGGACGTGCTTCACTTATAGATCTTCGGCGAACCGAGCATGTATGGTCAGAAGAATATTCTGATTTGATCAACAGTTGACCAAATGGGCGAACCCCGAGGGTGACATGGCCAATCGCCGTCGTAGCCCCGAGTGATGCTCGAAGGAGGTAAACTTGCTACAGAGTGTGATATGAGGTTTGACCATATGAGTAACTTAGCCGTTCCTGTGCTGGGGGTGTAGAGGTAAAGACATGTCCAACTGATGGTGACGCGCGAGGCGGCAGAGGGGCGATGATGTGTACAACCGAGTGACGATGCACTGAGCGGTCGAGTGGTGAAGACGCGCGCAACCGAGTGGTGACGCGCAGAGCGGTCGAGTGGTGAAGACGTGCCCAACCGAGTGGCGACGCATGGGGCGGCCGAATGGTGATGACGTGTGAAGTGGTCGAATGTAGGACTACATATCTAGCCAAGTGAAGATGCACGGGGCAGCCGAGTGGTGAAGACGTGCACAACCGAGTGGCGGCGCGCGAAGCGGCTAAGGCGAAGTCGTGTTTCACCAGACGGTGAAAAATGGTCCTCGGAGGACTTAGTCGAATGCTTTCGAAGCTTATGTAGTGACGAGTTTGGTGTAGTGTGGTTGCGACGCAACAAGACCGGCGTGACAACTGAGTCTAAGTAGGAAAGAAGATGGCGTGCAGAGCATCTGGGTGATTATAAAACTTGTCCAAGTGGCGGATCGAATGCACTTGTTGAAGTGAAGGATCTGACTGGTGATGAAGTACTCGACCACTCAGGCGAGTGTCATTTCAAATGAGGTGCAGCCCCCAAGTGTGGCGTAGCCCCCGAGCATACTACAGGCTTCGACAATGGACATGCCGGAATATGAGAAATATAGTCTTGAATGGATGATTTGCAATTCATCGAGTCGGATTTGGGTAAAGATGAGGAGAAGCTTCCGAGTGATGCTCGAAAGAGGGAAACTCACAAAAGAGTGAAGTGTGAAGTTTAATTATGAAAGGGACTTATCTGTCTCATGCCCGACGAGGTCTATATCATTGATACGATGAAGAGAATTCCATAGAGGGGTTGGCTGGACGTGTTTGAAGTCAACAGAGCGACAAGGTCAGTGTTGTGGTGCGCTAGGACCAGTATGGTGACCGAGTCCGAGCAGCGATAAAGTTGGCGCGTAGGGCCGTCGAGTGATCGCGTAACTTGTGTAAAAAATGGCACAAGTCAACACAATAATTTCTTGAGGAAATTTGATGTGTGCTGAAATGATTTGTGTGAATAACACCCATAGACACCCACTGGGAGTGCAAGGGGCTTGCTGGTTGACCAGCAAAAGTCTAAAAGAGCGAAGGATTCGTTCGCACTTGTCGAAGCGAGAGATCCTACTGAACTCGTTGGAATACTGGCTAAAATAAAATGGAAGTGTAGTGTTTCGACTGAGTTGCAGCCCCGGAGGACCGATGCAAACTCGAAATGAAGAACGACACATGGTGTTCGTAAATGATATATGCGAAAAAATGGAAGTTGGACTTGGGAGTCACATAACCAGTACTAAGCAAGTATGTGAAAATAAGCAGTCGAGCATAGAGGTACACTCGGTGGTGTGGCGTCCGAGTGAACGTGATGTGTGAATTATGGAATACTCGGGAAGACGAAAATAACAGAATGTAAAATGACTTAGCTGTCTGAAGGCGCGCGGGGCGGTCGAGTGGTGATGAGGTGACCAACCGAGTGGCGACGCGCGGGGCGGCCGAGTGGTGATGAGGTGACCAACCGATTGGCGACGCACGGGGAGGCCGAGTGCTGATGAGGTTACCAATCGATGGCGACGCGCGGGGCGGCCGAGTGGTTATGAGGTGACCAACCTGGTGGCGACGCACGGGGCGGCCGAGTGGTTATGAGGTGACCAACCTGGTGGCGACGCACGGGGCGGCCGAGTGGTTATGAGGTGACCAACCTGATGGCGACGCACGGGGCGGCCGAGTGGTTATGAGGTGACCAACCTGGTGGCGACGCACGGGGCGGCCGAGTGGTTATGAGGTGACCAACCTGGTGGCGACGCACGGGGCGGCCGAGTGGTTATGAGGTGACCAACCTGTATCGTGTTTTTAAACTTAGGCGAGTACTGGACTGCATCTAAGCCCCCGAGTGGGAGGGTTGCTCTCCACTCGGCAGGATTTTTTTTGAAACTTAGGCGAGTACTGGACTGCAGCTAAGCCTCCGAGTGGGAGGGTTGCTCTCCACTCGGTAGGATTTTTGAAACTTAGGCGAGTACTAGACTGCAGCTAAGCCCCCGAGTGGGAGGGTTGCTCTCCACTTGGTAGGATTTTTTTGAAACTTACGCGAGTACTGGACTGCAGCTAAGCCCCCGAGTGGGAGGGTTGCTCTCCACTCGGTAGGATTTTTTGAAACTTAGGCGAGTACTGGACTGCTGCTAAGCCCCCGAATGGGAGGGTTGCTCTCCACTCGGTAGGATTTTTTTGAAACTTAGGCGAGTACTGGACTGCAGCTAAGCCCCCGAGTGGGAGGGTTGCTCTCCACTCGGTAGGATTTTTTAAACTTAGGCGAGACGGATTCGCAACTAAGTCACCCACTGGGGGATTTAGAGCATATAAAAAAGAATAACAATTATTTATGAAATTGTAAAATCTGTGTCGCGGGATGACCGAGTGGTGATGAGGTGACCAACCGATTGGCGACGCCCGGAGCGGTCGAGTGGTGATAAGGTGACCAACTAATGACGACGCGCGGGGCGTCCGAGTGAAGTAGATGCGTCCTGCGGAGTGGCAAAGGCGGGACGTCCGAGTGCATAGAGGAGGACCTGTACGTCATGCATGTCCGAGTGGTGTGTCTCAGCCAGTCCGAGTGAAAAATACGCATGAGACCTGCAGATACTCAGTTCAACTGGTCCGTGAAACTCGAAGGTCATGGCCAAGCATTAATGTTAATTAGTGAGTTTTGAAAGTGCGGCAATAGTAAATGGTATTAGTAGCATGCAATGATGGCTGCATGCTTCGGTTTTGCATGCTACCAATCAAGTCCCCATTTAGTGCTGGCTGTACTTACGGCATGCATGGGCCGATGCGTTATATACGGAGTTAATGGTATGGGAGTCTAGCCGGTCCAGCAATTACGGCATGCGTTAAGGCTGCAATTACGGCATGCGTTATGTACGCAGTTAAGGGCTCGGGAGCCTAACCGATCCCGTGTACTACATGCATCCGTGAGGATGGAAGAAAATATTTTGTATGCATTGATGCATATGGATTGGTATTAATTAGAGGAGAGAGAGATTACGACCTGGTGTGGACGTCGGAGGAGAGCTCCGCTGCGGCGGGAACGGCCGGTCTGGTCGGAACCGGACGGCGGCCGAGATGTGGCGATGAGGAGGATGAGCAGCTCCGCGGTCCAGTCGCGGGCCGGCTCATCCAAGGATGAGGCCGGCGCGAGCTCTGGTGGTTGCGTTTCGCTGCCCGGGGAATCGGAGTTGGCACATGTCGGAGTCGTGCTTCGACGCGTGTGGAGCTGGGTCGAGTGCCGTCAGCTAGGCCTTGTCGCCCGAGGAGCCGGGTTGACCGGACCACCGGTCGACATGTTCAACCGCCGGGAACCAGGCCGAAGCGCGAAGCGGCTCTTGCGCGTGTGGGCGCTCGGCGATGGCATCATCGATGAGTACGCGAGATGATGACGGGCGGACGACGGCGCTTCATCGTCAGGGAGCCGAGTCACCAATCGGATCAAAGGGAGGCGTCCTTTGTATGAGCTCGTGTGCATACAGGAAAAGAACAAACCATAGTTAAATCATTGCAATGTTTGATTGTAAAGAGGACGAAGTTGAGATGAGCAACTCCCTCCTCCTTTTATTTGTACGAACGACGCGATAACCAGAGCTCTAGTGGCCAATTTCTCTGGTGCTGGTAGTTGATCCGCTGTTGAAGATTGAAGAAAAAAACCATATGCACCATGGTTCGATAGACGCCATGCCTCACGGTGGGCGCCAACTGTCGTGGGAACGACTCCGACAGTAAGAGAGGGGTAGGATAACAGAGCATGATCTATCGAGATGCATATGGGTGATACGGTGGTTTTAGCGAGTTCGGGCCTCTCACGGTGGAGATAACAACCCTACGTCTCGTGCTGCGGAGAGGCTTTGTTTATCTGAGTATATATCCGGAGATTACAATGTGTGTGTGAGAGAGAGGAACGGATCCCCATGCCTGAGCTAAGTCCTGAGACTAATGGTGAAAAGAGAGAAAGGTGGAAGAGAAGACCCCTCAAGTCTAGTGGTGGGGGGTGGCTTATATAGAGTGCGCCACCCCCTCACCTCCTATGTTACAAAGTGGGGTATGAATGCCATAATACCAGCCCGCTATTAAGCCCTCACTATTAGAAAGATGCCGACTGCTTTGTTGCCTGCTGGTCTTCGTATATCCGAGTGAGTCGTACGGTCGAGTGGTGAACAGTCATCCGAGTGGATGGTATGTTGTTTGTCCGAGTGGATAGTGTGTCTGTATGAAATTGACCTGGACCCACATGTTGTGTGGACCCCATGCTTCATGATATTTCGACCCTTCGCGGGCCTACCTGTTATGTATATCCCCAACAGTAGCAACTTGATCCGAAGTACCTTGATCATCATCATTGTTTTCCTCTTCAGCTGGCGTGGGCATCACAGGAACGGTTTCCTGCGCTGCACCACTTTCCCGTTCGAGAGGTAGTACTTCATCGAGTTCTACTTTCCTCCCACTTACTTCTTTCGAGAGAAACTCTTTTCCGAAAGCATCCGTTCTTGGCAACAAAGATCTTGCCTTCGGATCTTAAGTAGAAGGTATACCCGACAGTTTCCTTAAGGTATCCTATGAATACGCATTTTTCCGACTTGGGTTCGAGCTTTTCAGGTTGAAGTTTCTTGACATAAGCATCGCATCCCCAAACTTTTAGAAACGACAGCTTAGATTTCTTCCCAAACCATAATTCATACGGTGTCGTCTCAACGGATTTAGACGGTGCCCTATTTAAAGTGAATGTAGCTGTCTCTAGAGCGTATCCCCAAAATGATAGCGGTAAATCGGTAAGAGACATCATAGACCGCACCATATCCAATAGAGTGCGATTACGACGTTCGGACACACCGTTTCGCTAAGGTGTTCTAGGCGGCGTGAGTTGTGAAACGATTCCACATTTCCTTAAGTGTGTACCAAATTCGTGACTTAAGTATTCTCCTCCACGATCTGATCATAGGAACTTTATCTTTCGGTCACGTTGATTCTCTACCTCACTCTGAAATTCCTTGAACTTTTCAAAGGTCTCAGACTTGTGTTTCATTAAGTAGACATACCCATATCTACTCAAGTCATCAGTGAGAGTGAGAACATAACGATATCCTCCATGAGCCTCAACGCCATTGGACCGCACACATCGGTATGTATGATATCCAACAAGTTGGTTGCTCGCCCATTGTTCCGAGAACGGAGTCTTGGTCATTTGCCCATAAGGCATGGTTCGCATGTGTCAAACGATTCATAATCAAGAGACTCTAAAAGTCCATCAGCATGGAGCTTCTTCATGCGCTTGACACCAATGTGACCAAGGCGGCGAAGTACCACAAGTATGTGGGACTATCGTTATCAACTTTACATCTTTTGGCATCCACACTATGAACATGTGTTATATTACGCCGAGATTCATTAAGAATAAACCATTGACCATCGGAGCATGACCATAAAACATATCTCTCATATAAATCGAACAACCATTATTCTCAGACTTAAATGAGTAGCCATCTCAGATTAACGAGATCCAGATACAATGTTCATGCTCAAACATGGCACTAAATAACAATTATTAAGGTTCAAAACTAATCCCGTAGGTAAATGTAGAGGCAGCGTGTCGACGGCGATCACATCGACTCTGAACCATTCCCGACGCCAAGATCGTCACCTTGTCCTTCGCCATCTCCGTTTATTCCGCAGCTCCTGCCGTGAGTTACAAATATGAGCAACGGCACCGTATCAAATACCGGGAGTTACTACGAGTCTTGGTAAGGTACACATCAATTACATGTATATCAAATATACCTTTGGTGTTGCCGCCTTCTTATCCGCTAAGTATTTGGGGCAGTTCCGCTTCGGTGACCCTTCCCTTGCAATAAAAGCACTCAAGATGTCGTGCTTGGGTCCATTCTTTGACTTCTTCCCGCAACAAAGCTTACGGGCGCGGCAACATCTTTGCCATCCTTCTTGAAGTTCTTCTTACCCTTGCCCTTCTTAAACTTAGTGGTCTTATTGACCATCAACACTTGATGTTCCTTTTTGATTTCAGCCTCTGCTGACTTCAGCATTGAGAACACTTCAGGAATGGTCTTTACCATCCCCTGCATGTTGTATTTCATCATAAAACTCTTGTAGCTTGGTGGGAGCGACTGGAGGATTCTGTGTTAGATTAGACATCCACTTAGATCACAAAACTCTTCTAAGCACAAGGTTTTAGACTAAGTTCATGATAATAAAGTTCTAATCAAAATTATGAACTCCCACTTAGATTAGACATCCCTCTAGTCATCTAAGTGTTACACGATCCGAGTCGACTAGCCCGTGTCCGATCATCACGTGAGACGGACTAGTCATCGTCGGTGAACATCTTCATGTTGATCGTATCTTCCATACGACTCGTGTTCGACCTTTCGGTCTCCGTGTTCCGAGGCCATGTCTGCACATGCTAGGCTCGTCAAGTTAACCCTAAGTGTTTTCGCTGTAAAACTGTCTTACACCCGTTGTATGTGAACGTAAGAATCCATCACACCCGATCATCACGTGGTGCTTAGAAGCGACGAACTGTAGCAACGGTGCACGCTTAGGGAGAACACTTCTTGAAATTTTGTAAGGATCATCTTATTTACTACCGTCGTCCTAAGTAAACAAGATGTAAAAGCATAATAAACATCACATGCAATTATATAGTTGTGACATGATATGGCCAATATCATAAAGCTCCATTGATCTCCATCTTCGGGCTCCATGATCATCTTGTCACCGCTTGACACCATGATCTCCATCATCATGATCTCCATCATCGTGTCTTCATGAAGTTGTCACGCCAACGACTACTTCTACTTCTATGACTAACGCGTTTAGCAATGAAGTAAAGTAGTTTACATGGCGTTCTTCAATGACACGCAGGTCATACAACAAATAAAGACAACTCCTATGGCTCCTGCCGTTGTCATACTCATCGACATGCAAGTCGTGAATCCTATTACAAGAACATGATCTCATACATCACAATTCATCATTCATCACAACTTCGGCCATATCACATCAGTTGATCAATCGCTGCAAAAACAAGTTAGACGCCCTCTAATTGTTGTTGCATCTTTTACGTGGCTGCGATTGGGTTCTAGCAAGAACGCTTTTCTTACCTACGAATCACCACAACGTGATTTTGTCAACTTCTATTTACCCTTCATAAGGGCCTTGTTCATCGAATCCGCTCCAACTAAAGTGGGAGAGACAGACACCCGCCAGCCACCTTATGCAACTAGTGCATGTCGATCGGTGGAACCGGTCTCACGTAAGCGCACGTAAGGTTGGTCCGGCCGCTTCATCCCACAATACCGCTGAGCAAGAAAAGACTAGTAGAGGCAAGTAAGTTGACAAGATCAACGCCCACAACAAATTGTGTTCTACTCGTGCATTAGAGAATTACGATAGACCTAGCTCATGATGCCACTTTGGGGAACGTTGCAGAAAATTAAATTTTTCCTACGGTTTCACCAAGATCCATCTATGAGTTCATCTAAGCAACGAGTATTGGGAGAGAGATAGCATCTACATACCACTTGTAGATCGCGTGCGAAGCTTGCAAGGTGATGATGGAGTCGTACTCGACGTGATTCAGATCACCGATGTCCAAGTGCTGAACGGACAGCACCTCCGCGCTCAACACACGTCACGGGACAAGCGACGTCTCCTCCGCCTTGATCCAGCAAGGAGGAAGGAGAGGTTGAGGAAGACAGCTCCACCGGCAGACGACGGCGTGGTGATGGTGGAGAAGCAAGATCTCGGCAGTGGCTTCGCCAAGCGCCTACGGAGGAGGAGAAGTGTTGGCGAGGGAGGGCTGCGCCTTGAGATGGGTGCTGCAGCCCCTCCTCCCCCCTTTATATAGGCCCCTGGGTGCGGCCCCGAGATCCAATCTCCAAGGGGGACGGCGGCCAAGGGGTGGAGTGCCCCCAAGCCAAGTGGGCGCCCCACCCCTAGGGTTTCAACCCTAGGCGCGGGGGTGGGCCTAGGGGCGCACCAGCCCACTATGGGCTGGTTCCTCCCACTTCAGCCCACGGGCCCTCCAGATAGGTGGCCCCACCCGATGGACCCCGGACCCTTCCGGTGGTCCCAGACATTACCGGAGTCCCAAAACTTTCCCGATGGCCGAAATACCACTTCCTATATATTATTCTTTACCTCCGGACCATTCCGAAACTCCTCGTGACGTCCGGGATCTCATCCGGACTCCAAACAACATTCGGTAGTCACATACTTGACTTCCTACTAACCCTAGCGCCACCGAACCTTATGTGTAGACCCTACGGGTTCGGGAGACATGCGACATGACCGAGACGACTCTCGTGCAATAACCAACAGCGGGTCTGATACCCATGTTGGCTCCCACATGCTCCTCGATGATTTCATCGGTTGAACCACGATGTCGAGGATTCGATCAAACCCTGTATGCAATTCCTTTGTCACCGGATGCGTTATTTGCCCGAGACTCGATCGTCGGTATCCCAATACCTTGTTCGGTCTTGTTACCGCAAGTCACTTTACTGCATCGTAATGCATGATCCTTGGCCAACACCTTTGGTCAACCTGAGCTCATTATGATGATGCATTACCGAGTGGGCCCAGAGATACCTCTCCGTCATACGGAGTGACAAATCCCGCCTCGATCCGTGTCAACCCAACAGATACTTTCGAGATACCGTAATGCACCTTTATAGTCACCCGATTACGCCAGACGCTTTGATACACCCAAGGCACTCCTACAAGAATCGGGAGTTTCACGATCTCATGGTCGAAGGAAGAGATACTTGACATTGGCAAAGCTTCTAGCAAACGAACTATACGATCTTTTATGCTATGCTTAGGATTGGGTCTTGTCCATCACATCATTCTCGTAATGATGTGATCCCGTTATCAACGACATCCAATGTCCATAGTCAGGAAACCATGACTATCTGTTGATCACAACGGGCTAGTCAACTAGAGGCTCACTAGGGACATATTGGGGTCCAAGTGTTCACACGTGTATTACGATTTTCGGATAATACAGTTATAGCATGAACAAAAGACAATTATCATGAACATTGAAATATAATAATACTTTTATTATTGCCTCTAGGGCATATTTCCAACAGCCACCTCGGCTCCGAGATCCTCCACAGGGGCGGAGGGAGCCCCGGCGGCGGGCTAGGGCTTGAGCCGCCCGGGTCGCCCCAGCGGGAGCGACGCGGGGGCCTTGGGGGGGTAGGAAATTTCTATCAACCACCACATTTCATTGCTATATTATGAAAAGGACATGACTAACTTCCAGACGACCGGAAGATAGTAATAGATCCGAACGATTGTTTTTTTCCTTTTCCAACTAATCACTCACCTAATTCTACTTTTTATACTAGCTAATCGTGGTTACTCAAAAAAATACTAGCTAATCGTGTTTACGACGGAGGAATAGCATGCACGCGTGCTCACTTGGATTTCATGCATGCATACAAACTAGGAGACAAAAAAGATGATGTTAGCAAAAGATTCTTTCTATTTCAAACTTTGAAATGTTTTGTAGCTCAAACCATCGCTCCGATTCAAATTCCGTCTTCACATAAAAAATTCGTCTCGACGAGATCTTCGAAACTAGATCCCATGTTGGTATGTTTCAACGACATTTTTTTCAAGTCAAAAGTTATCACGTCTGGGCAACGTAAACTATCACGTCTACAATACGTAAATTATCATGATGTTTGCACTGAAGTTATCAGGGTATATTTCAACGTTTTTTTGTCCGGGTCAAAATTTGTCATGGTATTTGTAATTAAATTATCACGTTTGTAATATTATAGTCTAGCATCGGTGTCGTCTCTTATAAAACGGATTTTTATGGGTCGTGTCGGGCCATGCCCGTTTAGGCGTGTGTCGGGCCGTGCAGTGCCAGAGACGGCTCGTTGGCTACCTATGATAAGGTTTATTGTGCGTAAAGTACCATGTTAATTACACAAAAATTATCGAGTGTATGATTTTCAAATTTTTTGCCCTGTCAAAGGTTATTATGATGTTTGTACGTAAGTTATCAGGTATGCGGTCGAATATTATCATGTTATTTACACAAAATTATTTGGTTTACATTAAACAAACCTTAGTCAAAAGTTATCGTGGTGCTTGTACGCGAGTTATCACCTTTATTGTGCGTATATTACCATGTTATTTACAGAAGTTATCGGGGTATGTTTTTCAACAACTTTTATTTCGGGGTCAAAAAAATTACCGCGATGTTTCCACGTTAGTTATCTACTCTGTGATGCGTATATTACCATGAGAAGTTACTGGGAGTCTTTTTTTTTTGTCCCACACCATATTAAAAAAATCCCCCGGTCAAAGTTGTGAGCATACTAGTATAGAAGAAGTGGAAATAAAAAACCCATGCTGATAATGTTGTACTCCCTCCGTTTCCAACCATTTGTCTTTCTAGGCATTTCAAATGGACTACAACATACGGATGTGTATAGACATATTTTAGAGTATAGATTCACTCATTTTGCTTCGTATATAGTCACTTGTTGAAATCTCTAGAAAGACAAATATTTAGAAACGGAGGGAAATTATTCCGGCTTAGAGCAGATTATCACAAAGTTTGTCTGGCTTGCTTAACCTTTGATCTCAGATCTGTATTTGCACATCTCGAATCAACCAGTATTCTAGGGATAAAATATTTTCATGCACATTTAAAACGATATCTTTTCTGGCTAATAGAGTACTTGTTTGAACGTGTAGTAAAAAATGTCTGCCGATTAATTGTACCCCAAGTCGTGACCTTGCCTACGATCTGGTCTGTCGTAATACGTGGGTTCTCTTATTAAAAGAGTCTATCTATCTACCAGCCCCATTGAATTAGTAGCCATATAAGCTAGACATGAGCTGCATGCTGATTTAATTTGCCGCCCATATATACCATCTGCAAAGCCCTACGTCGTCGATCGTCCCCGTCCGTGGCCTGCCGCCATGACGACGTCCGTGCTCTTGTCCGCCCTGCGCGGCGCCGGCCGCCGGCAGATCACTGCCTCCACCGTTGCGGCGAGGCAGGTGACGGGTTCGCATGTCTTGAGGGTCGATGGGTTCACTCGAGTCAGGGAGAAGGCGGCCAATGGCACCGCCGTCCAGTCAAGTCCGTTCGGCGTCGGTGGTCACGACTGGCATATCACATGCTACCCGAACGGCGACACAGAGAAGGCCGAGGGCCATATCTCCCTCTATCTAATGAAGGACAGCCACGCCAAGACCGGCGACGCCGTGGCAACTTACAAGTTGAGCATACTCGACAAGGCTGGGCAGCCGTCATGCACTCTATCAGAAAAAGAACACTGCTTCAAGGGCAGTGGTCGGGGCTGGGATAAATTCATGAAACTTGACGATCTGGACGGGGAGAATTACCTCAAGGATGACTGCTTGTCCATCCTCTGCGACGTCACCGTCGACCTCGGGCTGCGCACCGATGACTATACGGGTGAGGTTGCCGTGGCGGAGCAGCTCAAGTCGGCCTCGCCCCCGTTCGACTTGCACGGCTTCGCGCTCTCGGAGGCCATCTGGAACAAGCAGGCGGCGGACGTGATGATCCACCTTGGACTTGGAGACGACGGACAGACGATCGCAGCGCACCGGTGGGTGCTGGAGGCCCGATCCCCCGTATTTAAGGCGGATCTGGCCCTCGCCTCGACAACCGGCGAGAACATTGCTGAACTACACGTTGATGGTATGGACGCCGACGTGTGCAAGGCGCTGCTCAGGTTCATCTACACCGACTCACCGCCGGCGCAGCTCGATGTAGCAACGATGATGGCAGAACGTCTCCTCGTGGCGGCAGACAGGTATGAGCTGGAGAAGCTGAAGCTCGCCTGCGAGGATGCGCTCTGCAAGAAGATCGACGCGAGCTCTGTGGCCGCCGCCCTGGCGCTGGCGGAGCGGCACCGCTGCCCGGTGCTGAAGGAGGCGTGCATGCAGTTCCTCTCTTCTCCCGGTAACCTGAAGGCCGTCATGGCGTCTGACGGTTTCGAGCAGCTCAAGACTGGTTGCCCCTCAGCCCTGCTGGAGCTCCTCGTGAAGAACATGCCAACAAATGAGCCGCCACCGATTAGTACCGGCAGCCAGCTATTTGGTTACGCCAATCACACAAAGTAACTAGAGTGATTAGGAGTTTATAATACCCATAGATATACATACATTACTGGAGCTTGGGAGGAAGTGATCAGTCAAGAGATTTAGTCTCGTTATTAGGAGATAACGGAGCTTTTGTTTTAATGTGCGTGTGTGCCTTAAGCTTTAACCATGGACAAATTTACTTTAACCATGTCAAACTTGTTGTTTTAACCTTCATGTCTACACCACCATGGACACTTGTATCGCACACCAGCATAAATTCTTTTCTAGTTGAGACGTAAGTCCTGCCCGGCCGGTAGTAGGGGCGACAGCGGGGGCGACCTATGCGTCCGACTACGGGTGCGCCGTCCGGCGCCGGCGATCGCCGGCAGGTGGGCGGTCGATTTTGGGCGTTGATGGAATCTGACGACGAGGACGCGGATGACGATGGGGAAGCACCGCCGGTGGAGTCGCCGCCATCGCCATCTCCTTCAGATCTCATTTGCGAGTTTTTCCATTCAGGGTATACCGAAGAGGAGGTGGCTACCACGGTCGATCGGGTTATACCTCCGGACGATCCGGCACGCGTTGGCCTGCACGTCGGCGAGAGGATTGAGATGATCCGACGGGTCGTTCATCGGAAGACGGCGGCAACGGCGATCCGGCCGTGGAAAGGACCTATACCTAAGGTTAGTTTACCAAAACTTACTTTGTTTGATATGATTCGACCGGAGGCTTGGGTTACAGTGAAGAGAAGAAAGAATGCGCGGCGGTCGGCCAGGCGCCAGGAACGCCGGCGCCGGTCATGGCGGCCGCGGCGACCGCGATTCAAACGACGAGGGCGGCTCGGTTGGAACAGCTGTTGTGTGCGGCTGGGCCAGCACTGCCGTTTTGGGCCCGAGTGGAATTGGGCCGGAGCTAGATGGGTATGAGGCCCATAATGCTTCTGGAGGCCAACCTGATCCGGTCGATGCCCCATGCACGGACGAAGACGTGCGTGAAACTTGTTCTGCGCCGTTGCCGTGTAGAGCTAGGGTTCGAAGGCGTGGGCTTCGCGGCTACCTGTTGTGCGGGGATCATCGCGCAAGGAGGATCCCGCCCCTGCGAGTGATGGCTGGCCGGGGTGCCGCTCCGCCACCTACTGCGAAAAACGGCGCGGTGGGGAGGGGCGGGGTGGCTCCGCCGCCGGCGGAGGGAGCGGGGCGTAGCGCCCTTGTACCACCCGGGCAGAGGCCTCCGGCGCCGGCCATGGGTGCTGCGGGACGGGGAGGGTCGGCTCCCACGCAGCAGCGCGGAGCTCCGCTTCCTCCCGGTCTGAGGCAACCGGCGGGGGTCGCCGCCCACCAGGGAGGCAGGCCTCCGGCGCCGCTGTGCATGCGGCTGGGCGAGGTGGGCTAAGGCCCTCGGCGCCGGGAGCGGCGCCGGCTGCTGCTGGACGGGGTGGTCAAAGACCACCTGCTACGGTGGTGGCGCCCGCTGTGTCTGCGGCGGCGGGTTCTGTAGGTCCCTGGCCCCCTGCGCCGGGTGTGGCTCCGGCTGGGCGTGGAGGTGTTACCCCCGGGACCGTGCAGGTGCCTTCGGGAGGTCAGCACCGTGCACCTCCACCGCATCTTGTCGCTGAAGGAAATATGCCCTAGAGGCAATAATAAAGTTATTATTTATTTCCTTATTTCATGATAAATGTTTATTATTCATGCTAGAATTGTATTAACCGGAAACATGATACATGTGTGAATACATAGACAAAACTATAGTCACTAGTATGCCTCTACTTGACTAGCTCATTAATCAAAGATGGTTATGTTTCCTGACCATAGACATGTGTTGTCATTTGATTAGTGGGATCACATCATTAGGAGAATGATGTGATTGACATGACCCATTCTGTTAGCCTAGCACTTGATCGTTTAGTATACTGCTATTGCTTTCTTCATGACTTATACAAAGTTCCTGCAACTATGAGATTGTGGAACTCCCGTTTACCGGAAGAACACTTTGTGTGCTACCAAACGTCACAACGTAACTGGGTGATTATAAAGGTGCTCTACAGGTGTTTCCGAAGGTACATGCTGGGTTGGCATAATTCGAGATTAGGATTTGTCACTCCGATTGTCGGAGAGGTATCTCTGGGCCCTCTCGGTAATACTCATCACCTAAGCCTTGCAAGCATGTAACTAATGAGTTAGTTATGAGATGACGATTCTGAACGAGTAAAGAGACTTGCCGGTGACGAGATTGAACTAGGTATTGATACCGACGATCGAATCTCGGAAAGTAACATACCGATGACAAAGGAACAACGTATGTTGTTATGCGGTTTGACCGATAAAGATCTTCGTAGAATATGTAGGAGCCAATATGGGCATCCAGGTCCCGCTATTGGTTATTGACCGAGAATAGTTCTAGGTCATGACTACATAGTTCTCGAACCCGTAGGGTCCGCACGCTTAAGGTTTCGGCGATGCTTATATTATGAGTTTATGAGTTTTGATGTACCGAAGGAGTTCGAGTCCCGGATGAGATCGGGGACATGACGAGGAGTCTCGAAATGGTCGAGACATAAAGATCGATATATTGGACGACTATATTCGGAGTTCGGAAAGGTTCCGAGTGATTCGGGTATTTTTTGGAGTACCGGAGAGTTACGTGAATTCGCCGGGAGAAGTATTGGGCCTTATTGGGCCATACGGGAAAGGGAGAGGGGCTGCCTAGGGCAGGCCGCGCGCCCCCCCAAGGCCTAGTCCGAATTGGACTAGGGAGGGCCGCACCCTCCTTCCTTCCTTCTCTCTTCCCTTCCTTGTCTCCTACTCCTACTACATTGAAGGACTCCTAGTTGGACTAGGAAAGGGGGAATCCTACTCCCGGTGGGAGTAGGACTCCCCATGGCGCGCCCCTCCTAGGGCCGGCCTCCTCCTCCATCCCTCCTTGATATACGGGCGCGGGGGGCCACCCCATAGACACACAAGTTGATCTACGGATCGTTCCTTAGCCGTGTGCGGTGCCCCCCTCCACCATAATCCACCTCGGTCATATCGTCACGGAGTTTAGGCGAAGCCCTGCGCCGGTAGTGCATCATCATCGTCACCACACCGTCGTGCTGACGGAACTCATCCCCGAAGCTTTGCTGGATCGGAGCCCGGGGATCGTCATCGAGCTGAACGTGTGCTGAACTCGGAGGTGCCGTACGTTCGGTACTTGGATCGGTCGGATCGTGAAGACGTACGACTACATCAACCGCGTTGTCATAACGCTTCCGCTTACGGTCTACGAGGGTACGTGAACGAACACTCTCCCCTCTCGTTGCTATGCCATCACCATGATATTGCATGTGCGTAGGAATTTTTTTGAAATTACTACGTTCCCCAACAGTGGCATCCGAGCCAGGTTTTATGCGTTGATGTTATATGCACGAGTAGAACACAAGTGAGTTGTGGACGATATAATTCATACTTCCTACCAGCATGTCATACTTTGGTTCAGCGGTATTGTGAGATGAAGCGGCCCGGACCGACATTACGCGTACGCTTACGCGAGACTGGTTTCACCGTTACGAGTACTCGTGCTTAAAGGTGGCTGGCGGGTGTCTGTCTCTCTCACTTTAGTTGAACCGAGTGTGGCTACGCCCGGTCCTTGTGAAGGTTAAAACGGAGTCTATTTGACAAACTATCGTTGTGGTTTTGATGCGTAGGTAAGAACGGTTCTTGCTAAGCCCGTAGCAGCCATGTAAAATTTGCAACAACAAAGTAGAGGACGTCTAACTTGTTTTTGCAGGGCATGTTGTGATGTGATATGGTCAAGACGTGATGAGATATAAGTTGCTGTATGAGATGATCATGTTTTGTTGAAGTTATCGGCAACTGGCAGAAGCCCTATGGTTGTCTCTTTGTTACATAAGATGCAAGTGCCAAATAATTGCTTTACTTTATCGCTATGCGATAGCAATAGTTGCAAGAGCAATAGTTGGCGAGACAACCATGTGATGACACATTGATATAGATCAAGATGATGAAGATCATGGTGTCGTGCCAGTGACGATAGAGATCATGATAGTACTTTGGAGATGGAGATCAAAGGCGCAAGATGATCATGGCCATATCATGTCACATATTTTGATTGCATATGATGTTTATCTATCATACATCTTATTCTTGCTTTGATTGACGGTAGCATTTTAAGATGATCTCTCACTAATTATCAAGAAGTGTTCTCCCTGAGTATGCACCATTGCGGAAGTTCTTCGTGCTAAGACACCACGTGATGATCGGGTGTGATAGGCTCTACGTTCAAATACAACGGGTGTAAAACAGTTGCACACGCGGAATACTCAGGTTATACTTGACGAGCCTAGCATATACAGATATGGCCTCGGAACACGGAGACCGAAAGGTCGAGCGTGAATCATATAGTAGATATGATCAACATAGAGATGTTCACCATTGAAACTACTCCATCTCACGTGATGATCGGACATGGTTTAGTTGATTTGGATCACGTGATCACTTAGATGACTAGAGAGATGTCTGTCTAAGTGGGAGTTCTTAAGTAATATGATTAATTGAACTTAAATTTATCATGAACTTAGTCCTGGTAGTATTTTGCAAATTATGTTGTAAGATCAATAGCTTGCGTTGTTGCTTTCATATGTTTATTTTGATATGTTCCTAGAGAAAATTGTGTTGAAAGATGTTAGTAGCAATGATGCGGATTGGATCCGTGATCTGACGTTTATCCTCATTGCTGCACAAAAGAATTATGTCCTTGATGCACCGCTAGGTGACAGACCTATTGCAATAGCAGATGTAGACGTTATGAACGTTTGGCTAGCTCAATATGATGACTACTTGATAGTTTAGTGCACCATGCTTAACGGCTTAGAATCGGGACTTCAAAGACGTTTTGAACGTCATGGACCATATGAGATGTTCCAGGAATTGAAGTTAATATTTCAAGCAAATACCCGAGTTGAGAGATATGAAGTCTCCAACAAGTTCTATAGCTAAAAGATGGAGGAGAATCGCTCAACTAGTGAGCATGTGCTCAGATTGTCTGGGTACTTCAATCGCTTGAATCAAGTGGGAGTTAATCTTCCAGATAAGATAGTGATTGACAGAATTCTCTAGTCACCATCATTAAGTTACTAGAACTTCGTGATGAACTATAGTATGCAAGGGATGACGAAAACGATTCCCGAGCTCTTCATGATGTTGAAATCGACAAAGGTAGAAATCAAGAAAGAGCATCAAGTGTTGATAATTGACAAGACCACTAGTTTCAAGAAAAGGGCAAAGGGAAAGAAAGGAAAACTTCAAGTAGAATGACAAGAAAGTTGTCACTCCCATGAAGAAACCCAAAGCTGAACCAAAGCCTGAAACTGAGTGCTTACACTGCAAAGGAAATGGTCACTGGAAGCGGAAATGCCCTGAATATTTGGTGGGTAAGAAGGATGGCAAAGTGAACAAGTGTATATTTGATATACAGGTTATTGATGTGTGCCTTACTAGTGTTTATAGTAGCCCCTCAGTATTTGATACTTGTTCGGTTGCTAAAATTAGTAATTCGAAACGGGAGTTGCAGAATAAACAGAGACTAGTTAAGGGTGAAGTGACGATGTTTGTTGGAAGTGGTTCCAAGATTGATATGATCATCATCGCACACTCCCTATACTTTCGGGATTTGTGTTAAACCTAAATAAGTGTTATTTGGTGTTTGCGTTGAGCATGAATATGATTTGATCATGTTTATTGCAATACGGTTATTCATTTAAGTTAGAGAACAATTGTTGTTCTGTTTACATGAATAAAACCTTCAATGGTCATACACCCAATGAAAATAGTTTGTTGGATCTCGATCATAGTGATACACATATTCATAATATTGAGGCCAAAAGATGCAAAGTTAATAATGATAGTGCAACTTATTTGTGGCACTGCCGTTTGGGTCATATTGGTGTAAAGCGCATGAAGAAACTCCATAAAGATGGATTTTCGGAATCACTTGGTTATGAATCATTTGATGCTTGCGAACCGTGACTTTTGGGCAAGATGACTAAAACTCTGTTCTTTGGAACAATGGAACGAGCTACTGACTTATTGGAAATAATACATACTGATGTATGAAGACCAATGAGTATGAAGGCTCGTGGCAAGTATCGTTATTTTCTGACCTTCACAAGATGATTTGAGCAGATATGGGTATATGTACTTGATGAAACATAAGTCTGAAATAGTTGAAAGGTTCAAAGAATTTCAGAGTAAAGTGGAAAATCATCGTAACAAGAAAATAAAGTTTCTGCGATCTGATCATGGAGATGAATATTTGAGTTACGAGTTTGGTCTTCAATTAAAACAATGTGGAATAGTTTCACAGCTCACGCCACCGAACACCACAACGTTATGGTGTGTCCGAACGTCAGAATCAAGACTTTATTTGATATGGTGCAATCTATGATGTCTCTTACCGATTTACCACTATCATTTTGGGGTTATGCATTAGAGACAGCTGCATTCACTTTAAATAGGGCACCATCAAAATCCATTGAGACGACGCCTTATGAACTGTGGTTTGGCGAGAAACCAAAAGTTGTCGTTTCTTAAAGTTTGGGGCTGCGATGGTTATGTGAAAAAGTTTCATCCTGATAAGCTCGAACCCAAATCGGAGAAGTGCGTCTTCATAGAATACCCAAAGGAAATAGTTGGGTACACCTTCTATCACAGATCCGAAGGCAAGATATTCGTTGCTAAAAATGGATCCTTTCTAGAGAAGGAGTTTCTCTCGAAAGAAGTGAGTGGGAGGAAAGTAGAACTTGATGAGGTAACTATACCTGTTCCCTTATTGGAAAGTAGTTCATCACAGAAATCAGTTCCTGTGACAAATACACCAATTAGTGAGGAAGCTAATGATATTGATCATGAAACTTCGATCAAGTTACTACAGAACCTCGTGGGTCTTCCAGAGTAAGATCCGCACTGAGTGGTGTAGTAATCATGTTCGAAGTCATGTTACTAGACCATGATGAACCTACGAACTATGAGGAAGCGATGATGAGCCCAAATTCATGAAATGGCTCGAGGCCATAAAATCTAAGATATGATCCATGTATGAGAACAAAGTATGGACTTTGATTGACTTGCTCGATGATCAGCAAGCCATGTTAAATGAATGGATCTTCAAGAGGAAGACGGACACTGATAGTAGTATTACTATCTACCAAGCTCGACTTGTTGCGAAAGGTTTTCAACAAGTTCAAGGTGTTGAATACGATGAGATTTTCTCACTCGTATTGATGCTTAAGTCTGTCTGAATCATGTTAGCAATTGCCACATTTTATGAAATCTGGCAAATGGATGTCAAAGTTGCATTCCTTAATGGATTTATTAAAGAAGAGTTGTATATGATGCAACCGAAGGTTTTGTCAATCCTAAAGGTGCTAACAAAATGTGCAAGCTCCAATGATCCATCTATGGACTGGTGCAAGCATCTCGAGTTGGAATATACGCTTTGATAAGTTGATCAAAGCATATAGTTTTATATGGACTTACGATGAAGCCTGTATTTACAATAAAGTGAGTGGGAGCACTACAGCCTTTCTGATTAGTATATGTGAGTGACATATTGTTGATCAGAAATGATGTAGAATTTTTCTGCAAAGCATAAAGGGGTGTTTTAAAGGAGTTCTTTAAAAAGAAAAGACCTCGGTAGAAGCTACTTACATATTGAGCATCAAGATTTATTTAGATAGATCAAGACGCTTGATAAGATTTTCAATGAGTACATACCATGGCAAGATTTTGAAATAGTTCAAAATGGAACAGTCAAAGAAAGATTTCTTGCCTGTGTTGCAAAGGTATGAAATTGAGTAAGACTCAAATCCCGACCACAAAGCAGAAAATAGAAAGAGAATGAAAAGTCATTCCCTATGCCTCACCATAGGTTCTATAAAGTATGCTATGCTATGTACCGCACCTATTGTATACCTTGCTCTGAATTTGGCAAGGAGTACAATAGTGATCTAGGAGTAGATCATCGGACATTGGTCAAGAATATCCTTAGTAAGGACTAAGGAGACGTTTCTCGATTATGGAGGTGATAAAGAGTTTGTTGTAAAAGTTACATTAGTGCAAACTTTTACACCGATCCGATGACTCTAAGTCTCAACCTGGATACATATTGAAAGTGGGAGCAATTAGCTAGAGTAGCTCCATGCAGAGCATTGTGGACATAAAATATTTGCAAAATACATACGGCTCAATGTGACAGACCCGTTGACTAAGCTTCTCTCACGAGCAAAACATGATCACACCTTAGTACTCTTTGGGTGTTAATCACATAGCGATGTGAACTAGATTATTGACTCTAGTAAACCCTTTGGATGTTGGTCACATGATGATGTGAACTATGGGTGTTAATCATATACAGATATGAATATTGGTGTTAAATCACATGGCGATGTGAACTAGATTATTGACTCTAGTGCAAGTGGGAGACTGAAGAAAATATGCCCTAGAGGCAATAATAAAGTTATTATTTATTTCCTTATTTCATGATAAATGTTTATTATTCATGCTAGAATTGTATTAACCAGAAACATGATACATGTGTTGAAGGAAATATGCCCTAGAGGCAATAATAAAGTTATTATTTATTTCCTCATATCATGATAAATGTTTATTATTCATGCTAGAATTGTATTAACCGGAAACATAATACATGTGTGAATATATAGACAAACAGAGTGTCACTAGTATGCCTCTACTTGACTAGCTTGTTAATCAAAGATGGTTAAGTTTCCTAACCATAGACAAAGGAGTTGTCATTTGATTAACAAGGTCACATCATTAGTTGAATGATCTGATTGACATGACCCATTCCATTAGCTTAGCACACGATCGCTTAGTATGTTGCTATTGCTTTTATCCATGACTTATACATGTTCCTATAACTATGAGATTATGCAACTCCGCTTACGGAGGAACACTTTGGGTACTACCAAACGTCACAACGTAATCGGGTGATTATAAAGGAGTACTACAGGTGTCTCCAAAAGCGTATGTTGGGTTGGCGATTTGAGATTAGGATTTGTCACTCCGATCGTCGGAGAGGTATCTCTGGGCCCTCTCGGTAATGCACATCACTTAAGCCTTGCAAGCATTACAACTAATGAGTTAGTTGCGAGATGATGTATTACGGAACGAGTAAAGAGACTTGCGGTAACGAGATTGAACTAGGTATTGGATACCGACGATCGAATCTCGGGCAAGTAACATACCAATGACAAAGGAACAACGATGTTGTTATGCGGTCGACCGATAAAGATCTTCGTAGAATATGTAGGAACCAATATGGGCATCCAGGTCCCGCTATTGGTTATTGACCGGAGACATGTCTCGGTCATGTCTACATTGTTCTCGAACCGTAGGGTCCGCACGCTTAAGGTTTCGATGACGGTTATATTATGAGTTTGTGTATTTTGACGTATCAAGGAGTTCGAGTCCGGATGTGATCACGGACACGACGAGGAGTCTCGGAATGGTCGAGACGTAAAGATTGATATATTGGACAGCTATGTTCGGACATCGGAAAGGTTCCGAGTGGTTTCGGATAATACCGGAGTGCCGGAGGGGTTACCGGAACCTCCCGGGGAAGTAATGGGCCTTAATGGGCCACGAGGGGAGAGAGAGGGCAGCGCCAGGAGGTGGCGCCCCCCCCCATGAGGAGTCCGAATTGGACAAGGAGGGGGGGGCGCGGCCCCCCTTTCCCTCTCCCTCTCCCTCCCCTTCCTTCCCCCTTCCTCCTTCCTAGTTGGACTAGGAAAGGGGAGTCCTACTCCCACTAGGAGGAGGACTCCCCCCCTGGCGCGCTCTCTAGGGCCGTCCGGCCCTCCCCTTGCTCCTTTATATACGGGGCAGGGGGCACCCTAAGACACACAAGTTGATCCTTGAGATCGCTCCATAGCCGTGTGCGGTGCCCCCTCCACCATATTCCACCTCGGTCATATCGTGGCGGTGCTTAGGCGAAGCCTCGCATCGGTAGAACATCAAGATCGCCACCACGCCGTCGTCTTGACGGAACTCTCTCTCCCGAGCTTTGCTGGATCGGAGCCCGAGGAGCGCCACCGAGCTGTACGTGTGTTAAGAACTCGGAGGCGCCGGAGTAACGGCGCTGGATCGGTTGGATCGTGAGGAGAACGTCGACTACTTCCTCTACGCCAGATCGCTTCCGCTTTGGTCTACAAGGGTATGTAGACAACACTCTCCCTCTCGTTGCTATGCATCACCATGATCTTGCGTGTGCGTAGGAAATTTTTGAAATTACTACGCTCCCCAACAAAGGGCATCCGAGCCTAGGTTTTATGCGTTGATGTTATATGCACGAGTAGAACACAAGTGAGTTGTGGACGATATAAGTCATACTGCCTACCAGCATGTCATACTTTGGTTCGGCGGTATTGTTGGATGAAGCGGCCCGGACCGACATTACGCGTACGCTTACGCAAGACTGGTTCTACCGACGTGCTTTGCACACAGGTGGCTGGCGGGTGTCAGTTTCTCCAACTTTAGTTGAACCGAGTGTGGCTATGCCCGGTCCTTGTGAAGGTTAAAACGGAGTCTATTTGACAAACTATCGTTGTGGTTTTGATGCGTAGGTAAGAACGGTTCTTGCTTAGCCCGTAGCAGCCACGTAAAATTTGCAACAACAAAGTAGAAGACGTCTAACTTGTTTTTGCAGGGCATGTTGTGATGTGATATGGTCAAGACGTGATATAAAGTTGTTGTATGAGATGATCATGTTTTGTTGAAGTTATCGGCAACTGGCAGAAGCCCTATGGTTGTCTCTTTGTTGCAGAAGATGCAAGTGCCAAATAATTGCTTCACTATACCGCTATGCGATAGCAATAGTTGCAAGAGCAATAGTTTGCGAGACAACCATGCGATGACACATTGATATAGATCAAGATGATGAAGATCATGGTGTCGTGCCGGTGACGATAGAGATCATGACAGTACTTTGGAGATGGAGATCAAAGGCGCAAGATGATCATGGCCATATCATGTCACATATTTTGATTGTATATGATGTTTATCTATTATACATCTTATTCTTGCTTTGATTGACGGTAGCATTTTAAGATGATCTCTCACTAAATTATCAAGAAGTGTTCTCCCTGAGTATTCACCGTTGCCAAAGTTCGTCGTGCCTGCACACCACGTGATGATCGGGTGTGATAAGCTCTCGTCCATCTACAACGGGTGCAAGCCAGTTTTGCACACGCGAATACTCAAGTTAAACTTGACGAGCCTAGCATATGCAGATATGGCCTCGGAACACGGAGACCGAAAGGTCGAGCGTGAATCATATAGTAGATATGATCAACATAAGATGTTCACCATTGAAAACTACTCCATCTCACGTGATGATCGGTTATGGTTTAGTTGATTTGGATCACATGATCACTTAGATGACTAGAGAGATGTCTGCTAAGTGGGAGTTCTTAAGTAATATGATTAATTGAACTTAAATTTATCATGAACTTAGTCCTGGTAGTATTTTGCAAATTATGTTGTAGATCAATAGCTCGCGTTGTTGCTTTCATATGTTTATTTTCATATGTTCCTAGAGAAAATTGTGTTGAAAAATGTTAGTAGCAATGATGCGGATTGGATCCGCGATCTGAGGTTTATCCTCAATGCTGCACAGAAGAATTATGTCCTTAATGCACCGCTAGGTGACAGACCTATTGCAAGGAGCGATGCGGCGTTATGAACGTTTGGCTAGCTCAATATGATGACTACTTGATAGTTTTGTGCACCATGCTTTATGGCTTAGAATCGGGACTTCAAAGATGTTTTGAACATCATGGACCATATGAGATGTTCCAGGAGTTGAAGTTAATATTTCAAGCAAATACCGAGTTAAGAGATATGAAGTCTCCAACAAGTTCTATAGCTATAAGATGGAGGATAATCGCTCAACTAGTGAGCATGTGCTCAGATTGTCAGGTACTACAATCGCTTGAATCAAGTGGGAGTTAATCTTCCGAGATAAGATAGTGATTGACAGAATTCTCTAGTCACCATCACCAAGTTAGTAGAACTTCGTGATGAACTATAGTATGCAAGGGATGATGAAAATAATTCCGAGTTTTTCATGATGATGAAATCGATGAAGGTAGAAATCAAGAAAGAACATCAAGTGTTGATGGTTAACAAGGCCACTAGTTTCAAGAAAAGGGCAAAGGGATAGAAGGAACTTCAAGAAGAACGGCAAGCAAGTTGTTGCTCAAGTGAAGAATCCCAAGTCTGGACCTAAGCACGAGACTAAGTGCTTCAATGAAAAGGGACTGGTTCTCGAAGCGAGAACTACCCCAAGTATTTGGCGGATAAGAAGGATGGCAAAATGAACAAAGGTATATTTGATATACATGTTATTGATGTGTACTTTACTAGTGTTTATAGCAACCCCTCGGTATTTGGTACTGGTTCGGTTGCTAAGAGTAGTAACTCAAACGGAGTTGCGTATAAAAGAAACTAGTTAAGGGTGAAGTGACGATGTGTGTTGAAAGTAGTTTCAAGATTGATATGATCATCATCGCACACTCCCTATACTTTCGGGATTAGTGTTGAACCTAAATAAATGTTATTTGGCGTTTGCATTAAGCATGAATATGATTTGATCATGTTTATTGCAATACGGTTGTTCATTTAAAGTTATAGAATAAATTGTTATTCTGTTTACATGAATAAAACCTTATATGGTTACACACCCAATGAAAATGGTTCATTGGATCTCGATCGTAGTGATACACATATTCATAGTATTGAAACCAAAAGATGCAAAGTTAATAATGATAGTGCAACTTATTTGTGGCACTGCCGTTTAGGTCATAATGGTGTAAAGCGCATGAAGAAACTCCATGCTGATGGGATTTTGGAATCACTTGATTATGAATCACTTGATGCTTGCGAACCATGCCTCATGGGCAAGATGACTAAGACTCCGTTCTCCGGAACAGTGGAGCGAGCAACTGACTTATTGAAAATAATACATACCGATGTATGCGATCCAATGAGTGTTAAGGCTCAGGCGGTATCGTTATTTTCGACCTTCACAGATGATTTGAGCAGATATGGGTATATCTACTTGATGAAACATAAGTCTGAAATAGTTGAAAGGTTCAAAGAATTTCAGAGTGAAGTGGAAAAATCATCGTGACAAGAAAATAAGGTTTCTACGATCTGATCGCAGAGACAAATATTTGAGTTACGAGTTTGGTCTTCAATTAAAACAATGTGGAATAGTTTCACAAATACATGCCACCTGGAACACCACATCATAATGGTGTGTCCGAACGTCATAACCGTACTTTATTGGATATAGTACAATCTATGATGTTTCTTACCGATTTACAAATATCATTTTGGGATCATGCATTAGAGACAGCTGCATTCACGTTAAATAGGGCACCATCTAAATCCGTTGAGATGACACTATATGAACTGTGGTTTAGCAAGAAACCAAAGTTGTCATTTCTTAAAGTTTGGGGCTGCGATGCTTATGTGAAAAAGTTTCATCCTGATAAGCTCGAACCCAAATCGGAGAAGTGCGTCTTCATATAATACCCAAAGGAAATTGTTGGGTACACCTTCTATCACAGATCCGAAGGCAAGATATTCGTTGCTAAAAATGGATCCTTTCTAGAGAAGGAGTTTCACTCGAAAGAAGTGAGCGGGAGGAAAGTAGAACTTGATGAGGTAATTGTACCTTCTCCCTTATTGGAAAGTAGTTCATCACAGAAATCTGTTTCGTGACTCCTACACCAATTAGTGAGGAAGCTAATGATGATGATCATGTAACTTCAGATCAAGTTACTACCGAATCTCGTAGGTAAACCAGAGTGAGATCCGCACTGAGTGGTACGGTAATCCTGTTCGAAGTCATGTAACTAGACCATGATGAACCTACGAACTATGAGGAAGCGATGATGAGCCCAGATTCGCGAAATGGCTTGAGGCCATGAAATCTGAGATGAGATCCATGTATGAGAACAAAGTGTGGACTTTGGTGGAGTTGCTCGATGATCGGCAAGCCATAGAAAATAAATGGATCTTCAAGAGGAAGACGGACGCTGATAGTAGTGTTACCATCTACAAAGCTAGACTTGTCGAAAAAGGTTTTGACAAAGTTCAAGATGTTGAATACAATGAGATTTTCTCACTCGTGACGATGCTTAAAAGTCTGTCCGAATCATGTTAGCAATTGCCGCATTTTATGAAATCGGCAAATGGATAAACAAAACTGCATTCCTTAATGGAGTTATTAAAGAAGAGTTGTATGTGATGCAACCAAGAGGTTTTGTCGATCCTAAAGGTGTTAACAAAATGTGCATCTATGGACTGGTGCAAGCATCTCGAATTGGAATATACGCTTTGATAAGTTGATCAAAGCATATAGTTTATACAGACTTGCAAAGAAGCCTGATTTACTAGAAAGTGAGTGGGAGCACTACAGCATTTCTGATAAGTATATGTGAATGACATATTGTAGATCGGAAATAATGTAGAATTATTCTGCAAAGCATAAGGAGTGTTTAAAAGGAGTTTTTCAAAGAAACACCTCGGTGAAGCTGCTTACATATTGAGCATTAAGATCTACAGAGATAGCTCAAGACGCTTGATAAGTTTTTTCAATGAGTACATACCTTGACAAGTTGAAGTAGTTCAAAATGGAACAGTCAAAGAAAGAGTTCTTGCCTGTGTTACAAGGTGTGAAATTGAGTAAGACTCAAAACCCGACCACGGCAGAAGATAGAAAGAGAATGAAAGTCATTCCCTATGCCTTGGCCATAGGTTCTATAAAGTATGCCGCTGTGTACCAGATCTATTGTATACCCTGCACCGAGTTTGGCAAGGAGTACAATAGTGATCTAGGAGTAGATCATCGACAACGGTCAAAATTATCCTTAGTGGAATAAGGATATGTTTCTCGATTATGGAAGTGACAAAAGGTTCGTCAGAAGGGTTACATCGATGCAAGTTTTGACACCGATCCGGATGATTCTAAGTCTCGATCTAGATACATATTGAAAGTGGGAGCAATTAGCTAGAGTAGCTCCGTGCAGAGCATTGTAGACATAGAAAATTGCAAAATACATAACGGATCTGAATGTGAAAGACCCGTTGACTAAGATTCTCTCACAAGCAAAACATGATCACACCTTAGTAATCTTTGAGTGTTAATCACATAGCAATGTGAACTAGATAACTGAATCTAGTAAACCCTTTGGATGTTGGTCACATGGCGATGTGAACTATGGGTGTTAATCACATGATGATGTGAACTATCGATGTGAATCACATGGTGATGTGATCTAGATTATTGACTCTAGTGCAAGTGGGAGACTGAAGGAAATATGCCCTAGAGGCAATAATAAAGTTATTATTTATTTCCTCATATCATGATAAATGTTTATTATTCATGCTAGAATTGTATTAACCGGAAACATAATAAATGTGTGAATATATAGACAAACAGAGTGTCACTAGTATGCCTCTACTTGACTAGCTTGTTAATCAAAGATGGTTAAGTTTCCTAACCATAGACAAAGGAGTTGTCATTTGATTAACAAGGTCTCATCCTTAGTTGAATGATCTGATTGACATGACCCATTCCATTAGCTTAGCACACGATCGTTCAGTATGTTGCTACTGCTTTTATCCATGACTTATACATGTTCCTATAACTATGAGATTATGCAACTCCGCTTACGGAGGAACACTTTGGGTACTACCAAATGTCACAACGTAATCGGGTGATTATAAAGGAGTACTACAGTGTCTCCAAAAGCAGATGTTGGGTTGGCGATTTGAGATTAGGATTTGTCACTCCGATCGTCGGAGAGGTATCTCTGGGCCCTCTCGGTAATGCACATCACTTAAGCCTTGCAAGCATTACAACTAATGAGTTAGTTGCGAGATGATGTATTACGGAACGAGTAAAGAGACTTGTCGGTAACGAGATTGAACTAGGTATTGGATATCGATGATCGAATCTCGGGCAAGTAACATACCGATGACAAAGGGAACAACGTATGTTGTTATGCAGTCTGACCGATAAAGATCTTCGTAGAATATGTAGGAACCAATATGGGCATCCAGGTCCCGCTATTGGTTATTGACCGGAGACATGTCTCGGTCATGTCTACATTGTTCTCGAACCGTAGGGTCCGCACGCTTAAGGTTTCGATGACGGTTATATTATGAGTTTGTGTATTTTGATGTACCGAAGGAGTTCGGAGTCCCGGATGTGATCACGGACACGATGAGGAGTCTCGGAATGGTCGAGACGTAAAGATTGATATATTGGACAGCTATGTTCGGACATCGGAAAGGTTCCGAGTGGTTTCGGATAATACCGGAGTGCCGAGGGTTACGGAACCCCGGGAAGTAATGGGCCTTAATGGGCCACGAGGGAGAGAGAGGGCTGCGCCAGGAGGTGGCACGCGCCCCATGAGGAGTCCGACTGGACAAGGAGGGGCGCGCCCCTTCCCTCTCCTCTCCTCTCCTTCCTTCCCCTTCCTCCTTCCTAGTTGGACTAGGAAAGGGAGTCCTACTCCCACTAGGAGGAGGACTCCCCCCTTGGCGCGCTCTCTAGGGCCGGCCGCCCTCCCCTTGCTCCTTTATATACGGGGGCAGGGGGGCACCCTAAGACACACAAGTTGATCCTTGAGATCGTTCCATAGCCGTGTGCGGTGCCCCCCTCCACCATATTCCACCTCGGTCATATCGTAGCGGTGCTTAGGCGAAGCCCTGCGTTGGGAGAACATCAAGATCGTCACCACGCCGTCGTGCTGACGGAACTCTCTCTCCCTGGAGCTTTGCTGGATCGGAGCCCGAGGAGCGTCACCGAGCTGTACGTGTGTTAAGAACTCGGAGGCGCCGGAGTAACGGCGCTGGGATCGGTTGGATCGTGAGGAGAACGTATGACTACTTCCTCTATGTTGTGATCGCTTCCGCTTCGGTCTACAAGGGTATGTAGACAACACTCTCCCCTCTCGTTGCTATGCATCACCATGATCTTGCGTGTGCGTAGGAATTTTTTTGAAATTACTACGTTCCCCAACATGTGTGAATACATAGACAAAACTATAGTCACTAGTATGCCTCTACTTGACTAGCTCATTAATCAAAGATGGTTATGTTTCCTGACCATAGACATGTGTTGTCATTTGATTAGTGGGATCACATCATTAGGAGAATGATGTGATTGACATGACCCATTCTCATTAGCCTAGCACTTGATCGCTTAGTATACTGCTATTGCTTTCTTCATGACTTATACAAAGTTCCTGCAACTATGAGATTGTGCAACTCCGTTTACGGAAGAACACTTTGTGTGCTACCAAACGTCACAACGAATCGGGTGATTATAAAGGTGCTCTACAGGTGTTTCCGAAGGTACATGTTGGGTTGGCATAATTCGAGATTAGGATTTGTCACTCCGATTGTCGGAGAGGTATCTCTGGGCCCTCTCGGTAATACTCATCACCTAAGCCTTGCAAGCATGTAACTAATGAGTTAGTTATGAGATGACGTATTACAGAACGAGTAAAGAGACTTGCCGGTGACGAGATTGAACTAGGTATTGGATACCGACGATCGAATTTCGGGCAAGTAACATACCGATGACAAAGGGAACAACGTATGTTGTTATGCGGTTTGACCGATAAAGATCTTCGTAGAATATGTAGGAGCCAATATGGGCATCCAGGTCCCGCTATTGGTTATTGACCGAGAATAGTTCTAGGTCATGTCTACATAGTTCTCGAACCCATAGGGTCCGCACGCTTAAGGTTTCGATGACAGTTATATTATGAGTTTATGAGTTTTGATGTACCGAAGGAGTTCGGAGTCCCGGATGAGATCGGGGACATGACGAGGAGTCTCGAAATGGTCGAGACGTAAAGATCGATATATTGGACGACTATATTCGGAGTTCGGAAAGGTTCCGAGTGATTCGGGTATTTTTCGGAGTACCGGAGAGTTACGGGAATTCGCCGGGGAGAAGTATTGGGCCTTATTGGGCCCTGCGGGAAAGAGAGAGGGGCTGCCTAGGGTAGGCCGCGCCCCCAAGGCCTAGTCCGAATTGGACTAGGGGGAGGGGCCGCACCCCCTCCTTCCTTCCCTTCTCTCTTCCCCTTCCTTGTCTCCTACTCCTACTACATGGAAGGACCCCTAGTTGGACTAGGAAAGGGGGAATCCTACTCCCGGTGGGAGTAGGACTCCCCATGGTGCGCCCCTCCTAGGGCCGGCCTCCTCCTCCCTCCCTCCTTTATATACAGGGGCAGGGGGCACCCCATAGACACACAAGTAGATCTACGGATCGTTCCTTAGCCGTGTGCGGTGCCCCCCTCCACCATATTCCACCTCGGTAATATCGTCACGGAGTTTAGGCGAAGCCCTGCGCCGGTAGAACATCATCATCGTCACCACGCCGTCGTGCTGACGGAACTCATCCCCGACGCTTTGCTGGATCGGAGCCCGGGGATCATCATCGAGCTGAACGTGTGCTGAACTCGGAGGTGTCGTATGTTCGGTACTTGGATCGGTCGGATCGTGAAAACGTACGACTACATCAACCGCGTTGTCATAACGCTTCCGCTTACGGTCTACGAAGGTACGTGGACGAACACTCTCCCCTCTCGTTGCTATGCCATCACCATGATATTGCATGTGCGTAGGAAATTTTTTGAAATTACTACGTTCCCCAACAGTCGCAAGGCCGGCGCAGAACCGCATGGGGCAGACGCAGACTCAGGCGGGGCAGACTAATAATAGCAGAGGTTCAAATGATCCACCCCGAGGCCAGTGGGGGGATGACGGTATGATGCATATGGTGTTGGTCAGCATCGAGGATCCTCTTCCACGGGAGGAGGCCGTGGATATGCGTGGCAGAGTGACGGGTCTGCGGAGAGACCGTTTCTCGGCCCGGCTGGAGGTTTTGTTGAGGGGGCCTCAGGACCGGATCATCGACAAAGAGGTGGTAATCGTGGCTATCGTGGCCGGGGCGGGGGCCATGGGAGGTTTCGCCGACCGCCTCCGCCTAGGGTAGCAGACCCTACGGTATCGGCAATGGAGACTGACCATGTTCCCTCTGAGCTACCACCCCAGGCGATGGAGGTGGTGAATGCATTGGCCGTTGTTGACGTTCCTGAGACTGGGATGGGGACTGAGGTCGCTGATAGGGCCGATGCTGAGAGGGCGTCCAAATATGCGCACAAGAAAGAGATGATGCTTTGTTATCGGTGTGGGGAGAAAGGTCACTTCATTGCTGAATGCGTGGCTCAGCTATGTGAGTCTTGTGGCAAGCCAGCGCATACCTCGGGGGAGTGCCCTCTTTTGCGGGAGCAGATTCCAGCTCTTACAGTGTATGGAGTATATTGTGCTGAGCTGATGTTTTTTGAGTCCGCGGCTGCGAGAGAGATTCCAGTTGATACTCAGAGCCTCACTACTGGATTGGTGAAGGTCACCCAGGGAGATGTCTCTCAGGCTCAGATTTTGCAGAGGCTTCAGGAGTTGGCTCCAGGTGATTTTCAATGGGACCTTGTTTTCATTGAAGAACGAGTGTTCAGAGTTGACTTTCCATCGATTGAGGACTTGCAGCGTTTGCTGAGCTTTGGGATGTGTAAGGTGCCAGGCACTAATTGTATTTTGGAGTTTCAGGAGTGGAAGAAAGTAGAGCCTAAGGGGAAGCCTCTCACTCAGGTGTGGTTACGTTTTTCTGGGGCACCATCTAAGGCCCTGACAGATGTTCGCGTTGTGGCTAGTCTGGGTATCATGGTTGGTAAAACGGAAAAGGTTGATATGGCATTCACTCGGGCCCAGGGGGTGGCCAGATTGCGAGTCAGTGTTTTGGACATAGAGTTCGTCCCGGACGTGGTCAATTGGACTTATAGGGGAGAGGTGTTCCCCCTTGAGATTGAGTTTGAGGACGCCGAGTTGTTTGCTGAGGTGGTTACTGGTACTGATGTGGATATGCACGAGGGGGACGATAATGCTGGTGCTAGGAGGGAACCGACTGATGAGGCTGGACAGGAGTCCAATGGATCGGGACCAATGACTCAGGGGCCCGAGACTGGATCCGGGGTTGAGCCGACCCCTGCTTCGTCTGTGCCTAAGAGCACATTACGGTTTGGATCTTTTCAGCCTGCGTCTGCTCCTCCTAGGCTTTGGAGCGATCGGGTGGACTCTGATGATGCTTTCGAGCGCTCGCTTCCGGTGTTGGACTTTGGATCGGCTGTCCGTCCTAAGGACGGAGGCCGTGGTACGGGCTTGTCCGAGTCGACCTTGGGGAGGAGAGGCGATGTGGAGCCTCAGGTGGTTCCGTTGCCCCTAGGGTCCTCGGTGCCTTCGTGCGGCCGGACAGAGGTGGACTTGGTGGCTTCACCTAGGGGGGGTGTCGGGGCAGGCGGCCACGACTTCCTCTCCTACTTTGTCACTGGTGTTGGCGGCTTCGTCGCCGTTGGCCGGCCGTGGAGGATCCTGTTTGGGACAGGTGGCCCCGGACGTGCTCTGTCTTGGGAGCTCGCTCACTGCTGTAGTGCCGGCGCGCTAAGCGGCGTCGGGGCAGGTGGCCCCGCCCTCCGCATGTCTGGCTGTCGGGACGGCGGCGCTCTCGGGTTTGAGGGTGATGGCGGGGGGGACTAGGGCAGGCGGCCTCGGCACCCACTTCCCCCGGCCTTCCTCCCATCCTCCGGAGGACTCCTTCGCCCCTACCTCCTCCGAGTACCGCTACTCGGGAGGAGGTCATTGCTTTCGGAGGGATTCCAGACCCGGTCTCCGAGGTGAGACGGATGAGCTCTCGTCCCCATGACCTTCCGGAGGTTGATGATATGCAGCAACGGTGCGCTATGAGGGCGGCCAAGCTTCGTGACATCAAGGTCACAACCGGTATGTTAGTCAACTTATCCAATTCTATTTTGCATTTTTCTAAGGATGAGATTATTAATAATGCAAACCAAGTAGGGGTTTCGCTTGGGAATAACAATTCTGAAATTACAAACTCAGTTAACGATCTCCTAGATTTGGAAGCGGAACGTGCTTTAGAAACCACGGCAGTAAGACCTATGAATGATGCTGAGATTGATGCGTTGGGGGTAAGAGTGCTTGACCATTTTTGTGCGGATCTTGTTCCTCCAACTGCTGAGTCCGAGGAGGAGGAACTTAGTGTGGATGATGTAGTGATTCCACCACCAGAGCCCGGTTATGAGGACCGGACGGCGGTCAATAATATTCCAAAACGTAAGTGGAAGCAGAAGGTGTACCCCGCATCCGCGGTACGTAGGAGCGCTAGGATTCGTACGGCCAAAAAATTCTATGATGACCTATGAAAAGAATATTCTGGAATAGCAGAGGTCTCAAGGACTTGGCTAAACGAAGGTTTCTCGCTGAGGCGTATTTAGAGCACCGATTAGATTTCATTGCCCTCTCTAAAACTGGTCGGGACAATTTTGCGCCACAGTTTCTTAGCACGCTTTCGGGAGGTGTAGATTTCGATTGGCATTGCCTTCCTCCAAGAGGGAGATCAGGTGGCATCTTGCTTGGTGTGAGGTGTGATTCCCTTGAAGTACGTAGCATTGTGATGGGTGACTTCACGGTCAAATTTCGGGTTAGGTCTAAAGCAGATGGGTTTAACTGGGTTCTGGTGGCGGTGTATGGGCCCGCACAACCTGAGCTTAAACCGGAATTTCTGGCTGACCTGGTTCGTATTTGCGGGTCTGAGCAACTCCCAATTTTGGTTGGGGGGACTTTAACATCATTCGGAGGAGAGAGGAAAAGAATAACGATAACTTTGACGGAAGATGGTCTTTTATGTTTAACACCATCATTGAGAGTTTGGATCTGAGAGAGATCGAGCTTTCTGGTCGACAGTTTACCTGGGCCAACTCTTTACCGAATCCGACGTATGAGAAGTTGGATCGGGTACTAGCAAGTGCCGAGTGGGAACAGAAGTTCCCTCTCGTGACAGTTCAGGCTCTCACGCGCGGGATCTCGGACCACACGCCTTTGTTCGTAGACTCAGGCGAGCCCAGACATGTGGGAAACAAAAATACCTTCTCCTTCGAAATGGCGTGGTTTGAACGAGAAGGTTTCCTAGATCTCGTAGCCAGGGAGTGGGCTACAGACGCAGGGGGCAGATCGTCTGTCGAGAGATGGCAGAATAAGATCAGGCATTTGAGGAGTTTTCTCCGGGGATGGGCTAAGCACCTTAGTGGAGCTTATAAGATTGAGAAGGACAGACTTCTTGCTCTTGTACAATCCCTAGATATTAAAGCTAAATCAACGATTTTGCAACCTGCTGAATTGCATTTTAAGCTCGATGCGGAGAAGAGGTTGAAGGAACTGCTCCGCGAAGAAGAGTTGAAGTGGGCGTTGAGAGCTAAGGTTCGCAAAGTGATCCAGGGGGATGCGAACACTCAATTCTTTCATCTCATTGCTAATGGCAAACACAGAAAGAAGAGAATTTTCCAACTTGAGCAAGACGAAGGCACAATTGTTGGTCATGATAATCTGAAACTGTACATCACCGAGTATTACAAGCAGTTATTTGGACCTCCGGAGGATAGTGCTGTGTCCCTCGATGAGTCCAGGAATGAGGATGTGCCTCAACTAACTGCTGCTGATAATGCTATTTTGGTTGCTCTGTTTACGGAAAAGGAGGTTTTTGATGCCATCTCACAGATGGAGAACAATAAGGCTCCCGGGCCTGATGGGTTTCCGGCGGAGTTCTATAAAAAATGCTGGCATATTATTAAGGGGGATCTATTACCTATGTTCCATGATCTTTTTTCTGGACGGCTTCAACTTTTTCACTTAAATTTTGGAACAATAACACTACTACCAAAGAAGACCGATGCTCTGAGGATTGAGCAGTTCAGGCCTATATGCCTTTTGAATGTTAGTTTCAAAAAATTTACCAAGGTGGGGACCAATAGGCTCACACAGATTGCGCATTCTATGGTGCAGCAGTCCCAGACAGCTTTCATGCCGGATAGAAACATCCTGGAGGGGGTGGTGGTCTTGCATGAAACGCTCCATGAAATCCATTCGAAGAAACTAGATGGAGTTATCTTTAAAGTGGATTTCGAGAAAGCGTATGATAAAGTTAAGTGGCCTTTCCTACAACAAGCATTGAGTATGAAAGGTTTCAACGAGGTCTGGAGAAGCCAGGTTGAATCTTATACGCAAAAGGGGAGTGTTGGAATTAAAGTGAATGACGACATCGGTCATTACTTCCAGACACACAAGGGCCTACGGCAAGGGGATCCGATGTCCCCTATTTTGTTCAACATTGTTGTGGACATGTTGGCAATTTTTTTAGGAAGAGCCAAGGAGGCTGGCCAAGTGGGAGGCTTGGTGCCTCATTTAGTGGATGGAGGAATTTCCATTCTTCAGTACGCTGATGATACTATCATCTTTATGGAGCATGACTTGGTAAAAGCAAGAAATATGAAGCTGCTGCTATGTTTGTTTGAACAATTGAGTGGGCTCAAAATTAATTTCCATAAAAGCGAATTGTTCTGCTTTGGTAGAGCCAAGGAGGAACAAGAGGCCTACAAACAATTGTTTGGGTGTGGTTTGGGGGAGTTGCCATTCACATACTTAGGAATTCCTATCCACCATCGTAGGCTTACGAACAACGAATGGAAGTGTATTGAGGATCGATTCGAAAAGAAACTAAGTTGCTGGAAGGGTAAGCTCATGTCCTATGGAGGCCGTTTAATTCTTATTAATTCAGTTCTCACGAGCATGCCTATGTTTCTTTTGTCTTTTTTCGAAGTCCCAGTTGGTGTAAGGAAAAGACTGGACTTCTATCGATCGTGTTTCTTTTGGCTGGGACATGAGCTAAAAAAAATACCGTTTAGCAAAGTGGGATATCATCTGTAGACCGAAAGACCAAGGGGGTCTCGGGATTGAGAATCTTGAAGTTAAGAACAGATGCCTTCTCAGTAAGTGGTTGTGGAAGTTATCTGCCGGAACTGACGCCACTTGGGCACAAATCCTTCGTAATAAGTATCTTCAAACCAAAACGTTGTCTCAGGTCACGGTAAGACCAACTGATTCACCCTTTTGGAAAGGGCTTATGAAAGTTAAGCTTTCATTGTTTCAGAGGACAAAGTATATTGTTGGTAATGTTGCCACCACGAGATTCTGGGAGGATACTTGGCTCGGAGGTGCGCCCCTTGCAATCCAGTACCCGTCGTTATATCGTATTGTCCAACGACGCGAGGCTTTTGTTGCAATGGTCTTTCATTCGATCCCCCTTAATATACAATTTAGAAGGCCGTTAGTGGGCAATCGTTGAGAGGATTGGCTACATCTAGTTAGGAGACTGATGAATGTCCAACTTTCACAACAACCCGATAAATTACGCTGGAATCTCACTAGGTCGGGTGAATTTACAGTTAAATCAATGTATGTTGATGTCATCAATTCGAGCTCGATTCCTAGCTCCAAGCATGTGTGGGATGTCAAAGTTCCTTTGAAGATCAAAGTGTTTATGTGGTTTCTACACAAACAAATTATCTTAACAAAGGACAATTTGACAAAGCGTAATTGGACAGGGCCTACTAGGTGTAGTTTCTGTGATCGGGGTGAAACAATTAAACATCTTTTTTTTGATTGCCCACTAGCTAGAATTCTATGGACGACTATCCATATTGCTTTCAATATTCCTCCACCGAATTTGGTTAACATGTTATTTGGAACATGGCTAAACAGGGTAGAGCCCGGGTTAGCAAGACATATTCGCGTGGGGGTGTGCGCCTTAGTGTGGGCGCTTTGGAATTGCAGAAATGATCTGGTCTTTAACAGAACAACAAACATTCATTTTTTGCAGGTTATCTTCAGAGCTACGGCGCTAGTCCGTTCCTGGTCGCTACTCACTCCGACAGAGGCCAGGGAGCGTTTGGTTACTGGATCTACCCGATGGGAGACGGTAGCTCGGGATATCTTCAACCGGTTTGGATGGCGGTCATGTAATAGGATAGGCAATTAGTTTACCTGTCTATTTTCGAGCCAACCGGTTGTGGTTTATCTTTTTTGGCTAGCTTGTGTATCTAGCCTTTTGGTTCTGTGTGAGCCGTTATCTCTTTTTTTCTGTTATTGCGGAGACTTTGAGACATTGTTGAACCTTTTCATCACATTGCATACAAAAACCTTTCGAGTATTCCACATTTTTTGTTTCCAAATTTCATGTCTCTTTTATATGAAACAAATGGCAAACTTAAGTTCAAACACAGTTTTGGTAAGTTTTCTTGCACCGACAAATCTTAGAACATATTTTTGTGAAGTTTTTAAGTTCTGATGGCAGCTTACTTTGGGTTTTGGGATTTTTTTTTGTTTATAATGCAGCATAGCACAAACTGCGTGACATTCTTTTTGTTTCGACCTGATGGGCAAGCAGTATTAGGGTGCAACCTATTTGTTGTTCGGGACTCGTTCCCAGGTGATCGCTCCACGGAATGTTTGGTTCGATATAGGAGGCTAGGAGCCCACATCGAACGTTCCCGAGATATCCGGGTCCAAAAGTTTTATGAAAACATATGTCATATTTTTCGGTCATTTTTACTCTGCATATAATATTTTTTTGAAGTCAAACTTTGTAAATTTGATCATATTTATTATATAATAAAGATCAACATCTCACCAATACTAAAAGTATATAATATGAAAATTAAATTCATGGCGCATCTAATGATATTGATTTGCTATTGTGAATGTTGATATTTTTTCATAAAGTTGTTCAAACTTTAGAAAATTTGACTTTAGACAAGTCTTATATGCGGAGTAAAAAAGGCCGGAGGGAGTACAGCCGAGGGAAATTGCATTTGAGTCATTTATCTCCAACCCATCTATCTCCTCAAAATATTATATACTCCCTCCGTTCCTAAATATTTGTCTTTCTAGTATTTCAACAAGTCACTACATACGGAGCAAAATGAGTGAATCTACATTCTAAAATATGTCTATATGCATCCGTTTGTGGTACCCATTTGAAATACCTAGAAAGACAAGTACTCCCTCCGTCCCGAAATACTCGTCGGATAAATGTATAAAAATGAATGTATCTAGAACTAAAATATATCTAGATACATCCATTCCTCCGACGAGTATTTCCGGACGGAGGGAGTATTTAGGAACGGAGGGAGTATTTTTTATGAAGGGAGTACTACATATAATAACCAACTAAATATGCGTTTGAAGAGAAAATCTGTTTTGCGGAAATAATTTTATCGAGACTCTTAAAGGAAACAATCTGCTAATGGATTGCAACCGTAGAGGTAGCCATATAAGACACGCGCATGCCGATTTAATACGCCGTACAAAGCAACTTGCGATCTGCAAAGCCGTCGGCGGTCGTCTCTTTCGTCCAACGTCATGTCAACGTCCGGGCTCTTGTCCGCAATGCGCGCCGCCGGCCGGCAGCAGATCACCGCCTCTTCCCTCCGCGCGAGGCAGGTGACGGGCTCCCATGTCTTCACGATCCACGAGTTCGGGAAAGTCAGGGAGAAGGTGGCCAACGGCACCGCCGTCCTGTCAACCCCGTTCCGCGTCGGCGGCCACGACTGGCGTATCAAGTGCTACCCGAACGGCGAGACTGAGAAGGCCGAGGGTCATATCTCCCTTTTTCTGAATCATGGCAGCCACGGCAAGACCGGCGATGCCATGGCAAAGTTCAATATAAGCATACTCGACAAGGCCTGGAAGCCGTCGTACACGGAAACACTAAAAGAACGCTGCTTCACGGGCGGCGGTTGGGGTTGGGACAAATTCATGAAACATGAGGACCTTGACAAGGAGAAGCACCTCAAGGACGACTGCTTGTCCGTACTCTGCGACGTGACCATCGATCTCGGGCTGCGCGCCGATGACTACACCGATGAGGCTGCAGCAGTGGACGGGCACAAGTCGGCGCCGCCGCATTCGCCACCGTTCGACTTGTGCGGGGTCGCACTCGCGGAGGCACTCTGGAACACGTGGGCGGCGGACGTGATGATCCACCTCGGCGACGGGCAGACGATCCCGGCGCACCGGTGGGTGCTGGAGGCCCGATCCCCGGTCTTCAAGGCGGATCTCACCCTCGCCTCCACAACCGGCGAGAACATTGCTGAGCTACGCATCGATGGCATGGACGCCGAGGTCTGCAAGGAGTTGCTTCAGTTCATCTACACGGACTCGCCGCCTCAGCAGATTGAGGTGGTGGTGGCGGAGGGGCTCCTTGCCGCGGCGGATAGGTATGAGCTGGAGAAGCTGAAGCTCGTCTGCGAGGAAGCTCTGTGCAAGATCATTGACACAAGATCCGTAGCCGCTACCCTGGCGCTGGCGGAGCAGCACAGCTGCCCGGTGCTGAGGGAGGCGTGCATGCAGTTCCTCTCATCTCCCGGTAATCTAAAGGCCATCATGTCGTCTGGCGGTTTGGAGCAGCTCAAGACGGGCTGCCCCTCCGCCCTGCTGGAGCTCCTCGTGAAGAACATGCTCACACATGAGCAGCAGATTAGTACCAGCAGCCAGATAGTTAGTTACTCAAACCGTACAAAGTGAGCAGAGAGATTAGTATATTATTGTGAGGAATTTCTTTGGTAGATAACAGAGCTTTTGTTTTAATTAATGTGCAATAGTTACTAGTTAGTGTATGCGTGTGTGTCTTAGCTATGCAGTTGAACAACATCATATTGTTTGCGGTTCTGTTGACTAAACTTACGGTTTAATCTCTAGCTCATTCCCATCTACTTCAAATTCGTCTGCATAATCATCTTCGGAGATTATTTCAGATATGAGATACAAATTCGCTTCCCGGTTCGACCACGCATCGTCAAGGACCATATTTCATTTTCATCACAAACAAAGTCTACGCGCTGCTATTGCGCTAACCAAGATTGTGGTTGCTTCAATGCGCAAGCCAGTGGTGTCTTAACCTACTGTTTTTGTGTTGATCTATATAACCCCAATTGTGGTTGCCTCAATGCACACACCAGTAGTGCCGTGTGGTATGATCATGTGCTTCTTGCATTATTTTCTTGGGAAAACTTACTTTCTGCTCGTCGCACCCGTGCGTTCCCGTGCGGCGGCGCGCTGCGTTCCATACGAGCCAAATCACATGGTCCAAAGACATTCCGTCTGTTTTGGGCTTCCCTTCTATTCTCCATCTCTCCCTCAATTATGTCTGTTAGAAGGGAGAGAGGAATTGGATGGAATAGTCGTTGTATTGCTTGAGCCTTGTGGGCATATATATAGGAGTACATGATCTACTTGGAGTACAAGGCAAGCCAGAATATTTCCTAGTCTAACCTATGTTTCCTAATACAATCACGTTACTCAACATCCCCCCGCAGTCACAACGGTAGCGACGCAGACGGTGAGACTGGAGAAGAATCCGAAGGCAAGCCGACGGACACCCCCCACAGTCGTAACGGTCGACGCATCGCGGAGTCGTGGCTGGAGTGGAAACCAACGAGGTTGCTCAAGCAGGCAGTAGCCCTTTGTGCCGTTTGTCGATGTAGCCAAGAGCGCGGGTGGTGGAGCCGTGGTCGAGGTAGCCGTGCGAAGAATGCCGTGGTCGATGTCGAGTCGGGGTGGCCGGTGTCGAGAAAGTCGCCGTGGAGCCGCAGGCGCAAGGAGGCGCCGAGTTAGTCATGGGCGCAGTGGTGACGAGGTAGTGGTGCGCCGGAAGGATGATGGTGTTGACGACGTGTCGCGGCGGGTTTGCCAAGCCCGGGGACACATCGTGGACCAAGGCACGCACCGGTGTTGCCAGCACCGGGCATGTGTAGACGGACGAAGACGAAGTTGACGAAGCGCCGACCAGGCTTGCCAGGCCCGGGAACACGTCGTGGATGAAGGCACGCATCGGTGTTGCCAGCACCGGGCATGCGTAGACGAGGTACCTGCACGAGCTGTACGCCATATCGGAGAAGTCGGAGGGACCAGCAGAGAAGAACTCGATGACGATTGCGGCGTCCATCGACGCGGGGCCGATGTCACCAACGGTGGTCCGAGTAGACGAAGTGGTAGGGGTAGATGACGGCGACGCTGGCGACAGGATGGTGCTTGGACGAAGACGAAGGGGGTGGACGGGCGGCGGCGGCTACGAAGGTAGCGACGGCGGCCAAAGAAGAGCGACGGCGGCGGCTAGGTTAGGAGTGCGGCGGCGGTGCTCGAAGTAGGCGAAGAGCCCTGATAGCGTGACGAAGACCGGCGCAGACGGTGGCGTTCCCACGCCAAGGGAGACGGCACGGCGCATACCACGGGAGGTCGACGGAGGTGAGGACGGAGTGGATCGCAGGCCGCGGCGCTACGACCTAAAGGGGCAACGCAGCGACGGCAGGAATACCTCGGGGAGGCGGTGGGGACCGCGAGCCACGACGCTGCGGCCCAAAGGGGCGACACAACGGTGGTTCGTGAGTCGGTGCAGCCGTGGGGACGGCCTCGGGGCGGCGGCGGGGACCGCGTATCGCGACACTACGGCCCGAAGGGGCGACGCACGGGTCGATGCAGCCGCGAGGAGAACCACGGGGCGGCGGCGCTGCGGCCCGACGGGGCCACGCAGCGGCAGCCTAATGCTCGATCGGTGGAGAGGCGCGCTGAACTTGGGGACGATCTTTACGGGACCTGCGGAGGCGCGCGTAATCGACGGGCCAGGTCGGTTGCGCAACGTAGATGTGGCGGATCGCCGCAGCGAGCGGGTGATCAAGCCGATCGCGCATGAGGTCGGGGACGCTGCTCGGTGGAGACGTGGTGGCGGCGGAGTCCGAGATGAAGCCCGCGACGACGGACGGTGTGAGACGTCGTGCGGACGAGCTTGTCAGCACCGGCACCCGGGCTGCCAAAGCAATGCCGGCGCCCGGGCAGCGAGGCCCGAGCGACCAACAGAGCAGCGGCGCCCGAGTTGAGGCAGCTGACAAGCCTGACGCGGCTGTCCCGACGTAGCCGAGGACGAGGGCGGCGAGGTAGACCGACGGGCCGCCGTGCAGACGCGGCGGAGGCAGGTGATGTGGATCGATGGGCGGGCCGGCGCGCGAGCGACGACTATGATTGGTCGTCGCATGGTGCGTGGCCGCCGGGTCGGGGCGATGCAGGTGTCCCGGTCGGAGCAGGGCGGTGACGGCCGGCGCGGGGCGAGGCGGACCGACGCCAGCGATTTACGGCTGGTCTGACGGACCGCCTCGGCACGCGCAGCCGTCGGGTTGGAGGAGAGGCCGGCGGGTCGCGCTGGGGTCGGAGTAGAGGCGCTTGTGGTCGACGGCGGCGGTGGGCGATGCAAACCGATAAAGAATAGATCAGAAAACCAAAAAGAAACCGCACGATCAAGATAACCGGCGGGAGAGAAAAAAACCGCGGAACAAGGCTCGGGGAAAAGAATCTCTAGGGCAGCCGGTCAACACGACCGGCGGACGAACCCTAGTGCATAGCATGGTCCCTGCGATGGTATCTGACACAAATAATGGAATACGTACTAAATTAGCAACCGAAATGTACACAGAGAACAAACTTTGGAGAAATTGTGTCACTGTGGCCCAAAAACTGTATACAGAGAACAAACTCTGGATTGTTAACCCTTCAGCCAATAACCAAACAGAGTATTTGACTTTACCTTTCACAGCTTGGCAGCTCGAGCCAAGCGCACCCTCACTGGTGAATATTCAAGCCTTAAATTTCATTCCCTTGACTGCTAGCTTATCTGCCTTGGATTTAATTTCGAACTCCTTTGCAACTTTATATTTCTACAACATGACTGGTGCAAAAGTATATAACTAAAAAGTATCACTAAAAACTGTAACTGTTCTTCCAGCCCAACGTTTACAAAGTCATCCATCTTCTGTTTTCTCTCAAGCTCTTCCTTCTCAGCAATCTGCTTCAGCGTAGTCCACCCTTTTCTTGCCCGCTTCCTTGAACTGCCGGCTGCCTGAGTAGAAGAAGCACCTCGTGCAGATTTGGTATTCGAAGCTGACTTGCTATAACTTCCAGGGGTCTTGCCAACAACTGAACCACAATTCTGTCCTTTGCTGTTCAGTGTAACTTTAGTCTTCAATGTTTCTGCTGAGCTTATATGCGCAGTCACTTCCACCAGTTTGCTCTTCCGAGGAGTAACAAAGTTTGACCGAACCAGAAAATCTGCTTGGGAAGTGACATCTGGTTCACATGTTGTAGTATTTTTGGAAGCCGCGGGCTCAATTCCGTTAATACATTTATCATGTGTGCTTTCCACTTCAATTTTCTGTGGGATGTCTTCGTGTGCATCTCCTAATAGACCACAATCCACCATTGAGAAAACTCCCCCTTTCTTCTCCATTTTAGATTCTCCAGGAAGATTAGATTTTGGCACATTACCTTGTTTATCCTTTTCAATGGTGGATGTTTTCAACCTGGATGATTCCAGTTGCGAGGCTGCTGTTACAGAATGCTCAATCCCCTTTTTAGTAGTTGCTGTTGGCATATTGACTCCTTTCAACATTATGCTGGTGCTAATGGGCTTTCTTGATGACAACAGTCCCTTCACGATACCCTTTCCACTGCCCCGTATCAGGTTTTCGTCTCCACAGAACTGGCATGCATAGACAACACTGTTTTGGCAAGGATTTGACTTCTTGCGCCGCTTTGCTTTATTTTTGTTGTTCTTTATGCAGATTGTGCAGTTGAAGCCTGGCTGTAAGATTGATTCACACCTGCAATATTTAAATAATCTTTCTTCAGAGGTCTGATGAACATACTGCAGATTGGAGATGTTTCTTACAGAGTTGGTGCTAGTGTTGTGAGTTGATATATTCTGAAGGACCTTTTTCGCAAACTTGCTAAGGGCATCTCCAGCCGTTCGGCCTCCCAGGGCGTCTAAATTCGGCATCCTGGGGGCGAGCCGGCGCTAGCTCGCCCTGAGGCGAGCTAGCGCCGATCACGCACTCCAACGCTACCGCCCCAGGACGCGGATAATTCAAACTCGGCCGTTCCCGCTCTCAAGACGCCGCAAGTCCGACGATCGGGCATAGTTTGTCGTTACAAAAAATAGAACGCCGCCGCCCTCGGCGTGTTCATTCATCACTCGGCGGGATGGGTCCCAGGTGTTGGCGGTGTCGGCGTGCGCGAGCTCGGCGGTGTCGGAGCTGCTTCGGTGTTGGGCTGCGCCGGCGCGGCTTCGACACTGCTTGGCGGCGACGTGGAGTCTTCGCTCGGCGTCCGTGCGGCCGTGGGCGTCGTCGGCGTCGTGGGCGTTGCCATCGGCAGCTCGTTCAGGATGAGGCCGCGCTGGACCAGGTACCACGCCTTGAGCTTCTCGTCGTTGCTCTGAAGCAAGTCCGCCGCACCCATCAGGAAAGCCATGTCGGTGTTCCTCTTCTTCGCGGCGACGTTCGTCCGGAGCAGGTCTAGCTTGATGGCGTTGTTCTTCATTAGCGCCGACCACCGCGCCTCGGTCTTCTCTTCGCGTAGGACGGCCCGGGCCTGGACGTCGGTGAGGCAGTGCTCGATGGACTCCTGTACTCGCGCAGTCGCCGCGTCGGCGTGCTTCCCCTTCTTGGCCAACTTATGTCCGTCCGGCCGCCCTTCCGACGCGCCCGGAGTCGGCGCGTCCGGCTTGTACGTCTCCTTGGCCTTGTCGAGGGCACGCCGGACTTCCGCCCACTTCTCGCACTTGCCAATGCGCTTGTAGACGTGAAGGTGCTTGAAGTCGGCGTCTTGGTTGTCACCCCGGAACATGGCGAACATGCGCAGCAGCTGAGCGGACGGACAAAGAGTTGGCGAACCGCGGGCGCAGGGGACGAAAATGCGCGGGCGAACGGCGGGCGTACCTAGTCTTCGACGCTGGCGCCACTCTCCGGGCGAGCCGCGACCTCCTCGACGATTCCGTGCCATTTGTTGCACGCCAACTGGATACGCCCCCAATGGTTCGCCATCGCCTTGGCACCGCGCTGCATGTACACGCCTTTGAAGTAGGGGTCGACGAGTTTCCGCTCGTCGAACTTCGCCTTGATGCGGTCCCAAGACGTCTCAAGCTCGGTTCGCGCCGGTGGTCGGGTCGAGGCGCATAACTTTCCACGCTTGGCGAGGCATTCCTCCTCCTTGGGCGTCCATTTGATGCGCGGCTCGCCCGTCCTCGCCGCTCTCTTCTTTTTCTGGCGCCCCTTCGTCGGAACAGGAGCCTCCTCCTCCTCCTCCTCCTCCTCGTCCTCCTCCTCGGGTTCCTGCGCGATCGCCGCCAGACGTGCCGAGCTCGGCCTCCATGTCGCCGCTGAGGTCGACCACCTCGTCTGGTGGCGAAACCGGAGACGAGGCGCGCGCGCCGATCTGTCGCGATGATGTCGCCCATGTCGGCTCCGTGTCGTCGGCGTCGCCGAGGTGCGAAGGGCAGCGCCCGCGGTAGAGATGTGGAGTCGGCGTGGTCGCGTAGGCGGGGCGGCGTAGTAGTTGTATGGCGGTATCGACACCGGCGAAGGCGGCGGCGGCGTCTTGGCGTGGCGGGTGACCATGAGGAAAGGTCACGTTCGGGTTGAACCCGCCGTGCATCGCCGCCGCCGGCGTAGCTGGCGACAGCGAACCCCATGGAGATCCGCCGCTTTGCTGCCCCTGTGGCGCCTCGTGGGCGTGGCCGACAACGGGAGCATCGACAGAAGAGGAGGACGCCGCCGCTGCCGCGTTGTCGCGAGCCTTCTTAGCTATCTCTGTTCCGCCTATCGGCGGTGACCGCTTCTCGGCGCTGCACTTCCACCTCCACTCGGCGTTCGACAGGCCGGCGGCCGTTGGGCGCCCTCGCTTCTCTGTTTGGTTGGGTAGCGGCGCCCGTCGCGGCGCGCGCGCGCGGCATGGTGTATTTCTTGGCGGCATGGGCGCTGGGCTGCAGCGGGTTGGCGGGAGAAAGGGGAGAATGGCGGGAGCAAGGCGAAGCGAAGGGAGAGAAGTGAGAAAAAGGCAGTAAAACGGCGGAAAGGGCCTTGATGCGCCTCGGTGCGGGTCCACGCGCTTTTTTCGCTTCTGCCGCTCCCCAGCGCCTGGCGCTGGTTCGCCTGGGTCCGCCGGCACCAGTTTTGGCCCGAGCCGGCGAAAAACGGGCCTCTGGGGGCGCGACTGGGGCTTTTTTCGGCGCCGGCGCGGCGAAATCGCCTGGGGAGGGCCTGTTGGGGGCGCGGCTGGAGATGACCTAATGAAAGGACTCTGAATGTGCTGCTATGAGCTAACCACATAATTCCAAATATTCCTCAGACACAAAAGAAAGTTTTTATCAGTACAGACTAAGGCGTATGAAAAATAAATTGATATATACATACATACAAACATAGCACTATGACAGATCTGAGATCAAAAGTTAAGCAAGACAGACAAACTTCGTGCTAATTTGCTCTAAGCCGGAATACTCATACAACATTATCAGTGCAGTTTTTCTATTTCCAATTCTTCTATGCTAGTAAGCTCACATTCTGGCAATACAAAGATCCAGAACAATTAGCTAAGGTGCATTCCGGCAAAGAACCAATGTAACATGCAAAATGCTGGTCCTGTAAAAATTGACGACCAATAACCTTCCCATCATTTCTCTCGTTTTTGTGTAGTTCATTGTTTTGAAGGCAAGATGCTTCAATTAAATTTGGATGTTCGATCATATATATTTTTGCCTTACAACCGCCCATGTAAAGATTATCTGTATGTCACAGATTGCTCTCAATGAATAAAACATGTTTTTCAAAGCTATAGGAGACAGTACCTGAGCAACAGTGGGTACTGAAAACAAGACAGAAATCACTGAATAAAGTGTTACCCCTTAATCAACGTAAGTAGACAAAAACTATTGTTTTGTGAGTATCAGGACAGAGGTACCTTATGCCCATAGCATATTTCCATAGCATATTTCCAAAACCAGTTCTACTACCTTATGCCCAAGCTTTGGCCCGCGGCCAAGCATGGACAGAGGTATCACTGCCGTCTCCCTCCTCCTTGGCACATACTTCCTCCGTTCCAAAATAGATGACCCAACTTTGTACTAACTTTGTACTAAAGTTAGTACAAAGTTGAGTCATCTATTTAGGAACGGAGGGAGTAGATCTGTTGTAGCCACCGGTTTTAGGGAAAGCTTTCCATCGATTTTAGTATATGCATGTTGTTAATATGTCACTTTCAAGCACGGGAAAGCTTTCCATCGTGCCTGCTTAGTGGCATTAATCATCGCTAGAGTCCTTTGTGATTGCCGGCAGATGGACTAAAGTTTGACTAGTAGCGATTAGGCATTCCAAAAAGAACTTTTGAGTGTTTGGGTAGCATCCAATACGTCCGAAACTCCGCGGAAACCTCATACGAACCGCACTATATATCACCAGCAAAGCTAGATGGATGAACGTCAGGCAGGAGCAGCTCAATGGCCACCGCATCCATTTCCAGCGTCCTACTTCTTCTATCAGCCTTCTGTTTAGCTGCTCTAGGCACTTCTTCTCCGACTCCGGCCAACGGCAACGGCAACGGCAAAGGCAACGACACGGACCTTGCCGCACTGTTGGCTTTCAAAGGCCAACTTTCTGATCCTCTCGGCATCCTTGCCAGCAACTGGACCACCGGCACGTCTTTCTGCCACTGGGTCGGCGTCTCGTGCAGCTCAAGGAGGCGGCGCGTCACAGCTCTGCGCCTCACCTACATACCCCTCCGTGGATCGCTCGCTCCTCAGCTTGGTAACCTTTCTTTCCTCTCGGTCCTCAACCTCACCAGCACAAACCTGACCGGTTCAATCCCTGATTCCATAGGAAGACTACATCGCCTAAAATATCTAAACTTTATGCTCAATGGCCTGTCGGGTAGCATCCCACCCACTATAGGAAACCTCACCAGGCTTCAGGTTCTTACCCTAGGCTTTAACAGTATCTCTGGCCCAATCCCGGTCGAGCTACAGAACCTACATGATCTCAACTTCCTAAAGCTGCAGCATAATTCTTTCACCGGCACCATACCGGTCCATCTATTCAACAACACAGCAATGTTGACTGTTCTAGACATTGGCAACAACAGCTTGTCCGGAGCAATACCGCCTTGCATCGCGTCCTTAGAAATGCTAGAGTTACTGGACCTGCAAGTAAATCATCTCGCCGGTCCGGTGCCCCCGGCCATCTTCAATATGTCTAAACTGCATTCTTTATGGCTCGGTGACAACTACAACTTGACTGGCTCTTTCCCAACCAACTCAAGTTTTAATCTACCATCGCTAGAAAAAATCATCCTTCAAAACAACGGTTTCACAGGTCAGATCCCATTGGGGCTCATGTCTTGTCAGTACCTTCAAGCTATTTCCTTTTCAAGCAATTCATTTCAGGGTCTTGTGCCAACATGGCTGGGCAAGTTGGTCAATCTCCGTTACCTTCTCTTGGGTGGGAATGAGCTTTTTGGTCCAATCCCAGTTGCTCTCAGCAACCTCACTTCACTGTATGCCCTAGACTTGTCATTCTGCAAGTTGGCAGGATCCATTCCAGCTCAACTTGGACAACTTGGCCAGCTATCCGAATTGCACCTTGCCACTAGTCATCTAACAGGTGCAATTCCACCTACCCTCGGCAATTTATCTCAACTAACTTACCTCGATTTGCAAATAAATCCACTGTCTGGATCCATACCAGCAACACTTGGCAACATTGCAGCTTTGAACATGCTCATTCTAACGGATAACAATTTAGAGGGGGATCTGGGGTTCCTATCAGATCTTTCCCGTTGTAGGGATCTCCAACTCCTTTTCATAGAGGGAAATTCATTCACCGGGCCCATCCCTAGCCACGTGGGAAACCTCTCTACAAAGTTGATCACTTTTCGTGCGGGTCGCAACAAGTTAACCGGTGGACTTCCAGCTACTTTCTCAAACTTATCCAACCTTGAATGGTTAGATATTTCAAACAACCTACTCACCGAGGCAATCCCAGAGTCCATCACTACAATGAAAAATCTGGTGCTTCTTAACCTCTCTCGAAACAGTATCTTGGGCCCAATACCAACACAAATTGGCATGCTCGTGGGTCTACAAAAGTTGTTTCTCCAAGGAAACAAATTCATTGGCTCTATACCAACCAGCATCGGCAATCTTAGCATGTTGGAATACATTGACTTGTCCAATAACCAAATAAGTTCAAAGATACCGACAAGCTTATTCCAGCTTGATAAACTTATCCAGCTATTTCTTTTCCAAAATTTCCTTGCTGGCGCATTACCGACCAATGTTGATGGTCTAATACAAATCGATCAAATGGACATTTCTTCCAACTTCTTGACGGGAACCATCCCACAATCATTTTCTCTACTTAGGATGCTAACCTACCTAAATATGTCACACAACTCGTTCGATGGCTCAATCCCAGACCAGCTTCAAAGGTTAACCAGCTTGGCAACATTAGACCTCTCCTCCAACAATCTTTCCGGCAAAATTCCCAAGTTCCTTGCCAATTTTACCTACTTGACTACATTAAACCTCTCATTCAATAGGCTAGAAGGACAAATACCAGAGGGAGGTGTTTTCTCAACCCTCACATTGCAATCTTTGATTGGGAATGCTGGACTATGTGGTGTTCCACACTTGGGATTTTTGTCATGCCTTGCCCAATCCCGCTCAAGCAGTAGGCATTTGCTGGAATTTCTGCTCCCTGCTGCCATTGTAGCTTTTTGCAGTATTGCTATCTTCGCATACCTATTGATAGGAAGAAAGCTTAAACAGGGAGATGTTGTTAATGCCTCGGCTGATCCGACTGATTCTGTAATAAGCCATCAGTTAGTCTCCTACCATGAGTTAGTTCGTATTACTGACAATTTCAGTGATGATAAGATGTTGGGGTCTGGAAGCTTTGGAAAAGTTTTCAAGGGACAATTGAGCAACGGTTTGATGGTTGCAATAAAAGTCCTAGACATGCAGCTGGAGCAGGCTATCAGAAGCTTCAATACTGAGTGTGGTGTATTGCGCATGGCACGACACCGCAACCTCATAAGGATACTCAACACCTGTTCCAACTTGGACTTCAGAGCACTTGTGTTGCCGTACATGCCTAATGGTAGTTTGGAGATGCTCCTACACTACCCTCAAGGCTCAACATACTTGGGGTTCCTTGAGAGGCTAGGCATCATGCTTGAAGTGGCACTGGCAATGCAGTACCTGCACCATGAACACCATGAGGTGGTCTTGCACTGTGACTTGAAGCCTAGCAACGTGTTGTTCGATGAGCACATGACGGCGCATGTGGCAGACTTTGGCATCGCAAGGTTGCTACTCCGGGATGACAACTCTATGATCTCTGCCAGCATGCCTGGGACAATTGGCTACATGGCACCAGGTACTCGGCTAGACCTTGTAATTAAGCTTGCTTGGTCTATTGTTGTTAAGCCCTTTTGGTCAACCAATCATGCCTTAAATTTCCTTTCATTATTTCCTTGAGCAGAGTACGGGTCCCTTGGAAAAGCATCACGGAAGGCTGATGTGTTCAGCTACGGGGTCATGCTCCTTGAAGTCTTCACTAGAAAGAGACCAACCGATGCCTTTTTCAACGGAGATCTAAGCCTTAGGCAATGGGTTTTTGAAGCGTTTCCTGTGGAGCTCATCCATGTTGTAGATGTCCATCTACTCCAAGGCGCTTCTGGCTGCAGCTTTGAAGGGTTTCTAGCGCCAGTATTCGAGCTGGGTTTGCGCTGCACCAGCTTCGCACCTGACGACAGGATGACGATGAGCGATGTGGTTGTGATGCTGGAGAAAATAAAAAAGGAATATGCTAAATCAGCGCTTGAACAGAGTCATGCATCCGAATGATTCATCACTCTCGCCTATATGTGTACGGATGCATCTGCTCTGTATATATAGGTACTGAGAATAGCATCCATTGTGAAACGAATGTTCTCCTATTTTTAATTGTAAAACTGATCAGAGAAAATGAGAGGTGCCCTGAATATAATGTGCAGCTTCCTCACGTTTTGTCAATTATCTAAGTTACCCTGCCTCTGTTTCACATGAATGCAACCTGGAGCTTACTCCAATAACTGAGAGGTGTTGTGGCAGTGAGAAGGTCAGTAAAAATGAAGTCCTGGAAAATCAAAATACTGCAGCAAAAAGAAAACCACGAAAAGCGACCACTCCACACTCTTGGGGGTGTTCTTCCGCCCGTCAATAGTAATGACATAGGGCTGTCGCCCGACAGTCATTGCTTACAACTGCTGTCTTAACCGCTGGTGCTGAGGAACACCACCGACGATCCCAGTGACCTCTCAGCGCATGTTCAATTTAGTTCATTCAGCTGTGACATTGGTCACAGCCATCAGGTGGCGCTTGCCTCGGAACTATTCAGTGAATTATAACACTAAAAATAAAATCATAACATGCATGCATGTAGCTATACATGAATGCCACCAGACGAATGTATAGCTCGCTAAGCTCATGAGCATGTGCCATCTCATAGGAGCGAGTACAAGAAAAAAAAAAGTATGTTTGTTCCGAAAAACTGAGAAGTATAAATAATTGTTGTCGACCGTCTAGTTCAATTCAGAGCACCCACCAACCAATCATTCTGTTTACCTAGATGAGTGTTGTACTGATTGGTTTGCAGAAGCAAAATCATGACATATTCAATTGGCCGATGCCATCTCCATTGTGCTAATTGTTTGATGTTTTTTATGACAGGAAAACAAATGATACTCAACTACTGCTATATGTGGAAGCACGGAAGGAAATGTGATCTACAGTGAAAATGCAACTGTGAATCATCAGTCTGGCGCCTTTATGCCAGTATGTTTGGAACACTGGTTTCGTGCCAAATCTACAGGATTCAGGCACGAGATGCCCCAATAACTAAAGATGGATGCTATATAGGTTAGTACCAGGTCAACTAAAGAATTGCCATACAAATCAGTCTCAAGATGTTACCAAATCCAGAGTGGTGAACTGCATGTACAACTCCAGTCCATAGCATGATCACTGCGATGGTATCTGACAGAAACAAAGGAATACTTAATTAGCAACAAAACTGTTTACATAGCATGAACAAAATCTGAAGAAATCAAGCTGATGCGTACAGAAATAAGAGCAAAACTGTAATTATGCAAGTACCCTTGTCTTATAAGAATCAGGTTATAGTCATCAAATAGTTCACAGAGTTACTACTACACTGGTGCACTAGTACACATGCAATTTCAATTTACTTTCTGACGGAGTGGGTCATGGAACGTAGCCAATTCACATGTCAGGAATTGTTAGCCAATGTTGATCCCAAAAACAAAAAGAATTGTATGGCATCTGGAGCACAACTAGCAACCTGGATCTGATTATAATATGGAAAAAACTGCATGAATGGATCTCTGGATTATTAATCCTTTAGACAAGAACAAAGCAGAGTACTTGACTTTACCTTTCACAGATTGGCAGCTCGAGCCAAGCACGCCTACATTGCTTTCATTCTCCTTTGACTGATAGCTATCTACCTTAGGTTTAATTTTGAATTTCTTGGTAACTTTATATTTCTTTCATACTACTGACGATATGATTGGTGCAGAAGTACAAAACTAAAAAATACCACTAAAAATGTAACAGTTCTTCCAGCCGAACGTTTACAACAGGGGCCAACAGTAAAAGATATTCTACTGCATGAAGAACGGGATTACAAAGTTATCCATCTTCTGCTTTCTCTCAAGCTCTTCCTTCTCAGCGATCTGCTTCAGCGTAGTCCACCCTTTTCTTGTCCGCTTCCTTGAACTACCAGCTGGCTGAGTAGAATCACCTGGTGCAGATTTGGTATTCGATGCTGACTTGTTATAACTTCCAGGGGTCTTGCCAGCAACTGAACCACAATTCTTCGCTTTATTGTTCAGTGTACTTCTAGTCTTCAATGGTTCTGCTGAACCTATAGGCGCAGTCACTTCCGCCAGTTTGCTCTTCAGAGGAGTAACAAAGTTTGACCCAGCTAGAAATTCTGCTTGAGAAGTGACATCCGGTTCACATGTTGTAGTATTTTTAGAAGCCGCGGACTCAATTCCATTCACACATTTATCATGTGCGCTTTCTACTTCGATTTTCTGCAGGATGTCTTCGTGTGCAGCCGCTAACTGACCACGATCCACCATTGAGAAAACTGCCCCTTTCTCCATTTTATAATCTTCAGGAGTGGATATTTTCAACCTGGAAGATTCCAGTTGTGAGGCTGCTGTTACAGAATGCTCGATCCCCTTTTTAGTAGTTACTGTTGGCACGTTCATATTTTCTCCTTCCAACATTGTGCTAACAGGCTTTCTTGATGCTAACAGGCCCTTCACAATACCCTTTCCACTACCCCGTATCAGGTTTTGATCTCCACAGAAATGACATGCATAGACAACACTGTTTTGGCCAGGATTTGACTTCTTGCGCCGCTTTGCTTTCTTTTTGTTGTTCTTTATGCGGATTGTGCAGTTGAAACCTGGCTGTAAGATTGATTCACACCTGCAATATTCGAATAATCTTTCTTCAGAGGTACATTTAAGGCTTATTGATATGGACAAAGGTACAAAAATAGAAAATAAAATGCAGCATAAATAACAAACTGCATTGACCACATATATAATCTATAAATGTACAAGAATAAAGCCGACCCTTCAACCTGGCCGCTTATAAACAGCAGATTGGAGATGTATTGGTGTTAGTGTTGTTAGTTAATAGTATATTCTGAAGGACCTTTTTGCAAACTTGCTAAATGAAAAGAGTCTGAATGTGGTGCTCTGAGCTAAATACATAATTCCAAATATTCTAGCATTACTACAAACTGTAAGGCGTATTAAAAATAAATTGATACATACATACATACATACATAGCACTATAACAGATCTGAGATCAAAGGTTAAGCAAGACAGACAAGCTTTGTGGTAATTTGCTCTAAGACAGAATACTCATACAACATTATCAGCACAGTTTTCTATTTCCAGTTCTTGTATGCTGGTAAGCTCACATTTTGACAATACAAGGATCCAGAGCCATCAGCTAAGGTGCATTCCGGTAAAGAACCAATGTAACATGCAAAATGTTGGTCCTGCAAATTGGACGACCAATAACCTTCCCATCCTTTCTCTCGCTTTTGTGTAGTTCATTGTTTTAAACACAAGATGTTTCACTTAAATTTTGCATGTTCAATCAATTTTTTGGCCTTACGACCACCCATCTAAACATGATCTGCACCTAACAGATTGCTCTCATTGAATAAAACAAGTTTTTCAAAGCTATAGGAGACAGCATCTTAGCAACAATGGGTGCTGAAAACAGAACAGAAATCACTGCAATAAAGTGGTACCACTTAATCAATGTAAGCCAACAAAAATTGTTGCTTAGTGAGTGTCAGGAGTTTAGCAGAAAACAAGTAAGTGCTTGATATACTGCATTGAGAAACTTTGAGAAAGGTAATTGGAAGTCCAAGCAAACATGGATCCAGCAAGATAATTGTACAGCATATAGTTAACACAATTGTAGACCGATTTCAACATGTCAACTGTATGTGTATATATTGATACTGGGGTCCTTGCACTTAGTTGGCTTCCTCTTAGGATCTCAGGATGGAGGGACCCTACTTCTAAACAGCTCCCGCTGGCAGCAACTTATGGCGTTATCTCTGCCTGCTACCTCTGCCTATGATATGCTGCTACTACGATATGGAAGGAAGAGAGGAAAGCATAAATCGAACAAATAAGTCAGCACGGGAGAGGATTGGAAGGAACGGATGAAAGCACAAATCATGAGTTCAGCAAGGAGCGGAGAGGGCAGATGAGAATATCACTCAGGAGGGCAGCAACGGCCGTTGTTGTGGCCCCCAGTCACTCCGGCATTGGCCTGACAAGGTTAGGCTTTGTAACACCCAGGAGGTGACTCGGTCTGGAGGCTGCGCGGGCAGGGACTAAGATTTTGAGTCGCTTGAATCAAGGGGGTCAATTTGCCGAGATTAGTCAGCGACTAGTCAACCAGTTACTTGACTGTGCCAACCAGTACAGTCAATGTGCCCAGTCGACACCTAAGGTAGGTCTGGTACACTGTAGCTCAACTCTTAATCATTTGGCAGAAGTTTCCATTAGATATTTCAAATAAGACTTTTCCATGTAAAAAGTGAAAACAAAACTGAGATACATCTCATTCACTCAGTCATTCTGTTACAGTTTTGCCTATGTGAACCAAAGAACAAAACTCAGTAATAAGCCCCTAATACTTCCCCATTTCTCCAATCAAATATTATCAGAAATGGCCTAAGAGAGAAAAAAAATTACTGTATTGCCCGTTGGAAAGCTCATACAACATGTTTGTTTCTCAAAGTCTCAGTTTGCCACATCACAAGATGCAGACATGCTACTTTGATAGAACAAGCATTTGTCTGAAAACAATATAATGGTACATAAGTCGCACACAAATAAACTATAGTAATTTCAAATGGGTAGATAATAATCAGATTGATACGGTCAAACAATTAGACACATGAATGGAGCATTTTAAAAACACACAGTAAGCTTTAACTCTCACCTCTGGCAAAGGAAGGTGGAGGCTTCAATGGGAATCCCGGACGCCTCGGCGTTCGTGGCGAGGCGGTGGCCCAGCAAAGCCCCGATCGAGCCAACTCCTGCCTCCCCGCTCACCCATGCCGCCAGCCGCTGCAGGTGCTGGACCCTCAGCAGGGAGGGCACGTCGGCCTGCGCCTTCCCGGAGGTCTCCTCGCGGAGCGACATGGCCTGGTTCATGGGCCTGGATGCCGAGGAAGGGCCGGCCTTGCCCTGCTTCTTCCCCATGTAGGAAAGTTTCTGGTTATACAGAGGATCAACTAGTTAGACAAATCAAGGTATCTACTCCACGATAAGATATTGCATATTGTACTAACATTTCCCAGCATCCAAGAATCCATAACTGGCCTAACAAAATATATCCACTCAGAAGGTGCAAACAAGATGAAAAACACTAAATACAGAATATAAACAACAGGTTCAGCCTAGCAAGCCAGCGCCACTGCCAAACCAGGTGGCAACACTAAATAGAGAATATAAACACTAAAAAAAATTCCCAGAAAAATTCTTCTAGTTCTACGGCATAAAAAAATTGTTGACACAACACTGCATCAGTTTGAGTAACATAAGCTGATAAGTGATAAACATAAGTCTTTTCAATTCAGTTTCGCCCTTTCTATACAATGTTGAAATACAGTGGAGAGAGGAACTCAAACGCATCAATTTGACACAAAAATTTTACCCAATCCTGGCGCAGCAGAAAGAAAGGCAGCAGGACAGCAGCAGCACTGCGGAGCAGTCGGGAACGGCGGCCGCCGGCCGGGGCCCGGGGCTGAGGCAGGGACGGTGACTCTGGTAGCCGGTCAGCGAGGTTAGGAACAAGCGCCGCGCGGAGCAGCGCAGGCGGCGGGGGGAGGGGAGGGGCGGGCGGAGGGGGGACGAGGAGGGCGGGTGGCGGAGGGCGGGGGCGGCGGCGGACGCCGGACGGAGGTATCGAGAGGCAGAGGCGGTGCGAGCGGTTAGGTCGAGCAACTTCCCAGGGAGAAACGGGCCCCTTTTGCCTGGGCTGTGCTGCACTCAAGTCCGAACTTTGGGCCCAATGGAAAATTTATATCGGTAAGAAGTAAACAGACCGGGAAAATCCTGGGCCCAGGCCACAAACGCCACACTCAACCGAGCTGAGCGTTGCTATTCTAAAAAACATTTTTTTTCAAAAAAAACTGAGCGTTGCTACAAAAAACGCTCTGAGCCAGAAAAAATAAATTATTGTGTTTATCTCAAAAGAAATATTGTGGCCAATGTATTATATATTGATTATAAAGGGCTTTAAAATGCCAAGTATATGAATACCTTCATGACTAAACAGTTCAACATTTGTATAAAATAGGTTTCAAAAACTGTTTTGTACAAAAACAGCAATATTTTGGGTCATTTACAAAAAAAAATGTTCTAGGGAAAATAAATCTACAAGAGATGTCCATGTGTATGGCAAGTGAATATTACATTTTTTGGGTTCAAAAATTTCCCATGGAAAATATGTACCACTTTCTATGAATTGTGAATAAGATTATTTTTCATGATGTTGGTCATTATCTAGTTTAGAGAAACCTTGTCAAAAATCTCTGTTGGCGTGTGAGTTCATGCGACGCGACGCGTAGGAGATTACAAGCTAAACCTATACGGTCCGTCCACGTCACTACTTCAGATTTTTAGCATCAAGGATTTGCAGCTATTTCCTCCGTTCCTAAATATTTTTTTTTTAGAGATTTCAAATGGATACCACATACGGATGTATATAGACATATTTTAGAGTGTAGATTCACTCATTTTGCTTCGTATGTAGTCACTTGTTGAAATCTCTAGAAAGACAAATATTTAGGATCGGAGGGAGTAATTTTCTAATGAACAGTGCATAATTCATGGTTATTTACTGCTAAAAGCATATTTTTATATAATTGGCCCTCCCTAACCTGCTTCAACAGCCCTTGCTTGATGCTCATGGCCCGCTGTCCTAGTGGGCTATTAGCCTGTCGGCCACGGGTGGGCTGCTGCTTAGGCGCTCAAGCATGTACGCTCATGTTCTTCTTGCAGAAACAATTTAGCTGTACATCGCTTAATTGAAGACCAAACTCGTAACTCAAATATTCGTCTCCGCGATCAGATCGCAGAAACTTTATTTTCTTGTTACGATGATTTTTCCACTTCACTCTGAAATTCTTTGAACCTTTCAACTATTTCAGACTTATGTTTCATCAAGTAGATATACCCATATCTGCTCAAATCATCTTGTGAAGGTCGAAAATAACGATACTTGCCACGAGCATCAACACTCATTGGATCGCATACATCGGTATGTATTATTTCCAATAAGTCAGTAGCTTGTTCCATTGTTCCGAGAACGGAGTTTTAGTCATCTTGCCCAAAAGGCACGGTTCGCAAGCATCAAGTGATTCATAATCAAGTGATTCCAAAATCCCATCAAGATGGAGTTTCTTCATGCGCTTTACACCAATATGACCTAAACAGCGATGCCACAAATAAGTTGCACTATCATTATTAACTTTGCATCTTTTGGTTTCAATATTATGAATATGTGCATCACTACGATCGAGATCCAATGAACCATTTTCATTGGATGTGTAACCATATAAGGTTTTATTCATGTAAATGTAACAACAGTTTATTCTCTTACTTAAATGAATAACCGTATTGCAATAAACACGATCAAATCATATTCATGCTCAACGCAAACACCAAATAACATTTATTTAGGTTCAACACTAATCCCGAGAGTATAGGAGTGTGCGATGATGATCATATCAATCTTGAAACTACTTTCAACACACATCGTCACTTCACCCTTAACTAGTTTCATTTATTCGCAACTCCCGTTTCGAGTTACTACTCTTAGCAACTGAACCAGTACCAAATACCGAGGGGTTGCTATAAACACTAGTAAAGTACATATCAATAACATGTATATCAAATATACTTTTGTTTACTTTGCCATCCTTCATATCCACCAAATATTTGGGGTAGTTCTGCTTCCAGTAACCAGTCCCTTTGCAGTAGAAGCACTTAGTCTCGTGCTTAGGTCCGGACTTGGGCTTCTTCACTTGAGCAAAGAACTTGCTTGCCGTTCTTCTTGAAGTTCCTTCTATCCCTTTGCCCTTTTCTTGAAACTAGTGGTCTTGTTAACCATCAACACTTGATGTTCTTTCTTGATTTCTACCTTCATCGATTTCATCATCATGAAAAAACTCGAATCATTTTCATCATCCCTTGCATACTATAGTTCATCACGAAGTTCTACTAACTTGGTGATGGTGACTAGAGAATTCATCAATCACTATCTTATCTCGAAGATTAACTCCCACTTGATTCAAGTGATTGTAGTACCAGACAATCTGAGCACATGCTCACTAGTTGAGCGATTCTCCTCCATCTTTTAGCTATAGAACTTGTTGGAGACTTCATATCTCTCAACTCGGTATTTGCTTGAAATATTAACTTCAATTCTGGAACATCTCATATGGTCCATGATGTTCAAAACATCTTTGAAGTCCCGATTCTAAGTCATAAAGCATGGTGCACAAAACTATCATGTAGTCATCATATTGAGCTAGCCAAACGTTCATAATGTCTGCATCTGCTCCTGCAATAGGTCTGTCACCCAATGGTGCATTAAGGACATAATTCTTCAGGCAAAGAATGAGGATAAACCTCAGATCACGGATCCAATCCGCATCATTGCTACTAACATTTTTCAACACAATTTTCTCTAGGAACATATCAAAAATAAACATATGAAAGCAACAACGCGAGCTATTGATCTAACAACATAATTTGCAAAATACTACCAGGACTAAGTTCATGATAAATTTAAGTTCAATTAATCATATTACTTAAGAACTCCCACTTAGACAGACATCTCTCTAGTCATCTAAGTGATCACGTGATCCAAATCAACTAAACCATAACCGATCATCACGTGAGATGGAGTAGTTTTCAATGGTGAACATCTTATGTTGATCATATCTACTATATGATTCACGCTCGACCTTTCGGTCTCCGTGTTCCGAGGCCATATCTGCATATGCTAGGCTCGTCAAGTATAACTTGAGTATTCGCGTGTGCAAAACTGGCTTGCACCCGTTGTAGATGGACGAGAGCTTATCACACCCGATCATCACGTGGTGTCTCGAGACGACGAACTTTGGCAACGGTGCATACTCAGGGAGAACACTACTTGATAATTTTAGTGAGAGATCATCTTAAAATGCTACCGTCAATCAAAGCAAGATAAGATGCATAAAGGATAAACATCACATGCAATCAATATAAGTGATATGATATGGCCATCATCATCTTGTGCTTGTGATCTCCATCTCCGAAGCACCGTCGTGATCACCATCGCCACCGCGCGACACCTTGATCTCCATCGTAGCATCGTTGTCGTTTACGCCATCTATTGCTTCTACGACTATCGCTACCGCTTAGTGATAAAGTAAAGCAATTACAGGCGTTTGCATTTCATACAATAAAGCGACAACCATATGGCTCCAGCCAGTTGCCGATAACTTCGGTTACAAAACATGATCATCTCATACAATAAAATATAGCATCACGTCTTGACCATATCACATCACAACATGCCCTGCAAAAACAAGTTAGACGTCCTCTACTTTGTTGTTGCAAATTTTACGTGGCTGCTACGGGCTTTAGCAAGAACCGTTCTTACCTACGCATCAAAACCACAACGATAGTTTGTCAAATAGACTCCGTTTTAACCTTCACAAGGACCGGGCGTAGCCACACTCGATTCAACTAAAGTGAGAGAGACAGACACCCGCCAGTCACCTTTAAGCAACGAGTGCTCGTAGCGGTGAAACCAGTCTCGCGTAAGCGTACGCGTAATGTCGGTCCGGGCCGCTTCATCTCACAATACCGCTGAACCAAAGTATGACATGCCGGTAGGCGATGACTTATATCGTCCACAACTCACTTGTGTTCTACTCGTGCATATAACATCAACGCATAAAACCTAGGCTCGATACCACCGTTAGGGAACGTAGTAATTTCAAAATTTTCCTACGCACACGCAAGATCATGGTGATGCATAGCAACGAGAGGGAGAGTGTTGTCTACGCACCCTCGTGACCTGAAGCGAAGCGATCACAACATAGAGGAAGTAGTCAGACGTTCTCCTCGCGATCCAACCGATCCCAGCGCCATTACTCGGCGCCTCAAGTTCTTGACACACGTACAGCTCGGTGGCGCTCCTCGGGCTCCGATCCAGCAAAGCTCGGGAGAGAGTTCCACAAGACGACGGCGTGGTGACGATCTTGATGTTCTATCGACGCAGGCTTCGCCTAAGCACCGCAACGATATGACCGAGGTGGATTATGGTGGAGGGGGCACCGCACACGGCTAAGGAACGATCTCAAGGATCAACTTGTGTGTCCATGGGGTGCCCCTGCCCCGTATATAAAGGAGTGGAGGAGGAGGAGGCGGCCCTCTCTATGGCGCGCATGGGGAGTCCTACTCCCACCGGAGTAGGATTCCCCTTTCCTAGTCCAACTAGTAGTCCTTCCATGTATTAGGAGTAGGAGAGAAGGAAAGGAAGAGAGAAGGAAAAGGAAGGAAGGGGCCCCTCCCTAGTCAATTCGGACTAGACCAAGGGGGGCGGCGGCCACCCTTTTGGCCCTTTTTCTTCTTTCCCGTATGGCCCATTAAGGCCCAATACGAATTCCCGTAACTCTCCGGTACTCCAAAAATACCCGAATCACTCGGAACCTTTCCGAACTCCGAATATAGTCGTCCAATATATCGATTTTTACGTCTCGACCATTTCGAGACTCCTCGTCATGTCCCCGATCTCATCCGGGACTCCGAACTCCTTCGGTACATCAAAACTCATAAACTCATAATATAACTGTCATCGAAACCTTAAGCGTGCGGACCCTACGGTTCGAGAATGATGTAGACATGACCGAGACACGTCTCCGGTCAATAACCAATAGCGGGACCTGGATGCCCATATTGGCTCCTACATATTCTACGAAGATCTTTATCGGTCAGACCGCATAACAACATACGTTTGTTCCCTTTGTCATCGGTATGTTACTTGCCCGAGATTCGATCGTCGGTATCCAATACCTAGTTCAATCTCGTTACCGGCAAGTCTCTTTACTCGTTCCGTAATACATCATCTTACAGATAACTCATTAGTTGTAATGCTTGCAAGGCTTAAGTGATGTGTATTACCGAGAGGGCCCAGAGATACCTCTCCGACAATCGGAGTGACAAAACCTAATCTCGAAATCGCCAACCCAACATCCGCCTTTGGAGACACCTGTAGTACTCCTTTATAATCACCCGATTACGTTGTGACGTTTGGTAGTACCAAAGTGTTCCTCCGTAAACGGAGTTGCATAATCTCATAGTTATAGGAACATGTATAAGTCATGGATAAAAGCAATAGCAACATACTAAACGATCGGGTGCTAAGCTAATGGAATGGGTCATGTCAATCAGATCATTCAACTAATGATGTGACCTTGTTAATCAAATAACAACTCCTTTGTCCATGGTTAGGAAACTTAACCATCTTTGATTAACAAGCTAGTCTAGTAGAGGCATACTAGTGACACTCTATTTGTCTATACAATTCTAGCATGAATAATAGACATTTATCATGAAATAAGGAAATAAATAATAACTTTATTATTGCCTCTAGGGCATATTTCCTTCAAAAACTACCACTTTTTTAATTTTCTCAGAAAGCTACCAAACACGCGGTCGGCTGTTTCAAAAAACCCAAACCCGCGGTGACTAGCGTTTTAACCGTTTTTCTGACGGCCCGGGCCCATCTGTCAGCCCACGTGGCAGCGCGCGCTCACGGCGCGGCCGTTCACGGCCGTTAGCCGACCGACGCGGTCGGAAGCGGGGTAAATATACCCGCTCGGTCGGTCGGCTCTTCTCGCTCGCTCACTCACTCTCTCGTTGCTCGCTCTCTCCCCTGCTCTCATTCCCTGCTCCAAGATCTGAGCCGCCGCCTTGCCTTTCTAGGCGGTGGCCGTCGACCTCCTTGCCGCAATGCCTTCCTGGAACGACGAGGAAACCAGCTCGGAGGAGGAGTGCGAGGCTGTCAGCATGGACATGGGACTTATGGTAAGTTCTTTGCCACCTAGGGTTAGGGTTAGGGTAGGCTACAACCATGGATGTTGCTTAGTCTAGTGTTGTTGTTTTGTGTGTGATACTGTGCTTGATTTGTGAGGGTGCGGTTTGATTGTAGGATTCAGGTAACCTAGGGTTCATCTCTGTACAGTGTTAGGGTTCATGCTGATTTGGGGATTTAATGAACAGTGCAAGTTGAATCTGGTATTGAGTGGAGATTGAAACCAGTTTTTGTTGGTTATTATGGTTGCAGGAGGAACCAGACACCACCGTGGAGCCCCTTTTCGTGGCCAACTTGAGCTTGTTTCATCCCAAGTGCATTCTGCACCAATTGAGGCCTATTAAGCGTGTTGCTTTTGAAGGGCCAAGAATGTGAGGAGGCGTTCTATGGCTGCCCAGTCGAGTTAGATGCCAATTAAGTTTTCTCGCTATGGATGTTCAGTCATGTTTGATATGATGCAGCAGTTTGTTTGATATGTATGATGCAGCAGTTTGTTTGATATGACAGGACACATATGTATTTTTGCCACTTTGAAAACTTACTAATGGCATTGTAATAATTTTTCACATTTACAAATGCAGGAAAATGGTGTGAATTGTGGTGTTGTAGAGTGGGTTGATGGGCCTTGGCCACCTGTTCTTCAGAGATGTTTGTGCAAGCTATGGGAGATGTTCCATGAGCAGAACTTTGGAAGGGTACAGGACAAGGATAAGTTTGAGCAGGAGTTGGCCAGGCTTAAGAGTGAACATGAAAGGAGTTGGCCAAGTCGAGGATCTGAAAATGACAAGCTTTGCATTGAGTACACCAAGCTTGTTGATGATGTATCCAAGATGTTTGATTGGCGGGATGGTAGGGTGGACAAGAAACAAGTGGGGAGGAAGAACTTGAGAAGAAGAAGAAGGAGCTAGAGGAGAAAGCCATGTTGGAGGTGCAGATGGAAAAGCTCAAACTTGCAAAAGAGCAGAGGTGCATTTTGCAGAGCCAAGTGATATCATCAAGAACACTAGGAAGGCTATGAAGGATGTTCAAGTTGACAGAGATGTTCTTAAGAAGGAGAAGGCAATGCTTGAGCTTCTTGTTCTGAGATGTTGAATGAAGGGTATGGCAGCAAGGAGAAGTTAGAGCAAATCAAGGCCATCCTTGAGACTTGAACTTGCTGTGATATGTTGGTGAAGTAAGTACATCCAAAGGCCTTTATATAAGGATGTGGGCCTGGCATGATTTCAAGTAATTATGGGTGTACATTTTGGGGGAATGTGAAGTTTAACTTAGTGTGTAAGAACCTTATTTCCTATGTTGTTAAGTTGTAATGGATCTCCTATGGTATTAAGTGTTGTAATGGATCTCCTATGGTATTAAGTAGTGGAAATGGATCTCCTATGCTATTAAGTAGTGGAAATGGATCTCCTATGTTATTTGTTATCTTCATATATTATTTCTGTGGGTAATTGGGCTTAGTGGCCCACTACTCTCTGACCAAATGCAACCCTAGGCCTACTAACCCCAATCCCCCATCCACCTCTCAATATAAACCCCTCCCCACCCCCACCCTTTCCCAGTGACTCCACCAGCCGCCACCCAAAAGAAAACCTATAGATGGATCCTGACATGGGAGATGTCACAGAGGAAGAGGGGGAGGCTGTGGAGGTACTGCAGAGATGTGAGCAGCAGAGAGAGGAGGAGGAGGAGGCGCAGAGGGCACTAGAGGCGGCCCAGATGAGCAACAACAGGAGTTCAACCGCCGACTCTCCAACAAGGTAATCTTGGAGAAGTGCAATGATGAAGAACTAGAGCTGGTTTTCACTGGTGGCGGGGAAGGTCATTCATGGAGATCATTAGGTGGGCAGGATGAGGGCAGGTCATGGCTCCTCATCCAAAGAACTAGGACCAAGTGGGTCCGTTTCTTTGAGCGCTATGACTGATATGTCAATCTAGCTATCTATCTTGCTATCTATCTGTCTATCTATCTTTCTATCTGTAGGTCAATTTGAGAGAGAATTGTAGTAGCATTTGTGAGATTTGGATGTAATCTATCTATCTATCTATGAGATTTGGATGTAATCTATCTATCTATCTATGAGATTTGGATGTAAGCTATCTATCTATCTATGAGATTTGGATGTTTCTATCTGTAAGGTGTATATCAAGTGTTGAATCCACATATAGATAAAAGTTTTTGATGAATGAAGTTGCAAACAAGTGCAGAATCCACATACAGTACCATATTACAAAGAGTACTCCAAAGAGTGCAGTATCAAGTACTTAGTGAGGCAATGTTATTACAAACAGCATGAAGCACTTGGAGTTCAACAACTACAGCTAGTTGCCACTTGCATAAAAGTAATCTTTTAGCCTATTTGATGGCTTCCTGACCCTCTTTGACCCATCATGCACATCACTTGTAGCAGCTCTATTGGCAGCAGCCTGTCTAGGAGCAATGAAAGATCCAGTGCCAGCTCTATTGGCGATGGCGACCGGTGTTCTTTCTTTGGAGAAGACCTTGATGACCTGGTGTTCTTTGTCTGGAGAAGACCTTGATCCATTGCCATTGACAGTTGTGTTCTTCTTCTTGGCAGGTGCTACTCTCATGCGAGAAGATGTGTTGGTCCCGCTCTTCTTGAGAGGTGGTGGTGCTTTGTTGATGTAGTCAGTGCTGCCCTCTTCCTTGACCTAGAAGCTGTCTGTGTTGACTCATTTGTTACTGGAGTAGGAGTTGGTGCAGGTGCAGAGGCAGCAGGTACCCTTGGTGGCCTTTGTGCATTTGCAGCCAATGAAGATCCAGCCTCAGGGTAGTTTGTTCTATTTTCCTACACAACAATATTAGTTAGAAGTATTTTCCTACAAGCAGCTGTAGCCAATGAATATCCAGCCTTGGCAAGAGCAATGCAATGTAAGTAACCATGGAATCAATGGACATACCGATGCTTGTTCAACCTCATTTGGAACTTAGGTTTCAAAGGGACACCACAATTGTTGATCCTGTGCCTTGCATGTTGCGATTCTTTGCATGTGACTGCACCAATCCTAGAAGTGTCTTTTTAGTCGGCACCTCAAATGGCCTTTCCTCCTGGCAGTTTGTTTCTTACCTTTCTTTTCTCTAAAAACAGGGGGAGAAATATCATGCCCATTTGTATGAGGCCAATGGTCAGGACCTGGCACAGGGAATATTATGTGCTTATATGTTTCACAATACATGGGTTTCTTGAAGAAAGCAGACACATAGTCTTCGTGGATGTATCTTCACTTTCTGCATTGCAGCAATGGCATGACTGCATGGGATAACTGTCATGTCCCACCTCCTACAGTCACAGGTCTCATTGTTCAAATTAACACAATATGTGTTTTCAGAGCTACTTGTGACCTGCCATATCCCTAGCCCTGCCATGTATGCTTCACAATATTTAGCCCACTTCTTCCCCTCTTCTAAAATCTCTGAATAAGTAGGTGTGATTTCCCATCTGCATCCCTCTGTCTTCTCTCTGATTTTCTGAAACTTAATCATTAGCTTTGTTCTTATTCCCTCTAACATAGTCCTGATTGGCTTGTTCCTAACATCCAATATCATTCTATTGAAAACTTCACTAAGGTTGTTTACTACTGTGTCAGGTTTTGCACACGTGTCCATTTTATACCTAGCCCGTGTATGGTCAGGTATCTGGGACAACCACTTCCAAGCTTCTAAACTTTCTTTTTTCAAATTCTCCATGCCTAAATCATGTCCATGTTTGGTAAAGGAATAGGCAGCCTGATCTAAATGTTTCTTAAATTCCCCTCCTCTGAAACCAGCAGACTGAAAATTGGCATAAATATGTCTAAGACAAAACCTTTGTGGAGAGTCAGGGAATACATCATTTATTGCATTCAACAATCCCTGTTCAATATAAGGTAATGTTAAGTGCTACTCATGTACTGAATAAAATTTTAGTCATTGCAAATGTAAAGGCAACTGTAAAGACTAGGTTCAGAACAGTACCTTCTGCCTGTCAGACATAATTGTGTATTTGCCAAACTTATTGCCAGTTCCAATGACTGTTCTCAATTGTGTGAGAAACCATGTCCAACTGTCTGTCTCTTCCTTATCAACAACACCAAAAGCTATTGGGAAGGTGTTATTGTTGCCATCCCTCCCTGTAGCTGCCAATATCTGTTGACCAGTGCTTAGCTTGATGAAGCAACCATCCAGACCTGCTAACATGATAACATGAGTGCCTAAGTACATCAATGTTTAAAAAACATATAAATTTCTGAATACTTACCTATAAATGGCCTGCATCCATTCAAAACCCTCCTTGCATGCAAACAAGCAAGAAACATATAGTGAAACCTTGGGGTAGGAGCTGGGTTAAGTGGGTCCTCATGTGTTGTTACTATGCACCTACTGCCAGGGTTAGTATCTAGCACACATTGCAGGTAGTCCCTTATTCTGTGATACTGGAGTTTGTGATCTCCTTGCACAACCTCAACAGCTTGCTTCCTTGCCCTATATGCCAAGCTTTTAGGCACATGCACACCAAACTTCTTCTTTGTGTATGACATAATTGTGTCAACACCAGCTCCAGGGTTGGATCTGACTGTATCCTCACAAACCTTAGCAACCCAATTGACTGTCACCTTTGTGTTCTCTCCACTTGCTCCACAAGTGTGATCCAGGTTCATCTTCTTGATACTGAAAGTTGCCTCATGAGCTATCTTGGAGGCAACTATGTAAAACTGACATCCATGTTTTCTCTCAGAGCACCAAGCAATAACCCTACTTGGTTCATTTCTATGATACTCAAAATTCCTAAGAGTCCTCACATGAAAATTTCTAAGTGCTTCTCTGAACTCAAATACATTTTCAAAGCACAAATGCATTGCAAACTGCTCATGTGCATCAGGCCTTGATGGATCATACCATATCCTCTCCTTCTTCTGCTTCTTCCTACTCTTCCTTCCAGATGGCAGCCTTGGTGCATCATCTTCATCACTTATGCCAAAATCACCGGAAAACAGTACTCATCGCCTTGAGGACATAATCTTCAAACTTGATGTGCTCAGCTCTCCGTGTGAGACTTGCTGGTTGGGCCAGTTTTCTAACTGGCTTAAGCTTTTTGGCTGCATTTGTAGTTACAGTACTAGGATCACTTGTGCCAGGATCCTCTACTTGTTCATCTTCAGAAACAACTGGTTCTTCCTCCCAAAACTCAGAAGGTTCTGAGTTAGCTGCACGTAAGCTCTCTGCAAGATGTCGCTGCCCCTCATCTTCACCCCTGCACCAAGCTTTGTAAGAAATCTTCTCCCTCTGTAATCACCCCTAAAGAACTCAAAATCAAGATGATTTGTCATCTTCATCTTCATCTTCTTCCTCTGGTACATCTTGTTCTTCTTCATCTGCTGCTACTTCTACATCTTCTTCTTCCACAACTTTTTTCCCCTTGTTAAAATTGCTGCTTTGTTGTGTGTTTATGTAGGGATCATCAAAGGCAGGCATGTAACACCTTCTTGTGAAACTCAGAACAACAGATTCACCAACATGATCAATGGGGATCTGTTCCTCATCTGCTGGGCTTGGATCAGTAGCTTTTCTGACACTGATGTTCAGTACCTTATTATCAACAAACAAGTCAAGCATTTCCTCTAATGCCTCCTCACTATCCAGGGCCTCCACACCCTCCAGCCCCTTTCCCTCTTCCTTTACATAACTTAGAAATGCATCCATTCCATAGCCCTCCAACTCAACCAATGCTAATATGGTCAGATAACTGATATCTGAGGACACTGAATACTTTTTCTCCATATTATCTATTCCTTGAAAATGTAGCCTCAAGTCCCAACTCTCATCATCTAAGTTGTAGGATTAAATTGACAAACAATTATTTTTTAAGTGAATGCACTGAATGTTCTTCTAATTACACTTTATTCTACACTAACTTAACCAAATGCACTTTCTTCTACACTAACTTAACCAATAAAATACAGTAGCACTTTCTTCTAATTTGAACAAAAGCACCATTCAGCAGTGATTACCTCACTCCACCAAAGGACGACGCCCAATGGTGGCCGCCTGCTGGATCAGCGTGGATGCGCTTCGCCACTGCCCTGGCCGCGCGGACTTCCAGATCTGAGCTCGCCGGATCCACATGAGCATGGGGCGGTGATGGTCTGCTGCGATCACGCTTGCGGGAAGCTCGAGCTGCCTAGCCATTTGTCCACCTCGAGGTCCACCGCCTCCTCGCCAAGGCCGCCTTGGCTCAATCTCGCCGACGAGATTTGGCTGCGCCACGCCATCGCCCACCTAGGTCACTGCGGGGAGAGGAGGGGAGAGGAGGGGAGTGAGAGAACCGGACCGCGTCGGCTACTTTGGTTCCGACCGGACCGCGTCGGCGCTAACGGCCGTGAACGGCCGCGCCGTGAGCGCACGCTGCCACGTGGGCTGACAGATGGGCCCGGGCCATCAGAAAAACGGTTAAAACGCTAGTCACCGCGGGTTTGGGTTTTTTGAAACAGCCGACCGCGCGTTTGGTAGCTTTCTGAGAAAATTAAAAAAGTGGTAGTTTTTTGGAACCCTAACCTGTAAACTAGTAGCTTTATGCTATTTACTCGAAAATTTGGAACCAGCATGTTAATGCTACAGACCCCATTGATGTGTTAAACATCAAATTGAAAAGATTCAAAAAATTCTTTAAGGGCTGGGGATCTAATAAATTTGGGCATGAGAAGATTCGGAAAAGAAACATTAAAGAAGAGTTGGCAAAAATTGAAAAAGAAGAGGAGGAGGGTATGATACACCCAGAAATGTTCTGCAGGAAAACAGAACTCTTAGTGGAACTTAATGAAATTCTGGTAAATGAAGAATTATTCTTACTACAGCAATCTAAGGAAAGATGGTTGTTAAAAGGAGATAGTAATACTGCTTACTATCAGAAGATTGCTAATGGCAATAAGAGAAAGAATACTATTCATTCCCTGAATGTAGGGGATACTGTCATAGAGGGAACGAAGGACCTTTTGAATCATGCTACTGATTTCTATAAAGACCTTTTTGGGCCGGCACCTGGGAACTTGCTCCAGGTGGATTCCGATATATGGGGTGTGGAGGAAAAATTAAAACCTGAAGATAATGAGCTTTTGTGTAGACCATTCTCAGAAGAGGAAGTCAAAAATGCCCTTTTTGGTATGAATAGCAACAGGGCCCCTGGTCCTGACAATATACCAGCAGAATTTTATCAGCACTGTTGGGAGGTTGTGAAGGGTGATATCATGAAACTTTTTGAGGCCATGTATGAGGGAACACTTGATGTTCAGCGGTTAAACTACGGGGTTATTACTTTGATTCCTAAAATCAATGGTGCGAACAAAATTCAATAGTTTAGACCTATTTGCTTGCTTAGATGCCCTTATAAGTTGATCACAAAGGTGTTAGACAACAGAGCAGCCCCTTACGCTGACATTCTGTTTAACAAACACCAAAATGCCTTTATTAAACACAGGAATATCATGGATGGGGTCCTTGTTGGGGAACGTAGTAATTTCAAAAAATTTCCTACGCACACGCAAGATCATGGTGATGTATAGCAACGAGAGGGGAGAGTGTTGTCTACATACCCTTGCGGACCCGGCGGAAGCGATCACAACGTAGAGGAAGTAGTCGACGTTCTCCTCGCGATCCGACCGATCCGGCGCCAAGCACTCGACGCCCCGAGTTCTTGACACACGTGCAGACGATGACGTCCCTCGACTCGATCCAGCCGAGTGTCGAGGAGAGTTTCACAAGACGACGGCGTGGTGACGATCTTGATGTTTCACCGCGCGCAGGCTTCGCCTAAGCTTCATGACGGTATAACCGAGGTGGAATATGGTGGAGGGGCACCGACACGGCTAAGGAACGATCTAAAGATCAAACTTGTGTGTTCCAAGGTGCCCCTTGCCCCGTGATATAAAGGAGGAGGGGGAGGCCGGCCGCCTAGAGGATGCTGGCACGGAGGAGTCCTACTCCTACCGAGTAGGACTCCCCCTTTCCTAGTTGGATTAGGTTTGGGGAGGGGGAAGAGGAGAGGCGCCCCCCCTCCTGTCCTATTCGGATTGGGGGAGAGGGCGCGCCACCTCCCGGCCGGCCCTCCTCTTCTCCCTCGAGGCCCACCGAGGCCCATTTACCTCCGGGGTTCCGTAACCTCCGGTACTCGAAATTCCGTTTCGTCGGAACCATTCAACTCCAAACATAGGCTTCCAATATATCAATCTTTATGTCTCGACCATTCCGAGACTCCTCGTCATGTCCGTGATCACATCCGGGACTCAAACTTCTTCGGTACATCAAAATACATAAACTCATAATAACCGCCATCGAAACCTTAAGCGCATGGACCCTACGGTTCGAGAACAATGTAGACATGACCTAGAACTATTCACGGTCAATAACCAACAGCGGGACCTGGATGCCCATATTGGTTCCTACATATTCTACGAAGATCTTTGTCGGTCGGACCGCATAACAACATACGTTGTTCCTTTGTCATCGGTATGTTACTTGCCCGAGATTCGATCGTCGGTATCCAATACCTAGTTCAATCTCGTTACCGCAAGTCTCTTTACTCGTTCCGTAATACATCATCTCACAACTAACTCATTAGTTGTAGTGCTTGCAAGGCTTAAGTGATGTGCATTACCGAGAGGGCCCAGAGATACCTCTCCGACAATCGGAGTGACAAAACCTAATCTCAAATACGCCAACCCAACATTTGCCTTTGGATACACCTGTAGTACTCCTTTATAATCACCCGATTCGTTGTGACGTTTGGTAGCACCAAAGTGTTCCTCCGTAAACGGAGTTGCATAATCTCATAGTTACAGGAACATGTATATGTCATGGATAAAAGCAGAGCAACATACTAAACGATCGTGTGCTAAGCTAAGGGAATGGGTCATGTCAATCGATCATTCTACTAATGATGTGACCTCATTAATCAAATAACAACTCCTTGTTCATGGTTAGGAAACATAACCATCTTTGATTAACAAGCTAGTCTAGTAGAGGCATACTAGTGACATGTTGTTTTGTCTATGCATTCACACATGTATCATGTTTCCGGTTAATACAATTCTAGCATGAATGATAAACATTTATCATGAAATAAGGAAATAAATAATAACTTTATTATTGCCTCTAGGGCATATTTCCTTCAGCTCCCACTTGCACTAGAGTCAATAATCTAGATTACGTAGTAATGATTCTAACACCCATGGAGTCTTGGTGCTGATCATGTTTTGCTCGTGGAAGAGGCTTAGTCAACGGTCCGCAACATTCAGATCCGTATGTATCTTGCAAATCTCTATGTCTCCCGTCTCGACTAAGTCCGGATGGAATTGAAGCGTCTCTTGATGTGCTTGGTCCTCTTGTGAAATCTGGATTCCTTCGCTAAGGCAATAGCTCCAGATTGTCACGAAGATTTTCATTGGACCCGATGCACTAGGTATGACACCTAGATCGGATATGAACTCCTTCATCCGACTCCTTCATTAGCTGCTTCGAAGCTGCTATGTATTCCGCTTCACATGTAGATCCCGCCACGACGCTTTGTTTAGAACTGCACCAACCGACAGCTCCTCCGCTTAGTGTAAATACGATCCGGTCTGCGATTTAGAATCGTCTCGATCGTTGTCAAAGCTTGCATCAACGTAACTGCCATTTATGAGCTCTTTGTCACCTCCATATACGAGAAACATATCCTTAGTCCTTTTCGTATTTCAGATGTTCTTGACCGCTGTCCAAAGATCCACTCTGGATTACTTTGGTACCTCCTGCTAGGCTTATAGCAAGGCACACATCAGTCCGGTACACAAGATTGCATACATGATAGAGCCTATGGCTGAAGCATAGGAACATCTTTCATTTTCTCTCTATCTTCTGCAGTGGTCGGGCATTGAGTCCGACTCAACTTCACACCTTGTAACACGTGCAAGAACCCTTTCTTTGCTTGATCCATTTTGAACTTCTTCAAAATTTTGTCAAGGTATGTGCTTTGTGAAAGTCCAATTAAGCGCCTTGATCTATCTCTATAGATCTTGATGCCCAATATGTAAGCAGCTTCACCGAGGTCTTTCATTGAAAAACTCTTATTCAAGTATCCCTTTATGCTATCCAGAATTCTATATCATTTCCGATCAGCAATATGTCATCCACATATAATATCGTAAATGCTACAGAGCTCCCACTCACTTTCTTGTAAATACAAAGCTTCTCCAAAAGTCTGTACAAACCCAAATGCTTTGATCACACTATCAAAGCGCTTATTCCAACTCCGAGATGCTTGCACCAGTCCATAGATGGATCGCTGGAGCTTGCACACTTTGTTAGCTCCCTTTGGATCGATAAAACCTTCGGTTGCATCATATACAACTCTTCTTCCGTAAATCCATTCAGAATGCGCTTTACATCCATTTGCCAAATTTCATAATCATAAAATGCGCAATTGCTAACATGATTCGGACGGACTTAAGCATCGCTACGGGTGAGAAGGTCTCATCATAGTCAATCCCTTGAACTTGTCGAAAACCTTTTGCATAAGTCGAGCTTTATAGACAATAACATTACCGTCGGCGTCGGTCTTCTTCTTGAAGATCCACTTGTTTTCTATTGCTTGCCTACCCTCGGGCAAGTCAACCAAAGTCCATACTTTGTTTTCATACATGGATCCCATCTCGATTTCATGGCCTCAAGCCATTTTGCGGAATCTGGGCTCACCATCGCTTCTTCATAGTTCGTAGGTTCATCATGATCTAGTAGCATGATTTCCGAAACAGGATTACCGCACCACTCGTGCGGATCTTACTCGTTGATCTACGAGGTTCTGCGAAACTTGATCTCAAGTTTCATGATCAACATCATCAACTTCCTCATTACTTGGTGTAGGTGTCTCAGAAACCGTTTTCTGCGATGAACTACTTTCAAGTAAGGGAGAAGGTACTATTACCTCATCAAGTTCCACTTTCCTCCCACTCACTTCTTTTGAGAGAAACTCCTTCTCTAGAAAGGATCCATTCTTAGCAACGAATGTCTTGCCTTCGGATCTGTGATAGAAGGTGTACCCAACTGTCTCCTTTGGGTATCCTATGAAGACACATTTCTCGATTTGGGTTCGAGCTTATCGGGTTGAAGCTTTTTCACATAAGCATCGCATCCCCAAACTTTAAGAAACGACAACTTTGGTTTCTTGCCAAACCATAGTTCATAAGGTGTCGTCTCAACGGATTTCGACGGTGTTCTATTCAGGTGAATGCGGCCGCCTCTAGAGCATAACCCCAAAACGATAGCGGTAAATCAGAAGAGACATCATAGATCGCACCATATCTAGTAAAGTACGATTCGACGCTCGGACACACCATTACGCTGTGGTGTTCCGGTGGCGTGAGTTGCTAAACTATTCCGCATTGTTTCAAATGTAGACCAAACTCAGAACTCAAATATTCACCTCCACGATCGATCGTAGAAACTTAATTTTCTTGTTACGATGATTTTCAACTTCACTCTGAAATTCTTTGAACTTTTCAAACGTTTCAGACTTATGTTTCATTAAGTAGATATACCCATATCTGCTTAAGTCATCTGTGAAGGTGAGAAAATAACGATATCCGCCACGAGCCTCAACATTCATCGGACCACATACATCTCAGATGTATGATTTCCAACAAATCTGTTGCTCTCTCCATAGTACCGAGAACGGTGTTCTAGTCATCTTGCCCATGAGGCACGGTTCGCAAGTGCCAAGTGATTCATAATCAAGTGACTCCAAAAGCCCATCAGTATGGAGTTTCTTCATGCGCTTTACACCGATATGACCTAAACGGCAGTGCCACAAATAAGTTGCACTATCATTATCAACTCTGCATCTTTTGGTTTCAACATTATGAATATGTGTATCACTACTATCGAGATTCATAAGAAATAGACCACTCCTCAAGGGTGCATGACCATAAAAGATATTACTCATATAAATAGAACAACCATTATTCTCTCGATTTAAATGAATAACCGCCTCGCATCAAACAAGATCCAGATATAATGTTCATGCTCAACGCAGCACCAAATAACAATTATTTAGGTCTAAAACTAATCCCAAAGGTAGATGTAGAGGTAGCTGCCGATCGCGATCACATCGACTTTGGAACCATTTCCCACGCGCGATCGTCACCTCGCCCTTTGCCGTTGTTCGCAATCCGTAGTCCCCTGCTTCGAGTTGCAAATATTAGCAATGTAACCAGATCAAATACCAGTGCTATCATGAGCTCTAGTAAGGTACACATCAATAACATGTATATCACATATACCTTTGTTCACCTTGCCATCCTTCTTATCCGCCAAATACTTGGGGCAGTTCCGCTTCCAAAGGACTACCGCTTGCAAGAGAAGCACTCGGCCAGGTTTAGGGCCGACTTGGGTTTCTTCTCTGAGCAAAGAACTTGCTTGCTGTTCTTCTTGAGATTCCCTTCTTCTTCCCTTTGCCTTTCTTCTTGAAACTAGTGGTCTTATTGACCATCAACACTTGATGCTCCTTCTGATTTCTACCTCCGCAGCCTTTAGCATTGCGAAGAGCTCGGTATAGTCTTTACTAACCCTTGCATATTATAGTTCATCACGAAGCCTTTGTAGCTTGGTGGCGGTGATTGAGAATTCATCAATGACACAATCATCCGAAGATTAACTCCCAATTGTGTCAAGTGATTGTAGTACCCGGACATTCTCGAGTATATGCTCACTAATGTAACTATTCTCCTCCATCTTGCAGCTATAGAACTTATTGGAGACTTCATATCTCTCAATCCGGGCATTCTTTGGAATATTAACTTCAACTCTGGAACATCTCATATGCTCCATGACGCTCAAAACGTCGTTGAAGTCCCGGTTCTAAGCCGTAAAGCATGGCACATCGAACTATAGAGTAGTCATCACTTTGCTCGCCAGACGCTCATAACATCTGCAGCTTGCATTAGCAAGAGTTCTGCACCTAGCGGTGCATCCAGACGTAACTCTTCAGGCAGCAATGAGGATGATCCTCAAATTACGGACCCAATCCGTAATTGCTACCATCATCTTTCAACTTTGCTTTCTCAAGGAACGCATTAAAATTCAACGGAACAACAAAGACGAGCCATCTATCTACAATCAAACATAAACAAGCAAGATACTATCAGTACTAAGTTCATGATAAATTTAAGTTCAATTAATCATATTACTTAAGAACTCCCACTTAGAAAAACATCTCTAGTCATCTAAGTGATCACGTGATCCAAATCAACTAAACCATAACCGATCATCACGTGAAATGGAGTAGTTTTCAATGGTGAACATCTTATGTTGATCATATCTACTATATGATTCACGCCGACCTTTCGGTCTCCGTGTTCCGAGGCCATATCTGCATATGCTAGGCTCGTCAAGTATAACCCGAGTATTCTGCGTGTGCAAAACTGGCTTGCACCCGTTGTAGATGGACGAGAGCTTATCACACCGATCATCACGTGGTGTCCGGGCACGACGAACTTTGGCAACGGTGCATACTCGGGGAGAACACTTCTTGATAATTTAGTGAGAGATCATCTTATAATGCTACCGTCAATCAAAGCAAGATAAGATGCATAAAAGGATAAACATCACATGCAAATCAATATAAGTGATATGATATGGTCATCATCATCTTGTGCTTCACGATCCCCATCTTGTAGCACCACCATGATCACCATCGCCACCGGCGCGACACCTTGATCTCCATCGTAGCATCGTTGTCGCCTCGCCAAACTTATGCTTCTACGACTATCTCTACCGCTTAGTGATAAAGTAAAGCATTACGAGCGATTGCATTGCATACAATAAAGCGACAACCATATGGCTCCTGCCATTGCCGATAACTTCGTTACAAAACATGATCATCTCATACAATAAAATATAGCATCACGCCTTGACCATATCACATCACAACATGCCCTGCAAAAACAAGTTAGACGTCCTCTACTTTGTTGTTGCAAATTTTACGTGGCTGCTACGGGCTTAAGTAAGAACCAGTCTCACCTACGCATCAAAACCAGCGACGACATTGTCAAATAGACTCGCTTAACCTTCTCAAGGACCGGCGAGCCACACTCAGTTCAACTAAAGTGAGAGAGACAGCACCCACCAGTCACCTTTAAGCAACGAGTGCTCGTGGCGGTGAAACCAGTCTCGCGTAAGCGTCGCTGTAATGTCGGTCCGGGCCGCTTCATCTCACAATACCGCTGAACCAAAGTATGACATGCTGGTAGGTAGTATGACTTGTATCGCCCACAACTTACTTGTGTTCTACTAGTGCAAAACATCAAACCATAGAAAAACCTAGGCTCGGATGCCACTGTTGGGGAACGAGTAATTTCAAAAATTTTCCTACGCACACGCAAGATCATGGTGATGTATAGCAACGAGAGGGAGAGTGTTGTCTACATACCCTTGCGACCAAGGCGGAAGCGATCACAACGTAGAGGAAGTAGTCGACGCGTTCTCCTCGCGATCCGACCGATCCCGCGCCAAGCATCCGACGCCCCGAGTTCTTGACACACGTACAGACGATGACGCCCCTCGACTCGATCCAGCCGAGTGTCGAGGAGAGTTTCACAAGACGACGGCGTGGTGACGATCTTGATGTTTCACTGGCGCAGGCTTCGCTTAAGCTTCATGACGGTATAACCGAGGTGGAATATGGTGGAGGGGGCACCGACACGGCTAAGGAACGATCTAAAGATCAAACTTGTGTGTTCCAAGGTGCCCCTGCCCCAGATATAAAGGAGGGAGGGGGGGGCCGGCCGGCCTAGAGGAGGCGCTGAGGAGTCCTACTCCTACCGGAGTAGGACTCCCCTTCCTAGTTGGATTAGGTTTGGGGAGGGGAAGAGGAGAGGGCGCCGCCTCCTTGTCCTATTCGGACTGGGGAGAGGGCGCGCCACCTCCTGGCCGGCCCCTCCTCTTCTCCCTCGAGGCCCACCGAGGCCCATTTACCTCCCGGGGTTCCAGTAACCTCCGGTACTCCGAGAATTCCGTTTTCGTCCGAACCATTCGAACTCCAAACATAGGCTTCCAATATATCAATCTTTATGTCTCGACCATTCCGAGACTCCTCGTCATGTCCGTGATCACATCCGGGACTCAACTTCTTCGGTACATCAAAATACATAAACTCATAATAACCGCCATCGAAACCTTAAGCGTGCGGACCCTACGGTTCGAGAACAATGTAGACATGACCTAGAACTATTCACGGTCAATAACCAACAGCGGACCTGGATGCCCATATTGGTTCCTACATATTCTACGAAGATCTTTGTCGGTCGACCGCATAACAACATACGTTGTTCCTTTGTCATCGGTATGTTACTTGCCCGAGATTCGATCGTCGGTATCCAATACCTAGTTCAATCTCGCTACCGCAAGTCTCTTTACTCGTTCCGTAATACATCATCTCACAACTAACTCATTAGTTGTAGTGCTTGCAAGGCTTAAGTGATGTGCATTACCGAGAGGGCCCAGAGATACCTCTCCGACAATCGGAGTGACAAAACCTAATCTCAAATACGCCAACCCAACATTTGCCTTTGGATACACCTGTAGTACTCCTTTATAATCACCCGATTCGTTGTGACGCTTTGGTAGCACCAAAGTGTTCCTCCGTAAACGGAGTTGCATAATCTCATAGTTACAGGAACATGTATATGTCATGGATAAAAGCAAGAGCAACATACTAAACGATCGTGTGCTAAGCTAAGGGAATGGGTCATGTCAATCGATCATTCTACTAATGATGTGACCTCATTAATCAAATAACAACTCCTTGTTCATGGTTAGGAAACATAACCATCTTTGATTAACAAGCTAGTCTAGTAGAGGCATACTAGTGACATGTTGTTTTGTCTATGCATTCACACATGTATCATGTTTCCGGTTAATACAATTCTAGCATGAATGATAAACATTTATCATGAAATAAGGAAATAAATAATAACTTTATTATTGCCTCTAGGGCATATTTCCTTCAGTCCTCACTTTGCATGAGATATTGCATCATACTCATATAAAGAAGAAAGTTGGCATCGTTATCAAGCTTGATTTTGAAAAAGCTTACGATAAAGTGAACTGGGATTTCTTGCTTAAGTGTCTTGAGATGAGAGGTTTTGGCAAAACCTGGTGCAGTTGGATGGAGAAAATCCTCCACAATGGCACGGTTAGTGTAAAAATAAACAATACTTCGGGGCCTTACTTCCAAAGCCACAAAGGAGTGCGGCAATGAGACCCCGTGTCTCCCTTTCTGTTCAATATTGCTGCCGAGTGCTTGTGTAAGATGGTGTTGCAAGCACAAGCAAATGGTTTGATTGATGGGTTGGCCTCGGATTTGGTCGATAAGGGAGTGGCCATTCTGCAATATGCAGATGACACAATCCTATGCATCGAACATAACCTTGAAAAAGCACTAAACATGAAACTATTGATGTATATGTTCGAACTCATGTCAGGGCTGAAAATTAACTTCCAAAAAAGTGAAATTCTTAGCGTGGGAGGAGATGATAATATTTTGAAAGAATATGCTGATATTTTTGGTTGCCAAATTGGGCATTTCCCAATGAAGTATCTTGGTGTCCCTGTCAGTTACTCAACTTTGAAAGGTGTGGATTGGGAGTACCTTGAGGCAAAATTTGTCAAGAGATGTGAATCTGGACTGGGAAGTAACGCCTCCTCAGGGGGCAGGCTGACTTTACGGAATGCTAATATTTCCAGCATTGCATACTATTATATGTCCATGTTTCTTTTATCTAAGACCGTCATTGAGAGGTTAGATAAGCACAGAAGGAAGTTTTTCTGGCAAGTGACTAAAAACAGGAAAAGATATTACCTGGTTAGGTGGTCTAGGATCTGTCGATCGAAGGAGAAGGGGGGTTTAGGTGTGAAAGATCTTCACAGACAAAATATTTGCCTTTTGGTGAAATGGTGGTGGAAGCTTGAGATGAAACAGGGGTTGTGGCAAGACATTGTCAAGGCCAAATATTTTGGTAGAGATACAGTAGCTTCGGTTAAAGGGAGAATTACTGACTCTCCATGTTGGAAGGCTATTATGAAAGTGAGAGACCAGATATGACAGAAGGAAAGTGGTTGTACAACTGCAACATAGCCAGGTTGTGGTATGATCCATTGGCGGCGAGCCCCTTTGTCACCAATTCCTCAACTCCTTGCCATTTGCAATAAGCCCGATTGTGTCATGAAAGATTGTTTGGAGGCTAACCCTGTCACCTTCTTTCGAAGGAGACTGACCTCGGAACTTAATGAACAATGGAAAAAGATGATTTCCACGGTTAGGGAAACCTGTTCATCTGCGGATAGTGATAGTATCAAGTGGGGGCTGGGACCCAAGCCATATTATACCACTAAAGCTCTTTATACTTACCTGGAAAGAAGCGTTGCTGGGTGTGACTATCGCTGGATTTGGAAAGCCAGAATCCCTTTGAAAATCCAAATTTTTATGTGGCAGCTATCGCAAGATGGGGTACTGACCAGGGATGTGATGAAACGTCATGGATGGAGGGGGAACCCAAATGTTCCTTTTGTGGAGAAAGAGAAACCTCCCAGCATCTTTTTTTCACCTGTCCTGTGGCTAGGGTTACCTGGAGAGTAGTTGGTTGTATGTTTGGTACGGATCTATGCCCTGACAACTTATGGCAGGCATATGTTTGGTGTTATACTTTCTTTCCAGGTGGCGATGTTTTCTATACGATGGGCATTGCAGCTTTGTGTTGGGCTATTTGGACTTGCCGCAACCGAGCTACTTTTGAGCATATTCCTCTCAAAACCCCATTTGAGTGTGTTTTCTCTGCATGTGCACTTCTTTGTTACTGGGCATGATTGATGAAACAGGAGGATGCTGAGAAGCTGAGAGTTGGTGGAGCTCTGCTGAAGGACAACGCGTCTCGTATGATGAGGATCTGCGCAACGGCGCATCAGGGATGAGGAAATGCACTAAGAGCAAACGAAGAAGGAAGGAGTTGATCTGCTGCGCCTTTTGCTTTACTGCTTCTGGTCGAGTTCCCTCCTACGTGAGGATGTTATGGAACATGTTGCTCATATGTGAGCATTGGTCTTTGGGTGTTTTCTGTGAGTTAGATGTTGGAGTCCTGGATATTTGGTGTCGTCGGGTTTTCGCCCCATGGTGAGTAATCTCGATGGCGAGTGCTCATGGTGGGTTTCCCGGCGATGCTTGAACCCGCTTTCCTCTTTCCCGTCCTATCTGGTGAACTTGGTTGTATTTCCGTTATGTTCAAGTAATGGAAAGGGGATTCGCCCGGTTCAAAAAAAAAATCCACGTGTAGATCTGGACATTCTATGTTCGCACACAAATTCGCAAAGAAATAACATTTTTTGTGGCATGTATAAAATAGGTAAAAATAACATCTCCTAAATAGTTATGATCAAACATCGAAAATTGTCTTTTGTACACAAGCCACAAAACATTCTCTTTTTCACCGAAACTTTGTGCACGAACATATATTAGCTGGATGCACACGTGTGATTTTTTTTTTCTCACTTTTTAAACTTTTTGAAATGTGTATTTAGACTATGAGTGTATTTCCGTATTTTCATTTACTGTACTACTCCCTTGTCCCAAAATAAGTGTCGCTGGTTTAGTACACGGGTGGCACAACTTTCTCTTGAATTAGCGACACTGAAATGTGGTAGTTTGTGAATAAGCACGGCAAGGTTTCTTCTTCCCGTTCAGCGAGCAGGCTCCATGCGTGGAATTTATGAACGATCGTACACTCAAAAGGATGGCTAGACCTGGACGGACGCACACGGGCCGTTGCCAAGGATAGCAAGCATGGCTAGACCTGGACGGACACACTCGGGCCGTCCGTACAGCCGAGCGCTAGCAGTGAGCGTCGTCGCTGCTGCCACCGTGCGTGCACTCACTGTACCGTACCGCGTAATTCGCCATTACTGTCTCCTCAACGTATTAGCCGGCCGTTTGCGTATTTTGTCATTTCCGCCGACGACGGTGGGGCAGCAGCCATCTTCCTTGATCCTTCGACCAGAAGCACTCAAGGGAAGCCACGCACGCACGCACGCGTGCGGGCCGTGCCGTGCCATGCGTGCGGCCTACGTGGCGCCCACGCCGCGGGAGGCGACCCCGTCAACCCACCTTCCCGCGTGGCGTACAACCCACGCGACGCGATTGGATCCCGGCCGTCCGTGCCGCGCGCGGGGCCCACGCGGCAGCGTGAGACCGCCCCACAGCACGCCCCGCCCGTGCGCCGTGCCGTGGTGGGCGCCCCAACGGTAGGAAACGGACGGGCCAGGTCACGTGACCCGCACCCGCCCCTCCCCGGCTGACAGCCCGGGCCAGCTCCCGCAACGGTCACATTGACCCTAAGCGAGGCAACGGTCAGATCCCCTGCGCCGTCCGTGCTCGATCCGACGGCCGCGCGCGGCGCCTCGGGGTTCCCGCCCGCTGTCGAGGCCGTTTCCTCCTTTTCCCCGGGCTTCTTCTTCCTCCCCTCCCCAATAGGTAGTAGAGTGGAGGTGAGGTGAGATCATCAGAAGAGGAGTGAGAGCCAGCCACAGTCAGAGAGTGAGGAGAGGGATAGGATAGTGAGTGCTTGAGAGGATCGTCAATGGCGAGGAGGTAAGAACAGTGGCAGCAGTAGGATAGAAGAGCGAGCGACAAGAACCCATCCACCCACCCAGCCAAATCCCCACCGCATTGCATCCATCATCCATCCATCCATCCTAGATTTTTCTTGTAGGATTTCTTCTCCGTTCTTCTCTGTTTTTATCTATCTTGATCTTGGAGAAGAAAAATTTGATGGAGGTGTTGGGGCTCGCCGTCGTCGTCGCCGGCGAGGAGGCTCTGCAGAGAGTGCCCGGCAGCTTCTGATCGATTGACCTTCTTCTTTCTTCCCGCATAGATGTTATAGGCCATTCGTTGTTCTTTTCTCCCTAACGATTCGTTGATTCTTTTGTACTAAGCAGCATTTCTGCAGAGTCCAAAAATTCTTTCCTGCATATACAGCAGATACACAAACATATTACATTCTTTCTTCAGTTTCTTTTTCTTCTTTACTTTTCCTTCTTTGGACTGACAAATTCTCTCCAAGAACGCCAACATTCCCCTGTTTTTCGATCCACATTCATCCATCCATTCATTCATTCATATACCACACCTCACTGAAGCTCGAGCTGTAGCCACACACATATCAGAGAGAGATTAGAGAGTGAGTTGAGTGTGTGATCACCAGAGCAGAGGAGGAAGAAGAGCAGAGTTCAGAGGAGGAGGAGGAGGAGTGACACTGCGCTGCTGCATCCGCTGGTGACGCCCGTCTCAGGGATGTTGGCAGGCTGCTCCTCCTTGTCGTCCAGGCATCAGATGAGCACGGCGCAGCGACTACCATGCGGCTTCTCCAAGCGGGGCGGCCGCGGCGACTCCGCAGTCCCCGGCGCCGCCCCCCGCGGCGTGCCGGGCGGCGACGGCCGGGGAGGCAACGGCACCTGCTCCTTCCGGCCGCACCCGGCGCCGCCGGTCACCCAGGCCGTGTCCTGGGGCGCCAAGCCGGAGCCCTCCGTCGGTGACGGCGGCGGCTGGGAGATGCGGAGCAGGCCCGTCAAGCGCGCGCACGAGGAGGAGGCGGCCGAGGAGTACGGCGCCCCCGCCGTCCGCGCCAAGCGGACGCGGATGGGCGGCGACGGCGATGAGGTATGGTTCCATCAATCCATTGCAGGGCCGGCGGCCTTGATGCAAGTGGCCGCCGGGGAGGGGGGCGGGGAGGAAGAGGAGGTGGCGGAGGAGCAGAAGGTGTTTCTTGTGCCCAGCGCCGCCGCGTTCCCGCACGGCATGGCGGCCGCCGCGGGGCCCTCGTCGCTGGCCCCGGCCAAGCAGGAGGAGTTCAGCAAGTCGCCGTCCCACTCCTCGTCCTCGTCGGGCACGGACGGCGGCTCGTCGGCCATGCTGCCGGTTGAGCCTGCTGGCGTGAGGGGCTTCGTGGTGCCCGAGGCGGAGCGCGAGGCGCTGGAGCTCGTGGGCGCGCTCACCGCGTGCGCCGAGGCCCTCGCCGGCTGCCAGCACGACGCCGCCAACTACTACCTGGCGCGGCTCGGCGAGACGGCCTCGCCGTCCGGGCCCACGCCGCTGCACCGCGTGGCCGCCTGCTTCGCCGAGGCGCTCGCGCTCCGCGCGGCCAACATGTGGCCGCACGTCTTCGACGTCACCCCGCCGCGCGAGCTCACCGACGGCGCCTTCCACGACGACGACGACGCCCTGGCGCTGCGGGTGCTCAACAGCGTCACCCCGATCCCGAGGTTCCTCCACTTCACCCTCAACGAGCGTCTCCTCCGCGCCTTCGACGGCCACGACCGCGTCCACATCATCGACTTCGACATCAAGCAAGGCCTCCAGTGGCCGAGCCTCCTGCAGAGCCTGGCGGCGCGGACGCCGCAGCCGCCGGCGCACGTGCGGATCACCGGCGTCGGCTCGTCCAGGCAGGAGCTGCAGGACACCGGCGCGCGCCTCGCGCACGTGGCCGCCGGGCTGGGGCTCGCCTTCGAGTTCCACGCCGTGGTGGACCGGCTCGAGGACGTGCGCCTCTGGATGCTCCACGTCAAGCGCGGCGAGCGCGTCGCCGTGAACTGCATCCTCGCCGCGCACCGGCTGCTCCGCGACGAGACCGGCGGCGCGCTGTCCGACTTCCTCGGGCTCGTGCGCAGCACGGGCGCCGCCGTCCTGCTCCTCGGCGAGCACGAGGCGGCCGGGCTGAACGCCGGGCGATGGGAGGCGCGGTTCGCGCGCGCGCTGCAGCACTACGCCGCGGCGTTCGACGCGGTGGGCGCGGCCGGCCTGCCGCCGGCCAGCGCGGCCAGGGCCAAGGCGGAGGAGATGTTCGCGCGGGAGATCCGCAACGCGGTGGCGTTCGAGGGCCCCGACAGGTCCGAGCGGCACGAGAGCTTCGCCGGGTGGCGGCGGCGCATGGAAGACGGCGGGTTCCGGAGCGCCGGCATCGGCGACCGGGAGGCGATGCAGGGGCGGATGATCGCGAGGATGTTCGCGCCGGGCAACTACGGCGTGCACCCGCAGGGCGACGGCGAGGGGCTCACGCTCCGGTGGCTCGACACCCCGCTCTACACCGTGACGGCCTGGACGCCGGCCGGCGACGGCGCAGGAGGCAGCGCGACCGTGTCCGCGTCCACCACCGCGTCACATTCTCTGCAGAGCTGAACAGGAGGAGGTTAAGTGAAGTGAAGAAGAAAGAACTGAACTTTTTCAGTGGTTCTTTTGCTGAGACTCATTCATTCGTTAGTTCATAATACAATCTGACCAAATTCTTTTATACATTTCATTCATTCATCACCACCATCAACAAAGATGTATTAGTAGCTTTTCTCTTTTGGGTTACAGTGATATGATAGGAGAAAAAGATTCAATTGTTATTAGCTAGCTATATGTAATAATTCTTCATTCTTTTGGCTGTTGAGCTAGGATCCCTGCAAGAATCAGCTGCTTGTAGAAGAAGAAGCAGCAGGGACATTTCACAGCATTAATACATTCTTTTCGGCCATTATATGGAACTTGTAATCTTTGTTCAGATTCAGAAATTAAATGGAATCATCAATAGACTATTTCATCACTCCTTCCATGTTGTGTGTGTTCATCTGAAATGTGCGTGTTGGATTGGATATTTTTTCTTGTCTGAATTTAATCTCATGTGGTGGTGTTCCAGAATTCAGAGAGAGATAACTGCACAGATTCAGAGAAGCTCACTCTTGTTATATGAAACCATCTCTGTTCAGAGTCGGAAAGGAAATGGAATCAACGTATGCTGCATATAAAATCTTTGTATCATCTGAAATGTTTGTGTTTGTCCATCCCATGGAGAGAAAAAGTAATAAATCCTGTATGCATAATTGTTTCAGAATTCAGAGAGATAACTGAACAAATTCGTTGACTGCAGTTGATAACTGAACAATTTCAGAGAACTCATTCTCTCTCTTTTCCTTTTTGAGTTGGAAATGGTAGAGTTAAATTCAGGGAACTCACTCTAGTTCTGGTGAAATTGTAGAGTAAATTATCTAAACTATTATGCCAGTCACACTTTGCATTGTTGTAACTGAGGTGTACAATGGCAGCAATGCATGTTACAACTTGCTTCTGAACTAAGCTTCCAAACAACTTCCCAGCAGTTTTTACTCAAGAGCAGCAAAATGACAGGATGAAAAGCCACTGCATTGGCCCTTCTGTTACCACGACTGTGCATAGCAGATGAGGTAATGGGAGTATCAATTGAGGCCAATAGTGTTGCTTAAAATCCCATCTCGTACAAATTTACATATTCACAGTATAGATGCATTATTTGGATGAAGTGAAGGCCTTTAGTTTGGCTAGGAGATAACAGAGCCTGATTTATATGAGGAACAACAGAGCGCGGATTCAGTGAGGAACAACTTTGATGCTGGGGAGCTTACTTAACTGAATTTTTGGACATGCTAATGTTGATTATTCCAATTGTTGTTGCCTTAGTGGTCACATAAGTAGCGTGTGACAACTCCCTTCATGCCCTTGCGGTATTATGAATCAAGAGTCACACCATTCTGCAGCATCACACTTACCGTGTGATTTATTCAACTGAAGTTCTGTCCCTCACTCACTCTGCCTTTGCTATATATATCTAAACCATTTGCAACGCTGATGTGTTAGCTCACTCCTTCTGTTGGGTGTCAGGTGAGAAGTCATGAGGTGCCACATTTTTTGTTGAATTTTTGTGTTGTCTCGCCGACGGAGCTGAGGTTTTAGAAGAAACTGCAAGGAGATGTGGACCAACCTCGACTCCAATGCAGTACTGCATACTTACAATTTCGGTCATAAAACACACAAGTATAAATTAGAGCAGTCATACACCAATTTTGCTGCCCTCATTTTGCTACTGAAATTTTTGCTACTCGGGCTGCTGGCCGGCATCGGCACCACATGCTCGCTCAACGTACCGGCTCGTGAGAAATCCTGCTTGGAGGCACCGGCGTCAAGCTTCTGGTCCAGGCTTATCGTCCTGCTTGCATTCGAGCTATCAAATGCATTCCTCCAGTAGAGTGACTGAGATTGCTTGCGCAGGACCAATTCTTCTGATCATTGCTCAACTAAGTACAATTTGGCCCGGGTGAAACAATCTGGGTCACACAGTTGCGCACACATATGTGCGTCTTCTTCCGCAAACTGGGCTTCTTTTCTGTGTGGTCTTTTGATCTATAGAAGAATAAAGAATTGTGATCAAGTGTCAGCATTCCTTCCCCTCCAAATAAAAAAATAAAAAAAATCCAGTGTTGGGTCTGAGGAGGCCATTTTCTAGTGTCAATGGTTCAACAACAAAACTTACGGATGACATATGAAACACCAATATTGAAAACATTAAGGCCGGAAATAGTCACATAAGAATGCAGATCTGGTGAGGAACAACTTTGATGTGAGGGAGTTTAATTAACTGGATTTTTGAACCTGCTAATCTTGATTATTGCAATTGATGTTGCCTTAGTGCTCTTATAATTATCATCTGAAAAACGTGTGTTATATTTAGATATTTGTACTTGTCTGTATCCCATTCCCATGGAGATAAATACCAAATTATGTGTGCAGAATGTTGGATAATCCAAACATTCCTACGTGCTAGTAGTGTTAAGTTGCGTTTGAGTTTTGTTTATTTAGGAAGTGATCAGTGTTGCCGTATAATTAGATTAGGTAGATGAATTTGTGTCTGGCCAAGAGTAGTAGTACATGGCCGTGTCTTAGTTGTGCTGGACGTATAGCAGTAGTTTGAGTTAGTTTAGGAATCATAAGTTGGGTCTGATTCCGTTCGGAGGTCTGGGTCGGTGGCTACCTGCACTTATATATACACGGGTGTGTGCGTGAGTTTTGTATTGAGACATTGACAGAAATAAACAGAAAATAGGGCACGACAACGGCCCTTGGTTATCAGTTTTGTGTGCGCGTGTGTTCGTGCGATTTGATGTGATCGATCCTGAGGGTGAATTTCCAACAATTGGTATCTAGAGCAAGGTTCGTGTGAAGCTGCGCTTGCCCCGGGGTGGCGACCCGACTAGCGCCTCGGGGCGGGCGATACAGTCGTTGGTGTAGCGACAAGGAGGAGTGGGCGATATAGTCGCTGGGTGATGCAGCGACAAGGAGAGCAGGCGATTTAGTCGTTGTGGGTGCAACGACATGAAGGATCGGGCTCATTGTCGTTCGACAGAGTGACGACGAGGAGGCGGCGATGACGCTGTCGCAAGCGAGGCGACGGGTGATCGTCATTCGACGGAATAACCTGGAGGAGGGCGACAGGGCTGTCGTCGACAAGGCGTTGGTCATCGTTGATGGTTATGCGTGTGATCTCAAACCTTTCATCCGAGCTCAACTTTTTCTTCGGGCCTCGTCTCCTTACCGAAGTTGTGCTCGATCCGGAGGGCTAGAAAAAAGAAGAAAGACGAGAGTTAATTAATATGTGTACATATACCAAAACAATGAATGCATCAATTAGCTAGTCAGCACAGGCTTAACTAATATATATACCTGGCCAGACTCGGTTCGGTCACGGGAGCCGTCATCACGGTCTCCTTCTTGCACCGTCATTGGGTCACTGGAGCCATCATAATCATGTCTTTCCTCCTCCATTCTTGGATCACCGTAGCCTGCTTCTTCACCCTATTTTTTCAGACCATCATTGTCGTTAAGATACGACAAGATATCACCTCCGGCTAAGATTATGTCCCCCAACACCTCTTCTGCTTCCTCGTCTCGTATGTGCTCCATTGTTTCTACAAATATTACAACATGGCAATTATTACACAAACATGACAGCACGTGGATATATTAGTGGCAAACGTAGACCGAGCTTATTCCGGGTTTGGGGTGGCCTCGGCAATGCTTCAAGGGTAGGGGCGTGGCGGGAGGGATAGGAGACCGACATCGTTTTTTTCTAGGGTTTGGGTGTCCTCGAGAGTTTTGGTCGAGCGAGAGGGGGTGTCCTCGAGAGATTTTGTCGGGTAGGGGCGCGGCGGGAGGGGGTAGGAGACCGACATCGTTTTTTCTAGGGTTTGGGTGTCCTCGAGAGTTTTGGTATAAGTTATCACAGTCGAGAGGGGGTAATATCGACAACAACGACATACATACATGAGAAAATATGTTATCGGGGAGGGGGTATATCTACCCCCCCCCCCCACGTGTTGAAGTTATCGGGAAGGGGTTATATCGACAACGATGACATACGTACATGGGAAAATAATATTATTGGGGAGGGGGTATATCGACCCCCCCTCGTGTTGAAGTTATCGGGAGGGGTATATTGACGACGACAGACCCGATAAAACATAAGAAAACGAAGAAGAAATAAAAAGAGGAGAAGAAGAAAGGAATAGAGGAGAAGATCAAAGAAAAAAAGAAAAAAAAGAGGAGAAGAAGAAAGGAATAGAGGAGAAGAAGAAAAAATAGAATAAATATTCCTTTATTCTTCTCCTCTTCTTTTTCTTCTTTGATTTTCCTAATCTTCCTAATCTTAAATAATCAATATATATGAACATATTTTTATGAATAAATATAATTACACATCTGAAATTTTCCTAATCTTAATACTAAACTAAAATAATATATATATAAACATATACATAAATTGACAAAAAAAATACTATGAACATGTACACATATATACACATACAAACACATATACACAAAAAAGACAAAAAAAATGCTATGAAAAATGCAGGGCAGGGGCTAGGGCTGGAAAAAAAGCTCGAAGCTCGCAAGCTAAACAAGTAGCTCGTGACTCGGCTCGAATTGACTCGAACTCGAAGAATAACAAGTCGAGCCGAGCTTTAGTTTAAGATCGTTTATAGACCAAGTTAAACGTGTTGGGTAACGTAGTAATTTCAAAAAATTTCCTACGCACACGCAAGATCATGGTGATGTATAGCAACGAGAGGGGAGAGTATTGTCCACATACCCTTGTAGACCCGGCGAAGCGATCACAATGTAGAGGAAGTAGTCGACGTTCTCCTCGCGATCCGACCGATCCGGCGCCACACTCGACGCCCCGAGTTCTTGACACACGACAGCTCGATGACGCCCTCAGACTCGATCCAGCCGAGTGTCGAGGAGAGTTCCACAAGACGACGGCGCAGTGACGATCTTGATGTTTCACCGGCGCAGGGCTTCGCTTAAGCTTCGACAGTATAACCGAGGTGGAATATGGTGGAGGGGGCACCGACACGGCTAAGGAACGATCTCACGATCAACTTGTGTGTTCAAGGTGCCCCCTGCCCCGTATATAAAGGAGCAAGGGGAGGGGCCATGGCCAAGGGAGGCGCTACAGGAGTCCTACTCCTCTGGGAGTAGGATTCCCCCAATCCTAGTTGGACTAGGATTCCTGAGGGGAAAGAGAGAGAGGGCGGCCCCTTCTCCTAGTCCTAGTAGGACTAGGGAAGGGGGGGCGCCCCCTCCTAGGGCTGCCCTTCTCCTTTCCACTAAGGCCCACCGAGGCCCATTTACCTCCGGGGGTTCCGTAACCTCCCAGTACTCCAGAAATTCCGTTTTAGCGAACTATTCCAACTCCAAACATAGGCTTCCAATATATCAATCTTTATGTCTCGACCATTCCGAGACTCCTCGTCATGTCCGTGATCACATCCGGACTCGAACTCCTTCGGTACATCAAAATACATAAACTCATAATAACTGTCATCGAAACCTTAAGCGTGCGGACCCTACGGTTCGAGAACAATGTAGACATGACCTAGAACCATTCACGGTCAATAACCAACAGCGGGACCTGGATGCCCATATTGGTTCCTACATATTCTACGAAGATCTTTGTCGGTCAGACCGCATAACAACATACGTTGTTCCTTTGTCATCGGTATGTTACTTGCCCGAGATTCGATCGTCGGTATCCAATACCTAGTTCAATCTCGTTACGCAAGTCTCTTTACTCGTTCCGTAATACATCATCTCACAACTAACTCATTAGTTGTAGTGCTTGCAAGGCTTCATGATGTGCATTACCGAGAGGGCCCAGAGATACCTCTCCGACTATCGGAGTGACAAAACCTAATCTCAAATACGCCAACCCAACATCTCGCCTTTGGAGACACCTGTAGTACTCCTTTATAATCACCCGATTCGTTGTGACGCTTGGTAGCACCAAAGTGTTCCTCCGTAAACGGAGTTGCATAATCTCATAGTTACAGGAACATGTATAAGTCATGGATAAAAGCAGAGCAACATACTAAACGATCTTGTGCTAAGCTAAGGAATGGGTCATGTCAATCGATCATTCTACTAATGATGTGACCTTGTTAATCAAATAACAACTCCTTTGTTCATGGTCGGAAACATAACCATCTTTGATTAACAAGCTAGTCTAGTAGAGGCATACTAGTGACATCTTGTTTTGTCTATGCATTCACACATGTATCATGTTTCCGTTAATACAATTCTAGCATGAATGATAAACATTTATCATGAAATAAGGAAATAAATAATAACTTTATTATTGCCTCTAGGGCATATTTCCTTCAGCCTCCCACTTGCACTAGAGTCAATAATCTAGATTACATTGTAATGATTCTAACACCCATGGAGTCTTGGTGCTGATCATGTTTTGCTCGTGGAAGAGGCTTAGTCAACGGTTCCGCAACATTCAGATCCGTATGTATCTTGCAAATCTCTATGTCTCCACCGACTAAGTCCCGGATGGAATTGAAGCGTCTTTGATGTGTTTGGTCCTCTTGTGAAATCTGGATTCCTTTGCTAAGGCTATTGCTCCAAGATTGTCACGAAGATTTTCATTGGACCCGATGCACTAGGTATGACACCTAGATCGGATATGAACTCCTTCATCCGCACTCCTTCATTAGCTGCTTCCGAAGCTGCTATGTATTCCGCTTCACATGTAGATCCCGCCACGACGCTTTGTTTAGAACTGCACCAACCGACAGCTCCTCCGCTTAGTGTAAATACATATCCGGTCTGCGATTTAGAATCGTCCGGATCGGTGTCAAAGCTTGCATCAACATAACCGCTTTTATGAGCTCTTTGTCACCTCCATATACGAGAAACATATCCTTAGTCCTTTTCGTATTTCAGATGTTCTTGACCGCTGTCCATGATCCACTCTGATTACTTTGGTACCTCCTGCTAGGCTTATAGCAAGGCACACATCAGTCCGTACACAAGATTGCATACATGATAGAGCCTATGGCTGAAGCATAGGAACATCTTTCATCTTCTCTCTATCTTCTGCAGTGGTCGGGCATTGAGTCCGACTCAACTTCACACCTTGTAACACAGCAAGAACCCTTTCTTTGCTTGATCCATTTTGAACTTCTTCAAAACTTTGTCAAGGTATGTGCTTTGTGAAAGTCCAATTAAGCGCCTTGATCTATCTCTATAGATCTTGATGCCCAATATGTAAGCAGCTTCACCGAGGTCTTTCATTGAAAAACTCTTATTCAAGTATCCCTTTATGCTATCCAGAATTCTATATCATTTCCGATCAGAATATGTCATCCACATATAAGATCGAAATGCTACTGAGCTCCCACTCACTTTCTTGTAAATACAAAGCTTCTCCAAAAGTCTGTACAAACCCAAATGCTTTGATCACACTATCAAAACGCTTATTCCAACTCCGAGATGCTTGCACCAGTCCATATATGGATCGCTGGAGCTTGCACACTTTGTTAGCTCCCTTGGATCGATAAAACCTTCTCGTTGCATCATATACAACTCTTCTTCCGTAAATCCATTCAGAATGCGGTCTTTACATCCATTTGCCAAATTTCATAATCATAAAATGCGCAATTGCTAACATGATTCGGACGGACTTAAGCATCGCTACGGTGAGAAGGTCTCATCGTAGTCAACCCCTTGAACTTGTCAAAACCTTTTGCGACAAGTCGAGCTTTATAGACGATAATATTACCGTCGTCAGTTCTTCTTCTTGAAGATCCACTTGTTTTCTATTGCTTGCCTACCCTCGGCAAGTCAACCAAAGTCCACACTTTGTTTTCATACATGGATCCCATCTCGATTTCATGGCCTCAAGCCATTTTATGAAATCTGGGCTCACCATCGCTTCTTCATAGTTCGTAGGTTCATCATGATCTAGTAGCATGACTTTCGAACAGGATTACCGCACCACTCAGTGCGGATCTTACTCGGTTGATCTACGAGGTTCTGCAGAAACTTGATCTGAAGTTTCATGATCAACATCATCAACTTCCTCACTACTTGGTGTAGGTGTCTCGTAAACTGGTTTCTGCGATTTAACTACTTTCAAGTAAGGGAGAAGGTACTATTACCTCATCAAGTTCCACTTTCCTCCCACTCACTTCTTTCGAGAGAAACTCCTTCTCTAGAAAGGATCCATTCTTAGCAACGAATGTCTTGCCTTCGGATCTGTGATAGAAGGTGTACCCAACTGTCTCCTTTGGGTATCCTATGAAGACACATTCGATTTGGGTTCGAGCTTATCAGTTGAAGCTTTTTCACATAAGCATCGCATCCCCAAACTTTAAGAAACGACAACTTTGGTTTCTTGCTAAACCACAGTTCATAAGGTGTCGCCTCAACGGATTTCGACGGTGTTCTATTCAGGTGAATGCGGCTGTCTCTAGAGCATAACCCCAAAATGATAGCGGTAAATCAGAAGAGACATCATAGATCGCACCATATCTAGTAAAGTGCGATTCGACGCTCGACACACCATTACGCTGTGGTGTTCCGGTGGCGTAAGTTGCTAACTATTCCGCATTGTTTCAAATGTAGACCAAACTCGAACTCAAATATTCACCTCCACGATCAGATCGTAGAAACTTAATTTTCTTGTTACGATGATTTTCAACTTCACTCTGAAATTCTTTGAACTTTTCAAACGTTTCAGACTTATGTTTCATTAAGTAGATATACCCATATCTGCTTAAGTCATCTGTGAAGGTGAGAAAATAACGATATCCGCCACGAGCCTCAATATTCATCGGACCACATACATCTGTATGTATGATTTCCAACAAATCTGTTGCTCTCTCCATAGTACCGGAGAACGGTGTTCTAGTCATCTTGCCCATGAGGCACGGTTCGCAAGTGCCAAGTGATTCATAATCAAGTGACTCCAAAAGTCCATCAGTATGGAGTTTCTTCATGCGCTTTACACCGATATGACCTAAACGGCAGTGCCACAAATAAGTTGCACTATCATTATCAACTCTGCATCTTTTGGTTTCAACATTATGAATATGTGTATCACTACTATCGAGATTCATCAAAAATAGACCATTCCTCAAGGGTGCATGACCATAAAAGATATTACTCATATAAATAGAACAACCATTATTCTCTGATTTAAATGAATAACCGTCTCGCATCAAACAAGATCCAGATATAATGTTCATGCTCAACGCAGGCACCAAATAACAATTATTTAGGTCTAAAACTAATCCCGAAGGTAGATGTAGAGGTAGCGTGCCGACCGCGATCACATCGACTTTGGAACCATTTCCCACGCGCATCGTTACCTCGCCCTTTGCCGAGTTCGCAATCCAGAGTCCCTGCTTCGAGTTGCAAATATTAGCAATGTAACCAGATCAAATACCAGTGCTACTACGAGCTCTAGTAAGGTACACATCAATAACATGTATATCACATATACCTTTGTTCACCTTGCCATCCTTCTTATCCGCCAAATACTTGGGGCAGTTCCGCTTCGGTGACTACCGCTTGCGGAGAAGCACTCGGCCAGGTTTAGGGCCAGACTTGGGTTTCTTCTCCGAGCAACAACTTGCTTGCTGTTCTTCTTGAGATTCCCTTCTTCTTCCCTTTGCCTTTCTTCTTGAAACTAGTGGTCTTATTGACCATCAACACTTGATGCTCCTTCTTGATTTCTACCTCCGCAGCCTTTAGCATTGCGAAGAGCTCGGTATAGTCTTTACTAACCCTTGCATATTATAGTTCATCACGAAGCCTTTGTAGCTTGGTGGCGTGATTGAAGAATTCATCAATGACACAATCATCCGGAAGATTAACTCCCAATTGTGTCAAGTGATTGTAGTACCCGGACATTCTGAGTATATGCTCACTAATGTAACTATTCTCCTCCATCTTGCAGCTATAGAACTTATTGGAGACTTCATATCTCTCAATCCGGGCATTCTGTTGGAATATCAACTTCAACTCCTGGAACATCTCATATGCTCCATGACGCTCAAAACGCCGTTGAAGTCCCGTTCTAAGCCGTAAAGCATGGCACATCGAACTATAGAGTAGTCATCAGCTTTGCTCGCCAGACGCTCATAACATCTGCAGCTTGCATTAGCAAGAGTCTGCACCTAGCGGTGCATCCAGACGTAGCTCTTCTCGGCAGCAATGAGGATGATCCTCAAGTTACGGACCCAATCCGTAATTGCTACCATCATCTTTCAACTTTGCTTTCTCAAGGAACGCATTAAAATTCAACGGAACAACAAAGACGAGCCATCTATCTACAATCAAACATAAACAAGCAAGATACTATCAGTACTAAGTTCATGATAAATTTAAGTTCAATTAATCATATTACTTAAGAACTCCCACTTAGAAAGACATCTCTAGTCATCCAAGTGATCACGTGATCCAAATCAACTAAACCATAACCGATCATCACGTGAAATGGAGTAGTTTTCAATGGTGAACATCTTATGTTGATCATATCTACTATATGATTCACGCCGACCTTTCGGTCTCCGTGTTCCGAGGCCATATCTGCATATGCTAGGCTCGCAAGTATAACCCGAGTATTCTCATGTGTGCAAAACTGGCTTGCACCCGTTGTAGATGGACGAGAGCTTATCACACCCGATCATCACGTGGTGTCCGGGCACGATTTAACTTTGGCAACGGTGCATACCGGGAGAACACTTCTTGATAATTTAGTGAGAGATCATCTTATAATGCTACCGTCAATCAAAGCAAGATAAGATGCATAAAGGATAAACATCACATGCAAATCAATATAAGTGATATGATATGGTCATCATCATCTTGTGCTTCATGATCTCCATCTTGTTGCACCACCATGATCACCATCGCCACCGGCGCGACACCTTGATCTCCATCGCAGCATCGTTGTCGCCTCGCCAAACTTATGCTACTACGACTATCGCTACCGCTTAGTGATAAAGTAAAGCATTACAGGCGATTGCATTGCATACAATAAAGCGACAACCATATGGCTCCTGCCATTGCCGATAACTTCGTTACAAAACATGATCATCTCATACAATAAAATATAGCATCACGCCTTGACCATATCACATCACAACATGCCCCGCAAAAACAAGTTAGACGTCCTCTACTTTGTTGTTGCAAATTTTACGTGGCTGCTACGGGCTTAAGCAAGAACCAGTCTCACCTACGCATCAAAACCACAACGATATTTCACAAATAGACTCGTTTAACCTTCTCAAGGACCGGCGAGCCACACTCAGTTCAACTAAAGTGAGAGAGACAGACACCCACCACCACCTTTAAGCAACGAGTGCTCGTGGCGGTGAAACCAGTCTCGCGTAGCGCACGCGTAATGTCGGTCCGGGCCGCTTCATCTCACAATACCGCTGAACCAAAGTATGACATGCTGGTAGGTAGTATGACTTGTATCGCCCACAACTCACTTGTGTTCTACTCGTGCAAAACATCAAACCATAGAAAAACCTAGGCTCGATACCACCGTTGGGTAACATAGTAATTTCAAAATTTTCCTACGCACACGCAAGATCATGGTGATGTATAGCAACGAGAGGGAGAGTATTGTCCACATACCCTTGTAGACCCGGCGAAGCGATCACAATGTAGAGGAAGTAGTCGACGTTCTCCTCGCGATCCGACCGATCCCGGCGCCGTTATTCGACGCCCCGAGTTCTTGACACACGTACAGCTCGATGACGCCCCTCGACTCGATCCAGCCGAGTGTCGAGGGAGAGTTCCACAAGACGACGGCGTGGTGGGACGATCTTGATGTTTCACTGCGCAGGCTTCGCCTAAGCTTCATGCGACGGTATAACCGAGGTGGAATATGGTGGAGGGGGCACCGACACGGCTAAGGAACGATCTCACGATCAACTTGTGTGTTCCAAGGTGCCCCCTGCCCCGTATATAAAGGAGCAAGGGGAGGGGCCGGCGGCCAAGGGAGGCGCTACTACAGGGAGTCCTACTCCTCCGGGAGTAGGATTCCCCAATCCTAGTTGGACTAGGATTCCTGAGGGGAAAGAGAGAGAGGGGGGCCCCTTCTCCTAGTCCTAGTAGGACTAGGGAAGGGGAGGCGCGCCTCCTAGGGCTGCCCTTCTCCTTTCCACTAAGGCCCACCGAGGCCCATTTACCTCCGGGGGTTCCGAACCTCCGGTACTCCAGAAATTCCGTTTTACCTCGAACTATTCGAACTCCAAACATAGGCTTCCAATATATCAATCTTTATGTCTCGACCATTCCGAGACTCCTCGTCATGTCCGTGATCACATCCGGGACTCAACTCCTTCGGTACATCAAAATACATAAACTCATAATAACCGCCATCAAACCTTAAGCGTGCATGGACCCTACGGTTCGAGAACAATGTAGACATGACCTAGAACCATTCACGGTCAATAACCAACAGCGGACCTGGATGCCCATATTGGTTCCTACATATTCTACGAAGATCTTTGTCGGTCGACCGCATAACAACATACGTTGTTCCCTTTGTCATCGGTATGTTACTTGCCCGAGATTCGATCGTCGGTATCCAATACCTAGTTCAATCTCGCTACGGCAAGTCTCTTTACTCGTTCCGTAATACATCATCTCACAACTAACTCATTAGTTGTAGTGCTTGCAAGGCTTCATGATGTGCATTACCGAGAGGGCCCAGAGATACCTCTCCGACTATCGGAGTGACAAAACCTAATCTCAAATACGCCAACCCAACATCGCCTTTGGAGACACCTGTAGTACTCCTTTATAATCACCCGATTCGTTGTGACGCTTGGTAGCACCAAAGTGTTCCTCCGTAAACGGAGTTGCATAATCTCATAGTTACGTGAACATGTATAAGTCATGGATAAAAGCAGTAGCAACATACTAAACGATCTTGTGCTAAGCTAAGGGAATGGGTCATGTCAATCAGATCATTCTACTAATGATGTGACCTTGTTAATCAAATAACAACTCCTTTGTTCATGGTCAGGAAACATAACCATCTTTGATTAACAAGCTAGTCTAGTAGAGGCATACTAGTGACATCTTGTTTTGTCTATGCATTCACACATGTATCATGTTTCCGGTTAATACAATTCTAGCATGAATGATAAACATTTATCATGAAATAAGGAAATAAATAATAACTTTATTATTGCCTCTAGGGCATATTTCCTTCAAAACGCCAATCTCACGAGTACTCGCGTAACTCGTTAGGCTCGATACAATAGATCAGCCACTCCCAATACAAAGAAAGATCAGCCACTAAATAGCCTACGTCCGAGTTGCACAACCCAAGGCCGAGCAGTTGAAGGCCTAGCCTCCTAGGAGACTCACGCGTTACAAGAAAATTACAATTGTATAGTGATATATATGTTTAATATATACATAATCATTTTTATCATATTTGAGGGCTTTATGTTTATATCTTAAACAAGCTTAACAAGCTAAACGAGCCAGCTCGCGAGTTATATGAGTCGAGCCAATCTTGGGTTTGAGCTCGTTATAGTAACGAGTCGAATCGAGCTAGCTCGTTAATCTAAACGAGTTTAGCGAGTCGAGCCGAGCTGGCTCGACTCGGCTCAATTCCAGCCCTAGCAGGGCGGCGGCGGCGGGCGGCGACATGCGCCAGCAAGCAGTGGCGGGCGGCGGCGGGCGGCAGGCAGGCGGGCGCGGACGGGAGGGGCGCGGAGCACGCCAGGCTCACAGGGGTGGCGGCGACGGCGAAGGCGAGCAGCTGGCGGCGTCGGTGGTGGCGGCGATCATGGCGGCGAAAGCAGCTGGCGGCGTCGGTGGCGGCGACGGCAAGGTGGAGCAGGCGCCAAGGTGGCGATTTAGGAGGAGGGCGTCGGGGAGAAGTGGGGGATTTGGTCGAAAATGCTAAGTGCTGCTTATATAGCAAAGCCTTTAGTCCCGATTCGTGGCACAAACTGGGACCAATGCCCCCTTTAGTCGGTTGGTGGCACCAACCGACTAAAGGGGCATTGGTCCCATTGTGCCACTTAATCGACTAAAGGCTTTGCTATATAAGCAGCACTTAGCATTTTCGACCAAATCCCCCACTTCTCCCCCGGGACTAAAGGGGGCATTGGTCCCAGTTTGTGCCACGAACCGGTACCAATGCACCCCTTTAGTCCCGGTTGGTGGCACCAACCGGGACGAAAGGACTTGTGCCGGAATTGGCGCGGTGCGGTGGGATGTTTAGTCCCACCTCGCTAGCTGAGAGGGCTCGACAGTGGTTTATAAGCGCTGCTGCGCTGACCACTTCGAGCTCCTCTCAAATGCAGGCTTACGGGCCTAAAGTCACTTATCTGCCTGTGGGCCTACGGGGCCTCCTGCGGTCCTGAATCCTGGCCCATGGTAGGGTTTCTAGTCGTATTCAGGCCATGGGGGCCCAGTAGGAGGCACTTTTTTGTTTTTTTGTTTTCTTTACTTATTGTTGCTATTTTTATTTTTTTCCAGTTTTTTTTGTTTTCTGCATTATTTATTTTCTTTTGTTTTTTGCTTTATTTTTTAATTCTTTTTGCTTTTAGTTTTAGAAAAATTATAAACTTTCTGTTAGTGCCATTAGTTTTCAAATTTGAAAACACTTTTTTTGGTTTTTTGTTTTCTTTCTTGCTTTATTTATTTTATTTTGTTTCTACTTACAACAAAATACTTATTGTTGCTATTTTTAATTTTTTTCTAGTTTTTGTTTTGTTTTCTGCATTATTTATTTTCTTTTGTTTTTTGCTTTATTTTTAATTATTTTTTACTTTTAGTTTTAGAAAAATTATAAACTTTCTGTTAGTGCCATTAGTTTTTAAATTTGAAAACACTTTTTTCTTTTTTTCTTTGTTGCTTTATTTATTTTATTTTGTTTCTACTTACAACAAAATACTTATTGTTGCTATTTTTATTTTGTTTCCGTTTTTTGTTTTGTTTTCTGCATTATTTATTTTCTTTTGTTTTTTGCTTTATTTTTAATTTTTTTGCTTTTGGTCAAGAAAATTATAAACTTTATATTAGTGCCATTAATTTTAGAAAAATTATAAACTTTCTGTTAGTGCCATTAGTATTCAAATTTAAATAGTTAAAATTTGAATTCTTTGAAATTTGTGTGAATCACAAGTTTGTGATTAACTTTACTAAAAAAATGAACATAGGTGCGCCTATAGAGAAAATTCAACCTAAATTCATAATAAATTTCTATGAATTTCAGAGAAATTCACTATGAATTTAGATCAAATTCCCTGTATAGGGGCATCTATTTTCACTTTGAGAGGAGCTCAACAAGGCAGAGAGGGACGAGCTTATAAACCGGTGTGAGCACCCTTCGGTTGGCGAGGTGGGACTAAACTCTGAGCGCAACAAGGACCAACCCTTTAGTCCCGGTTTGTGGCACAAACCGGGACTAATGGTCATGGGCAGGCGAGGCGCGTGGTCCCGGTTCGTGCGTGGGACCGGGACCAAAAGGTCTGCATTTAATCGGGACCAATGGCCCACGTGGCTGCCCTCTTGAGAGTGTTCTTGGTGAGAACATAGTTGACAAGGAGCAAACCGGGATTAATGGTATTACAAGGGCTGAACCATAAGACATTAAAGCATTTCAAATAAACTCTGAAAAAGTTGAAAGTTGGCATGGTATCATAATTTCACCCACATAGTATGTGCATGTACAAAACGGACAATGTATCATACTCGTCTGTTACAAAGTTGGCATGGTATCATCATAATAGTTGCGGGAGAAAGTCTTCACTTTTTCTTCGCTTGTGTCATTTTCTTATTGCGCTGTAACCATGGATAATGTTCATCGTTTATCAGGATGCTTGGGTCAGCCTTGACTTTGAAGGGAGGAATTTCGTGAAACTTTTCATAATCTTCAGACATGTCTGTCTTGCCCTCCACTCCCACGATGTCCCTTTTTCCTGAAAGAACAATGTGGCGCTTTGGCTCATCGTATGATGTATTTGCTTCCTTATCTTTTCTTTTTCTCGGTCTGGTAGACATGTCCTTCACATAGATAACCTGTGCCACATCATTGGCTAGGACGAACGGTTCGTCAGTGTACCCAAGATTTTTCAGATCCACTGTTGTCATTCCGTATTGTGGGTCTACCTGTACCCCGCCTCCTGACAGTCAAGTTCCCATATGTCCACTATGTAACCATAATATGTGTCCTTTCCCCTCTCGGTTGTTGCATCAAAGTGGACACCGCTATTTTGGTTAGTGCTCTTTTGATCTTGGTCAATCGTGTAAAATGTATTCCCATTTATCTCGTATCCTTTGTAAATCAATACAGTCAAAGATGGTCCGCTGGACAACAAGTACAACTCATCACAAACAGTGTTGTCACCTCTAAGACGTGTTTCCAACCAACTGCTGAAAGTCCTGATGTGTTCACATGTAATCCAGTCATCGCACTGCTCCGGGTGTTTGGAGCGCAGACTGTTCTTGTGTTCATCGACATACGGGGTCACCAAGGTAGAGTTCTGTAGAACTGTGTAGTGTGCTTGAGACCAAGAATATTCGTCCCTGCATATTATTGAGTCCCTTCCAAGCGTGCCTTTCCTAGTCAGTCTCCCCTCATACCGCGATTTAGGGAGACCTATCTTCTTAAGGCCAGGAATGAAGTCAACACAAAACCCGATGACATCCTCTGTTTGATGGCCCATGGAGATGCTTCCTTCTGGCCTAGTGCGGTTACGGACATATTTCTTTAGGACTCCCATGAACCTCTCAAAGGGGAACATATTGTGTAGAAATACGGGCCCCAGAATGACAATCTCGTCGACTAGATGAACTAGGACGTGCATCATGATATTGAAGAAGGATAGTGGGAACACCAGCTCGAAACTGACAAGACATTGCACCACATCACTTCTTAGCCTTGGTACGATTTCTGGATCGGTCACCTTCTGAGAGATTGCATTGAGGAATGCACATAGCTTCACAATGGCTAATCGGACGTTTTCCGGTAGAAGCCCCTCAATGCAACCGGAAGCAGCTTAGGCGTCATAATCACGTGGCAGTCATGAGACTTTAGGTTCTGGAACTTTTCTCTAGCATATTTATTATTCCCTTTATATTCGACGAGAAGCCAGTCGGGACCTTCATAATGAGCAGGCATTCAAACAAGATTTCTTTCTCTTCTTTCGTAAGAGCGTAGCTGGCAGGACCTTCATACTGCTTCGGAGGCATGCCGTCTTTTTCGTGCAAACTTTGCAGGTCCTCCCGTGCCTTAGGTGTATCTTTTGTCTTTCCATACACGCCCAAGAAGCCTAGCAGGTTCACGGCAAGGTTCTTCGTCACGTTCATCATGTCGATTGAAGAGCGGACCTCTAGGTCTTTCCAGTAGGGTAGGTCCCAAAATATAGATTTCTTCTTCCACATGGGTGCGTGTCCCTCAGCGTCATTCGGAACATCTAGTGCGCCGGGACCCTTTCCCAAGATTACGTGTTAATCATTGACCATAGCAAGTACGTGATCACCGATGCGCATGGCGGGCTTCTTCCGTGATCTGCCTCGCTTTTGAAATGCTTGCCTTTCTTTCGACATTGATGGTTGGTCGGAAGAAATCGACGATGGCCTGTACACATTCTTCCCGCAGCTTCCTGTATATACTATCGGTGTCAAGTAAACAGTGCGTGCATGCGTAGTATCCCTTGTTTGTCTCGTCCCGAAGGTTACTTGAGAGCGGGCCAATCATTGATGGTCATGAACAGCAACGCCTTTAGGTCAAATTCTCCTGCTTGTGCTCATCCCACGACGTACACCGTTTCCATTCCACAGCTGTAAAAGTTCTTCAACTAATGGCCTTAGGTACACATCAATGTCGTTGCCGGGTTGCTTAGGTCCTTGGATGAGAACTGGCATCATAATGAACTTCCGTTTCATGCACATCCAAGTGTTGGGGAACGTAGTAATTTCAAAAAAATTCCTACGCACACGCAAGATCATGGTGATGGCATAGCAACGAGAGGGAGAGTGTTCGCCCATGTACCCTCGTGACCGTGGCGAAGCGTTAGCACAACGCCAACGCTGTTGATGTAGTCGACGCGTCTTCACGATCCGACCGATCCAAGCACCGAACGACGGGCCTCCGAGTTCAGCACACGCTCAGCTCGATGACGATCTCCGCCTCCGATCCAGCGAAGCTCCGAGATGAGTTTCACAAGACGACGGCGGGTGGACGATGATGATGTTCTACTAGCACAGGGCTTCGCCTAAACTCCACGACGATATGACCGAGGTGGAATATGGTGGAGGGGGGCACCGCACACGGCTAAGGAACGATCCGTAGATCAACTTGTGTGTCTATGGGGTGCCCCCGGCCCCCGTATATAAAGGAGGGAGGGGGGAGGTGCGGTCGGCCCCTAGGGGTGCGCCTGGAGGAGTCCTACTCCCACCGGAGTAGGACTCCCTCTGCCTTGGTGGAGAAGGAAAGGGGAGGGAAAGAGAAGAGGCGCCGCCCCTTCCTTGTCCTATTCGGACTAGGGGGAGGCGGCGCCTGCCCTCCTCTTCTCCCTCTTGGCCCACTAAGGCCCATTATCCCCCGGGAGGGTTCCTAGTAACCCCGGTGTTCGAAAAATCCGATTTCACCCGGAACCATTCCGATGTCCAAACATAGGCTTACAATACATCAATCTTTATGTCTCGACCATTTCGAGACTCCTCGTTATGTCCGTGATCACATCCGGGACTCCGAACAAACTTCGGTACATCAAAACTTGTAAACTCATAATAAAACTGTCATCGTAACGTTAAGTGTGCGGACCCTATGGGTTCGAGAACTATGTAGACATGACCTAGAACCATTCTCGGTCAATAACCAATAGCGGGACCTGGATGCCCATATTGGTTCCTACATATTCTACGAAGATCTTTATCGGTCAAACTGCATAACAACATACGTTGTTCCCTTTGTCATCGGTATGTTACTTGCCCGAGATTTGATCGTCGGTATCCAATACCTAGTTCAATCTCGTTACCGGCAAGTCTCTTTACTCGTTCTGTAATACATCATCTTATAACTAACTCATTAGTTACAATGCTTGCAAGGCTTAGGTGATGAGTATTACCGAGAGGGCCCAGAGATACCTCTCCGACAATCGGAGTGACAAAACCTAATCTCAATTATGCCAACCCAACATGTACCTTCGAGACACCAGAGAGCACCTTTATAATCACCCGATTCGTTTTGACGCTTGGTAGCACACAAAGTGTTCCTCCGTAAACGGAGTTGCATAATCTCATAGTTGCGTAAACTTTGTATAAGTCATGAAGAAAGCAATAGCGGTATACTAAACGATCAAGTGCTAGGCTAACGGAATGGGTCATGTCAATCACATCATTCTCCTAATGATGTGATCCCATTAATCAAATGACAACACATGTCTATGGTTAGGAAACATAACCATCTTTGATTAATGAGCTAGTCAAGTAGAGGCATACTAGTGGCTATATGTTTGTCTATGTATTCACACATGTATCACGTTTCCGGTTAATACAATTCTAGCATGAATAATAAACATTTATCATGATTTGAGGAAATAAATAATAACTTTATTATTGCCTCTAGGGCATATTTCCTTCAGTCTCCCACTTGCACTAGAGTCAATAATCTAGATTACATAGTAATGATTCTAACACCCATGGAGTCTTGGTGCTGATCATGTTTTGCTCGTGAGAGAGGCTTAGTCAACGGGTCTGCAACATTCAGATCCGTATGTATTTTGCAAATCTCTATTTCTCCCACTTGGACTTGGTCCCGAATGGAATTGAAGCGTCTCTTGATGTGCTTGGTCCTCTTGTGAAATCTGGATTCCTTTGCCAAGGCAATTGCACCAGTATTGTCACAGAAGATCTTCCTTGGTCCCGATGCACTAGGTATGACACCTAGATCGGAAATGAACTCCTTCATCCAGACTCCTTCATTTGTTGCTTCCGAAGCAGCTATGTACTCCGCTTCACATGTAGATCCCGCCACGACGCTTTGTTTAGAACTGCACCAACTTACAGCTCCACCGCTTAATAAAAACACGATCCGGTTTGCGATTTAGAATTGTGCGGATCGAGTGTCAAAGCTTGCATCGACGTAACCATTTACGACTAGCTCTTTGTCACCTCCATATACGAGAAACATATCCTTAGTCCTTTTCGTATTTCAGATGTTCTTGACCGCTGTCCATGATCCACTCTGGATTACTTTGGTACCTTCCTGCCAAACTTATTGCTAAGCATACGTCGTGTCTGGTACACAAGATTGCATACATGATAGAGCCTATGGCTGAAGCATAGGAACATTTTCATTTTCTCTATCTTCTGCTGTGTGGTCGGGCATTGAGTTTGACTCAACTTCACACCTTGTAGCACAGCAAGAATCCTTCCTTTGCCTCGATCCATTTTGAACTTTTTCAAAATTTTGTCAAGGTATGTGCTTTGTGAAAGTCCTATTGAGCGTCTTGATCTATCTCTATAGATCTTGATGCCCAATATGTAAGCAGCTTCACCGAGGTCTTTCATTGAAAAACTTTTATTCAAGTATCCCTTTATGCTATCCAGAAATTCTATATCATTTCCAATTAATAATATGTCATCTACATATAAAATTAGAAATGCTACAGAGCTCCCACTCACTTTCCTGAAAATACAGGCTTCTCCAAAAGTCTGCATAAGACCATATGCTTTGATCACACTATCAAAGCGTTTATTCCAACTCCGAGATGCTTGCACCAGTCCATAAATGGAACGCTGGAGCTTGCACACTTTGTCAGCACCTTTTGGATCAACAAAACCTTCCGGCTGCATCATATACAACTCTTCTTCTAGAAATCCATTCAAGAATGCAGTCTTGACATCCATTTGCCAAATTTCATAATCATGAAATGCAGCAATAGCTAACATGATTCGGGCAGACTTAAGCATCGCTACGGGTGAGAAAGTCTCATCATAGTCAACCCCTTGAACTTGTCGAAAACCTTTGTTGGGGAACGTAGTAATTTCAAAAATTTCCTACGCACACGCAAGATCATGGTGATGCATAGCAACAAGAGGGGAGAGTGTTGTCTACGTACCCTCGTAGACCGAAGCGGAAGCGTGGACACAACATAGAGGAAGTAGTCGTACGTCTTCCCGGTCCAACCGATCCAAGCACCGTTACTCCGGCACCTCCGAGTTCTTGACACACGTACAGCTCGATGACGCACCCCGAACTCCGATCCAGCAGAGGTACGGGGAGGAGTTTTGTCAGCACGACGGCATGGTGACGATCTTGATGTTCAACTACCGCAGGGCTTCGCCCAAGCACCGCTACAATATGACCGAGGTGTAATATCGTGGAGGGGGGCACCGCACACGGCTAAGGAACGATCACGATGATCAACTTGTGTGTCATGGGGTGCCCCTGCCCCGTATATATAAAGGAGCAAGGGGAGGGGCCGCCAAGGGAGGAGGCGCGCCCAAGGGGGGCAATCCTACTCCAAGTAGGATTCCCCCCTCTTTCCAAGTCCTACTAGGAGAAGGGAACGAAGGGGAGGAGAAGGAGAAGGAAGAAGAGGGAGGATAAGAAGGAAAGGGGGGCCGGCCCCCTAGTCCAATTCGGTTTGGGCTAGGGGGGCCGCGCGCCCTTCCTCCTCTCTTCCATCACTTGGCCCATGAGGCCCAATGCTTCTTCCTCGTATTCCCGTAACTCCCCGGTACCCCCGAAAATACCCGAATCACTCAGAACCTTTCCGAACTCCGAATATAGTCGTCCAATATATCGATCTTTACGTCTCGACCATTTCGAGACTCCTCGTCATGTCCCCGATCTCATCCGGGACTTCGAACTCCTTCGGTACGTCAAAACTCAGAAACTCATAATAAAACTGTCATTGAAACCTTAAGCGTGCGGACCCTACGGTTCGAGAACAATGTAGACATGACCGAGACACGTCTCTGGTCAATAACCAATAGCGGGACCTGGATGCCGATATTGGTTCCTACATATTCTACGAAGATATTTATCGGTCAGACCGCATAACAACATACGTTGTTCCCTTTGTCAACGGTATGTTACTTGCCCGAGATTCGATCGTCGGTATCCAATACCTAGTTCAATCTCGTTACCGGCAAGTCTCTTTACTCGTTTCGTAATACATCATCTCGCAACTAACTCATTAGTTGCATTGCTTGCAAGGCTTAAATGATGTGCATTACCAAGAGGGCCCAGAGATACCTCTCCGACATTCGGAGTGACAAATCCTAATCTCAAAATACGCCAACCCAACAAGTACGTTTGGAGACACCTGTAGAGCACCTTTATAATCACCCAGTTACGTTGTGACGTTTGGTAGCACACAAAGTGTTCCTCCGGTAAACGGGAGTCGCATAATCTCATAGTCATAGGAACATGTATAAGTCATGAAGAAAGCAATAGCGACATACTAAACGATCGGGTGCTAAGCTAACTGAATGGGTCATGCCAATCACATCATTCTCCTAGTGATGTGATCCCGTTAATCAAATGACAACTCATGTCTATGGCTAGGAAACATAACCATCTTTGATTAACGAGCTAGTCAAGTAGAGGCATACTAGTGACACTCTGTTTGTCTATGTATTCACACATATATCATGTTTCCGATTAATACAATTCTAGCATGAATAATAAACAATTATCATGAAATAAGGAAATAAATAATAACTTTATTATTGCCTCTAGGGCATATTTCCTTCAGTCTCCCACTTGCACTAGAGTGAATAATCTAGATCACATCACAATGTGATTAACTTCGATAGTTCACATCATCATGTGATTAACACCCATAGTTCACATCGCCATGTGACCAACACCCAAAGGGTTTACTAGAATCAGTAATCTAGTTCACATTGCTGTGTGATTAACACCCAAAGAGTACTAAGGTGTGATCATGTTTTGCTTGTGAGAGAATCTTATTCAACGGGTCTTTCACATTCAGATCCGTTATGTATTTTGCAATTTTCTATGTTTACAATGCTCTGCACGGAGCTACTCTAGCTAATTGCTCCCACTTTCAATACGTATCTAGAACGAGACTTAGAGTCATCCAGATCGGTGTCAAAACTTGCATCGACGTAACCCTTTACGACGAACCTTTTGTCACTTCCATAATCGAGAAACATATCCTTATTCCACTAAGGATAATTTTGACCGCTGTCCAAAGATCTACTCCTAGATCACTATTGTACTCCTTGCCAAACTCAATGTAAGGTATACAATAGATCTGGTACACAGCATGGCGTGCTTTTATAGAACCTATGGCCAAGGCATAGGGAATGACTTTCATTCTCTTTCTATCTTCTGCCGTGGTCGGGTTTTGAGTCTTACTCAATTTCACACCTTGTAACACAGGCAAGAACTCTTTCTTTGACTGTTCCATTTTGAACTACTTCAAAATCTTGTCAAGGTATGTACTCATTGAAAAACTTATCAAGCGTCTTGATCTATCTCTATAGATCTTGATGCTCAATATGTAAGCAGCTTCACCGAGGTCTTTCTTTGAAAAACTCCTTTCAAACACTCCTTTATGCTTTGCAGAATAATTCTACATTATTTCCGATCTACAATATGTCACATATACTTATCAGAAATGCTGTAGTGCTCCCACTCACTTTCTAGTAAATACAGGCTTCACTGCAAGTCTGTATAAACTATATGCTTTGATCAACTTATCAAAGCGTATATTCCAACTCCGAGATGCTTGCACAAGTCCATAGATGGATCGCTAGAGCTTGCACATTTTGTTAGCACCTTTAGGATTGACAAAACCTTCTGGTTGCATCATATACAACTCTTCTTTAAATCCATTAAGGAATGTAGTTTTGTTTATCCATTTGCCAGATTTCATAAAAATGCGGCAATTGCTAACATGATTTGGACAGACTTAAGCCTCGCTACGAGTGAGAAAATTTCATTGTAGTCAACACTTTGAACTTTGTCAAAAACCTTTTTGACAAGTCTAGCTTTGTAGATAGTAACACTACTATCAACGTACGTCTTCCTCTTGAAGATCCATTTATTTTCTATGGTTTGCCGATCATCGGACAAATCCATCAAAGTCCATACTTTGTTCTCATACATGGACCATATCTCAGATTTTATGGCCTCAAACCATTTTGCGGAATCTGGGCTCATCATCGCTTCCTCATAGTTCGTAGGTTTGTCATGGTCAAGTAACACAACCTCCAGAACAGGATTACCGTACTACTCTGGTGCGGATCTCACTTTGTTTTACCTACGAGGTTCGGCAGTAACTTGAGCTGAAGTTACATGATCATCATCATTAGCTTCCTCACTAATTGGTATAGTAGTCACAAGAACAGATTTCTGTGATGAACTACTTTCCAATAAGGGAACAGGTACAGTTACCTCATCAAGTTCTACTTTCCTCCCACTCACTTCTTTCGAGAGAAACTCCTTCTCTAGAAAGGATCCATTTATTAGCAACGAACGTTTTGCCTTCGGATCTGTGATAGAAGGTGTACCCAACAATATCCTTTGGGTATTCTATGAAGACGCACTTCTTCGATTTGGGTTTGAGCTTATCAGGATGAAACTTTTTCACATAAGCATCGCAGCCCAAAGTTTAAGAAACGACAACTTTGGTTTCTTGCTAAACCATAGTTCATATAGTGTCGTCTCAACGGATTTAGATGGTGCCCTATTTAACGTGAATGCAGTTGTCTCTAATGCATGATCCCAAAACGATATTGGTAAATTGGTAAGAAACATCATAGATTGTACTATATCCAATAAAGTACGGTTATGATGTTCGGACACACCATTATGATGTGGTGTTCCAGGTGGCATGAATTTGCACTACACCACGACACCACAATAACGACATGCATCTGTTGGTATAAGTGTACATTACCGACACTTTATCTGTTCGTAACAATACCGACACACTAATTGTTGATGCTGTTCTCGTCTTTCAATGATCTGTCTGTCGGTAATGGATGACCGCTTTGCGGACATACTATGTGTCGGTATAAGTTTTTTGCTATTAGATCATGTGTCGGTGTTGCTTTGGGATAGAAAGAGTGTCGGCGTATGTTTGGTCCTGGCCCACTTACTTCGGGCCACGCGGGACAAGTTGCGCGCGAGACACTCCAAGCCTCCCGGTCCGCTCAATCCCCCACCCCCATCTTATCCCTTTCTCCCACGCCACACTCCCACCTAAACCTAGGTCATCTGCCGCCGCCGCCGCCGCCCCTGACCTGCCAGCCGATTTGCTCGCGCCGCCTCCTCTCCCATCACCGGTGGCGCCTCCAGAAGCTTCCTTCTACCACGTCGTTCTTCCCCACGGTCCAAGGCCAAGGTGTCGCCTCATGTCTGCAGTAGTGGAGCCCCTCCTCCGCCCGCAGCAAGGAGTCAAGTCGGCCGCCGCAGAGGAGCCGCGCCGCCAACCGCCAGCATGGAGTCGACCGCCGCTGAGTAGCCCCGCCGTACTTCCTCAACATCTAGGCCGCTGTAGGTAAGATTCATGCCGATGTGCTCACGGCTCTGCTTCTGTGACTACCGGTAGTGCCACCTGAAGGTTCGATCCAACCCAGGGTGACGCCGTCCGCAACCGAGGAGCCACCCAGCCCTCTACATCTAGAGGTTCCGCCCCACCATCCCACTTCCATCATCGGCAATGGCTCCCCTCTCCTCTTTTTGCTTAATAGGTTATTTCTCGTTTCTCCATGAATGTGATTGCCCATGAATCTTGTTGGCTCAACGATGAACTGAACAAGATGATGTCAGTTCGTTTGAGATTGGAGATTTCAGAGTGCTAACCATCCATCACTCATTTTATAATTAGGGTAAATTAAGTATTTAGTTGATTTCAGGACAGATTGAAGTATATATATTTTACTAACCGGTGTTACATACTATCTTATTATATGTTTCTGTAATTTTCTAGTCCTGTCTACATTGTTTATTCACTTAGCTATGTTGCAACTCTTCATTCTCAATTAGTACCATCATGTTATTATAATGTTGTTTCTGTAGTTGTTGATTTGGGATGTATTCTGCAACATGTGTTGTTTCAGAGAATGGTTTCTATAAGACTGCCCGACAATTAGTAGATTTGTGCGCCATGCCTTGGCCTGGGTGTTTCGTGGATTCAGCGAGATGCATTATATTTCACTTGCTCTTCCATGGGTGACGTCCCTATCTAGAAACATGCTTCATTTATATCCAGCATTCGGTCTCAGGGTTTCAGTATTTACTAATTACTACTACCTTTGAAATGATTGGGTCTCAGTCTTCCTATTTCCCTTTGCAGGAAGAACCATTCATTGTTTTCAGACAAAATGTTGGTAATGGTAAGGTTCCCCTGTTACTTCTCAAAGCAACCACACCTTTTGTAGCTAAGTGTACTAATCAACAGAGCCAAAGGTGAATTTTATACAAATTAATTAATTGTTAGTATGTGAAACCTATAGCAGCTAAATTCTGCTTATGCTAATAGTCACCATGGCACTTTGATATTGATGTTGCACGCCTGCTGCCAATTTGATTCTGCATTCAGTACTATGTGAGTGAACTAAGAAAGTGTTATTTCTTTTCAGGCTAGTAAAGCATCATTGTGCACTTCTGGAACAACTATCATGGAAGTATGGAACTAATGCTAGCAAAACTACCCTGTGTAGTCGCCTGAGGAAAAAGCTGAATTTTATTTCCCTGCCCAACATTCTTTTGGAATATCCTTCGTGCCATGTTTTTTCGAGCTAGTACAGATAAAGATCTAGCCACAAAGATAAGTAAGTTTGTTTCTAATCTACTACATCTTATATGTTCAGTGGTACGAAGGGAGCTTCTATATATGCAAATATTCTCAATTGCAACATAACTGTTCAGTCAAGCTACTGAACTTGCTGACAGGAAAATGCTCAGGGTTAACAACTTGAAAATTTTCTAGTTAACTAAAAAAGACATTCTGACAGTTTAGAAGTTTTGTTGTTTCAGCCAGACCACATCCTGTTTGTGTCACTCCTAAGTATACTAGACAGAAAGGCATGCTCCGCCGCGCCTGGCTATAGACACATTCTTCGCGTAAAATTTTAGGTTCGCTTGGGTTATGCACTATTTGTGGTAGCGGGGTGGAACCATCTATGTGTAGGGATGCAAGAGAACACGTATGCATCCGTACATGAAGCAAAAACATAGCAATTCTCGTTGCTTTAATAAATTACACCTTGAACATTTTGTGTTCACCTCAGTCCAAACGATATATCTGCCGTGAGCTGGCATGTGCACATGAACTACACACAACGCGAGCCACATGCCACCCCAACGACATGTGCATCAGCTGCCTCGCAGCCACCAGCAAGGCAGTGGCGGTAGTTAAAAAAAGACAACAAAAAAGGTAAGACGGCCCACTTGTCAGACAGTGTATATTTGCAGATGGCCTGAGCTTTCGCCAAGGTAGCCACGGTTAAACTTGTAGGGGATTCTCGAGTTACACTAAGAACATAAGTACACTAGTACCAGTTTGTTTAGGCCACTACAACACTCTGGCCATAGTGGGTGGATAGGATACAACATCTCCAGCGTTGATCGCAGTTTCAACTAGCAGTTCAGTTACCTCGTAATAGTTATGGTGTAGTAAGATTTGGGTTAAACATCTGTTTGGTACACGTTGAATTTTGAGTATTTATTTGTGGTTTTTTACTGGGTAGTTTGAGAGCAGCGATCACCTCAAGCTTGCTGTCCAAAAATTAGTAACTCTATTCAGACATGATATAGCAAAAGAAGCAATGCATTGATACTTTCCCTGTTCCTTTCATGTTTGCTTGCTATCTACATATTAAACCGTCCAAAATAGGATCACCAGTCATGTCAGGAATGACATTGTATTATTACCATACTTCAACTACTGATTGTTGGTAATTCTGACAGCTCTATTATTTGCATTGCTAATATATTCTGGTATATATTTCAGATCCTACGCTACTTATTTACATCACAAACTAATTTGTCATTTTAATGTTTTATATGCTGGCATATGTTTCAGCTTACATCCAGATTTGTTTTGCCTTATGCAGAAACTACTGGATACTTTACATCAAGATTGACCAAGTATGTCCCTTGTTGCTTCAGACATTAGTTATCTTCCTGTTGTTATTATACCAGCTCCATTGGTTTCTTAAAAGGTGACATGCCCTGATGGATTTATTACTCTGTAGAGTGTGTAAAGGTTTTTCATTTTATGCCTATTTGGTGCTTTTATCCAAAAAGGCAGTAATTTCTTTTGCAGGGACAAATGGCAGAAAATAGCATGGTTGACACCTTTTGTTCATACGGAGGTTGATGTTGGTTTGGTGATCGAAGAGTTGGTCTCTTCCATAATATTTTGTAGTGGTCAAGTGATCAAACATTTGGTCTGTTAGGATCTTAGCCATCAAATTTCGCAACTTGTCTCTGTATGTCAACTTATGTATCTCCTTGATGGTTGTAGCTAACTTGAGCGAAGAAAACAAATGAATCTTTCTATATGTTAATGTATGATATGGATGAATGACATTTTTTGATGAATAGGAGTGCAATGGTTTGTATATGCATTGTGTAACGTGAACATGAATGAAATATTATGAATGTGATTTAATGTAAAATATGGTGTATTTGCATTAGTGCTAAGATGTAGAACCGTGGCAGCAAATGTGTCGGCAGAAGTATTGGGTGTCGCACTTTCTGTCGGCATATCACACCGACAGATTAACTGTCGGCATAACAATGGCCATTGCTATATCTGTCGGGATAGCACATTGTCAGATGATCTGTCGGTGTTGTAGCGTCTGTCGGTGTAGAAATGTCTGTCGGGATAGATCTCATCTACGTGGTCATAATGTGTGTCGGCGTAGATTTATCTGTCGGTAAAGGCCTTTCCCGGCAGGACTATAGGCGACACCTCATTTCTGTCGGGAAAAATCTTTACCAACACTAAATCTGTCGCCTTAGGTGACCTATGCCGACAGATTGTTTGACGCTGCTTTGAGTGTCGTGGTGTAGTGTTGTGAAACTATTCCACATTGTTTTAATTGAAGACCTAACTCGTAACTCAAATATTTGTCTCCGCGATCAGATCGGACAAACTTTATTTTTCTTGTTACGATGATTTTTCCACTTCACTCTGAAATTCTTTGAACCTTTCAACTATTTCAGACTTATGTTTCATCAAGTAGATATACCCATATCTGCTCAAATCATCTTGTGAAGGTCAAAAAATAACGATATCCGCCACGAGCCTCAACATTCATCGGACCATATACATCTCAGATGTATGATTTCCAACAAATCTGTTGCTCTCTCCATAGTACCGAGAACGCGGCGTTTTAGTCATCTTGCCCATGAGGCACGGTTCGCAAGTACCAAGTGATTCATAATCAAGTGGTTCCAAAAGTCCATCAAGATGGAGCTTCTTCATGCGCTTTACAATCGATATGACCTAAACGGCAAGTGCCACAAATAAGTTGCACTATCATTATTAACTTTGCATCTTTTGGCATCAATATTATGAATATGTGCATCACTACGATCGAGAGCCAACAAACTATTTTCGTTGGGTGTATGACCATTGAAGGTTTTATTCATTTAAATAGAACGACAATTATTCTCGATTTTAAATGAATAACCGTATTGCAATAAACATGATCAAATCATATTCATGCTCAACATAAACGCCAAATAACATTTATTTAGGTTTAACACTAATCCCGAAAGTATAGGGAGTGTGCGATGATGATCATATCAATCTTGGAACTACTTCCAACACTCATCGTCACTTCCCTTCAACTAGTCTATGTTTATTCTCAGAACTCCTGTTTGAGTTACTAATCTTAGCAACCGAACAAGTATCAAATACTCAGGGGCTACTATAAACACTAGTAAAGCACACATCAATAACCTGTATATCAAATATACCCTTGTTCACTTTCCCATCCTTCTTTTCCACCAAATATTTAGGGCATTTCCGCTTCCAGTGACCATTCCCTTTGCAGTAGAAGCACTTAGTCTCAGGCTTAGGTCCAGACTTGGGCTTCTTCACTTGAGCAGCAACTTGCTTGCCGTTCTTTTGAAGTTCCCTACTATCCCTTTGCCCTTTTCTTGAAACTAGTGGTCTTGCTAACCATCAACACTTGATGTTCTTTCTTGATTTCTACCTTCATTGATTTCATCATCATGAAAAAACTCGGGAATCATTTTCATCATCCCTTGCATACTATAGTTCATCACGAAGTTCTACTAACTTGGTGATGGTGACTAGAGAATTCTGTCAATCATTATCTTATCTGGAAGATTAACTCCCACTTGATTCAAGCGATTGTAGTACCCAGACAATCTGAGCACATGCTCACTAGTTGAGCAATTCTCCTCCATCTTTTAGCTATAGAACTTGTTGGAGACTTCATATCTCTCAACTCGGGTATTTGCTTGAAATATTAACTTCAATTCCTGGAACATCTCATATGGTCCATGATGTTCAAAACATCTTTGAAGTCCCGATTCTAAGCCATAAAGCATGGTGCACAAAACTATCAAGTAGTCATCTAGCCAAACATTCATAACGTCTGCATCTACTCCTGAAATAGGTCTGTCACCTAGCGGTATATTAAGGACATAATTCTTCTGTGCAGCAATGAGGATAAACCTCAGATCGTGGATCCAATCCGCATCATTGCTACTAACATTTTTCAACACAATTTTCTCTAGGAACATATCAAAATAAACATATGAAAGCAACAACGCAAGCTATTGATCTTACAACATAATTTGCAAAATACTACCAGGACTAAGTTCATGATAAATTTAAGTTCAATTAATCATATTACTTAAGAACTCCCACTTAGATAGACATCTCTCTAGTCATCTAAGTGATCACGTGATCCAAATCAACTAAACCATAACCGATCATCACGTGAGATGGAGTAGTTTTCAATGGTGAACATCACTATGTTGATCATATCTACTATATGATTCACGCTCGACCTTTCGGTCTCCGTGCTCCGAGGCCATATCTGCATATGCTAGGCTCGTCAAGTTTAACCTGAGTATTCCGCGTGTGCAAAACTGGCTTGCACCCGTTGTAGATGGACGTAGAGCTTATCACACCCGATCATCACATGGTGTCTGGGCACGACGAACTTTGGCAACGGTGCATACTCAGGGAGAACACTTCTTGATAATTAGTGAGAGATCATCTTAAAATGCTACCGTCAATCAAAGCAAGAATAAGATGTATAATAGATAAACATCATATGCAATCAAAATATGTGACATGATATGGCCACGATCATCTTGCGCCTTTGATCTCCATCTCCAAAGTACTGTCATGATCTCCATCGTCACCGGCATGACACCATGATCTTCATCATCTTGATCTATATCAATGTGTCATCACATGGTTGTCTCACCAACTATTGCTCTTGCAACTATTGCTATCGTATAGCGATAAAGTAAAGCAATTATTTGGCACTTGCATCTTATGCAGCAAAGAGACATCCATAGGGCTTCTGCCAGTTGCCGATAACTTCAAAAAAACATGATCATCTCATACAACAACTTATATCTTATCACGTCTTGACCATATCACATCACAACATGCCCTGCAAAAACAAGTTAGACGTCCTCTACTTTGTTGTTGCAAATTTTACGTGGCTGCTACGGGCTGAGCAAGAACCGTTCTTATCTACGCATCAAAACCACAACGATAGTTCGTCAAGTTGGTGCTGTTTTAACCTTCGCAAGGACCGGGCGTAGCCACACTCGGTTCAACTAAAGTTGGAGAAACTGACACCCGCTAGTCACCTGTGTGCAAAGCACGGCGGTAAAAACAGTCTCGCGTGGCGTCTGGCGTAATGTCGGTCCGGCCGCTTCATCCAACAATACCGCCCGAACCAAAGTATGACATGCTTTGTAAGCGGTATGACTTATATCGCCCATAACTCACTTGTGTTCTACTCGTGCATATAACATCAAACCATAAAACCTAGGCTCGGATGCCACTGTTGGGGAACGCAGTAATTTCAAAAATTTCCTACGCACACGCAAGATCATGGTGATGCATAGCAACAAGAGGGGAGAGTGTTGTCTCGTACCCTCGTGAACCCGAAGCGCCGACGCAACGTAGAGGAAGTAGTCGACGCCTTCCCGTCCAACCGATCCAAGCACCGTTACTCTGGCACCTCCGAGTTCTTGACACACGTACAGCTCGATGACGCACCCCGAACTCCGATCTAGCAGAGGTACGGGGAGGAGTTTTGTCAGCACGACGGCGTGGTGACGATCTTGATGTTCAACTGTCGCAGGGCTTCGCCTAAGCACCGCTACAATATGACCGAGGTGTAATATCGTGGAGGGGGGCACCACACACGGCTAAGGAACGATCACGATGATCAACTTGTGTGTCATGGGGTGCCCCCCTGCCCCCGTATATAAAGGAGCAAGGGGGAGGGGGCCGGCCAAGGGGAGGAGGCGCGCCCAAGGGGGGCAATCCTACTCCAAGTAGGATTCCCCCCTCTTTCCAAGTCCTACTAGGAGAAGGGAAGGAAGGGGAGGAGAAGGAGAAGGAAGGAGAGGGAGGAGAAGAAGGAAAGGGGGGCCGACCCCCTAGTCCAATTCGGTTTGGGCTAGGGGGCCGCGCGCCCTTCCTCCTCTCTTCCATCACTTGGCCCATGAGGCCCAATGCTTCTTCCTCGTATTCCCGTAACTCCCCGGTACCCCCGAAAATACCCGAATCACTCGGAACCTTTCCGAACTCCGAATATAGTCGTCCAATATATCGATCTTTACGTCTCGACCATTTCGAGACTCCTCGTCATGTCCCCGATCTCATCCGGGACTCCGAACTCCTTCGGTACATCAAAACTCATAAACTCATAATAAAACTGTCATCGAAACCTTAAGCGTGCGGACCCTACGGTTCGAGAACAATGTAGACATGACCGAGACACGTCTCTGGTCAATAACCAATAGCGGGACCTGGATTCCCATATTGGTTCCTACATATTCTACGAAGATCTTTATCGGTCAGACCGCATAACAACATACGTTGTTCCCTTTGTCAACGGTTTGTTACTTGCCCGAGATTCGATCGTCGGTATCCAATACCTAGTTCAATCTCGTTACCAGCAAGTCTCTTTACTCATTTCGTAATACATCATCTCGCAACTAACTCATTAGTTGCATTGCTTGCAAGGCTTAAATGATGTGCATTACCAAGAGGGCCCAGAGATACCTCTCCGACATTCGGAGTGACAAATCCTAATCTCGAAATACGCCAACCCAACAAGTACCTTTGGAGACACCAGAGCACCTTTATAATCACCCAGATTCGTTGTGACGTTTGGTAGCACACAAAGTGTTCCTCCGGTAAACGGGAGTTGCATAATCTCATAGTCATAGGAACATGTATAAGTCATGAAGAAAGCAATAGCGACATACTAAACGATCGGGTGCTAAGCTAACTGAATGGGTCATGTCAATCACATCATTCTCCTAATGATGTGATCCCGTTAATCAAATGACAACTCATGTCTATGGCTAGGAAACATAACCATCTTTGATTAACGAGCTAGTCAAGTAGAGGCATACTAGTGACACTCTGTTTGTCTATGTATTCACACATGTATCATGTTTCCTATTAATACAATTCTAGCATGAATAATAAACAATTATCATGAAATAAGGAAATAAATAATAACTTTATTATTGCCTCTAGGGCATATTTCCTTCAACCTTTTGCAACAAGTCGAGCTTTATAGACAGTTACATTACCATCAGCGTCAGTCTTCTTCTTAAAAATCCATTTATTCTCAATGGCTTGCCGATCATCGGGCAAGTCAACCAAAGTCCACACTTTGTTTTCATACATGGATCCCATCTCAAATTTCATGGCTTCTAGCCATTTTGCGGAATCTGGGCTCATCATCGCTTCCTCATAGTTCGTAGGTTCATCATGGTCAAGTAACATGACTTCGTAATAGGATTACCGTACCACTCACAGTGCGGATCTTACTCTGTAGACCTCGAGGTTCAATAGAAACTTGATCTGAAGTTTCATGATCATTATCATTAGCTTCCTCACTAATTGGTGTAGTTGTCACAGGAACCGGTTCTTGTGATGAACTACTTTCCAATAAGGGAGTAGATACAGTTATCTCATCAAGTTCTACTTTCCTCCCACTCACTTCTTTCGAGAGAAACTCCTTCTCTAGAAAGGATCCATTCTTAGCAACGAATGTCTTGCCTTCGGATCTGTGATAGAAGGTGTACCCAACAGTCTCTTTTGGGTATCCTATGAAGACACATTTCTCCAATTTGGGTTCGAGCTTATCTGGTTGAAGTTTCTTCACATAAGCATCGCAGCCCCAAACTTTAAGAAACGACAACTTTGGTTTCTTGCCAAACCACAGTTCATAAGGCGTCGTCTCAACGGATTTTGATGGTGCCCTATTTAACGTGAATGCGGCCGTCTCTAAAGCATAACCCCAAAACGATAGCGGTAAATCAGTAAGAGACATCATAGATCGCACTATATCAAGTAAAGTACGATTACGACGTTCGGACACACCATTTCGTTGTGGTGTTCCAGGTGGCGTGAGTTGCGAAACTATTCCACATTGTTTCAGGTGTAGGCCAAACTCGTAACTCAAATATTCTCCTCCACAATCAGATCGTAGAAACTTTATTTACTTGTTACGATGATTTTCCACTTCACTCTGAAATTCTTTGAACTTTTCAAATGTTTCAGACTTGTGTTTCATCAAGTAGATATACCCATATCTGCTCGAATCATCTGTGAAGGTGAGAAAATAACGATACCTGTCGCGAGCCTCAACATTCATTGGACCACAAACATCAGTATGTATGATTTCCAATAAATCTGTTGCTCGCTCCATAGTTCCGGAGAACGGCGTTTTAGTCATCTTGCCCATAAGGCACGATTCGCAAGTACCAAGTGATTCATAATCAAGTGATTCCAAAAGTCCATCAGTATGGAGTTTCTTCATGCGCTTTACACCGATATGACCCAAACGGCAGTGCCACAAGTAAGTTGCACTATCGTTATCAACTCTGCATCTTTTGGTTTTAACACTATGAATATGTGTATCACTACTATCGAGATTTAATAAAAATAGACCACTCTTCAAGGGTGCATGACCATAAAAGATATTACTCATATAAATAGAACAACCATTATTCTCTGATTTAAATGAATAACCATCTCGCATCAAACAAGATCCAGATATAATGTTCATGCTCAACGCTGGCACCAAATAACAATTATTTAGGTCTAATACTAATCCCGAAGGTAGATGTAGAGGTAGCGTGCCGACCGCGATCACATCGACTTTGGAACCGTTTCCCACGCGCATCGTCACCTCGTCCTTGGCCAGTGCTCGCTTATTCCGCAGTCCCTGTTTCGAGTTGCAAATATTAGCAATAGAACCAATATCAAATACCTAGGTGCTACTACGAGCTCTAGTTAGGTACACATCAATAACATGTATATCACATATACCTTTGTTTACTTTGCCATCCTTCTTATCCGCCAAATACTTGGGGCAGTTCCGCTTCCAAAGGACCATCCGCTTGCGTTGAGAAGCACTCAGTTTCAGGATTAGGTCCATACTTGGGTTTCTTCTCTTGAGCAGCAACTTGCTTGCTGTTCTTCTTGAAGTTCCCCTTCTTCTTCCCTTTGCCCTTTTTCTTGAAACTAGTGGTCTTGTTGACCATCAACACTTGATGCTCCTTCTTGATTTCTACCTCCGCAGCTTTTAGCATTGCGAAGATCTCGGGAATAGTCTTGTTCATCCCTTGCATATTATAGTTCATCACAAAGCTCTTGTAGCTTGGTGGCAGTGATTGGTGAATTCTGTCAATGACGCTATCATCCAGAAGATTAACTCCCAGTTGAATCAAGTGATTATTATACCCGGACATTTTGAGTATATGCTCACCGATGAACTATTCTCCTCCATCTTGCAGCTGTAGAACTTATTGGAGACTTCATATCTCTCAATCCGGGCATTTGCTTGAAATATTAACTTCAACTCTGGAACATCTCATATGCTCCATGACGTTCAAAACGCGTTTGAAGGCCCGGTTCTAAGCCGTAAAGCATGGCACACTGAACTATAGAGTAGTCATCAGCTTTGCTCGCCAGACGTTCTTAACATCGCTCGCCAGCATCAGCGGAGGCTCGGCACCCAGCGGTGCTTCCAGGGCGTAACTTTTACGTGCAGCAATGAGGATAATCCTCAGTTCTACGGACCCGATCCGTGTAATTGCTACCATCATCTTTCAACTTTGCTTTCTCAAGGAACGATTAAAATTCAACGGAACAACAACACGAGCCATCTATCTACAAACAAACATAGACAAGCAAAATACTATCAGGTACTAAGTTCATGATAAATTTAAGTTCAATTAATCATATTACTTAAGAACTCCCACTTAGACAGACATCTCTCTAGTCATCTAAGTGATTACGTGATCCAAATCAACTAAACCATAACCGATCATCACGTGAGATGGAGTAGTTTTCAATGGTGAACATCACTATGTTGATCATATCTACTATATGATTCACGCTCGACCTTTCGGTCTCCGTGTTCCAAGGCCATATCTGCATATGCTAGGCTCGTCAAGTTTAACTTTGAGTATTCGCGTGTGCAAAACTGGCTTGCACCCGTTGTAGATGGACGAGAGCTTATCACACCCGATCATCACGTGGTGTCTAGGCACGACGAACTTTGGCAACGGTGCATACTCAAGGAGAACACTTCTTGATAATTTTAGTGAGAGATCATCTTAAAATGCTACCGTCAATCAAAGCAAGATAAGATGCATAAAGGATAAACATCACATGCAATCAATATAAGTGATATGATATGGCCATCATCATCTTGTGCTTGTGATCTCCATCTCCGAAGCACCGTCGTGATCACCATCGTCACCGGCGCGACACCTTGATCTCCATCGTTGCATCATTGTCGTTTCGCCATCTATTGCTTCTCGACTACCGCTACCGCTTAGTGATAAAGTAAAGCAATTACGATGCGTTGCATTTCATACAATAAGCGACAACCATATGGCTCCTGCCAGTTGCCGATAACTTCGGTTACAAAACACGATCATCTCATACAATAAAATATAGCATCACGTCTTGGCCATATCACATCACAACATGTCCTGCAAAAACAAGTTAGACGTCCTCTACTTTGTTGTTGCAAATTTTACGTGGCTGCTACGGGCTTAGCAAGAACCGTTCTTACCTACGCATCAAAACCACAACGATAGTTCATCAAGTTGGTGATGTTTTAACCTTCGCAAGGACCGGGCGTAGCCACACTCGATTCAGCTAAAGTAAGAGAGACAGACACCCGCCAGCCACCTTTAAGCACGAGTGCTCGTAACGGTGAAACCAGTCTCGCGTAAGCGTACGTGTAATGTCGGTACGGGCCGCTTCATCTCACAATACCACCGAACCAAAGTATGACATGCTGGTAAGCAGTATGACTTGTATCGCCCACAATCCACTTGTGTTCTACTCGTGCATATAACATCAACGCATAAAACCTAGGCTCTGATGCCACTGTTGGGGAACGTAGTAATTTCAAAAAATTTCCTACGCACACGCAAGATCATGGTGATGGCATAGCAACGAGAGGGGAGAGTGTTCGTCCACGTACCCTCATAGACCATAAGCGGAAGCGTTAGCACAACGCGGTTGATGTAGTCGCACGTCCTCACGATCCGACCGATCCAAGCACCGAACATACGGGGCCTCCGAGTTCAGCACACGTTCAGCTCGATGACGATCTCCGGCCTCCGATCCAGCGAAGCTCCGGAGATGAGTTCCATCAGCACGACGGCGTGGTGACGATGATGATGTTCTACGGCGTGGGCTTCCTAAACTCATGACGATATGACCGAGGTGGAATATGGTGGAGGGGGCACCGCAGACACGGCTAAGGAATGATCCGTAGATCAACTTGTGTGTCTATGGGGTGCCCCCCGCCCCCATATATAAAGGAGGGAGGGGGGAGGTGCGGCCGGCCCCCTAGGGGTGCGCCTGGAGGAGTAGGACTCCCCCCTCTTGCCTTGGTGGAGAAGGAAAGGGGGGAGGGGAAAGAGGAAAGGGGGGCGCCCCCCCTTCCTTGCCTATTCAGACTAGGGGGGGGGGGGGAGGGGGCGCGCGGCCTGCCCTGGCCGGCCCTCCTCTTCTCCCTCTTGGCCCACTAAGGCCCATTATCCCCCAGGAGGGTTCCGGTAACCCCCTGGTGTTCCGGTAAAATCCCGATTTCACCCGGAACTATTCCGATGTCCAAACATAGGCTTCCAATATATCAATCTTTATGTCTCGACCATTTCGAGACTCCTCGTCATGTCCGTGATCACATCCGGTACTCCGAACAAACTTCGGTACATCAGAACTTGTAAACTCATAATAAAACTTGTTGGGGAACGTAGTAATTTCAAAAAATTTCCTACGCACACGCAAGATCATGGTGATGCATAGCAACGAGAGGGGAGAGTGTTGTCTACGAACCCTCGTAGACCGAAGCGGAAGCGATCACAACGTAGAGGAAGTAGTCGTACGTTCTCCTCGCGATCCAACCGATCCCAGCGCCGTTACTCGGCGCCTCCGAGTTCTTGACACACGTACAACTCGGTGGCGCTCCTCGGGCTCCAATCCAAAGAGAGCTTGGGGAGGAGAGTTCCGTCGACGACGGCGTGGTGGACGATCTTGATGTTCTACCGACGCAGGCTTCGCCTAAGCACCGCTACGATATGACCGAGGTGGATTATGGTGGAGGGGGCACCGACACGGCTAAGGAACGATCTCAAGGATCAACTTGTGTGTTCTAGGGTGCCCCCTGCCCCGTATATAAAGGAGCAAGGGGAGGGGCCGGCCCTAGGAGGCGCGCCAGGGAGGGGGAGTCCTCCTCCTAGTGGGAGTAGGACTCCCTTTCCTAGTCCAACTAGGAAGGAGGAAGGGGAAGGAAGGAGAGGAGAGGAGAGGGAAGGGGGCGCGCCCCCTCCTTGTCCTATTCGGACTCCCACAGGGGGGGCGCGCCACCTCCCGGTGCGGCCCTCTCTCTCCCTCTTGGCCCACTAAGGCCCATAACTTCCCGGGGGTTCCGTAACCCCTCGGCACTCCGATTTTCTCCGAAACTTCCGGAACCTTTCCGTGTCCGAATATAGCCGTCCAATATATCAATCTTTATGTCTCGACCATTTCGAGACTCCTCGTCATGTCGGTGATCACATCCGGGACTCGAACTCCTTGGTACATCAAAATACATAAACTCATAATATAACCGCCATCGAAACCTTAAGCGTGCGGACCCTACGGTTCGAGAACAATGTAGACATGACCGAGACACGTCTCGGTCAATAACCAATAGCGGGACCTGGATGCCCATATTGGTTCCTACATATTCTACGAAGATCTTTATCGGTCAGACCGCATAACAACATCGTTGTTCCTTTGTCATCGGTATGTTACTTGCCCGAGATTCGATCGTCGGTATCCAATACCTAGTTCAATCTCGTTACGCAAGTCTCTTTACTCGTTCCGTAATACATCATCTCACAGCTAACTCATTAGTTGTAATGCTTGCAAGGCTTAAGTGATGTGTATTACCGAGAGGGCCCAGAGATACCTCTCCGACAATCGGAGTGACAAAACCTAATCTCGAAATCGCCAACCCAACATCGCCTTTGGAGACACCTGTAGTACTCCTTTATAATCACCCGATTCGTTGTGATGTTTGGTAGCACCCAAAGTGTTCCTCCGGTAAACGGGAGTTGCATAATCTCATAGTTATAGGAACATGTATAAGTCATGGATAAAAGCAGTAGCAACATACTAAACGATCGTGTGCTAAGCTAATGGAATGGGTCATGTCAATCAGATCATTCAACTAATGATGTGACCTTGTTAATCAAATAACAACCCTTTGTTCATGGTTAGGAAACATAACCATCTTTGATTAACAAGCTAGTCTAGTAGAGGCATACTAGTGACACTCTGTTTGTTTATACATTCACACATGTATTATGTTTCCGTTAATACAATTCTAGCATGAATGATAAACATTTATCATGAAATAAGGAAATAAATAATAACTTTATTATTGCCTCTAGGGCATATTTCCTTGATCTCCCACTTGCACTAGAGTCAATAATCTAGATTACATAGTAATGATTCTAACACCCATGGAGTCTTGGTGTTGATCATGTTTTGCTCGTGGAAGAGGTTTAGTCAACGGGTCTGCTACATTCAGATCCGTATGTATCTTGCAAATCTCTATGTCTCCCACCTGGACTAAATCCCGGATGGAATTGAAGCGTCTCTTGATGTGCTTGGTCCTCTTGTGAAATCTGGATTCCTTCGCTAAGGCAATTGCTCGATATTGTCACGAAAGATTTTCATTGGACCCGATGCACTAGGTATGACACCTAGATCGATATGAACTCCTTCATCCGCACTCCTTCATTAGCTGCTTCGAAGCTGCTATGTACTCCGCTTCACATGTAGATCCCGCCACGACGCTTTGTTTAGAACTGCACCAACCGATAGCTCCTCCGTTTAGTGTAAATCACGTATCCGGTCTGCGATTTAGAATCGTCCGGATCGGTGTCAAAGCTTGCATCAACGTAACCGTTCATTTATGAGCTCTTTGTCACCTCCATATCGAGAAACATATCCTTAGTCCTTTTCACGTATTTCAGGATGTTCTTGACCGCTGTCGATGATCCACTCTGGATTACTTTGGTACCTCCTGCTAAGCTTATAGCAAGGCACACATCAGGTCTGGTACACAGATTGCATACATGATAGAGCCTATGGCTGAAGCATAGGAACATCTTTCATTTTCTCTCTATCTTCTGCGGTGGTCGGGCATTGAGTCTTACTCAACTTCACACCTTGTAACACGAGCAAGAACCCTTTCTTTGCTTGATCCATTTTGAACTTCTTCAAAATTTTGTCAAGGTATGTGCTTTGTGAAAGTCCAATTAAGCGTCTTGATCTATCTCTATAGATTTTGATGCCCAATATGTATGCAGCTTCACCGAGGTCTTTCATTGAAAAACTCTTATTCAAGTATCCCTTTATGCTATCCAGAAATTCTATATCATTTCCGATTAGTAATATGTCATCTACATATAATATCGAAATGCTACTGAGCTCCCACTCACTTTCTTGTAAATACAAGGCTTCTCCAAAAGTCTCAGATGAACCCAAATGCTTTGATCACACTATCAAAGCGTTTATTCCAACTCGAGATGCTTGCACCTGTCCATAAATGGATCGCTGGAGCTTGCACACTTTGTTAGCTCCTTTGGATCGATAAAACCTTCTGGTTGCATCATATACAACTCTTCTTCCGTAAATCCATTCAGAATGCAGTCTTTACATCCATTTGCCAAATTTCATAATCATAAAATGCGGCAATTGCTAACATGATTCGGACAGACTTAAGCATCGCTACTGGTGAGAAGGTCTCATCATAGTCAATCCCTTGAACTTGTCGAAACCCTTTGCGACAAGTCGAGCTTTAAACGATTACATTACCGTCGTCGTCAGTCTTCTTCTTGAAGATCCACTTGTTTTCTATTGCTTGCCGACCTTCAGGCAAGTCAACCAAAGTCCATACTTTGTTTTCATACATGGATCCCATCTCAGATTTCATGGCCTCAAGCCATTTTGCGGAATCTGGGCTCACCATCGCTTCTTCATAGTTCGTAGGTTCATCATGATCTAGTAGCATGACTTCCGAACAGGATTACCGTACCACTCAGTGCGGATCTTACTCTGGTTGATCTACGAGGTTCAGAGTAACTTGATCTGAAGTTTCATGATCAACATCATCAACTTCCTCACTATTTGGTGTAGATGTCTCGAAACCGTTTTTGCGATAAACTACTTTCAAATAAGGGAGAAGGTACAATTACCTCATCAAGTTCTACTTTCCTCCCACTCACTTCTTTCGAGAGAAACTCCTTCTCTAGAAAGGATCCATTCTTGGCAACAAATGTCTTGCCTTCGGATCTGTGATAGAAGGTGTACCCAACTGTCTCCTTTGGGTATCCTATGAAGACACATTTCTCCGATTTGGGTTCGAGCTTATCAGGTTGAAGCTTTTTCACATAAGCATCGCATCCCCAAACTTTGAGAAACGAAAACTGCTAAACCATAGTTCATAAGGTGTCGTCTCAACGGATTTTGACGGTGTTCTATTCAGTGTGAATGCGGCCGTCTCAAGAGCATAACCCCAAAACGATAGCGGTAAATCTGTAAGAGACATCATAGATCGCACCATATCTAGTAAAGTGCGATTCTGACGTTCGGACACACCATTACGTTGTGGTGTTCGGGTGGCGTGAGTTGCTAAACTATTCCGCATTGTTTCAAATGTAGACCAAACTCGTAACTCAAATATTCACCTCCACGATCAGATCGTAGAAATTTAATTTTCTTATTACGATGATTTTCAACTTCACTCTGAAATTCTTTGAACTTTTCAAATGTTTCAGACTTATGTTTCATTAAGTAGATATACCCATATCTGCTTAAATCATCTGTGAAGGTGAGAAAATAACGATATCCGCCACGAGCCTCAACATTCATCGGACCACATACATCAGATGTATGATTTCCAACAAATCTGTTGCTCTCTCCATAGTACCGAGAACGGGTTTTAGTCATCTTGCCCATGAGGCACGGTTCGCAAGTGCCAAGTGATTCATAATCAAGTGACTCCAAAAGTCCATCGAGATGGAGTTTCTTCATGCGCTTTATACGATATGACCTAAACGGCGAGTGCCACAAATAAGTTGCACTATCATTATCAACTCTGCATCTTTTGGCTTCAACATTATGAATATGTGTATCACTACTATCGAGATTAATCAAAATAGACCACTCTTCAAGGGTGCATGACCATAAAAGATATTACTCATATAAATAGAACAACCATTATTCTCTCGATTTAAATGAATAACCGTCTCGCATCAAACAAGATCCAGATATAATGTTCATGCTCAACGCAGGCACCAAATAACAATTATTTAGGTCTAAAACTAATCCGAAGGTAGATGTAGAGGTAGCGTGCCGACCGCGATCACATCGACTTTGGAACCATTTCCCACGCGCATCGTCACCTCGTCCTTTGCCGGTGTTAAGCAATCCGTAGTCCCTGTTTGAGTTGCAAATATTAGCAATGAACCAATATCAAATACCAGTGCTATCATGCGAGCTCTAGTAAGGTACACATCAATAACATGTATATCACATATACCTTTGTTCACCTTGCCATCCTTCTTATCCGCCAAATACTTGGGGCAGTTCCGCTTCGAAGACCGATCGCTTGCGGTAGAAGCACTCGATTTCAGGTTTAGGTCCAGACTTGGGTTTCTTCTCTGAGCAGCAAACTTGCTTGCTGTTCTTCTTGAAGTTCCTTTCTTCTTCCCTTTGCCTTTCTTCTTGAAACTAGTGGTCTTATTGACCATCAACACTTGATGCTCCTTCTTGATTTCTACCTCCGCAGCCTTTAGCATTGCGAAGAGCTAAGGTATAGTCTTTACTAACCCTTGCATATTATAGTTCATCACGAAGCCTTTGTAGCTTGGTGGCGGTGATTGAAGAATTCATCAATGACACAATCATCCGGAAGATTAACTCCCAGTTGAGTCAAGTGATTATAATACCCGGACATTACGAGTATGTGCTCACCGACGAACTATTCTCCTCCATCTTGCAGCTATAGAACTTATTGGAGACTTCATATCTCTCAATCCGGGCATTCTGTTGGAATATCAACTTCAACTCCTGGAACATCTCATATGCTCCATGATGTTCAAAACGTCGTTGAAGTCCCGGTTCTAAGCCGTAAAGCATGGCACACTGAACTATAGAGTAGTCATCAGCTTTGCTCTGCCAGACGTTCTTAACGTCGTCGGTTGCATCATCAAGCAGAGCTGGCACCTAGCGGTGCATCCAGGGCGTAACTCTTACGTGCAGCAATGAGGATAATCCTCGAGTTACGGACCCGATCCGTGTAATTGCTACCATCATCTTTCAACTTTGCTTTCTCAAGGAACGCATTAAAATTCAACGGAACAACAGCACGAGCCATCTATCTACAAACAAACATAGACAAGCAAAATACTATCAGGTACTAAGTTCATGATAAATTTAAGTTCAATTAATCATATTACTTAAGAACTCCCACTTAGACAAACATCTCTCTAGTCATCTAAGTGATCACGTGATCCAAATCAACTAAACCATAACCGATCATCACGTGAGATGGAGTAGTTTTCAATGGTGAACATCTTATGTTGATCATATCTACTATATGATTCACGCTCGACCTTTCGGTCTCCGTGTTCGAGGCCATATCTGCATATGCTAGGCTCGTCAAGTATAACTGAGTATTCTGCGTGTGCAAAACTGGCTTGCACCCGTTGTAGATGGACGTGAGAGCTTATCACACCGATCATCACGTGGTGTCTCGGCACGACGAACTTTGGCAACGGTGCATACTCAGGGAGAACACTACTTGATAATTTTAGTGAGAGATCATCTTAAAATGCTACCGTCAATCAAAGCAAGATAAGATGCATAAAGGATAAACATCACATGCAATCAATATAAGTGATATGATATGGCCATCATCATCTTGTGCTTGTGATCTCCATCTCCGAAGCACCGTCGTGATCACCATCGTCACCGGCGCGACACCTTGATCTCCATCGTAGCATCGTTGTCGTTACGCCATCTATTGCTTCTCGACTATCGCTACCGCTTAGTGATAAAGTAAAGCAATTACAGGCGTTGCATTTCATACAATAAGCGACAACCATATGGCTCCAGCCATTGCCGATAACCGGTTACAAAACATGATCATCTCATACAATAAAATATAGCATCACGTCTTGACCATATCACATCACAACATGCCCTGCAAAAACAAGTTAGGCGTCCTCTACTTTGTTGTTGCAAATTTTACGTGGTTGCTACGGGCTTAAGCAAGAACCAATCTCACCTCGCATCAAAACCACAGCGATACTTCGTCAAATAGACTCCGTTTAAACCTTCTCAAGGACCGGGCGTAGCCATACTCGGTTCAACTAAAGTGAGAGAGACAGACACCGCCAATCACCTTTAAGCACGAGTGCTCGTAGCGGTGAAACCAGTCTTGCGTAAGCGTCTGGCGTAATGTCGGTCCGGCCGCTTCATCTCACAATACCGCTGAACCAAAATATGACATCTTTGGTAGGTAGTATGACTTGTATCGCCCACAACTCACTTGTGTTCTACTCGTGCAAAACATCAAACCATAAAAACTTGGCTCTGATACCACTTTTGGGGAACGTAGTAATTTCAAAAATTTTCCTACGCACACGCAAGATCATGGTGATGCATAGCAACGAGAGGGGAGAGTGTTGTCTACGTACCCTCGTAGACCGAAGCGGAAGCGATCACAATGTAGAGGAAGTAGTCGTACGTTCTCCTCGCGATCCAACCGATCCCAGCGCCGTTACTCCGGCGCCTCGAGTTCTTGACACACGTACAGCTCGGTGGCGCTCCTCGGGCTCCAATCCAAAGAGAGCTTGGGGAGGAGAGTTCCGTCGGCGACGATGGCGTGGTGGCGATCTTGATGTTCTACCGGCGCAGGCTTCGCCTAAGCACCGCTTCGATATGACCGAGGTGGATTATGGTGGAGGGGCACCGCACACGGCTAAGGAACGATCTTAAGGATCAACTTGTGTGTTCTAGGGTGCCCCCTACCCGTATATAAAGGAGCAAGGGGAGGGCCGGCCGGCCCTAGGAGGCGCGCCAAGGGGGGGAGTCCTCCTCATAGTGGGAGTAGGACTCCCTTTCCTAGTCCAACTAGGAAGGAGGAAGGGGAAGGAAGGAGAGGAGAGGGAGAGGAAGGGGCGCTCCCCCTCCTTGTCCTAGTCGGACTCCCACAGGGGGGCGCGTGCCACCTCCTGGTGCGGCCCTCTCTCCCCTCTTGGCCCACTAAGGCCCATAACTTCTCGGGGGTTCGGTAACCCCTCCGCACTCCGTTTTCTCCGAAACTTCCGGAACCTTTCCGGTGTCCGAATATAGCCGTCCAATATATCAATCTTTATGTCTCAACCATTTGAGACTCCTCGTCATGTCCGTGATCACATCCGGACTCGAACTCCTTCGGTACATCAAAATACATAAACTCATAATATAACCGTCATCGAAACCTTAAGCGTGCGGACCCTACGGTTCGAGAACAATGTAGACATGACCGAGACCGTCTCGGTCAATAACCAATAGCGGGACCTGGATGCCCATATTGGTTCCTACATATTCTACGAAGATCTTTATCGGTCGACCGCATAACAACATCGTTGTTCCTTTGTCATCGGTATGTTACTTGCCCGAGATTCGATCGTCGGTATCAATACCTAGTTCAATCTCGTTACGGCAAGTCTCTTTACTCGTTCCGTAATACATCATCTCACAGCTAACTCATTAGTTGTAATGCTTGCAAGGCTTAAGTGATGTGTATTACCGAGAGGGCCGAGAGATACCTCTCCGACAATCGGAGTGACAAAACCTAATCTCGAAATCGCCAACCCAACATCTGCCTTTGGAGACACCTGTAGTACTCCTTTATAATCACCCGATTCGTTGTGATGTTTGGTAGCACCAAAGTGTTCCTCCGATAAACGGAGTTGCATAATCTCATAGTTATAGGAACATGTATAAGTCATGGATAAAAGCAGTAGCAACGTACTAAACGATCGTGTGCTAAGCTAATGGAATGGGTCATGTCAATTAGATCATTCAACTAATGATGTGACCTTGTTAATCAAATAACAACCCTTTGTTCATGGTTAGGAAACATAACCATCTTTGATTAACAAGCTAGTCTAGTAGAGGCATACTAGTGACACTCTGTTTGTTTATACATTCACACATGTATTATGTTTCCGGTTAATACAATTCTAGCATGAATGATAAACATTTATCATGAAATAAGGAAATAAATAATAACTTTATTATTGCCTCTAGGGCATATTTCCTTCAAAACTGTCATCGTAACGTTAAGCGTGCGGACCCTACGGGTTCGAGAACTATGTAGACATGACCTAGAACCATTCTCGGTCAATAACCAATAGCGGGACCTGGATGCCCATATTGGTTCCTACATATTCTACGAAGATCTGTATCGGTCAAACCGCATAACAACATACGTTGTTCCTATTGTCATCGGTATGTTACTTGCCCGAGATTTGATCGTCGGTATCCAATACCTAGTTCAATCTCGTTACCGCAAGTCTCTTTACTGGATCGTAATACATCATCTTATAACTAACTCATTAGTTACAATGCTTGCAAGGCTTAGGTGATGAGTATTACCGAGAGGGCCCAGAGATACCTCTCCGACAATCGGAGTGACAAAACCTAATCTCAAATTATGCCAACCCAACATGTACCTTCGGAGACACCTGTAGAGCACCTTTATAATCACCCAGTTACGTTGTGACGTTTGGTAGCACACAAAGTGTTCCTTTGGTAAACGGGAGTTGCATAATCTCATAGTTGCAGAAACTTTGTATAAGTCATGAAGAAAGCAATAGCAGTATACTAAACGATCAAGTGCTAGGCTAACGGAAATGTCAATCACATCATTCTCCTAATGATGTGATCCCATTAATCAAATGACAACACATGTCTATGGTTAGGAAACATAACCAACTTTGATTAATGAGCTAGTCAAGTAGAGGCATACTAGTGACTATATGTTTGTCTATGTATTCACACATGTATCATGTTTCCGGTTAATACAATTCTAGCATGAATAATAAACATTTATCATGATATGAGGAAATAAATAATAACTTTATTATTGCCTCTAGGGCATATTTCCTTCACCAAGGAGGAAGGTTATACATACATAGAGTCATGGGCCAGGTGCTGTGATTGCTGCTCTGCTCCCCGAAAGGATTAATGCCATCCGTGCTTAAAGCCAACCATACGTTCCTTGGGTCACTTACAAACTCATCCCAGTACTTTCTCTTGATTTTTCTCCACTGCGACCCATCAGCGGGTGCTCTCAACTTCCCGTCTTTCTTACGGTCCTCACTATGCCATCGCATCAACTTGGCATGCTCTCCGTTTCTAAACAGACATTTCAACCGTGGTATTATAGGAGCATACCACATCACCTTCGCAGGAACCCTCTTCCTGAGGGGCTCGCCGTCAACATCACCGAGGTCATCTCGTCTCGATCTTATCTTTCAGAATGCACCGCATACCGGGCATGCGTTCAGATCCTTATGCGCTTTGTGATAGAGGATCACGATCATTAGGGCATGCATGTATCTTCTGCACCTCAATCCTAGAGGGCATCGACCTTCTTGCTGCGTATGTACTGTCGGGCAATTCGTTATCCTTTGGAAGCTTCTTCTTCAATATTTTCAGTAGCTTCTCAAATCCTTTGTCAGGCACAGCATTCTCTGCCTTCCACTGCAGCAATTCTAGTACGGTACCGAGCTTTGTCTTGCCATCTTCGCAATTGGGGTACAACCCTTTTTTGTGATCCTCTTACATGCGATCGAATTTCAGCTTCTCCTTTTGAATTTCGCATTGCGTCCTTGCATCGACAATGACCCGACGGAGATCATCATCATCGGGCACATTGTCTGGTTCCTCTTGATCTTTAGCAGCTTCGCCCGTTGCAGCATCATCATGCACATCGTCTGGTTCCTCTTGATGTTTAGTAGCATCACCGTATTCAGGGGGCACATAGTTGTCATCGTACTCTTCTTCTTCGCCATCTTCCATCATAACCCCTATTTATCCGTGCCTCGTCCAAACATTATAGTGTGTCATGAAATCCTTGTAAAGCAGGTGGGTGTGAAGGATTTTCCGGTCAGATTAAGACCTCGTATTCCCACATATAGGGCATGGACAACACATAAAACCATTCTGCTTGTTTGCCTCAGCCACTTCGAGAAAATCATGCACGCACTTAATGTACTCGAAGGTGTGTCTGTCACCGTACATCCATTGCCGGTTCATCTGCGTGCATCATATATAATTAAGTGTGTCAAAAACTATTACAGAACATCATGAATAGACAAATAAGTGACCAAATTAATAGAAGTTCATCATCACATTAAAACCAAAGTACATACATAGTTCTCATCTAACAACATATAGCTCTCCAGAGCATCTAATTAATTAAAACATACACTGAAACTATGTAAAACATTTCAATGCGAAAACAAATGCGATCATAATCTCAATCAAGGTAACAACTGATCCAACTGCATAATGATACCAAGCCTCGGTATGAATGGCATATTTTCTAATCTTTCTAATCTTCAAACGCATTGCATCCATCTTGATCTTGTGATCATCGACGACATCCGCAACATGCAACACCAATATCATCTCCTCCTCAATTTTTCTTATTTTTTCCTTCAAGAAATTGTTTTCTTTTTCAACTAAATTTAACCTCTCGACAATAGGGTCGGTTGGAATTTCCGGTTCAACAACCTCCTAGATAAATAAAATCTATGTCACGTTGGTCGGCATAATTTTCATAAACAATAAATGAACCAATAGTTATGAAAAGATAATATATACCACATCCGAATCATAGACAGGACAAGGGCCGACGGGGGCGGATACCAAAACCATCGCACTATATAAGATGCAATAATAAAGTAAGAAAATAATACAAGTATCTGTTGGAAATATGCCCTAGAGGCAATAATAAAAGTATTATTATATTTCCTTGTTCATGATAATTGTCTTTTATTCATGCTATAACTGTATTATCCGGAAATCGTAATACACGTGTGAATACATAGACCACAATATGTCCCTAGTGAGCCTCTAGTTGACTAGCTCGTTGTGATCAACAGATAGTCATGGTTTCTGCTATGGACATTGGATGTAGTTGATAACGGGATCACATCATTAGGAGAATGATGTGATGGACAAGACAATCCTAAGCATAGCACAAAGATCGTGTAGTTCGTTTGCTAGAGCTTTTCCAATGTCAAGTATCTCTTCCTTAGACCATGAGATCGTGTAACTCCCGGATACCGTAGGAGTGCTTTGGGTGTATCAAACGTCACAACGTAATCGGGTGACTATAAAGGTGCACTACTGGTATCTCCGAAAGTGTCTGTTGGGTTGACACGGATCGAGGCTGGATTTGTCACTCCGTGTAAGCGGAGAGGTATCTCTGGGCCCACTCGGTAGGACATCATCATAATGTGCACAATGTGACCAAGGGGTTGATCACGGGATGATGTGTTGCGAGCGAGTAAAGAGACTTGCGATAACGAGATTGAACAAGGTATCGGTATACCGACGATCGAATCTCGGGCAAGTAAAATACCGCTAGACAAAGGGAATTGTATACGGGATCGACCGAGTCCTTGACATCGTGGTTCATCCGATGAGATCATCTTGGAACATGTGGGAGCCAACATGGCTATCGAGATCCCGCTGTTGGTTATTAACCGGAGAACGTCTCGGTCATGTCTACATGTCTCCCGAACCCGTAGGGTCTACACATAAGGTTCGATGGCGCTAGGGTTATAAAGGAAGCTTGTATGTGGTTACGAATGTTGTTGAGTCCCGATGAGATCCCGGACGTCACGAGGAGTTCGGAATGGTCCGGAGGTAAAGATTTATATATGGGAAGTCTGTTTTGGTCACCGGAAAAGTTTGGGTTTTATCGGTAGCGTCTGGGACCACGGGAGGTCGAGGTCCACCAAGTGGGGCCACCTACCCGGAGGCTGCATGGGCCATGTGTGGGAGGAACCAGCCCGGGTGGGCTGGTGCGCCACCCACAAGGGGCCCAAGCGCGAGAAGTGGGGAAGGGGGCAAACCCTAGGCAGATGGGCCTAAGGCCCACCAGGTGCGCCTCCCCCTCTCCCCTTCAGCCGCCACCAGATGGGATCTGGGGCTGCCGCCACCCCTAGGGAGGAACCCTAGAGGCGCAGCCCCTCCCCCCCTATAAATACTAGAGGTTTGGGGCTGCCCAACACATGAGAACTTCTCCTCTTGGCGCAGCCCTTCCCTCTCCTTCTCCTCATATCTTGCGGTGCTTGGCGAAGCCTGCTGGACTACCACGCCCTCCATCACCACCATGCCGTTGCGCTGCTGCTGGATGGAGTCTTCCTCAACCTCTCCCTCTCTCCTTGCTGGATCAAGGCGTGGGAGGCGTCACCGGCTGTCGTGTGTGTTGAGCAGCGGACGTGCCGTCCGTTCGACACTAGGATCTCCGGTGATTTGGATCACGACAATCGACTCCTTCAACCCCGTTCTCTTGAATGCTTCCGCTTAGCAATCTACAAGGGTATGTAGATGCACTCTCCTTCCCCTCGTTGCTGGTTTCTCCATAGATAGATCTTGGTGACACGTAGGAAAATTTTGAATTTCTGCTACGTTCCCCTACAGTGGCATCATGAGCTAGGTCTATTGCGTAGATTCTTTGCACAAGTAGAACACAAAGTAGTTGTGGGCGTTGATTTTGTTCAATATGCTTACCGTTACTAGTCCAATCTTGTTTCGACGGCATCGTGGGATGAAGCGGCCGGACCGACCTTACGTACTCTTCGTGAGACAGAGTTCCACCGATTGACATGCACTTGGTGCATAAGGTGGCTAGCGGTGCCGATCTCTCCACTTTAGTCGGAACGGATTCGATGAAAAGGGTCCTTATGAAGGGTAAATAGCAATTGACATATCACGTTGTGGTGTTGCGTGGGTAAGAAACGTTCTTGCTAGAAACCCATAGCAGCCACGTAAAACATGCAAACAACAATTAGAGGGCGTGTAACTTGTTTTTGCAGGGTATGCGATGTGATGTGATATGGCCAAGAAGAATGTGATGAATGATATGTGATGTATGAGATTGATCATGTTCTTGTAATAGGAATCACGACTTGCATGTCGATGAGTATGACAACGGCAGGAATATAGGAGTTGTCTTAATTTATTGTATGACCTGCGTGTCATTGAACAACGCCATGTAATTACTTTACTTTATTGCTAACGGTAGCCATAGTAGTAGAAGTAATAGTTGGCGAGACAACTTCATGGAGACACGATGATGGAGATCATGATGATGGAGATCATGGTGTCATGCGGTGGCGATGATGATCATGGAGCCGAAGATGGAGATCAAAGGAGCAAAATGATATTGGCCATATCATGTCACTATTTGATTGCATGTGATGTTTATCATGTTTATGCATCTTGTTTACTTAGGACGACGGTAGTAAATAAGATGATCCTTACAAAATTTCAAGAAGTGTTCTCCCTAATCGTGCGCCGTTGCTACAGTTTGTAAGCTTCTAAGCACCACGTGATGATCGGGTGTGATGGATTCTTACGTTCACATACAACGGGTGTAAGACAGTTTTACACAGCGAAAACACTTAGGGTTAACTTGCGAGCCTAGCATGTGCAGACATGGCCTCGGAACACGGAGACCGAAAGGTCGAGCATGAGTCGTATAGTAGATCGATCAACATGAAGATGTTCACCGATGATGACTAGTCCGTCTCACATGATGATCGGACACGGCCTAGTTGACTTGGATCATGTAATCACTTAGATGACCAGAGGATGTCTATCTGAGTGGGAGTTCATAAGATGAACTTAATTATCCGGAACATAGTCAAAAGATCTTTGCAAATTATGTCGTGGCTCGCGCTTTAGTTCCACTGTTTAGATATGTTCCTAGAGAAAATATAGTTGAAAGTTGATGATGGCGATTATGCGGACGGTGAAAGCTCATGTCCTTAATGCAACGCTCAGTGTGCTGAACCCCAAACGTCGTTTGTGGATGTTGCGAACATCGGACATACACGTTTTGATAACTACGTGATAGTTCAGATAAACGGTTTAGAATTAAGGCACCAAAGATGTTTTTCAAAACATCGCGGAACATATGAGATGTTTTGAGGGCTGAAATTGCCCACGTCAAGAGGTATGAGACCTCCGACGATTTTCTTAGCCTGCAAACTAAGGGAGAAAAGCTCAATCGTTGAGCTTGTGCTCAGATTGTCTGAGTACAACAATCACTTGAATCGAGTGGGAGTTGATCTTCCAGATGAGATAGTGATGTTTCTCCAAAGTCATTGCCACCAAGCTGCTAGAGCTTCGTGATGAACTATAACATATCAGGGATAGATATGATGATCCTTGAGGTATTCACGATGTTTGACATCGCGAAAGTAGAAGTCAAGAAGGAGCATCAATTGTTGATGGTTGGTGAAACCACTAGTTTCAAGAAAGGCAAGGGCAAGAAGGGATACTTCATGAAACGGCAAATCAGCTGCTGCTCTAGTGAAGAAACCCAAGGTTGAACCAAAACCCTAGACTAAGTGCTTCTGTAATAAGAGGAACGGGCACTGAAGCGGAACCACCCTAGATACTTGGTAGTAGAGAAGGCTGGCAAGGTCGATAGAAGTATATTGGATATACATTATGTCAATGTGTACTTTACTAGTACTCCTAGTAGCACCAGGGTATTAGATACCAGTTCGGTTGCTAAGTGCTAGTAACTCGAAATAAAGGCTACGGAATATACGGAGACTAGCTAAAGGTGAGCTGACGATATATGTTGGAAGTGTTTCCGAGGTTGATGTGATCAAGCATCGCACGCTCCCTCTACCATCGAGATTTGGTGTTTGCGTTGAGCATAGACATGATTGGATTATGTCTATCGCAATACGGTTATTCATTTAAGGAGAATAATGGTTACTCTGTTTATTTGAATAATACCTTCAATGGTCTTGCACCTGAAACGAATGGTTTATTGAATCTCGATCGTAGTGATACACATTTTCATGCCAAAAGATATAAGATAGTAATGATAGTACCACTTACTTGTGGCACTGCCATGTAAGTCATATTGGTGTAAAACGCATGAAGAAGCTCCATGTTGATGGATCTTTGGACTCACTCGTTTTTGAAAAGTTTGAGACATGCGAACCATGTCTATTGGTGTATATGCATGAAGAAACTCCATGCAGATGGATCGTTTGGACTCACTTGATTTTGAATCACTTGAGATATGCAAATCATACCACATGGGCAAGATGACCTAAAAGCCTCGTTTTGATAAGATGGAACAAGATAGCAACTTGTTGGAAGTAACACATTTTGATGTGTGCAGTCCAATGAGTCTTTGAGGCATCAAATGAATATCGTTATGTTCTTACTTCACAGATGATTCGAGTAGATGTTGAGTATATTTACTTGATGAAACACAAGTCTGAATTATTGAATGGTTCAAGTAATTTCAGAGTGAAGTTGAAGATCATCGTGACAAGAGGATAAAATGTCTATGATATGATCATAGAGATGAGTATCTGAGTTACGAGCTTTGGCACGCAATTAAGACATTGTGGAAATTGTTTCACAATTAATACCACCTGGAACACCATAGTTTGATGGTGTGTCCGAACATCATAGTTGCACGCTATTGGATATGGTGCGTACCATGAAGTCTCTTATCGAATTACCACTATCGTTTATGGGTTAGGCATTAGAGACAACCACATTCACTTTAAATAGGGCACCACGTAATTCCGTTGAGATGACACCGTATGAACTATGGTTTAGAGAAACCTAAGCTGTCATTTCTTAAAGGTTTGGGGCTGCGACGCTTATGTGAAAAAGTTTCAGGTTGATAAGCTCGAACCCAAAGCGGATAAAATGCATCTTCATAGGACACCCAAAACAGTTGGGTATACCTCCTAATTCAGATCCGAAAGCAATAGGGATTGTTTCTTGAATCGGGTCCTTTCTCGAGAAAAAGTTTGTCTCGAAAAGTTGAGTGGGAGGATGGTGGAGACTTGATATGGTTATTGAACCGTCACTACAACTGGTGTGTAGCAGGGCACAGGTGTTGGGGAACGTAGTAATTTCAAAAAATTTCCTACGCACACGCAAGATCATGGTGATGTATAGCAACGAGAGGGGAGAGTGTTGTCTACATACCCTTGTAGACCCGAAGCGGAAGCGATCACAACGTAGAGGAAGTAGTCGTATGTTCTCCTCGCGATCCGACCGATCCCGGCGCCGTTACTCCGGCGCCCCCGAGTTCTTGACACACGTACAGCTCGATGACGTCCCTCGTACTCCGATCCAGCCGAGTGTCGAGGGAGAGTTCCGTCGGACCTGACGGCGTGGTGGCGATCTTGATGTTTCACGGCGCAGGGCTTCGCTTAAGCTTCAGCGACGGTATAACCGAGGTGGAATATGGTGGAGGGGGCACGACACGGCTAAGGAACGATCTCACGATCAACTTGTGTGTTCAAGGTGCCCCCTGCCCCGTATATAAAGGAGCCAGGGGGAGGGGGGCATGGCCAAGAGGAGGTGCGCCAGGAGTCCTACTCCCTCCGGGAGTAGGATTCCCCCAATCCTAGTTGGACTAGGATTCCTGGAGGAAAGAGAGAGGGGGGCCCCCCTTCTCCTAGTCCTAGTAGGACTAGGGAAGGGGGAGGCGCGCCCTCCTAGGGCTGCCCTTCTCCTTTCCACTAAGGCCCATCGAGGCCCATTTACCTCCGGGGTTCCGTAACCTCCGGTACTCGGTAAATTCCGTTTTACCGGAACCATTCGAACTCCAAACATAGGCTTCCAATATATCAATCTTTATGTCTCGACCATTCCGAGACTCCTCGTCATGTCCGTGATCACATCCGGGACTCGAACTCCTTCGTACATCAAAATACATAAACTCATAATAAGCATCATCGTAACCTTAAGCGTGCGGACCCTACGGTTCGAGAACAATGTAGACATGACCTAGAACTATTCACGGTCAATAACCAACAGCGGGACCTGGATGCCCATATTGGTTCCTACATATTCTACGAAGATCTTTGTCGGTCGGACCGCATAACAACATCGTTGTTCCTTTGTCATCGGTATGTTACTTGCCCGAGATTCGATCGTCGGTATCCAATACCTAGTTCAATCTCGTTACCGGCAAGTCTCTTTCCTCGTTCTGTAATACATCATCTAACAACTAACTCATTAGTTGTAATGCTTGCAAGGCTTATGTGATGTGCATTACCGAGAGGGCCCAGAGATACCTCTCCGACAATCGGAGTGACAAAACCTAATCTCGAAATCGCCAACCCAACATCCGCCTTTGGAGACACCTGTAGTACTCCTTTATAATCACCCGATTCGTTGTGACGTTTGGTAGTACCAAAGTGTTCCTCCGTAAACAGGAGTTGCATAATCTCATAGTTATAGGAACATGTATATGTCATGGATAAAAGCAGTAGCAACATACTAAGCGATCGTGTGCTAAGCTAATGGAATGGGTCATGTCAATCAGATCATTCAACTAATGATGTGACCTTGTTAATCAAATAACAACTCCTTGTTCATGGTTAGGAAACACAACCATCTTTGATTAACAAGCTAGTCAAGTAGAGGCATACTAGTGACACTCTGTTTGTCTATATATTCACACATGTATTATGTTTCCGGTTAATACAATTCTAGCATGAATAATAAACATTTATCATGATATAAGGAAATAAATAATAACTTTATTATTGCCTCTAGGGCATATTTCCTTCAGTCTCCCACTTGCACTAGAGTCAATAATCTAGATCACATCACCATGTGATTAACATCGATAGTTCACATCATCATGTGATTAACACTCATAGTTCACATCGCCATGTGACCAACACCCAAAGGGTTTACTAGATTCATAATCTAGTTCACATCGCTATGTGATTAACACCCAAAGAGTACTAAGGTGTGATCATGTTTTGCTTGTGAGAGAATCTTAGTCAATGGGTCTTTCACATTCAGATCCGTTATGTATTTTGCAATTTTCTATGTCTACAATGCTCTGCACGGAGCTACTCTAGCTAATTGCTCCCACTTTCAATATGTATCTAGATCGAGACTTAGAGTCATCAGATTGGTGTCAAAATTTGCATCGACGTAATCTTTTACGACGAACCTTTTTGTCACTTCCATAATCGAGAAACATATCCTTATTCCACTAAGGATAATTTTGACCGCTGTCCAGTGATCTACTCCTAGATCACTATTGTATTCCTTGCGAAACTCGGTCAGGGGTATACAATAGATCTGGTACACAGCATGGCATACTTTATAGAACCTATGGCCAAGGCATAGGGAATGACTTTCATTCTCTTTTTATCTTCTGCCGTGGTCGGGTTTTGAGTTTTACTCAATTTCACACCTTATAATACAAGCAAGAACTCTTTCTTTGACTGTTTCATTTTGAACTACTTCAAAATCTTGTCAAGGTATGTACTCATTGAAAAAACTTATCAAGCATCTTGATCTATCTCTATAGATCTTGATGCTCAATATGTAAGTAGCTTTACCGAGGTCTTTCCTTTGAAAAACTCCTTTCAAACACTCCTTTATGCTTTGCAGAATAATTCTACATTATTTCCGATCTACAATATGTCATTCACATATACTTTATCAGAAATGCTGTAGTGCTCCCACTCACTTTTTAGTAAATACAGGCTTCACCGTAAGTCTCAGATAAAACTATATGCTTTGATCAACTCATCAAAGCGTATATTCCAACTCCGAGATGCTTGCACCAGTCCATAGATGGATCGCTGGAGCTTGCACACTTTGTTAGCTCCCTTTGGATCGATAAAACCTTCTGGTTGCATCATATACAACTCTTCCTCCTAAAACCCATTCAGGAATGCAGTTTTTACATCCATTTGCCAAATTTCATAAATTGTGGCAATTGCTAACATGATTCGGACAGACTTAAGCATCGCTACTGTTGAGAAAATCTCATTGTAGTCAACACCTTGAACTTGTCAAAACCTTTTTCCGACAAGTCGAGCTTTGTAGATAGTAACACTACTATCGGCGTCCGTCTTCCTCTTGAAGATCCATTTATTTTCTATGGCTTGCCCATCATCGGCAACGCCACCAAAGTCCACACTTTGTTCTCATACATGGATCTCATCTCAGATTTCATGGCCTCAAGCCATTTCGCGGAATCTGGGCTCATCATAGCTTCCTCGTAGTTCGTAGGTTCATCATGGTCTAGTTACATGACTTCCAGAACAGGATTACCGTACCACTTTGGTGCGGATCTCACTCTGGTTTACCTACGAGATTCGGTAGTAACTTGATCTGAAGTTACATGATCATCATCATTAGCTTCCTCACTAATTGGTGTAGTAGTCACGAGAACAGATTTCGTGATGAACTACTTTCAATAAGGGAGAAGGTACAATTACCTCATCAAGTTCTACTTTCCTCCCACTCACTTCTTTCGAGAGAAACTCCTTCTCTAGAAAGGATCCATTTATTAGCAACGAGTGTTTTGCCTTCGGATCTGTGATAGAAGGTGTACCCAACAATTTCCTTTGGGTATTCTATGAAGACGCACTTCTCCGATTTGGGTTTGAGCTTATCAGGATGAAACTTTTCACATAAGCATCGCAGCCCCAAACTTTAAGAAACGACAACTTTGGTTTCTTGCTAAACCACAGTTCATATAGTGTCGTCTCAACGGATTTAGATGGTGCCCTATTTAACGTGAATGCAGCTGTCTCTAATGCATGATCCTAAAACGATATTGGTAAATCGGTAAGAAACATCATAGATTGTACTATATCCAATAAAGTACGGTTATGACGTTCGGACACACCATTATGATGTGGTGTTCCAGGTGGCATGAATTTGTGAAACTATTCCACATTGTTTTAATTGAAGACCAAACTCGTAACTCAAATATTCGTCTCCGTGATCAGATCACAGAAACTTTATTTTCTTGTTACGATGATTTTTCCACTTCACTCTGAAATTCTTTGAACCTTTCAACTATTTCAGACTTATGTTTCATCAAGTAGATATACCCATATCTGCTCAAATCATCTTGTGAAGGTCATAAAATAACGATACTTGCCACGAGCATCAACACTCATTGGATCGCATACATCGGTATGTATTATTTCCAATAAGTCAAGAGCTTGTTCCATTGTTCCGAGAACGGAGTTTTAGTCATCTTGCCCAAAAGGCACGGTTCGCAAGCATCAAGTGATTCATAATCAAGTGATTCCAAAATCCCATCAGCATGGAGTTTCTTCATGCGCTTTACACCAATATGACCTAAGCGGCGATTGCCACAAATAAGTTGCACTATCATTATTAACTTTGCATCTTTTGGTTTCAATATTATGAATATGTGTATCACTACGATCGAGATCCCATGAACCATTTTCATTGGGTGTGTAACCATATAAGGTTTTATTCATGTAAACAGAATAACAATTTATTCTCTTACTTAAATGAATAACCGTATTGCAATAAACATGATCAAATCATATTCATGCTCAACGCAAACACCAAATAACATTTATTTAGGTTCAACACTAATCTCGAAAGTACAGGGAGTGTGCGATGATGATCATATCAATCTTGAAACTACTTTCAACACACATCGTTACTTCATCCTTAACTAGTTTCTGTTTATTCTACAACTCCCGTTTCGAGTTACTACTCTTAGTAACTGAACCAGTACCAAATACCGAGGGGTTGCTATAAACACTAGTAAAGCACACATCAAACACCTGTATATCAAATATACCCTTTTCACTTTGCCATCCTTCTTATCCACCAAATATTTAGGGCAGTTCCGCTTCCAGTGACCATTTCCTTTGCGATGTAAGCACTCAGCCAGGGCTTTGGTTCAGCTTTGGGCTTCTTCGTGGGAGTGACAACTTGCTTGTCAATCTACTTGAAGTTCCCTTCTTTCCCTTTGCCCTTTTCTTGAAACTAGTGATCTTGTCAACCATCAACACTTGATGCTCTTTCTTGATTTCTACCTTCGTCGATTTCAACATCACGAAGAGCCCGGAATCATTTTCGTCATCCCTTGCATACTATAGTTCATCACGAAGTTCTACTAACTTGGTGATGGTGACTAGAGAATTACATCAATCACTATCTTATCTGGAAGATTAACTCCCACTTGATTCAAGCGATTGAAGTACCCAGACAATCTGAGCACATGCTCACTAGTTGAGCGATTCTCCTCCATCTTTTAGCTATAGAACTTGTTGGAGACTTCATATCTCTCAACTCGGGTATTTGCTTGAAATATTAACTTCAATTCCTGGAACATCTTATATGGTCCATGATGTTCAAAACATCTTTGAAGTCCCGATTCTAAGCCATAAAGCATGGTGCACAAAACTATCAAGTAGTCATCATATTGAGCTAGCCAAACGTTCATAACGTCGCTTCCGCTCCTGCAATAGGTCTGTCACCTAGCGGTGCATTAAGGACATAATTCTTCTGTGCAGCAATGAGGATAAACCTCAAATCACGAATCAAATCCGCATCATTGCTACTAACATTTTTCAACACAATTTTCTCTAGGAACATATCAAAATAAACATATGAAAACAACAACGCAAGCTATTGATCTTACAACATAATTTGCAAAATACTACCAGGACTAAGTTCATGATAAATTTAAGTTCAATTAATCATATTACTTAAGAACTCCCACTTAGATAGACATCTCTCTAGTCATCTAAGTGATCACGTGACAAATCAACTAAACCATAACCGATCATCACGTGAAATGGAGTAGTTTTCAATGGTGAACATCTTATGTTGATCATATCTACTATATGATTCACGCTCGACCTTTCGGTCTCCGTGTTCCGAGGCCATATCTGCATATGCTAGGCTCGTCAAGTATAACCCGAGTATTCTGCGTGTGCAAAACTGGCTTGCACCCGTTGTAGATGGACGTGAGAGCTTATCACACCCGATCATCACGTGGTGTGCAGGCACGACGAACTTTGGCAGCGGTGCATACTCGGGAGAACACTTCTTGATAATTTAGTGAGAGATCATCTTACAATGCTACCGTCAATCAAAGCAAGATAAGATGCATAAAGGATAAACATCACATGCAAATCAATATAAGTGATATGATATGGTCATCATCATCTTGTGCTTCGTGATCTTCATCTCCGCAGCACCATCATGATCACCATCGTCACCGGTAGCGACACCTTGATCTCCATCGTAGCATCGTTGTCGTCTCGCCAATCTTATGCTTCTCGACTATCGCTACCGCTTAGTGATAAAGTAAAGCATTACAGAGCGATTGCATTGCATACAATAAAGCGACAACCATATGGCTCCAGCCGATTGCCGATAACCGGTTACAAAACATGATCATCTCATACAATAAAATATAGCATCACGTCTTGACCATATCACATCACAACATGCCTGCAAAAACAAGTTAGGCGTCCTCTACTTTGTTGTTGCAAATTTTACGTGGCTGCTACGGGCTTAAGCAAGATCCAGTCTCACCTACGCATCAAAACCACAGCGATACTTCGTCAAATAGACTCGTTTTAACCTTCTCAAGGACCGGGCGTAGCCACACTCAGTTCAACTAAAGTGAGAGAGCAGACACCCACCAGTCACCTTTAAGCAACGAGTGCTCGTGGCGGTGAAACCAGTCTCGCGTAAGCGTCTGGCGTAATGTCGGTCCAGGCGCTTCATCTCACAATACCGCTGAACCAAAGTATGACATGCTGGTAGGTAGTATGACTTGTATCGCCCACAACTCACTTGTGTTCTACTCGTGCAAAACATCAAACCATAAAAACCTAGGCTCGGATGCCCTTTGTTGGGGAACGTAGTAATTTCAAAAATTTCCTACGCACACGCAAGATCATGGTGATGTATAGCAACGAGAGGGAGAGTGTTGTCTACATACCCTTGTAGACCCGGCGAAGCGATCACAACGTAGAGGAAGTAGTCGTATGTTCTCCTCGCGATCCGACCGATCCGGCGCCGTTACTCCGGCCCCGAGTTCTTGACACACGTACAGCTCGATGGCGTCCCTCGTACTCGATCCAGCCGAGTGTCGAGGAGAGTTCCGTCGACCTGACGGCGTGGTGACGATCTTGATGTTTCACGGCGCGAGGCTTCGCCTAAGCTTGACGGTATAACCGAGGTGGAATATGGTGGAGGGGCACCTGCACGGCTAAGGAACGATCTCACGATCAACTTGTGTGTTCAAGGTGCCCCCTGCCCCGTATATAAAGGAGCTGGGGGGGGGGCGGCCAAGAGGAGGTGCGCCAGGAGTCCTACTCCCTCTGGGAGTAGGATTCCCCCAATCCTAGTTGGACTAGGATTCCGGAGGGGAAAGAGAGAGAGGGGCGGCCCCTTCTCCTAGTCCTAGTAGGACTAGGGAAGGGGGGGCGCGCCTCCTAGGGCTGCCCTTCTCCTTTCCACTAAGGCCCATCGAGGCCCATTTACCTCCGGGGGTTCCGGTAACCTCCGGTACTCCGTAAATTCCGTTTCTTGGAACCATTCGAACTCCAAACATAGGCTTCCAATATATCAATCTTTATGTCTCGACCATTCCGAGACTCCTCGTCATGTCCGTGATCACATCCGGGACTCGAACTCCTTCGTACATCAAAATACATAAACTCATAATAACCGCCATCGTAACCTTAAGCGTGCGGACCCTACGGTTCGAGAACAATGTAGACATGACCTAGAACTATTCACGGTCAATAACCAACAGCGGGACCTGGATGCCCATATTGGTTCCTACATATTCTCGAAGATCTTTGTCGGTCGGACCGCATAACAACATCGTTGTTCCCTTTGTCATCGGTATGTTACTTGCCCGAGATTCGATCGTCGGTATCAATACCTAGTTCAATCTCGTTACCGCAAGTCTCTTTACTCGTTCCGTAATACATCATCTCACAACTAACTCATTAGTTGTAATGCTTGCAATGCTTATGTGATGTGCATTACCGAGAGGGCCAGAGATACCTCTCCGACAATCGGAGTGACAAAACCTGATCTCGAAATCGCCAACCCAACATCGCCTTTGGAGACACCTGTAGTACTCCTTTATAATCACCCGATTCGTTGTGACGTTTGGTAGTACCAAAGTGTTCCTCCGTAAACGGAGTTGCATAATCTCATAGTTATAGGAACATGTATATGTCATGGATAAAAGCAGTAGCAACATACTAAGCGATCGTGTGCTAAGCTAATGGAATGGGTCATGTCAATCAGATCATTCAACTAATGATGTGACCTTGTTAATCAAATAACAACTCCTTGTTCATGGTTAGGAAACACAACCATCTTTGATTAACAAGCTAGTCAAGTAGAGGCATACTAGTGACACTCTGTTTGTCTATATATTCACACATGTATTATGTTTCCGGTTAATACAATTCTAGCATGAATAATAAACATTTATCATGATATAAGGAAATAAATAATAACTTTATTATTGCCTCTAGGGCATATTTCCTTCAACAGGAAGTTGTTCCTGTGGCACCTACACCAATTGAAGTAGAAGCTTATGATACTGATCATGAAACTTCGGATCAAGTCACTACCGTACCTCGTAGGGTGACAAGGATGCGTACTGCTTCAGAGTGGTACAGTAATCTTGTCTTGAAGGACATGTTGCTAGACAACAATGAACCTACGAGCTATGGAGAAGCAATGGTGGGCCCAAATTCCGACAAATGGTTAGAAGCCATGAAATCCGAGATAGGATCCATGTATCAAAACAAAGCATGGACTTTGGTGGACTTGCTCGATGATCGGCAAGCCGTTGAGATAAATGGATCTTTAAGAAGAAGACGGACGTGGACGGCAATGTCACCGTCTATGAAGCTCGACTTGTGGCGAAGAGTTTTTCACAAGTTCACGGAGTTGACTACGATGAGATTTTCTCATCTGTAGCGATGCTTAAGTCTGTCGGAATCATGTTAGCATTAGCTGCATTTATGAAATCTGGCAGATGGATGTCAAAATGAGTTTCCTTACCAGTGTTCGTAAGGAAAGGTTGTATGTGATACAATCAGAAAGTTTTTGTCGATCGTAAGGATGCTAAAAGGTATGCTAGCTCCAGCGATCCTTCTAAGGACTGGAGTAAGCATCTTGGATATGTACTTTGATAAGATGATCAAAGATTTTGGGTTTATACAAATTTATGAGAAACTTGTATTTCCAAAGAAGTGAGTGGGAGCACTATAGAATTTCTGGTGAATATATGTTATTGACATATTGTTGATCAGAAATGATGTAGAATTTCTGGAAAGCATATAGGGTTATTTGAAAAGTGTTTTTCAATAGAAAACTTGGATTAAGCTACTTGAACATTGAGCATCAAGATCTATGAGGATAGATCAAAAACGCTTAATGGTACTTTCAAATGAGCATATACCTTAACATGATCTTGAAGGTGTTCAAGATGGATCAGTCAAAGAAGGAGTTCTTGCGACATGTAAGGTATGAAGTTAAGACTTAAAGCTCGACCACGGCGGAAGAGAGAGAAAGGACGAAGGTTGTCCCCTATGCTTTATACATAGGCTCTCAAAGATGCTATGCTCTGTGTGTACCGCACCGGAAGTGTGCCTTGTCATGAGTCAGTCAAGGGGTACAAGAATGATCCTGGAATGGATCATTGGACAGCGGTCAAAATTGTCCTTGGAGTAAATAAGGACATGTTTCTCGATTATGGAGGTGATAAAGAGTTCGCGTAAAGGATTACGTCGATGCAAGCTTTAACACCTATCCGAGTGACTCGAGTAGCAAACCGGATCGTATAGTGGAGCAACCATTTGGAATAGCTCCAAGTGGAGCGTGGAAGCAGCATTTACAGAATGACCTAGATATTTGCGAAGTACATACGGATCTGAATGTTGCAGACCCGTTGACTAAAACCTCTCTCACAAGCAAAACATGATCAAACCCCGAAACTCATTGAGTCTTAATCACATGATGATGTGAACTAGTTTAATGACACTAGTAAACTCTTTGGATGTTGGTCACATGGCGATGTGACTGTCAATGTTAATCACATGGCGATGTGAACTAGATTATTGACTCTAGTGCAAGTGGGAGACTGTTGGAAATATGCCTAGAGGCAATAATAAAAGTATTATTATATTTCCTTGTTCATGATAATTGTCTTTTATTCATGCTATAAGCAGTATTATCCGGAAATCGTAATACACGTGTGAATACATAGACCACAATATGTCCCTAGTGAGCCTCTAGTTGACTAGCTCGTTGTGATCAACAGATAGTCATGGTTTCTGACTATGGACATTGGATGTCGTTGATAACGGGATCACATCATTAGGAGAATGATGTGATGGACAAGACAATCCTAAGCATAGCACAAAGATCGTGTAGTTCGTTTGCTAGAGCTTTTCCAATGTCAAGTATCTCTTCCTTAGACCATGAGATCGTGTAACTCCGGATACCTTAGGAGTGCTTTGGGTGTATCAAGCGTCATAGCGTGGCGGGTGACTATAAAGGTGCACTACGGTATCTCCGAAAGTGTCTGGGGTTGACACGGATCGAGACTGGGATTTGTCACTCCGTGTAAACGGAGAGGTATCTCTGGGCCTACTCGGTAGGACATCATCATAATGTGCACAATGTGACCAAGGGGTTGATCACGGGATGATGTGTTGCGGAACAAGTAAAGAGACTTGCCGGTAATGAGATTGAACAAGGTATCGGTATACCGACGATCGAATCTCGGGCAACTAAAATACCGCTAGACAAAGGGAATTGTATACGGGATCGACTGAGTCCTTGACATCGTGGTTCATCCGATGAGATCATCGTGGAACATGTGGGAGCCAACATGGGTATCCAGATCCCGCTGTTGGTTATTAACCGGAGAACGTCTCGGTCATGTCTACATGTCTCCCGAACCCGTAGGGTCTACACACTTAAGGTTCGATGTCGCTAGGGTTATAAAGGAAGCTTGTATGTGGTTACGAATGTTGTTGAGTCCGGATGAGATCCCGGACGTCACGAGGAGTTCGGAATGGTCCGGAGGTAAAGATTTATATATGGAAGTCTGTTTTGGTCACCAAAAAGTTTGGGTTTTATCGATAACGTCTGGGACCACGGGAGGGTCGAGGTCCACCAAGTGGGGCCACCTACCCCGGAGGGCTGCATGGGCCATGTGTGGGAGGAACCAGCCCGGTGGGCTGGTGCGCCCCACAAGGGGCCCAAGGCGCGAGAAGTGGGGAAGGGGCAAACCCTAGGCAGATGGGCCCTAAGGCCCACCACAGGTGCGCCTCCCCTCTCCCCTTCTCGCCGCCACCAGATGGGATCTGGGGCTGCCGCCACCCACAGGGAGGAACCCTAGAGGCGCAGCCCCCCCTCCCCTATAAATACTAGAGGTTTGGGGGCTGCCCAACACATGAGAACTTCTCCTCTTGGCGCAGCCCTTCCCCTCTCCCTTCTCCTCATATCTTGTGGTGCTTGGCGAAGCCCTGCTGGACTACCACGCTCCTCCATCACCACCACACCGTTGTGCTGCTGCTGGATGGAGTCTTCCTCAACCTCACCCTCTCTCCTTGCTGGATCAAGGCGTGGGAGGCGTCACCGGCTGTCGTGTGTTGAGCGCGGAGGTGCCGTCCGTTCGGCACTAGGATCTCCGGTGATTTGGATCACGACAGTCGACTCCTTCAACCCCGTTCTCTTGAGCGCTTCCGCTTAGCGATCTACAAGGGTATGTAGATGCACTCTCCTTCCCCTCGTTGCTGGTTTCTCCATAGATAGATCTTGGTGACACGTAGGAAAATTTTGAATTTCTGCTACGTTCCCCTACAGTATCTATCTAAACATACAAGTAAGAATATTTTTCCTTTCAGAAAGAAGATAAGAACAAGAGGCTCACCACGGTGGTGCCGGCGATGAGATCGGCGCGGGTGATCGACGGCGGTGAAGGCGGGGACGGGGCGTGACGGACCGCTAAACCTAGACAAATATTGAGGAAAATGGAGCTTGGAGGTCGAGCTTGGAGAGGAGAAAGCTTAAGTAGTGTGGCTCGGGCATTCCATCGAACACCTTGTGTGCATAGGAGGTGAGCTAGAGCACCACCAAGCCCTCTCCCCCTCGGCGGCCAGAAAAAACAGAGCAGTGTGCTCTGCTCTTACGCGAGGGGGTATATATAGGCACCTCATTGGTCCCGGTTGGTGGCATGAACCGGGACTAAAAGGCAGCCTTTAGTCCCGGTTCATGCCACCAAACGGGACCAATGGTGGTGGGCCAGGAGTGAGGCCCATTGGTCCCGGTTCGTCCCACCAACCAGGACCAAAAGGTCCAGACGAACCGGGACCAATGGCCCACGTGGCCCGGCCGGCCCCCGGGGCTCATGAACCAGGTCCAATGCCCCCATGGGTCCCGGTTCTGGACTGAACCGGGACTAATGGGCTGACCCGACCTGGACCTTTCCCCCTTTTCTACTAGTGTAAGCCATTAAGGATCAAACCTCATATTTAACGCTTGTGTCTTATTAATACAGATCGACATTTCCGTTGATATTTTAGCAGGCACATGTGGTATCTTTATCAATCTGAAAACTCTGCAACTCTGATCTGGTCTTCAGTAGGCGTTGTATGACTGTGTGTGTTTTGGTGTGAGTGAGGCTTGTGTGTGTCTGCGCCGTAATTGGCTTCACTCAAAAAATAGTGAAGACAATAAGGTTTGAGTCGTGATGTGCTATGTGGAGTCTACAATTCACATGGTTGAATATGAATACCAACATAAAGACTTTCAATGAGCTTGAAATCCCCGAATGCCGTACTTATCTTACCATCATCATGGTTGTAGCATCAGATTTTGGAATGCTTTATGGATACCTCGTCCTTTAGTTCTCACAAGTCCATATACCCCTAAACAACTGCATAATTAACATACGTGATAATTGTAGCTCAAATGTTGAGATGGCCGTATTATTGCTATGATGGGAAGTCCTAACCGTGAAAGGCCACACAACTATATTAGCACTATTGTAGGGATTTCAACCTACACAACTAGGTAACTACAATGGTACCATCGTGACAACTACAACTTATACACCAAGGTATAAACATAAGCGCCATGATGGGAAGTTGGTAACTATAACCTATAAAGTTGTGTCAGCAGTGCTATGATTACATGTCCTAATTGCAATCTGAAGTGCCGAATAACTAGTTCGTTGATATTATAGCCCAATTTTCATGAGCAATTGGGCGGCAACATCAGTGACGTGGTGATAAGTATAACATGGATATTGTCGGGTGACTACACCACTTTTCATGGTTCTGACTATATTTATAGCAATGGTTGGGTACCTATGGCACTACTATTGTGGTAAACTAATTAATAACAAGATAATTACTAAATGAACTACACCTGCTAAATAGTCGAATAAGTCGGGTTGAATGGGAGCTTGTGATATACATTGATGGAGTCGAGCCTTAGCAGGCTAGGACGATTGCAAAGGAGTAGGACCTAACAAAAAGTTGATAATTACCGAGCTAGGTCGTCCTTCGGCACTTGGCAACAACCAAGTGGCAAATAAACTATCTTGGGGCCAGGGATCACCTACACCATGACCACCCAAGTTTAATATAAACTATCATCTAGAATTTTAATAAATGATCACCTAAATTAATAGAAGTTAGACCTAACACAACTCAAATACCGTCATAAGAGTATTATGCACTGTCATCTAAGAAGCAAGATGATGTGGCACTGTAGTTAATGATGTGAGAGATGATTCTAGTATCGTATTATGATACAATTTCATAGCACATCGTCAAATAGGAAAGTTAATGCGAAATAGATCCTAACCACATCTTTTTATTGGGATTCCACGAATGAATAAATGGAGTGCCAATATGATATTATTCTATGATACTACAACATCCTATTGTAATACAATATCATAATGTGTCAAACTAGAAAAGTAAGTAAAATATATATCCTAACCACAATTTGTATTGGTATTCATTGAATGGATAAATGAAGCGGCGATTGATACTATTCTACATATTCTGATGCATTACCATAGCGCAGCAAACAAGAAAACATAATAAGAAATAGATCTTAACCACAACTTTCTATTGGAAATCTACGAATGAATAAATGATATGATACTATTCTATATGTTATCATCTGCATTTTAAATAAATATCCACCCAAAATGAAGTCACTATATGTATTTTGGTAAGTAACCACTCCAATGTAATAGTATAAGTCACCATCATCATGTTCACATGTCTGCCATGCAATCTTAATTATGAGATTCCATAATCAAATAGCATGATCAGTCGACTAAGTAACTAGTCAGCATGACATCTTTGCCAAACATAAATAAAAAAAACATAAATGAACGTCATGTTGTTAGTATCTTGTGCAAATCATAAATCCCGTATGATCCTGTGTTTTTGGTTGGCGTCGATGCCAAGCTAGGCACCGGACGCCTCGTCCCTTTTCTTCACACGAGGCGGGCCTGACAGATATTTCTTTACGTAGAAAATTAGTCCTGTTAGCGCTTAAACAATCCCTCCTGCGTTGGACGAACGGACTTCTAGATAGGCGCCACTTCTAATGTTCTTATTTCCTGTGCGTCCGAACAAGTGGTTCTCCATTGGAGATGCCCTGATACATGGCTTTAGAGCATCTACAGCCGGGTGCCCCAAACCGGCCTCAAACGTCCGGGCGGCCCGCCCGATCACTGACCAGTAACGAAAATCTAACCCAGACTGACGCCTCAAACGGACCTTAAATGCCCGTACTGGCCGGCATCCCTCATATCCAGTCCAAATATGGGGCGGATGTAGGGTGCCCCGGCACGCCGCTACATCACACCCGGCCCAACCTGGCCAGCCGATCCCACATATATTTATTTTCATCCGATCGCCGGACCAAACTCTAGCCTCTTCACTCCACTCCCCTTCACTCTCCTCCGCCACCCAAGCTGGTCTCTGGCGTCATCCGGGCGTCTATGGCAATGGCGGGCAGCGGAACCGAATCCTTCACCTCCAAATTCGTCGACCCCGAGCACATCCCACATAGCCCCGAGGAGGAGTTGGCCGTCTGGCTTGCGCTCCGCCGCTCCTGGGAGGAGGCCCATGCACGGCAGCACTCGGACTCCTTCCGTTGGGAATCCATTGCGCCCGTTCAAATGGCACATGGATCCGGCGCTAGGCATATAACAAGTAATTCTTTCATTGATAGGCACACACCCGTGTAACAACTGAGGGAGGCTCACCAGGGTGTAAGATCGTGGAGTTGTCCCTGTATTAATTTCACTGTTTTAAATAGCCCGCTATAGCTCCGCTATAGCACGCTATAGCATTTACAAAAAGTCTTGCGCTAAGAGACTTTGGTCCAAACGAATGAACAAACATTTTAAATAGCGCGCTATAGCTTCGCTATAGCACGCTATAGCATTTGGAAGAGGTCTGCCGCTAAGATGCTTAGCGCGCTATTTAAAACTATGATTAATTTGGTTCTAGACTGTAATAATTTTCCACTATATATGTACCTATCGGGGCTCGTCATCTTGGACGGCAACTCGTCACCTAATCAAATTTACGAGCATTCGGCGACATATCCTCGATGCTTCCACGAACCATCCATCCATTGTCGTCGACCGTATGACGAGGTTCGTGTGCGTACGTCGTCCTTTGCGCGCTCCTACTATATGAATCGATCCCGAGCTCCAACATTTTCATTGCCAAATAACCTAGCCAGCTACGGGTTAGTTAATTTATTGAGCTAGGCGTAGTACTACTACATGGCACATATTGACAAGTGGGTAGGGGTCGGGACGACCATCGCCGTCTTCACCTTGCTGGGCTCCAGGATGCCTGACCGCATCTACGGCGAGGCAAGGCACTTCATCACCAAGTGGACGCCGATCATCGCCTCCTACTTCAACCCCTACATCCAGCTCAGCATCTCCGAGCAAAGCGACGAGCAGTTCCGCCGGAACGAGCTCTTCGACCACATCTCCGCCTACCTCACCGACGCGTGCGCTCGTGACGCCCGTAAGCTTAAGATGGCGCTCGGGAAGGACGGCAAGATCCCGGAGATCACCCTGGACGACAACGTGAAGGTCACCGACGACTACGAGGGCGCCCGCATATGGTGGTACGCGTCCAACAAGGGACCAAGCTACCGGAGCCGGGGACCCGTCTTCAACCTTTTCCCCGCCGAGAGCGAGTCCCGGGTCTTCCGTGCAGTGTTCCACAAGCGCCACCGCGATGTCGTGCTCACCAAATACCTGCCCTTCGCCCTAGACAAGGGCCACGGGATCATCGCCAACAGGGGCAGAAAGAGGCGGCTATACACCAACCACCGGCCGGGAAACAAGAGCACCTGGAGCCACGTGCCTTTCGAGCACCCGGCGACCTTCGACAAGCTCGCCATGGACCCTGTCCAGAAGGAAGAGCTTATCAACGATCTCGACGAGTTCACCGGCGGCAAGAAGTACTACTCTGACGTGGGCAAGGCGTGGAAGCGTGGGTACCTGCTCTACGGCCCACCTGGCACGGGCAAATCGACGTTGGTCTCGGCCATGGCCAACAAGCTCAACTACGACGTCTACGACCTCGACCTCACCTCCGTCAAGAGCAACGCCGAGCTGAGGAAGCTCTTCCTCGAGACCAAAGGCAAGTCCATCATCGTCATTGAGGACATCGATGCTATTGAGGTCGACCTCGCTAGAAGCCGCAAGAAAAGGGCCAGCAGCAGCAGCAGCAGTAGCAGCGACCTCCTCTCGGCGGAGTTGGACCCCAACAAGGATGACGGCAGCAAGGTGACGCTCTCTGGTCTGCTCAGCTTCGTGGACGGGCTATGGTCGGCCAGTGGCAGCGAGCGGATCATCGTCTTCACCACCAACCACGTCGACACGCTTGATCCGGCGCTAATCCGTCGAGGGAGGATGGACATGCACATCAGGATGTCCTACTGCCGTTTCGGGGCCTTCAAGGTGCTGGCCAACAACTACCTCCAGGTAAACGATCACGAGCTCTTCGGCGAGATCAAGCGGCTGCTCCACCACACCGATATATCGCCCGCTGATGTGGCACATACCCTCATGCGCAAGTGCAACAAGAGGAAGAGGGACACCGACATGTCGCCTGCTGATGTTATGCCCGAATGCAACAAGACCAAGACGGACACGGACACTTGCTTGGCAGGCTTACTTGAGACCCTCAAGAAGAAAGCCAAGAAGAGGGAATCGACCACCACCACTCCTGCTAACGAAGATACAGCACCGGCTTTTCACGAGGGGTCCGCTATTGAAATTTGAAATTGTTAGATCTTGAGGGAACACCCGATCAAGAAACATATAAGATGTAGGATGCGGCCCCATGAGTGTGAAGTTTATCTGGACGGGGACATCGGAGGACTTTATGTCAAAGGAAATTGTTTGTTTTAAACCGACTGATGTTTGGCTCGCGTAAACCGCGTCGTGAGCCGTGCGATCGAAGCCGATCGTGCGGCACTTGTCTCATGCGCGTGCGTCACCTCTCCCACTACACGCGTAGCATGCGGGGCCCGCTCACCGCTCTCCATCCCAGCATTATCCTCTCCCTTTCTCGTCTTCTTCGTTCGTTCCCCATCCCCTCTCTCTCATTTTTCACAGGCTTGACAGAGAAGAGAGGGCCTCGATCCAATAGCTCGCCATCGTTGCTTCCAACCATGGGGGCCAGTGCACATCCCGCCGCAAAGCACGAGCTGCTGCTGCAAGGCAAAGCACGACAGACGATGTTGCCGCAGGCGAGGAAAAGCTGCGTGCCGCCAATCTGCAACGATGCGCTGCCTGTGCTTCAAGCGGGTTGTGGGTGCTGCAGCGAGGGGCTCGTCGGTGCTGAGTCGTCGGGGCCACAGGTGCTGCGGTGCAACATCGCGGGGGTCGCCGGTGTAGCTATGCCGCATCGCCGGGGTGGCCGGTGTTTCTATGCAGCGCTGCCGGGGCCACCGGGGCTGCGATGCAGCGTCGCCGGGGTTGCCAGTGTTGCTATGCAGCGTCGCTCGGGCTGTATTGGAGCGCCGCCGGGTCGTTGAAGCTGCCATGGGGATGGAACGGACTCCGCCGGGGCTGCAATGAAGCTTTCGTCGGAGCTGCAAGGAAGCTTCGCCGGAGGCGTCGCACCCGGCGTTGCCATGGAGCAGCCCCCGGTGGCTCCCGGTGCTGCGATGCAGCTGTCGCCAACGGCTCCGTCCATCGGTAGCACTGGTGGTGTTGCAACGCAGCTGTTGGCCCAAAATAGCGAGTAGCTAGTTGTGCGAGGAACAACCCAGTCTAAACTACAGCTAGTGTAAACTAGCAGAGCACACGGTGCTGCTCACACACACACACACTAGTAGTGAAGCTGGTATACTCACGAGCAGAGGAGGAGACTGAAGTGGCTTGTTGCCTTTTATTTGATCGGAATGGAATACTTTCAACCGGAGGTACACAGCTCCTTTTATAGGCAGCCAAACCGACTATGCCACAACCGGCATTAGTAGATACAATGCATCTAGACTAGTACTACTAGTGTGAACAAGGAAGAAAAATCCTAGCAGCACTGCCATGCATTAAGTGCATCCTTAAATTCTATCCTGACATCTTAGCTAGTAAGGCACGCAACTACTGCTGCTGCCGACCTGCAGCCCACATGCAACCATGCATGCATCTGCGTAAATGTTGCTGCTCCGTTGTATGCGCCGGAAGACCAAGTTTGACTCAACATTCTCCCCCTCAAACTTGTCGAAGAAGCTTGGTGTCGATGATCCCGACCTTGTTGCGCAGTTCCTGGAACCGGACACGACCAAGTGACTTGGTCGGGATGTCCGCCTACGCTCACCAGTCTGATGAACTCCACGATCACCGTGCCTTTCTCGACGCATCCGTATGAAGTGATAGCGGAGATCGATGTGCTTCTGCGGTCGTGAAGCCTTTGGATTCTTGCGAGGGAAATCGCCGACTTGTTGTCGGCGAAGATGGCGCAGGGTTGTGTCTGATTTAGCATCTCGCCGAGAAGGCGAGCAAGCCAAATCCACGACATGCCGCCAGTAGCTGCCGCGATGTACTCGCCTCGCGAAGATCTGGCGACAACTTTCGCCTCACCGATTGCGGTGGCGGGACTATTCCCGAGAAGGAATAGTATGCTGATGTGCTCTTCCGGAGTCCACATCACCAGCGTGGTCGAGTCGCTGTGCCCGACCAAGCTCTCGCCGTCGCCCGCGGCGGTACACGCATCCATGCGTGGCGTACCGCGATGTGCGGGCAGGTGCTTGGCGGCAGCGAGGTGATCGCTGCGGAGCTTCCATGAACCTACTCGGTACCCGACAACAAACGTGATGTCCGGTCGGGTGTGTCGAGGTACCGAGACTCCCGATGATGCTACGGTAGAGTGTGGCATCCACCGCTTTCTCGGGGCTCTCCTTGCTGAGCTTCAGCCGTGCCTCCATTGGAGCTTGCACAGCATAGCAGTCCTTCATGCCTGCTCGCTCGAGCATCTTGGTGGCGTAGGCCGTCTGCGTGATCGTGATGCAACCACCCTCCTGGTTTACCTCTAGCCCAAGGTAGTACCGAAGCAGCCCGAGGTCGCTCATACTGAAGAGACGATGCATCTCTCCCTTGAAGCGTTGAACCTCTTCAGGCTCTGCCCCGGCGATGACCAGGTCGTCGACGTAGATGCCGACGATGAGCAGCGTGTTCGCGGTGCCACGCGAGTACACACCGTGCTCAGAAGTGCTGCGTGAGAACCCAAGGGATGCGAGGCTTGCATCGAGCTTGGTATTCCACGCCCTTGGGGCTTGCCGGAGACCATACAGGGCCTTGTGTAGTCGATACACGCCCTGCTCGTGGCCCTTTGCAACGAACCCGGGTGGCTGGGAGACGTACACCTCCTCGTTAAGGTCGCCGTTGAGAAACGCCGACTTGACATCCATGTGGTGTACTTCCCACCCGCGGTGAGCGGCCACGGCAAGGATGAGCCGCACCGACTCCAGCCTTGCCACTGGAGCGAAGACTTCCTCGAAGTCCACTCCCTCACGCTGCACGTAGCCCTTTGCGACGAGGCGCGCCTTGTGCTTGACAATGGCACCGTGCTCGTCCTTCTTTACCTTGAACACCCACTTGAGCCCGATGGCTCGGTGCCCGGCAGGCGGTGTGGTGAGTGTCCAAGTGGCGTTGTCGTTGATCGGCGCCACTCGTCCAACATCGCGTGGCGCCACAATCCTCTTGCTCGGCCTCGTGAGCGTGGTCGGCTCCTCGCCGCCATCGGATGCAAGACCTCGTCGTCATCAACGTCCTCATCCTCGGGCTGTTGTGGTGTTGCCGCAGCCTCGCCGAGGAGATCCCCCATGCGTCGAAACCTGTGGGGGGCGCCAACGCTGTCGTCGGCGTCGAACAGCTCCGACCTCGCCGTTGGCGGGGTTGCGAACTGCCTCCCGGGACTCACGTTGCTTGACGTCGTGGTGTCCGGCGACACCGTACCCGGGAACGGTGTTCTCGGGGTTGCTGTTCCCGGATCCACACCTCCCGAGCTTCCCGGGGTGGCACTTCCCGGTCTTGCTTCCGGGTCGTAGAGTACATCGGGTACTCCACGGTAAAGGAGCTGCTTGCGGGGCCTCCCGACACCTCCCAAGTCCATCGCGTCTTCGTCGAAGATGACATCGCGCGAGACATGCACACGCTTTGAGGCGGGTCGTACATCTTATGCATTAGAGCCCGTCTCATAGCCCATGAACACCATCGGGTGCTCTGTCGTCGAGCTTCTTCAAGCGTGGGCGCGCCGTCTTGACATGCCCGACGCAGCCAAAAGTGCGGAGGAAGCGTACATCGGGCTTCCTTCCGTACCACGCCTCATAAGGCGTCTTGCCATCGACACTCCTTGTGAAGGAGCGGTTGAGGATGAAGACGGCCGTGAGCACGGCTTCCCCCCAATACGTGCTCGGCACCTGCTTTGCCTTGAGCATGCAGCGTGCCATCCCAAGCACCGTCTGGTTCCTTCGCTCGACGACGCCGTTCTGCTGTGGCGAGTAAGGGGCTGTGAGGTGACGTTGCACCCCTTTCTCGTCGCAATGCTTGTAGAACGTGGCCGACGTGAACTCTCCGCCACGGTCCGTGCGCAGCACGCGCAGCTTGTGGCCACACTCGACCTCTGCTGCCGCTTGCTGCTTGACGATGGCTTGCTCCGCCTCATCCTTGGAGGCGAGGAGCAGCACCCACATGAACCTGCTGTAGTCGTCGACGAGCAGCAGGATGTAGCGACGCCCTCTGGCGTTGCGGGGTGATTGGGCGCGAGAGGTCCCCATGAACCAGCTCCGGGGTTTCTGCGCCCGATAGCGTGCCTTCTCGGAAGCGGCGGGCGTCGCTGCTTCCCATAAGACATGCATCGCACAACTTCGTCGGCGTGCTCGATGTGAGGTAGCCCATGAGCGAGGTTGCCTCGCGCCATCTTCCGCAACCCGTCGAAGTGCTGGTGTCCTAGCCGGGCATGCCAACGCCATGCGTCGGAGACATGGCCCACGGCAAGGCACACAGGATGCACGGGTTGAAAGAAGAATTTGTAGAGGCGGTTCGGCGAGCGGGTAACCTCGATGAGCAGCCTCTTCTGCTGGTCGTGCACGGTGAGAACACCGCGCCGGATGCCGATGTCGAACCAGCCCTCGTCGAGTTGTCCGACACTAACGGCGCTGCTTGTGGCGCCGGGATGAAGTAGACGTCCGTGAACGCCCTATGATCACCCCTTTGTCGGCGAAGAGCGGTCCAGCGCCGTGGATCTCCACCACGGATCCGTCCGCGAACCGCACCTTCCGGTGATTGGCGGTCTAGCTCGCTGAACGCGTCGATGGAACCATCATGTGGTTCGTGGCGCGGTGTCGAGAACCAACCCTCACTTTGCTTGCCGCCGCAAGCGTGGGTGTAATCACGGCTCTCTCCTCGTTGAGGAAGACGTAGCCGCGCACATGCCGTTGTCGAGCCATCTCCCGACAACACGGTGGACCCCGAACACTTTGTTGTCGGGGTGTGGCTGACTTGAGTCTCCGTGCGCTCCTGCACAGAGTCGATGGTCGCCAGCATCATGGTCGGAGCATGGTCCGCCATATGCGTCGTTGTCGCGCCAACTTGCGCGATCTTGTCGGGTCCCGCGGTTATCGGGGACGCCGTCGCCGGGGTGTGGCTCCCCACACCCGAGCCTTCATGCCTCGGTCAGCGGGCCCAGCGTCGTTGTCGGTATGGCACATCCTTTGGAGTGATGGTTCCGTGGGCGGGTTCCGTACCTCCTGCGGAATGGGTGGATGTCGAGTCGTGGTCGTGGGAGACGCTGAGCTCTCTGCACGGCTCGACTCTTGCCAAAGATCATTGCGGCCCACCATCCACGTCGGCACCGGGCGAGGTTTGCCGTTATTGCGGCTGCCTCGTCGGCTTTCCTCTGTGGCAATCCGGATCCATGACCGGCATGTTGCAGTAGCGGCACTTGCCACCGTTGCGAGCGCCTCGCCCTGCCTGGTTTGGCCTGCGACCGCGGTTGCCGCCACCGCTCTGGGCGCGGCCTCCGCCTCTGCCGCGACCTCTGCTTCCCGTGGGGGCGCCTCCCCCACTGCCGGAAGAGCCGTCGCGGCAGCGCTGCTGAAGCTGCGCGTCATCGCTTCTCCACGGTGAGCGATAGTTCGCCGCCAACACGGTTGTTGGCGTCGTCGCCGCGCTCTCGGCGACCTTCACCGCCCTACCAGCTCCTCGATCGTCATGGTGGAGAGATCCACCAAGCTCTCGATGGACCAGGCGATTGCTTGTCTTGCTGGGTACGACGCGGAGAAACTTGAGAATCACCATCTTGTTGTCGATGGGATCTCCGGCGTTGCGAGCTTCGTTAGCGAGACCTTGCAGCCGCAAAGGCGAAGTCGTCGACTTGTTCACCGCCTTGAACCGGATCTCCTCGTCTTTGGGCGCAAGGTGCGGCCTTCGACTCCCGTACGCGCTCCACGCCGATGCGCAGAGTCTTGATGGTCTCCCATGCTTCCTTGGCCGTCTTCTTGGCGCCAAGGGTGAGCACCATCTCCTCTGGGACGGAGCGCAAGATCGCCTCCATCGCCAGCCGGTCCTCCTCGTACTCGACATCGCCGGTTTCCACAGCTTTCCACATATGTCGCGCCTCCATGATGACTTTCATCATGACCGACCAACTGGGGTAGTTGGTCGCGTGAGAGAGGAAGGAGGTGCTGGACATGCCCACGTCTCGCGCGGGCGTGGCGCGCCCAGCTCACCTCCGGCCTGCCTCGCGGCATGAAGCGTCCGTCCGCCGCAGGTGTCCTCGGCCGAGCTCTGCTCGGCGGTCTTGGAACCGTCATCGGCGACGCCTCCTTTCGGCATATGCTTCGGCATAACCCGTGGCTCTGATGCCAATTGTTGGCCCAAAATAGCGAGTAGCTAGTTGTGCGAGGAACAACCCAGTCTAAACTACAGCTAGTGTAAACTAGCAGAGCACACGGTGCTGCTCACACACACACACACTAGTAGTGAAGCTGGTATACTCACGAGCAGAGGAGGAGACTGAAGTGGCTTGTTGCCTTTTATTTGATCGGAATGGAATACTTTCAACCGGAGGTACACAGCTTCTTTTATAGGCAGCCAAACCGACTATGCCACAACCGGAATTAGTAGATACAATGCATCTAGACTAGTACTACTAGTGTGAACAAGGAAGAAAAATCCTAGCAGCACTGCCATGCATTAAGTGCATCCTTAAATTCTATCCTGACATCTTAGCTAGTAAGGCACGCAACTACTGCTGCTGCCGACCTGCAGCCCACATGCAACCATGCATGCATCTGCGTAAATGTTGCTGCTCCGTTGTATGCGCCGGAAGACCAAGTTTGACTCAACAGCAGCACGTCAGTGGCGTTCTCTGGAGTTCAGGGAGATGCTCCGGCTCGCGTCTCGGCGAGCGTACATGCAACAGCAGCAGGGCCTCCTTGCCACAGCGGAGGACATCACTGTCTTGAGAGGAGACGTGTGCGTGTTGAACTGAATGAGATGAAGAGAGAAGACACGAGCCGCCTTGTTGAGATTGAACGGCCATCAGCGCCAGATCGGACGGCTATTTAGGCGGATGATTTTTCCAAAAATCATCCGGCTGATTTGTAGCAGCCGCCTATGTCAAATGGTTCGAAAATAATATTTCAAATTTTCAAAAAAAAATTAAAAAAACATCTGTGAAAACTTAAACATATTCGTGATGGATCTGCAAAATTTCGTTCAAAAATATTATGATTTGTATGCTGCACCAAAAAAAAATTCCAGCCCAACAACAAAAAGAAAATGGCCGGTTTCCATTTATTTATTTGTTTTTTTTGTCTACGCCATGCATGAAAGCATATTGTTATAAGAAAAATTCATGAACGCATTATGTATGTATTTGGGTATGTACACTTTTTGATTTTTTTTTGCAATTTCGAAATATGTTTTGTTTTAAAGTCCACCAATGCCCCGGTCCTCCATTTTCACTTTTCGGCGGCCCCATCCCTTTCTTTGAAGAAAATAGCCATGTATAATTGTGAAGTCCTAGGCTTCTATGATTAAGAGACTACTAGTACTACTTTTCTTGGATGAGACTTGCCCATTTTTCGTTCATCAACTTATTGGCATCTGCAATTTTCGTCAATGCTGGAGCTAGCCAAGATCTTCTTGGGGTAGGGGTGGGGGTAGTGCAAATAAGAAAATATAGGTGTTTGCTCGGGGAGGGGGGCAAACACTTGATTTTTTTCTAATCCGAGGACCCAACAAAATTTCCTTTTGCAATTTTGACCAGGGTTGGAAGGGTGGCCCCTGCAGACCCAACCATACTCCACCAGTGCTTTCATCCCTAGACTTGAAAATCAGACAACTTGCAAACTTGACCTTTCCAAACCGGATAAGGCCCAGTTCTTTTGAGCAGATTATGGAGAATCTTGGTCCCGAAAATCCCGAGCGAAAAGAACTCGATTGAACTTTCAAAATCTCAACTGGATTCTCCAGAATCCTAGTGCAATCCCAAAATCTCAAAATACATGGTTTCTCCCACAATCTCAGGATTCTGGCAAGTCCCACCAAAGAAAACGCTTGGAGTTAATAGAGTGCCCCTGTTGCAGCAGGTTATTACGGCAAAACTGCCACCGAGCCACACACAACCGATGCCGATCTGTTCGCATCGTGCGACCTCGAGCAGGGCCGCCCGCTAAGATTCCAGCGCTTGCCGCCCGCCCCAGTTCGCCGTCCCGGACCACGCAGCGCCCGGCGCTGCCTTGCGCCGCCGGTCCGCCTCCGCCATGCGATCCGGCTTCCTCTGCGGGCCCTTTCCCCCTTTGCCCTCTGCCGCCACCGGGACACCCGGAAGCCGCCGTCGGGCCCCTCCGCACCGGCTACCGACGGCGCCTCCGTCCCAAAGCTGCAGCCGAACATCAACATCTCCTCCACTCCTCCACGGTGATCCATCCTCTCTCTCCCAACTCTCTGTTCTTCTTTTTTTAGCTATAAACTGGATAGATGCAAAAAAAACTATTGCATAGATAGAGGAATCGATGTGTCAATTTGTTAGATGGATGGATAGATTGATTGTTCAATTTGTCACATGAATGGATGGATTGATTGTTCAATTTGTCACATGAATGGATGGATTGATTCATCAAACAGTTTCTGTCAAGGGATACTAGAGACATTTCGGCACACATCTCTTTCCAGAATCTCAAACTGGAATCTCAGAAAAGAACTCGACGCCAGATTCTGGGGGAAGCAGATTCTCGCAAAATTTTCTAGAATCTTGATTCTGCAGAATCCCAGGTGAAAAGAACTAGGCCTAAGTTTCATGCCTCGGCCCAGCTAGCGTTGTTTCAGTTCTGACTCGGTGCAATGGCGGATCCAATGGGGGTGCATGGTGCCCTAATACCCCCTAAAAATGTTAATGCTTCTTAACCTAGAAATAATTGCTCTAATTCTCTAATTATTAGAGGTATAAAAATGGTAAATTTGTATTTGTTTGAGGTCCAAACTTCCAATGTTGAGCAGCCCATCTATTCATGAAGCCCATTAGCACATCCTCATGTTTTGGGGCTGGAAATAGCTACTTGTACGGCATGATATGAAGGGCCATGCGAGACCCCATATACCACGACCTGCGTAGCGTGCAACCCCTCGTTCCCAGCGCACGACCTTGGGACGGCCTAGCTACGGGGGCGGGGCCCCTTATTTTCTTTCCTTTCTTTTTCTTTTTCCCTTTTTTTGTATTTTGCTTCTTTTTTAAAAGTTCAAGATTGCAAAAAATAGAATTTCGAAAAATGCTCAATAATAGAGAAACATGTTCGCGGATTTCAAAAATTCAGAAAAAGTTCACAATTTCCGAAATTTTATTTAAAAATAAATTGTATTTTGTTCATTAACAATCGAATGTTTTATGAACATTTATTGAATTTCGATGAAAAATTTAGTGTTTGATGCACACAAAAAATTCAATTAACATTATTTATAAACATAATGAACAAATTTTGAATTCAATAACATTTCTAGATTTATATTTTTAAAACAGATAAACCTTTTAAATATGATAAACATAATTTTGAATTTGATGAACAAATTTTGAATTTGAAAAAAAGTCACAATTTGTAAAAATGTTTGAATTGCAAAAATGTTCACCTTTTGAAAATATTATTTTTTTAGAAAATTTTCATGAATTTGTGAAAATAGAAAGAAAAAGAATGATAAAAGGAAAAAGTAAATTGAACATAGAAAAGGAAAAACGAAAACTAGAATTGAAAAAATAACAAAAAGAGAGAAAAACAGGAAGAAAAAGCAAGTAAAAAAAAGATCCTTGCCAAAACCAAAATTGAGCACTTGAGCCGGCGATCGTGAGGTCAGAATGCATGCCTTCTTTTCTTTTTTTTCCTTCTGTCTATTTAATTTTAAAAAAATAAAAATCAAGAAGACATAAATTGTTATGTATTCAAATTTTTCACGTGAACTCAAAACTATTTCATTAATTATATAATGTACATGAATTCAAAAATATATTCATGAACTGAAAAAAATTAACGAATTCAAAAAATATGGAATTTGAAGAAATGGTCACGAATACAAAAAATGTTTGTAAATTTGAAAAATGTTCATGTTTTAGAAATTATTTTATGAACTCAAGAAACGTTCACGAATTACAAAATTCTCTACAAAGATAAAAATAGTTTGTGTATTGAAAACGAACAACTTTTGGAAAATTGATTGTTGTTTGAAATCAAATTTTTTTTTGTGAAATTTTCATTTTTTTCTGAACAAATTTTAAAAAATTGAGCATTTTTTGAATTCTATAACATTTACTAAAAATTCAATTTTTTTTTGTTAAAGATAAATTATGATATTTATGGATGATGAAAAAACAAAAATAAGACAAGGAAAAAAAATTAAAAATAAAATAACCCAGAAAAACAAAAGAGAACACAGAAAAAGGGAAAATCATAGAAAGATCATTCCCGGTCCAGGAACCTTTTGAACTGGTCTCAAGCTCGCTTCATCTCGAGTTTTTTTTGTTGAACCGTCGCCTCGAGTTTTAATGCGCAGGCCTGTCTGCCTACGCTATTCTATCGAGAGAAAACCGTAGGCGCAGGTTTTGGAGCGTGAGCTTTCTAATTGGGCTGCACCTATACGCGAGCGCTCGCAACGGGCGACCTATAGCGTATGCGGAATATGAATTCCAGTAAAAAAACAAAAATTGCGGAATACTATGAATTGCAACATGCGCAACTGGAGATCTAACGCATGATTCGCTTGCTCCTTTTTCTTTCTTTCTTTTTAAAATTTCCCTGAATCTGTTTTTTTTAACAGTGAAAAAAAGAAGCAAGCGAATCAAACTAGTGCATTTTTTAGGCGCTAGCACAACATTGGCACAGCTCGGCTGGACGACCTTGCCATTGGGGCCCATGCCGCTGCACTGCGTGATGTTGGGGTTGAACCCACTGTGCGCATCACCGTTAGCCCGGCAACTGCGTGCATCCCCAGGGTTGTGGTGACGACGTGAAGCCGACCGGAGACCCGACGCCCTGCTGGCTCCAGGGCGCGTACGGGCTGTGGCCACCGGGTGGATCCATGATCCCTGCGCGAGTCGTCTCGACTTGTTCGGCTGAGCGCTCCGCCTGCTCCACCGCAGCCGCTGCCGTGAGTGCCGCGCTGTCCCGGGCCTTCTTGGCGTTTGCCATGTTCCGCCGATCGGTGGTGACAGACTCCTGGCGCTAAACTTCCGCCCTCCAGTCGGCGTTAGACATGCCCATGGGCTTGGACGGCGGCGCCCTCTGCTCCCGCTGGGCGACGGCGGCGGTGGCGTCTGTCGCTGCACGGGGGACGACGTACTTCTTCGGTGGCATGGCGGCAGCTGGGAGGGGAGTAGGAGGAGAGTGGCGGGAGGAATGAAGAATGAGAGGGAAGCCAGGGGGAGAAAACGGCGGGAAAAGGGCCTCCTCTCGCCAATAGAGCGGCCCCACACACCTTTTCGCTTCTGCCAGTGCCCCCAGGCGCCCCCCCCCGGGCGCTTGGGTTCGGCTCGGGTGCGCCGGCGGTTATTTCGGCCCAAACCGACGCTAAATGAGATCCTAGGGGCGCGACTGGGTCGATTTTCGCCCACCGGCGCTAAAAATTTCCGGGGGCTCTTGGGGGCGCAGCTGGAGATTCTCTAAATCATAGCATAGTTGTGGGGTTTGTAACTCCTTCCTATTTGTCCCCTATGGGTTCGACACTTCACTTATTATGAAAGTGCTACAACAGCTCTGTGCACTTGCAAGTCATCAAGCAACTATGTGAAGCTAAACGTGGATGAGCTTTTGACCCAGACTTACTTAAGGGCTTGTATGGAGCGGTCATCAGAAAGTCGAATGGCAAATTCGTCGTGGCAGAAAAGGGCAAATTGATTGGTGCCGAGATATGTTTATGGCCGAGGCAGTTTTTAATGGTATAGTCGGATTTACGATTTGTTCTCAGTTTGAGAACTATAGTCGGATGTAACCGCATAGATGTGAACTTCGACAACATCGAGGTGATAGAGACAATGAAGAATAGATGTTGCTTTCGGTCTTTTTAATGATATATATCACATTGCGTTTGATTTCTCTCATATTATTTTTGAGCATGTTCCTAGAGACTAATTGTGCTATCCATGATTAAGCTAAATTAGCTAGAAGTAAGATGCGTGCGGGATGGATGGAAGATCCGCCCGTAGAGAATGTTGATACTTTTGTAAAAGATAATATGGTGATCCCTTGCAATAAAGATACTTTGATGTAAGAAAAAACAGATTAGAGATAAATTTGACATGTCCGGATAAGGGTGAAAACCCAGCCGGACTCAGACTACAGCACCGTCCCAATTTCCCAAATAAAAGGGCCAGCCCGGCAGGACTCAGGACGGCAACCAAACCAGTGCCGGCTCGAGGGCTTCTAGGTTAGGTTTGGATACGCGATGAATCCCCTTCCGGCCGCCGAGAGCGTGCCCAACGCCGATGGAGCCACAAGCGTGCAGGAGGTTGTGCCTCGAATCGCCCTCGGACCGCCGTCCCAAAGAACATGTTCTACCTGCGATTCTCAGGTATGCAAAGAGAAGATCCAGATCTGTTACGATTTTTTTTAGTTCTATCTTTCTGTTTTTTTTACTTCTATCCTTCTTTGCGAATAAATTTTAGCTACATCTAGATGGACGAATTCGTTAGTTTTAACTTTTTTCGCAGAAGTTGATCGACCTCCGGGGATTAGTTGGGCTGATTGACGTCGCCCGTTCCACAGGTGGTTCCGGCCCTCTGATCCGCATCGCCGGTACTAGTTCTCCTGGCTACGCCATCTACAAGAAGGCACCACGGGAGCTCCCGGGGCTGATTGACGTCGCCCATTCCCGAAGAGGTTCCGGTTCCATGATCCAGCGGCCGCAGCTGCCACCGCCGCGCTGGTCCCTTAGAGATTCCTTAAGCGACCCCCTCTTCGAGATTTTTGCGGTATATACATATTTCCCTCTCATTGGCGAAGTATTGGTCTTCAATGGCATGGCCACACAGATCATCAGCCAGAGCAAGAGTGTGGACGCGTTTAATTCAAGCAAAGCGCAATGGGAATTAAAACATCCCAGAACTAAACATGTTTTCAGGGTATGTTCTTACTAACTTCCTAATTTCTTGGGGAATCCAGTTGGTATGCGATTCACATATATGCATGTTTGCAGATGGAGCTGCCTCCTACGGGGCCATCTAGGTACATCTCAGCCGAATCAGGCGTTATCCTTCATGTGAAGATTGACGCAACTGAGAATGAACCTGTGGAGGTATCCAACAAGCTGGTGGATTGGTTCGATTCGCCCATGTCTGACAAATGCAAGTCTGTCACCATCCAAACAAGCAAAGGCAAAGTAGATGTGTTATGCGCGGTGATAAATGATGCTGTGGAGGTCACCCTGAGTGTATGGCTGTGCATACCATGTGAGCTATGCTCCAGTAGTATACACGGTTCCATCACCGCGCACACAGACATATTTCATCGTGATATCACCATATTCACCAGAGCTGCCAATTCAGGTGTTAATCCTCTACAGCGTGTTGCCCATCCAGTACCGCCCTCTCTCTGCGATGAATCGCACCGCCATGTGTGCCTCCCATTGGTGCGGCCTTTCCTTGCCGTGCCTATTCAAGCGACTCGCTTAGAGTTTAGGGGGTCCCTAACGATAGGGAAATCCAAAACCCTGAGTATCAAGGAAACCGTTCTTCTCAATGCGGAGGATATTTCGAGCGAGTGGTTCAAGCATGAAGATGAAGATTGCTATACTAGGCTGTCCCTGTCTATTAGGTGGGCTCGCTAGTGTAAGTGGAGGAACGGAAGTAGATGGCGGTACGGCCGTTGAGCTGATGACCATGAAATCTTCAGTTCAGCCAAAAATGTACTGCTCGTCTACCATGGTCATGCATGATTCAAGCAATATTTACGGTGTGACTCTTGACTCATGAGAAGTAACAATAACAAACATGTCCAACTGACCATATATAATGCAACAAGGGCATGAAAGAAGTTGCGTTCCCGTTGTTTCTCGTATAATTTCATGCTTTGGTATCTGCGAGAGAAACTAATAGCCTTCACTTCACCCAAATAATAGATACTTAAGAGGGGATTTTTATACTTATATATAGTTGATACTCAGACATGCAGCACGTAACATATACTAGCAAATAACCAAATCGAAGGAAAGGAAATCTATAGAAGCTGTACTAGTAGACACTGTGAAATCAAAAAGAAGCAAATCCATAAAGGGCTAGGCCCCCGCACGCCACAAGCTTCCCCACTGATAGTAGTGGGCGGTTAATCTTGAAAGGGCTAACAGATCAACCTCAGCCACCTGTGTGCACTGACATTAGTCTTGACGTCTGATGCCTGCTTATTCCAGATGGCCTCTTCGAGTTCAGGCGGCGCCGGCTTGGTCTCCTCCGCCACAGCAATCTCATCGTTGTAATCGACGGTGTGCAGTCCGAGGTCAACGGAGACATCGCAGAGGATGTACAGGCAGTCGTCCTTGAGGGGCAAAATTTCGTGTTTTTACCCTTTTCCCAAAGAAATTCAGGATCTGACCCCGGTTTGAAAAAAAACTCAGGATTTGACCCTTTTGCTACCGCCAGGGTCTCTGGCGGTAGGGTTAGACAGCCTACCGCCAGGGCCCCTGGCAGTAGGGTGCAACGGAGCGGGACGAAGGCCGTTTGCCTGGCTGACGTGGATAAGTGCCCTACCGCCAGGGGCCCTGGCGGTAGGCTTTCTAACCCTACCGCCAGAGCCCCTGGCGGTAGGGTCTTGCTGGGTTTTGCCATATAAACCTTTTGTAACGAAATATGCACGGGCCCTGGCGGTAGGTTCACCCTACTGCAATGGGGACTGGCGGTAGGTTGTCTGATCCTACCGCGAGAGCACCTGGCGGTAGGGTCCTCTGTTTTGTTGTTTCAAGATAATTTGGTTGCTTCTTTTCAAATTCAACATCACAGCAATATCACAGCAAGTTTCACAAATATGACAGCAATATCACAGATTTTAAACAATTAAACTTGGTCATCACATACACATAGTAGCAAACACATAGTAGCAAACGGAGTTCAACTAATTAGTAAACGGAATTTCACAAATAGCAAACATATAGATCCACAAAGAGCAAACACATAGTTCCACGTAGTTTCACAACCACTCAACAAGTTCAACCAAACGAAGTTCAACCTAATAGCAAACACATAGACAACCCAACTACAAGAGCCAACTATCGAAGATGATAATCAGTTGCTACTTCCCCTCTTGGAGGTACGGTCGTCGTTACTCTTTGAACGAGTCTCTTTAGTGTTCTTCTTGGGCCATCGAGTAACCGGTCTTTGGAAAGGGTCCGGACTCAGCAAATCCTTCTTCTTCGGATTCCTCTTCGGCAGCTGAGATGGCTGAGATGTTTGAGTTGGTGGAGGTCCATAATCTTCATCGTACTCCTCCTCCCCGTTGCTCTCATCCTCCTCATCCTTCTCCTCCTCCCCTTCTTCATGTGTGGCCTCCTCCTCCTCCTCATCCTCTTCCTCCTCCTCCTCCTCCTCAGCCAACCTAGACGACGAAGGAACATGGCTCGATGAGCCGATGTGACCCTGTGTGGCTACAGGTTGATAAGCTTCAACCGACCTAGCTCCAGCACACCCAAGCAGCCCTACTAGCTTGCGACAACGCTTCACGAACTTCTGCACTCACAGTGAAACAAGAGCATAATAAGTATCAGGTTTACGATTGCAAGTGAACAAGATGCACCTGTTCCAAGGAGGCTGAAATTGTACCTTCATCGTCCCCCTCATTTTGTTCACAGATTGTATGCTCCCGGGGATATCACCTAGTGCATCAGAGGCTTCAATGATGCATCTGTTCAGCTCACCAGACTGCAACGGCAGAAGTCAGTCACAATGATGAATAAAATAGTTTAAATACAACCGTCGGTTCAAACTTACCACTCTGTTGATGAGGGGTGCAAACTCCCTAAATCCACTGTGCATGTTTCTGATGCCGGTCTGGTAGGCCTCTTCCTCGAGGTCATCCCTCTCCAGCTCTGCGATGTCTTCCACCGTCCACCGAGGCCTGAGATGAAGATGGTGCTTCTGGCCATCATCGTACCACCTCATGTGTCGGTCCAGGTAAGCATCCCAGTCTGTCACTTTCCTCTCCACGTATTTCCGGTACCTCCATCAGTTCCACTCCGTCACATGAATCTTATGTTCCTCTCCTCAGTCTATGATCGACAGATTCTTCTGCCGGCTCATCCTTCAAGGCATAGGCCACAAGAAACATCATAATAAAGTCGCCACACAATGAAATCATGGGCACAGAGAACAAAGCGCTCATAGGGGAGCGCGTGGCCGCCGATATGGGTGGGCTGGCCCGGTGGGTATGCTGATACATCCCAAACTGCGTGGCCACGTGGTGTGGAAAGTGCCACTCGACGGCGTACACACAGATCATGGGCACGATGCACCGCTAGAGACCACGGTTCGCATCGCACATCACGTTCAGATCAAAGTCCCACTCTCGGTCATGATACAGCCACCAGTTTACCTATTACATATACGTTGGTAAGTTCCCACTCTCGGACAAAAGTGGAATCAAAGAGAAAGGTGTTGTGCGAGTTCATATACCTGCGTATGCGTCAAAGCGTTCAACTCGTTGGTGTAGGTCTTGTACGAAGTCTTGTTTAGGCCCGTGTAGAGTTTGACAACGTCCCACTCGTAAGCTACGGTGGGGTGTCGAGTCTCGTTGCCGTCTTCGCTATAGGCACCCCACGGGCGTCTTGGCATCTTCTCCGGACGCCCCACCTGCAGCCGCTCCCACATCCAAATGGAGAAGGCCCAGACAAAGCCACCCATATTGGACTTGTCTCCCGTCCTCTGTGTTGCGTCGTCAAGCTGCAAAACATCAAATGAGGATTAGATATAACAAAATGTCATGGACACACTTTTGTAGGTAGGTAGGCAATTATATACTCTCTTACCGAACGGTATAGGTAGGCGAGAGATGCAGTCCCCCAACTGTACCTTGCCTCCCAGTCCGCTAGGAAGAAGAGATAGGACTAGTTGGCAGAGTTCCCGGTGCTATTTGGAAACACGACCTCCATGAGAATACCACAGGTAGGCCCTCGCGTACCACTCCACATACGTCTCATCGGCGCCTTCGGGGCATGTCCTTTGGTGCTCCGAGAGCCAGGTCAACGGCACACCGGATGTATGGTTACCCTTAGTAGTGGGGCAGTCGCCGATGAGGGTGGCAACCCTCTGCTGCCAATTGGTCCTCTCCACACGCCCGGTGAGTGCATGACCCTCGATCGGCATGGCAGTAATCATCGCCCAATCCTCGAGGGTCACCGTCATCTCCCCGCATGGCAGATGGAAAGAATGGGTCTCCGGTCGCCACCGGTCATTCAACGTTGTCAGAGCTGCGTGGACAAGCGTTGGTGGCTCACGCTTGAACTGCAACACAAAACCCAACAGACGGGCTCTCTTGAAGAATGGTGCATAGCGCTCGTCGTAGTCCATATGCCCATGAACCCCGTGACCCCTCATGCGCAGTGGCTGGAGCATCTGTCAAAAAGTGAACGCCAAAAGTTAGGAAATTATTTTCATCAATCCAAAAACTTTGATCAATATTTCATTCATATCACTTACCTGTCCGTTCTCTATGAAACGGGTGCGATGACCCTTGTCGAATGCCCAGTCCAGCATGAAGTACCGTGGGCCGATGTTGTTCGCAAGAGGTGGCCGCCTTAATAGAATTCATAAACAAAAGCATCATAAGCATAAATATACATAAACAAAAAATGAAATCAAATCATATCAACATGCATCATATCAAATAAAATCTTAAGCATATTCCTCCAACAACATCTTGTGAGCATGACGGATCAAATCATATCAACAAGCATCATATCAAAAAAATCCTTCAACATGCATCATATCACCCAAAATAATCCCCCAACATTCATCTTCAATGTATTATCTCCAAACAACATCTTCATATCATCATATCAACATGCATCATAAAACTACAATCAAGTCCTCCCACATGCATTACATCATAATTTTTTAACAAAAAAAATTATGAACTAGGGTTCATCTTCACACTAATATATGAACTATTGATTAGAGTTCATATTCAATACCACTACTTACTAAAGAACTAAGAACTAGAACTACAATCAAGCTAAAACAATCTTAGGGGGAAAAAAATCCAATCTAAGTTCAAAAATATGAGGGATTTCAAGCAAATAATGCGTCGAATCGGAAGCAAGTTTGCAAAAACTAATTGGAGGGATCGGAGGAGCTTACATTTATATCTTCGGGGCCATCTCGATCCGCAAAAACGGTGAAGAAACGGTGAAGATCCGAGGGGGAGAGTGGAGGAGATGAGAGAGGGAGAGATGGGCGACTTGGGGGAGAAATAAAGAAGAAACTGCCGAAGGGGGAGGGGAGGTGTGGGGAGATGGGCAGGGGCGCGGGGTCTCGGGCAAAATAACTGCCGGGAACCTACTGCCAGGGGTCCTGGTGGTAGGGTTAGACAGGCTACCGCCAGATGCCCTGGTGGTAGGGAGCTACGGAGGGGGACGGCGGCCGTCTCCACGTGCTGACGTGGATTAGTACCCTACCGCTAGGGACCCTGGCGGTAGGCTGTCTAACCCTACCGTCAGAGCCCCTGGCCGTAAGAAAAAGGGTCAAATCTCAAAAAAAATCCCAACCGGGGTCAGATCCTGAATTTGTATCGTAAAAGGGTCAAAACACGAAATTTTGCCTCCTTGAGGTGCTTCTCCTTGTCCAGATCATCGTGTTTCATGATTCTAACGAGGTACGAGTACACGATAGCTTCCAGCAGGTGTTGAGTATGGTCATCTTGTACGATGCCATAACGATGCCGGTCTTAGCATGGCTGTCTTGCCGGAGGAGGTAGAAGGAGATACAACCGTTGGACTTCTTCTTGTAGCCGTTTGGGTAGCACTGGATAAGCCAATCATATCCACCGACGTGGAACGGTCTTGATGTGACCGGGGAGCCATTGACCACCTTCTCCCTGCGTCGCGTGAACCCTTCAACTCTGAAGACATGGGAGCCCGTGGCCTACCTCGCGTCGACGGTGGAGGCCGTGATCTGCTACCGGCCTTGTCGTGGAATTGTCACGGCAGATGTCCTCTTGCAAGGACTTAGTCGTGGAGCCATCGCAACTAGGAAGCTTAAAGGGGTTAATCGGGACAAAGGACACGAGAGAGTTATACTAGTTCGGCCCCTTACGGTGAAGGTAAGGCCTACGTCTAGTTGGGTTGGTATTGCTTGGTGTTTCGATAACCAGGGAGCGAGATACGCTATGCCCTGCTCTCGATGAGTTCTTTCTTGCCCTAAGCCGCCAGCGAGCCGTCCCCTTATATAAACGGGTTGACGCCCTGCGGCCTACAGAGTCCCGGCCGGCTTATAGACAGTGTCCGGCTCGGTGACTAGTTAATTCTACCTTATAATACAAGCCATGCCATCATGGCGGTTTATCACTACGGGCCTTAAGTCGCCTATGGGCCTTAGACCCTTTATTGAACTGCCATCTTCATACTTGGTCTTGGGCTTCTTATGATGAGTCTCTCTTTGCGTGACCCGGCCCCTCCTGGGCGGCTTACACAAATAGTCATATCCCCAACATTAGGCCCCAGATTGATTTGAACCGGTTCATGTACATCTTAAAATACCTTGACAACCAGTCCTTCTGTCTTCAGTCCTGCGAAAAGGTCATAACCCGTCGTGACGTCATCTTCTAGATCCGTGTTAACCCGCCGTGACGTCCTTCAATTAAATTCATATTTTACTCCGTCGTATCCTCCAACAGATCTTTGCCTTTATTGACCCTTCCGAAAACCGAGGCGTCGGGGCCGCTGGATAATGATGTTTGGTCTCCTCGTTTCTCCCGCCGTCTTAGTCGGCCTTCCCTTATAAATAAGCACGGCCTAGGTCTTCCATTCTCCCCTCTTTCCGTCGTCTTCTTCCTCTTGCTGCCTCTCTGTCTCTTGAGCTCCGCCGCCGCCGCCGTCGAACTCCCCGTCTTCACCGACTCAGGCCGCTACATCAACCTGACTCTGACCAGAAATCGACGATGAATCTCCGCAGCTCGTCCACATCCGTGAGTTCCTCTCCTTCCCTTTCTTAGATCTGCACTGGAACTTTTTTGAGTTCGTCGGTGTTCATCGCCGCCTGCTGCAAACCCTTGATAGTTTTTACCTCCAATGCCCTATTAGATTGTAAAAATAACGTAGAACTGCTGTGGTGATTGTTAGTGCTTAACTAGCATAGAGACATATCTCATTTCCCTTGTTCGGAAGCCTTCTTCGAGTGTATGAGCTTCTCTCCAGTGTTTTAGGTCTAGAAATTTTTCCTTTCAGAGCAACCGTTTGATCCAAAATAATTTCAGAAAATTGTGAAACCTGTTTGTTCCACACTTAGCCAAAAACTGCATCTGTTGAATCTGTTCAGCCATGGTAGCCCATACGGCCGATTTAAGACAACACCGGTTGCCAACCTCGCTTGTTCCGGCGACTTAAGAAAATTTAAGTGCCTTTGATACCTGTAACAATTTAAATATTACTGCATAGTTACCCATATGTCATTAGGCCCCTTTGCTACGTCTTGAGCTTGCGTTGGTTTTCCCCGAAGAGGAGAGGATGATGCAGCACAGTAGCGTAAGTATTTCCCTCAATTTTTGAGAACCAAGGTATCAATCCAGTAGGAGGCCACGCGCAAGTCCCTCGTACCTGCACAAAACGATAGCTACTCACAACCAACGCGATTAGGGGTTGTCAATCCCTTCCCGGTCACTTACGAGAGTGAGATCTGATAGAGATAATATTTTTGGTATTTTTGGTATAAAGATGCAATGTGAAAAGTAAAAGCAAAGTAAAAACAAAGCAAGTAAATAAAGTGATAGAGATTGATATGATGAGAATAGACCCGGGGGCCATAGGTTTCACTAGTGGCTTCTCTCAAGAGCATAAGTATTCTACGGTGGGTGAACAAATTACTGTTGAGCAATTGACAGAATTGAGCATAGTTATGAGGTTATCTAGGTATGATCATGTATATAGGCATCACGTCCGAGACAAGTAGATCGAAACGATTCTGCATCTACTACTATTACTCCACTCATCGACCGCTATCCAGCATGCATCTAGAGTATTAAGTTAAAAACAAAGTAACGCCTTAAGCAAGATGACATGATGTAGAGGAATAAATTCATGCAATATGATAAATACCCCATCTTGTTATCCTCGATGGCAACAATACAATACGTGCCTTGCAACCCTTTCTGTCACTGGGTAAGGACACCACAAGATTGAACCCAAAGCTAAGCACTTCTCCCATTGCAAGAACTACCAATCTAGTTGGCCAAACCAAACGGATAATTCGAAGAGACTTGCAAAGATAACTCAATCATACATAAAAGAATTCAGAGAAGAATCAAATATTATTCATAGATAAGCTGGATCATAAACCCACAATTCATCGGTCTCAACAAACACACCGCAAAAAGAAGATTACATCGAATAGATCTCCACAAGAGAGGGGAGAACATTGTATTGAGATCCAAAAAGACAGAAGAAGCCATCTAGCTACTAGCTATGGACCCGAAGGTCTGAACTAAAGTACTCACACTTCATTGGAGGGGCTATGGTGTTGATGTAGAAGCCCTCCGTGGTGGATGCCCCCTCCAGCGGAGCTCCGGAATAGGCCCCAAGATGGGATCTCGTGGATACAGGAAGGTACGTCGGTGGAATTAGGTTTTTGGCTCCTGTTCTGATCTTTTGGGGATACGTAGGTATATATAGGAGGAAGGAGTACGTTAGTGGAGCGTCAGGGGACCCACGAGGTTGGGGGGAGCGCCCAAGGGGGCACGCCCTCCACCCTCGTGACCGCCTCTGGCATTTCTTGGAGTAGGGTCCAAGTCTCCTGGATCACGTTCGGTTGGAAAATCACGTTCCCGAAGGTTTCATTCTGTTTGGACTCCGTTTGATATTCCGTTTCTTCGAAACACTGAAATAGGCAAAAAAAACAGCAATTCTGGGCTGGGCCTCCGGTTAATAGGTTAGTCCCGAAAGTAATATAAAAGTGGAAAATAAAGCCCAATATAGTCCAAAACAGTAGATAAAGTAGCATGGAGCAATCAAAAATTATAGATACGTTGGAGACGTATCAGGCATCCCCAAGCTTAATTCCTGCTCGTCCTCGAGTAGGTAAATGATAAAAAGAGAGTTTTTGATGAGGAGTGATACTTTGGCATAATTTCAATGTAAATCTTCTTAATCATGGTATGAATATTCAGATCCGAAAGATTCAAGACAAAAGTTCATATTGACACAGAAATAATAATACTTCAAGCATACTAATCAAAGCAATCATGTCTTCTCAGAATAACATGGCAAATGAAAGTTCATCCCTACAAAATCATATAGTTAGGCTATGCTTCATTTTCGTCACACAAAGATGTTCCCAACTTCTATACCCCCGATGACAAGCCAAGCAATTGTTTCACACTTAAATAATCTCAAACTTTTTCAACCTTCACGCAATACATGAGCGCGAGCCATGGATATACCACTATGGGTGGAATAGAATATGATGATGGGGATTGTGTGGAGAAGACAAAAAAGGAGAAAGTCTCATAAGGACGAGGATAATCTACGGGCTATGGAGATGCCCATCAATTGATGTCAACGTGAGGAGTAGGGATTTGCATGCAACAGATGCACTAGAGCTATAAGTATATGAAAGCTCTACGAAAGAAACTAAGTGGGTGTGCATCCAACTTGCTTGCTCACGAAGACCTAGGGCACTTTGAGGAAGCCCATCATTGGAATATACAAGCCAAGTTCTATAATGAAAATTTCCCACTAGTATATGAAAATGACAAAATGAGAGACTCTCTATCATGAAGATCTTAGTGCTACTTTGAAGCATGATATATGAGACTCACTACGTGAAGAACAAGGTGCTACTTTGAAGCACAAGTGTGGTAAAAGGATAGTAGCATTATCCCTTCTCTCTTTTTCTCTCATTTTTTGGGCCTTCCTTTTTTTTGGCCTTGCTCTTTCTTTTTTTTTCATCCGAAGTCTCATCCCGACTTATGGGGGAATCATAGTCTCCATCACCCTTTCCTCACTTGGGACAATGCTCTAATAATGATGATCATCACACTTCTGTTTCTCTTACAACTGAACAATTACAACTCGAAACTTAGAACAAAATATGACTCTATATGAATATGCCTCCGGCGGTGTACCGGGATGGTGCAATGAATCAAGAGTGACATGTATGGAAAATAATGCATGGTGGCTTTGCCACAAATAAGATGTCAACTACATGATCATGCAATGGCAATATGACAAAAGTAATGTATGTCATAATAACGATGATGGAAGTTGCATGGCAATATATATCGGAATGGCTATGGAAATGCCATGATAGGTAGGTATGGTGGCTGTTTTGAGAAAGATATAAGGAGGTTTATGTGTGAAAGAGCGTATCGTATCACGGGGTATGGATGCACCGGTGAAGTTTGCACCAACTCTCAAGGTGAGAAAGGGCAATGCACGGTACCGAAGAGGCTAGCAAAGGCGGAAAGGTAAAAGTGCGTACAATCCATGGACTCAACATTAGTCAAAAGAACTCATATACTTATTGCAAAAATTTAGAAGCCATCAAAAATCAATTACTACGCGCATGCTACTAGGGGGATAGATTGGTAGGAAAAGACCATCGCTCGTCCCCGACCGCCACTCATAAGGATGCACAAGCCAGGTACACTTCATGTTTCAAATTTGTTACACAACTTTAACCATACGTGCATGCTATGGGACTTGCAAACTTCAACACAAGTATTTCTCAAATTCACAATTATCAACTAGAACAACTTTGATATTATCACCTCCATATCTCAAAACAATTATCAAGCATTAAACCTATCTTCGTATTTAATTCATTTAAAAAGAAAGTTTCACATATCTTGAACACTAAGTATATTAACATTAAGCAAATTACCACGCTATTAACGACTCTCAAAATAATCTAAGTGAAGCATGAGAGATCAAGTTTCTTTAAAAGAAATCCACCACCGTGCTCTAAAAGATCTAAGTGAAGCACTAGAGCAAAAATTATCATGCTCAAAAGATATAAGTGAAGTACTACGAGCAAACTATCAAGCTCAAAAGATATAAGTGAAGCACATAGAGTATTCTAACAAATTTCAATTTATGTATGGCTCTCTCAAAAGGTGTGTACAGCAAGGGTGATTGTGGTAAACTAACAAGCAAAGATGCAAATAATACAAGACACTCCAAGCAAAACACATATCATGTGGTGAATAAAAATATAGCTCCAAGTAAATTACCGATGGAAGTGGACGAAAGAGGGGATGCCTTCCAGGGCATCCCCAAGCTTTGTCTTTTTGGTGTCCTTGGATTATCTTGGGGGTGCCATGGGCATCCCCAAGCTTAGGCTCTTGCCACTTCTTGTTCCATAATCCATCAAAAGAATTCACCCAAAACTTGCAAACTTCACAACACAAAACTCAATAGAAATCTCGCGAGCTCCGTTAGAGAAAGAAGACAAAAGACTACTTCAAGGTACTGTAATGAACTCATTCTTTATTTATATTGGTGTTAAACCTACTGTATTCCAACTTCTCTATGGATTATAAACTATTTTACTAGCCATAGATTCATCAAAATAAGCAAACAACACGCGCAAAACAGAATCTGTCAAAAACAGAACAGTCTGTAGTAATCTGTAACTAACGCAAACTTCTGGAACTCAAACAATTCTACCAAAATTAGATGACCTGGACAATTTGTTTATTGATCATAAGCAATTGGAATCAATATTGTATCACGTCCTGGTGATTTTTAACAATTCGGGCACTGAGCGCAAAGATTCTGGAAATTACAGCAAGATCAAATAACTATCACCCAAGAAGATCTAATAGGTTTAACTTGGCACAAAGACTAATTAAAAGACAAAACCACATATAAACAGAGGCTAGATGGGTTATTTATTCCTAAACTGAAGAAAAAACAAAAAACTAAAAATAAAATTGGGTTGCCTCCCAACAAGCGCTATCGTTTAACGCCCCTAGCTAGGCATAAAAGCAAGGGTAGATCTATGTATTGCCATCTTTGGTAGGCAATCCATAAGTGGCTCTCATGATAGATTCATATGGTAAATTTATTTTCTTTCTAGGGAAGTGTTCCATGCCCTTCTTTAAGGGAAATTGGAATCTAATATTCCCTTCCTTCATATCAATAATTGCACCAATCGTTCTAAGGAAAGGTCTACCAGGAATAATAGGACATGAAGGATTGCAATCTATATCAAGACGATAAAACTATTTGCAACAATAAGCACATCATTAATTCTTCCAATAGGTTTTTTAATAGTGGAATCCGCCAGATGCAAGTTTAGAGAGCAATCATCAAAGTCACGGAAATCTAGCAAATCACACAAAGTTTTGGGAATAGTAGAGACACTAGCACCCAAATCACACAAAGCATTAAACTCATAATTTTTAATTTTAATTTTGATAGTAGGTTCCCACTCATCATGGTGTTTCCTAGGGATAGAAGCTTTCAACTCAAGCTTTTCTTCATAAGATTGCATCAAGGCATCAACAATGTGTTCGGTAAAGGCCTTATTTTGACTATAAGCATGAGGAGAATTTAGCACGGATTGCAACAAGGAAATACAATCAATTAAAGAGCAATTTTCATAATTAAATTCCTTGAGATCCAATATAGTGAGTTTAGCAATATCTCCGAATTCTTAGAACGGCTTCTAAGTAAAGGAAGATCATATTCAATTTCATCAAGATTCATATTGCAAAACAAAGATTTAATGGGGGACACATCAATAACTTTTAGATCTTCATCTTGATTTTCATAGGAATTGGAAGAACACGCTTTAATAAAGGCATCTTTGGAAGCACGCATCCTAGCGGTTCTTTCCTTGCACTCATCAATGGAAATTCTCATGGCTTTGAGAGACTCATTGATATCATGCTTAGGAGAAATAGATCTAAGCTTTAAAGAATCAATTTCAAGAGAAATTCTATCAATGTTCCTAGCCAAATCATCAACTTTAAGAAATTTCTCTTCAAGCTAAGCATTAAATTTTTTTTGTGAATTCATAAACTCTTTAACACTACTCTCAAATTCAGAGGGCATCTTATTAAAATTTCCATAAGAGTTGTTGTAGGAATTTCCATAATTATTAGAAGGATTACTAGGATAAGGCCTAGGATTAAAATTCCCTCTATACGCGTTGTTAACAAAACTATTCCTACCTACAAAATTCACATCCGTAGATTCATTATTATTCTCAATCAATGTTGACAAAGGCATGTCATTAGGATCAGAAGAAACACTCTTAGCAAATAATTTCATAAGTTCATCCATCTTTCCACTCAAAACATTGATTTCTTCTATAGCATGCACTTTTTTATTAGTAGATCTTTCAGTATGCCATTAAGAATAATTAACCATGATATTATCTAGGAGTTTAGTAGCATCTCCTAAAGTGATTTCCATAAAAGTGCCTCCCGCGGCCGAATCTAAAAGATTTCTAAAAGCAAAATTCAATCCGGCATTAAATATTTGTATTATCATCCATAAATTCAAACCATGAGTAGGGCAATTGCGAAGCATTAATTTCATTCTTTCCGAAGATTGGGCAACATGCTCATGATCAAGTTGTTTAAAATTCATGATATCGTTCCTAAGAGTGATAATCTTAGCGGGAGGAAAATACTTCGAGATAAAAGCATCTTTGCACTTGTTCCAAGAATCAATACTATTTTTAGGCAAGGATGAAAACCAAACTTTAGCACGATCTCTAAGTGAAAACGGAAATAACTTCAATTTGACAATATTGTTATCCGTATCTTTCTTCTTTTGCATATCACACAAATCAACAAAATTGTTTAGATGAGTAGCGGCATCTTCACTAGGAAGGCCGGCGAATTGATCTTTCATAACAAGATTCAGCAAAGCGGTATTGATTTCCCAAGACTCATCATTATTAAGAGGAGCAATCGGGGTACTAAGGAAATCATTATTATTGGTATTTGAGAAATCTCACAATTTGGTATTATCTTGCGCCATGGCAACAAGTAATCCAACACACAAGCAAACAGAAAGGCAACGGGAAAAAGCAAACGGAAAAGAGAGGAGGAGATTGGGAAAGAGAGGGCAAATAAAACAACAAGGGTGAAGTGGGGGAGAGGAAAACGAGAGGCAAATGGCAAATAATGTAATGCGAGAGATAGGGATTGTGATGGGTACTTGGTATGTTGACTTATGCGTAGACTCCCCGGAAACGGTGCCAGAAATCCTTCTTGCTACGTCTTGAGCTTGCTTTGGTTTTCCCTGAAGAGGAGATGATGATGCAGCACAGTAGCGTAAGTATTTCCCTCAGTTTTTGAGAACCAAGGTATCAATCCAGTAGGAGGCTACGCGGAAGTCCCTCGTACCTGCACAAAACGATAGCTACTCGCAACCAACACGATTAGGGGTTGTCAATCCCTTCACGGTCACTTACGAGAGTGAGATCTGATAGAGATAATATTTTTGGTATTTTTGGTATAAAGATGCAAAGTGAAAAGTAAAAGCAAAGTAAAAACAAAGCAAGTAAATAAAGTGATAGAGATTGATATGATGAGAATAGACCCGGGGGCCATAGGTTTCACTAGTGGCTTCTTTCAAGAGCATAAGTATTCTACGGTGGGTGAACAAATTACTGTTGAGCAATTGACAGTATTGAGCATAGTTATGAGGTTATCTAGGTATGATCATGTATATAGGCATCACGTCCGAGACAAGTAGATCGAAACGATTCTGCATCTACTACTATTACTCCACTCATCGACCGCTATCCAGCATGCATCTAGAGTATTAAGTTAAAAACAAAGTAACGCCTTAAGCAAGATGACATGATGTAGAGGAATAAATTCATGCAATATGATAATTACCCCATCTTGTTATCCTCGATGGCAACAATACAATATGTGCCTTGCAACCCTTTCTGTCACTGGGTAAGGACACCGCAAGATTGAACCCAAAGCTAAGCACTTCTCCCATTGCAAGAACTACCAATCTAGTTGGCCAAACCAAACGGACAATTCGAAGAGACTCGCAAAGATAACTCAATCATACATAAAAGAATTCAGAGAAGAATCAAATATTATTCATAGATAAGCTGGATCATAAACCCACAATTCATCAGTCTCAACAAACACACCGCAAAAAGAAGATTACATCGAATAGATCTCCACGAGAGAGGGGGAGAACATTGTATTGAGATCCAAAAAGAGAGAATAAGCCATCTAACTACTAGCTATGGACCCGAAGGTCTGAAGTAAACTACTCACACTTCATCGGAGGGGCTATGGTGTTGACGTAGAAGCCCTCCGTGGTGTATGCCCCCTCCGGTGGAGCTCCGGAATAGGCCCCAAGATGGGATCTCGTGGATACAGGAAGGTACAACGGTGGAATTAGGTTTTTGGCTCCTGTTCTGATCGTTTGGGGATACGTAGGTATATATAGGAGGAAGGAGTACGTCGGTGGAGCGTCAGGGGGCCGACGAGGTAGGGGGGCGCGCCCTCCACCCTCGTGACCGCCTCTGGCACTTCTTGGAGTAGAGTCCAAGTCTCCTGGATCACGTTCGGTTGGAAAATCACGTTCCTGAAGGTTTCATTCCGTTTGGACTCCGTTTGATATTCCGTTTCTTTGAAAAACTAAAATAGGCAAAAAAAACAACAATTCTGGGCTGGGCCTCCGGTTAATAGGTTAGTCCCAAAAGTAATATAAAAGTGGAAAATAAAGCCCAATATAGTCCAGAATAGTAGATAAAGTAGCATGGAGCAATACAAAATTATAGATACGTTGGAGACGTATCACCCTTCTTAAGCCGCCATTTTAATAAACTTTGAAATGCTTTCCTCCGGGTTAAATTTGAACCGGTACTTCTTATTTTGTCATAGGCTTCAATTTATACAATGGCACCCAAGGCCCCCAAAGCTCCTGTGACCTGCAACTGGCTCAAATCCATTGTCACAGAAAGCACCTTGTCTGACTTTGTGAAATACGGCCATCTGCCCAAGAGAGAGATCATGTCTTATCGTGCTCCTGACCCGTCAGAGGAGAAACCTCAACCCAAGGAGGGGGAGGTGATCGTGTTTGCTGATCACATGAACCGGGGCTTCGCTCCACCTGGTTCAAAATTCTTCAGGGATGTTTTGCCTTTCTTCGATCTCAGACCTCAAGACATCGGACCCAATTCCGTGTCAAATATTTGCAACTTCCAAGTTTTCTGCGAGGTGTATCTTGGAGAGGAACCCAGCATACTTTTATTCAGAGAACTGTTTTACTTAAACCGGCAGAACGAACGTGCCAACGGGCCCAGTCTGGAACTTGGTGGCATCTCGATTCAGCGGCGGAGAGACTGTCTTTTTCCTTACGCTGAACTACCGAGTCATCCAAAGGATTGGAATCAGACATGGTTTTACTACGAGGATACTTCTCCGGCTGACGAAAATCCTCTGCCCGGCTTTCGTGCCTTGCGCCTTGAATCCAACCACCCTCTGCCGGATAAACTGACTGCCGTTGAGCGTCTGCCACTTGCTCCCACCATTAGCAAAATCAAAGCTCTTCTGGGAAATGGCTTAGATGGTGTTAACCTGGTCCGAGTCTGGGTCGCTTGGCGAGTGATTCCGTTAAGCCGCCGCCCCAGCTTAATGTGCACTTACTCAGGCGAGAAGAATGACCCACTGCGTCATAGTCCCGACGACTTACCAGATGATGTGGTGGATGCTACGACCCAGACGTTGCTGAAAGAGGGCACGGTGACCAGTAACGCCTTCGGCTTACTTCCTTTCTGCAAGAAGAACCCGGCTCCTGCAGTAAGTCATCAACCTCAATAATTACTCCTTACTGTGTTATACCTTACTTTTATTCATAACCCCTTGTCGTTCTTCACAGGCCGATGATAACTTCTGGAAGGTCAAGTATAATCATGAGGCGGCAAAACAAGCCAGAGCAGCCAAAAGAGCCGAAAGGAAAACCGCCAAGACTGGAAATTCAAGGAAAAGGAAGACAAGCGCTTCCGATTTACTTAAATTAGATGACACTTCTGACGACGAAGAAGAGGTAACTCTTAACTCCCTTGACTCTTTATCATCACCGTGCTGACCCTTAATCTTTTCAGGAGGATACGGGGAACAGCCAAGCCGTCGAGGAAGAGGTAACTATAATCTCCTCTGACTCCGAGCCCCTGCCGCGTCAGAAAATTCGAAGAGTAACCCGGAAAGTAAGATTTTCACATCCTTTGGCTTACCAAGATCGTCAATTTCTTTTGAAGCAACAGCAATTTGAAAGCCGGAGGCAGACCCGGACCAGCAAGGGTATAGAGCTCTCCTCCGGCTTACCTGATGTAACCAGGAAGCGTTGGGCCGAGGTTATCTCTGATTTACGTTCTGTTTACCCTTTGGCGGGTTTAATTCGTCAACCTCTCAATTCATCTGACTCCAATTATCAGGATACCTCTCCTTCATCCGGCGAGTCTATGCAATCTAACATGCCGGCTTTCAAGACTGCCCCTGGGTAATATAATTTTGTTTTCCTTATGCTTTACCTTACTGATATTTTGTGCTCACCCTTCTGCTTTGTCCACAGCGTGCAGGTGAAGCCCAGTAAGAGGGCAAAAAAGAATAAGCCATCCCAAGACCCGGTTGTAACTGAACCGGAACTCGGAACAGCCGCCCCTGACACTTCCACTCATCAACCGCCGCCTGAACCGGCTTATGAAATTCCCGCACCATCCTCTGATCCGCCCACTGAAGAAACTTTTGGCGGCTCTGATAAACCGGAAACTCCTAGCCCGGTCAAGACAATTGATCCGGAGGTTGAAATTACCAAGCCTCAGTTTGTCGAGCCAAGTCAGCCCACCGTCCTTGCCAAGTGTTCTGCCAAAGAAGAGCTTTTGGAGCGCCGAAAGGCCAAATTAGACATTGCAGATTATACTAATTTGAGCATTGGAGATATAGTCTCTGGCTATATCAATCAAGTACATAGCAGCCGTGACCTGGAAATTAATATGGTGAAACAAATACAGCAAAAATCTGAGGTACAACTTATGCTACTTTCCTTAATCATACTTACTGTATCAGCCCCCAAGTCTATTTCTTATGAATGAATATGCTGTAGACTTAGAAACCTGCTTAGCACTACCTTGTCTGGTTTATATGAAAATATTTAACCCGGTTGTAACATGATACCTTGAATTTGCAATACACATTAGCCCCCAAGTGTCAAGTATCTTTGCTTGCAAAGTGTTTGGGACTTAATTTCTCATGAACCGGCATTGTACATTAAATTTCTTCAGCATACATTAGCCCCCAAGTGTCGAGTACCTTTGCTTGCAAAGTGCTTGGGACTTAATGATATCTTACCATAACTTTGATTATAACCCGGCATTAACACAGGTCACCACAAGTCAACTTGAGTCGGAGATTGCTGACCTGAAGAACCGCCTGGCAGCTCAAGAACTTGAATTCAAAAGGCCAACTCCAAATTTGCATTCAGCGTCTCTGAACAAGAGAAGTTGAAGAAGAATTTTGATGCGGAGAAGAAAATCTGGGCTGATGAAAAGGCCTCACTGGTGACTCCGGCCGAGACAGCAGAAACGTCACTTGCAGAAGCAATAGCTGAGCTGTCCGGCTTAAAGCGCCAGATATCTCAAATGGTCTCAGCAATCTTCGGTAAGTTACTATATATAACCTTGAATATCACAATCCTTCCTTTGATGACTATTTTAATTGTCCTCTCCGGCTCACCTTATGTGTATAAACGCAGGCCCCAGGAGCACAAACCTCAAGTAGAACATGCTGATCAAGCTAAAGGCGGTTTATACTCTGGTGGAGCAGCTATACGCCGGGTCACAACGTGCTTTGGCCATTGTGGCTTTATCAAATGACGTTCGCCATCTCCTGCAAGATGTGCTAAAGCGGCTTGCCGTGCTACCCCAGCGGATTCAAGAGCTAAGGCGGGCATCTACCAGAACCGGGGCCATAGCTGCCTTAAGCCGGGCCAAGGCGTTGCTTCCAGAGTTAGATCTGGCAGACGTTGCTCTTGGATATCCCAGCTTGAAGGAAGACGGCTCTGTATTCGACGAAACAGACTTTACCGCCTGTGTGAGAGTCGTATGTCCTGTTGCTACCATCATTGGGAATGATATTGATCTTACCAAGTATCAGCCGGGCTATGATAGTGAGAACCTGAGAATTCCAACACCTCACTATGATGACATCAGCCTGATCCCTCCAACTCATAAGCATACCTTTGCCCCTGAAGTTGACCCAGCCGGTTTAATAGATGATGAAGCTGAGTTTGAAGCCTTAAGCGGCATTGACTGGACCTCGTCAACCTTCCAGGACAGGGCAGCAGACGGGGAGGCAGAGAAGGATAACCCGGAATCTTCAAACCCACCAAAGGAGTGAATCGCCAGGCGTTATGACTTTGCAAAAAACAATGCTTCATTATTCAGACTCGGGGAGTCTAGTAATAGGGTAGAAAAGCCTCTCAACTTTGTCATGCCTTCGCGCATGTTTTTGGCGCTTAATACTTTCGTAAGCCGCCATCGCTATATACTTCCAGCTTATGTTGATCTTTCCTTGATGTTTAAAAAACTTTCTTGCTTTATCCTGCGTATAAAACAAAACAGAATTCCCTTGGCGACTTATCGCATCCGGGGTCACATAAAGTATTGATAACCCGGAGTACGAATAAAAACATCATATAAAGGCCGGCTTATGATTATAATCATGATAGCATACCTCCAATCTTTTTGGTATTCTCGCTAGCTTATGTGACCCAAATCATGATAGTGAGTTTAACTCCTGAAAATTGGCACATATGATGTTCACCTGGCCCTTAATAACATTTACTCCTTACAAAGTATAATGAATAATAAACTGAATTTAAAAAGGCGTCTGATTCGAATACGATCAGTGAACCGTTCCAAAGGGGTTAAGATAAGATTCGGATACGATCATATAGCCCCCAGTGGCTTTGGCGATGCCGATCAAGTGGGTATCAACAGCTATGTTCTCTTTGGTTCGAATACGACCTATGTTTGACAGGAAGCCCCCAAGTGACCATGAGAGTTGTTTAATGACACTGATTCGAATACGATCCACGTCAGACTCAAAGGGGTTAAGCTATGATTCAAATATGATCAAGAAGCCCCCAAGTGGGTTTGGCAGTGTGCCGATCAATTGGGTATCGACAACTATGTTCTCTTTGGTTCGAATACGACCTTTGTTTGAACAGGAAGCCCCCAAGTGACCATGGCTAGATTCAGATATGATCATAAGTCGGACCAAAGGGAAAGCCGGATTCAGATATAATCCGCTCCTTGTTGGTTGTTTCCAGCACCTGGTAAAGAAGATATATAAACCTTTGAGGGTGAAAAGAAAAGAGGTCATGCTTTATTGCTTTATATAATATATACATTGCCAAAAAAGTAAAAATTGATATATATCTTGAGAACCGGTGGCTCAAGTATAATAAGGCCAAAGATGATCTATGTTCCACGGCCGACGGGTCTCTTCCTCCGACTTACGTGAGTCTTTGTGCACTCGAACATAGATGAGGTAGTATGACCCGTTGTTCAGGTTTTTACTGACCACAAAGTGTCCTTCCCAAGGAGGGGATAGCTTGTGCATATCGGACTGATCCTGGATGAGCCGGAGCACTAAGTTGCCTTCCTGAAAGGCTCTGCTTCTAACCCGGCGGCTGTGATAGTGGCACAGGTCTTGCTGGTAAATCGCCGAGCGGGCTATTGCCATGTCTCGCTCCTCATCCAACAAATCAAGTGCATCCTCACGAGCTATTTCGGTATCAGCCTCAACGTAAGCCGCCACGCGAGGTGAGTCGTTCCGGATGTCACTTGGCAGAACTGCCTCTGCTCCGTACACCATGAAGAAAGGTGTATAACCTGTAGATCTGTTAGGCGTTGTGTTGATGCTCCATAGTACAGAGGGTAGCTCCTCCACCCAATAACCCGGAGCTCGCTGTAAGGGGACCAAGAGCCGGGGTTTGATAACCTTCAATATCTCTTGATTAACTCTCTCTGCTTGACCATTAGATTGAGGGTGAGCAACAGCCGAAACATCAAGCCGGATATGTTCTCGTTGACAGAACTCTTCCATGGCACCCTTGGAGAGATTAGTACCATTATCAGTTATGATGCTTGTGGAAAGCCAAAACGAAAGATCACCTTTTTCATGAACTGAACCGCCATGGCTGCATCACACTTACTTACCGGCTCTGCCTCAACCCACTTGGTGAATTTATCCACTGCCACCAAAAGGTGTGTCTTCTTATCCTTAGACCTTTTGAAAGGTCCAACCATGTCAAGCCCCCAGACTGCAAACGGCCAAGTAATTGGAATCATCCTCAATTCTTGAGCCGGCACATGAGCTCGTCGTGAGAATTTTTGACATCCGTCATATTTGCTGACCAGATCCTTCGCATCAGCATGAGCCGTCAACCAATAGAAACCATGACGGAAAGCCTTGGCCACCAGAGATTTTGAGCCGGCATGATGACCACAATCTCCTTCATGGATCTCACATAGTATCTCCTGACCCTCCGCAGGCGACACACAACGTTGAAACGCCCCAGTAACACTGCGGTGATGTAACTCGCCATGAACAATTGTCATAGATTTGGACCGCCTGATGATTTGTCTCGCCAAGGTCTCATCCTCAGGTAACTCTCCCCGGGTCATATAGGCCAAATATGGGACTGTCCAATCCGGGATAACGTGAAGAGCTGCCACCAGCTGTGCCTCTGGGTTTGGCACTGCTAGTTCCTCCTCTGTAGGCACTTTGACAGAAGGGTTATGCAAAACGTCAAGAAAGGTGTTAGGCGGCACCGGCTTACGCTGAGATCCCAGCCGGCTTAAAGCATCAGCCGCCTCATTCTTCCTCCGATCAATGTGCTCCACTTGATAACCTTTGAAGTGTCCAGCCACAACATCAACTTCACGACGATAAGCCGCCATAAGGGGATCCTTGGAGTCCCACGTGCCTGACACCTGTTGAGCTACGAGGTCTGAATCGCCCAAGCACCTTACCCGGCTCAAATTCATCTCTTTGGCCATCCGAAGACCATGGAGTAAGGCCTCGTACTCAGCTGCATTATTAGTACAGGGAAACATAAGCCGGAGCACATAACAAAATTTGTCACCTCGAGGGGAAGTTAAAACAACTCCAGCTCCCGAGCCTTCCAACTACCTGGACCCATCAAAGTGAATAGTCCAATATGTGTTATCTGGCTTCTCCTCAGGTGCCTGCAACTCTGTCCAATCATTGATAAAATCCACCAGGGCTTGAGACTTGATAGCAGTCCGAGGCATGTGTTACAAACCATGGGGTCCAAGCTCAATGGCCCACTTGGCGACTCGTCCTGTGGCCTCCTTATTCTGTATGATATCTCATAAGGTTGCAGAGTTTACCACAGTGATAGGAAGACCTTGGAAGTACTGCTTCAGCTTCCGGCTTGCCATAAACACTCAGTAAACAAGTTTCTGCCAATGTGGATACCTTTGCTTGGACTCAATGAGCACCTCACTGATGTAGTAAACCGGCCGTTGAACCGGATGCTCCTTGCCAGCCTCCTTGCGCTCCACCACGATGGCCACACTGACGGCTCGGGCATTAGCAGCCACATATAACAGCAATGGCTCTCTATCAATGGGAGCAGCAAAGACCGGCGGCTCAGACAACTGCCTCTTTAAATTCTCAAAGGCAGCGTCAGCAGCATCACTCCAGACAAAAGCATCCGTTTTCTTCGTCATCTGATATAGCGGCAGGGCCTTCTCACCTAACCGGCTTATGAACCGGCTTAAAGCGGCAACACGACCCCCCAGTTGTTGAACATCATTGATGCACGCCGGTTTGGCCAAGGAGGTGATCACCTTGATCTTCTCCGGGTTAGCTTCAATGCCTCTGTTTGAGACCAGGAAACCCAGAAGCTTGCCTGCAGGTACACCAAACACACACTTGTCTGGGTTAAGCATCATCTTATAAACCCGGAGATTATAAAAGTCTCCTTTAAATTAGATATCAAGGTTTCCTTCTCCCTGGATTTCACCATGATGTCATCCACATAAGCGTGAACATTGCGCCCAATTTGACTCTGGAGATAGTTTTGTACACATCTCTGATAAGTCGTCTGGGCACTCTTGAGCCCAAATGGCATAGATACATAGCAGAAGGCTCCAAACGGAGTGATGAAAGCCGTCTTCTCCTGGTCCTTAACTGCCATTTTGATCTGATGATAGCCAGAATAAGCATCCAAAAAGCTCAATCGCTCGCAACCCGCCGCAGCATCGATGAATTGTTCAATACGGGGGAGGGCAAAGGGATCAGTCGGACAAGCCTTATTTAAGTCCGTATAATCCACACACTTCCGCCAAGTGCCGTTCTTCTTGAGTACCAGCACCGGGTTAGCCAACCACTCCGGGTGAAAAACTTCCAGGATGAACCCAGCCGCTAAGAGCTGGGCGACCTCTTCCCCAATAGCTTTCCGTCTTTCCTCATTGAACCGTCGAAGAAATTGCCTGACCGGCTTATACTTTGGATCAATATTAAGAGTGTGATCAGCGAGTTCTCTCGGGACACCCGGCATGTCAGAAGGTTTCCATGCAAAGATGTCCCGGTTCTCACGGATGAAATCGATGAGCGCGCTTTCCTATTTAGGATCCAAGTTGGCACTGATGATGAACTGCTTGGAAGAGTCGCCTGGAGTGAAGTCAACAAGCTTTGTTTCAGCGGCCGATTTAAACTTCAATGCCGGGTCATGCTCTGTAGTTGGCTTCTTTAAAGAGGTCATATCCGCCGGGTCAACATTATTTTGATAAAACTTTAGCTCCTCCGCTGCACAAACAGACTCAGCATAAGCCGCATCGCCTTCTTCACACTCCAAGGCTACCTTTCGACTCCCATGCACAGTGATGGTGCCCTTGTGACCCGGCATCTTGAGCTGCAGATAAACATAACACAGTCGTGCCATGAACTTGGCATAAGCCGGCCGTCCAAACAGAGCATGATACGGGCTCTTGATTTTGATTACCTCAAACGTCAATTTCTCAGCCCTGGTATCATATTCCTCTCCAAAGGCCACTTCCAGTTCAATCTTGCCAACTGGGTACGCCGACTTACCAGGCACCACTCCATGAAAGACAGTGTTGGATGTCCTCAAGTCTTTATCAGTCAACCCCATGCGGCGAAAGGTCTCATAATAGAGAATATTGATGCTGCTTCCTCCGTCCATGAGTACCTTAGTGAATTTATATCCACCAACCTGAGGTGCTACCACCAAGGCCAACTGACCCGGATTATCAACCCGGAGGGGGTGATCTTCCCTGCTCCATATAATGGGCTACTCTAACCACCTCCAATAACGGGGAACCGCCGGCTCAACAGAATTCACGACCCTCTTATGAACCTTCTGGTCATGTTTGCATAAATTAGTGGTGAACACATGGTACTGTCCACCATTCAGCTGCTTTGGGTGGCTTTGATAACCTGACTGCTGCTGCCGCTGTTCCCCTTGACCAGGCTGCTGCTGATGATAGCTGCCATGACTTCCTGAAAGCCGGAACTTGAACCGCCGGCCAGGCCATGAAAGCCGCCGGACACTGAACCGCCGCCCGATCCATGATTGCCATCAAACATGTTGGAATTCTTGAAAGCCTTCATGATCCGCAATCTTTCCATAAGTGGGTGGCGGGTCGTTCCCGAGTGCCGTGTCTCGTGCAAGGCTCATTGAGAAGCTGCTCAAGAGATGGGCCTGACCCGCCAGATCGAGGGGGCGGTTTTCCCTTACGTCTCTGATTGTTACCCTGTGCGTTGGCATTGGCCACAAACTCCGGGTTACCCTCTGCCTTACGCTTGTTGCCTCCTTGATTTGCCGGGTTATGCTGCTGACCCTTTCCATTGCCGTTCTTCTTTCCCTTCCCTGTCTTTTTCTCATCAGACGCGGTACAATCAGAATCAGCGTATAGTCCTGGACTAGGGGGTGTCCGGACAGCCGGACTATCATTATCCGCCGGACTCCAAGACTACGAAGATAGAAGATTGAAGACTCCGGCTCGTGTCCGGAAGGTACTTTCCTTGGCGTGGAAGGCAAGCTTGGCGATACGGATATGTAGATCTCCTACCATTGTAACCGACTCTGTGTAACCCTAGCCTCTCCGGTGTCTATATAAACCGGAGGGCCTTAGTCCGTAGGACGAACATACATCTCAACAATCATACCATAGGCTAGCTTCTAGGGTTTAGCCTCCTTGATCTCGTGGTAGATCTACTCTTGTACTACCCATATCATCAATATTAATCAAGCAGGACGTAGGGTTTTACCTCCATCGAGAGGGCCCCAACCTGGGTAAAAACATCGTGTCCCTCGTCTCTTGTTACCATCCGCCTAGACGCACAGTTCGGGACCCCCTACCCGAGATCCACCGGTTTTGACACCAACATTGGTGCTTTCATTGAGAGTTCCTCTGTGTCGTCGCTGATAGGCCTGATGGCATCTTCAACCAGCAACGCTGTCCAAGGTGAGACTTTTCTCCCCGGCAGATCTTCGTATTCGGCGGCTTTGCACTGCGGGCCAATTCTCTTGGCCATCTGGAGCAGATCGAAAGCTACGCCCCTGGCCGTCAGGTCAGATTCGGAAGCTTAAACTTCACGGCCGATGTCCGCGGAGACTTGATCTTCGACGGACTCGAGCCACAACCAAGCGCGCCGCACTGTGACGATGGGCATGATCAAGCTCTGCCGCCGAACAGTGCTTTGGTGGCCGCACTCGGATCCGCTTCGGCCCTTAGCCCGGACCCGATCGCCCACATCGAGGGCCGGTGGATAGACGCCGCCCTGGGGGCTTCAACATCCACAGCGATGGAGCCGAATACTAATCTTGTCCCCTGCGAGATTCGTTATCCCGAGGCACCGGACTCCTTGCCGGACTCCGAGCCTCCCGCGCCCCAGCCAACTAATTCGGATTGGGCGCCGGTTATGGAGTTCACCGCCGCGGACATCTTCCAACACTCGCCTTTTGGCGATATTCTGAATTCACTGAAGCTTCTCTCGCTATCAGGAGAATCCTGGCCGGACTATGGCCAGGACGGTTGGAGTTCGGACGACGAAGAAATTCAGAGCCCACCCACCACCCACTTTGTAGCCACTGTCGAGGATCTAACCGACATGCTAGACTACGACTCGGCGACATCGACGCTATGGACGATTTATGCCGAGATTTAACAGAACCAGCGCCTACAGGGCACTGGAAAGCCACCTCGTCATATGACGTATACATGGTGGATACCCCGAAAGAAGGAAAAGCAGAAGCTCAAAACAGCGGAAGACACGCTCCGACTAAGATGGAGCAAAGTACTCAAAACCGCAGATAAATACGGCAATGGCCACCAACCGAAGAGCTACCCGAAGCGGAAGCTGCTTCCAGAATTCGACGAGGAGGCCATAGAGCCCCCACCGTCTAAAGGCCCAGCCAGGTCCATCTACGGACCCAAAAAGAAAGCCCCAATAAGCAAAGCAACACGTCAAGTGTCCGACGATAGAGGCACAAACAAGTACAGGGGCGCCGCACACCCACTATGTTTCACCGATGAGGTGCTGGATCATGAATTCCCAGCAGGGTTTAAACCCATAAACATAGAGGCCTACGATGGAACAACAGACCCTGGAGTCTGGATAGAAGATTATATAATACATATACATATGGCCAAAGGAGACGATCTCCACGCCATAAAATATCTACCCCTCAAACTCAAAGGGCCAGCCCGTCATTGGCTCAAAAGCCTCCCAGAAAACACTGTTGGAAGTTGGGAAGAGCTCGAGGAAGCGTTTGGAGCAAATTTTCAAGGGACCTATGTCCGTCCTCCGGATGCAGATGATTTAAGTCATATAACTCAACAGCCCGGAGAGTCAGCGCGGAAATTCTGGAACAGGTTCCTTACCAAAAGAACCAAATAGTCGATTGTCCGGACGCCAAGCCTTAGCAGCTTTCAAGCACAATGTCTGAGACGAATGGCTCGCCAGACACCTCGGTCAAGAGAAACCGAGGACAATGACCGCACTAACAAGCCTCATGACCCGCTTCTGTGCGGGAGAGGATAGCTGGCTAGCAAGAAGCAGCACCAGCGACCCAAGTACATCCGAGATAAGAGATGGAAACGGAAAATCACGGCGCAGAAAAGAGCAGCGCCGGAATAAAGAGAAAAGCCCAAAGAGCACGGCGGTCAACGTCGGATTCAAAAGCTCATGGCCAAATAGTAAAGTACAGCCTTTAAAGGATGACAGTGACGAACTGTCCAACTTAAAGAAGATTTTGGGTCGGATATGTCAAATCCACAGTACCCCCGGAAAGCCTGCAAATCACACCCACAGGGATTGTTGGGTTTTTAAACAGTCTGGCAGACTGAATGCCGAACACAAGGGGCTCAACGCGTCAAGCAAAGAGGACAAACCCCACCAGCAGAGCAGCGGAAAACAAAAGACTTTCCCACAAGGGGTTAAAGCAGTAAACTCACTTCGTGTGATAAGACGGAAAAATAGTGCGGCACTTTGTAAAAGGAGCTTCGCACGGTCCAACCCAGTAGACCATAGAGATTGGATATCAAAACCAATCACTTTCGACCACCTGGACTATTCCAAAAGCGTCCGAAACGCGGGACGGACACCCCTGATACTGAATCCGATAATAGACGGATTACAATTCGCAAACGTCCTAATGGATGGAGGAAGTGACTTAAATCTGCTATATTCAAACACAATCCGTAGAATGGGGATAGACCCTACCAAAATTCGACACATCCGCACTTCCTTCAAAGGAGTGACGCCAGGCCCTTACGCCAAGTGCACAGGTTCGATATTACTAGAAGTCGTGTTCGGATCGCCGAACAACTTTCGACGCGAAAAATTAATTTTCCATATCGTCCCATTTAAAAGTGAATATCAAGCACTGTTGGGACGAAAGGCTTTTGTCCGCTTCAACGCCATACCGCATTACGCGTCTCTTACACTCAAGATGCCCGGACCACATGGCGTCATTTCAGTGCGAGGGTCACTTAAAGACCCCGGACTCAGATAGACGAATCCGGACTCAGCAGGCTAGGGGCTCCCTAGCCGCATACCCTTTCACAGGGGGCTACGCGCATAATTCACCGCGGTTTCACATAAACCTTGCTTTAATTATTTCTATTTCTTCTTTCTGCATATTTTTCGCACGAACTGTTTCTACAACTAAACGTTCCCCTCTTTCTACTGATTTAACAACGTATGCATTCGCGTCTAGGATAACGGCGCAATGAGACACACGGCAGAGGCGTGCAGCAGGACCCGTTGCAAGGATTCTTTTCAGATTAAAACCCTGCGTAGACCTTTTTATTACTGTCTCTTGTTGTTACTTTCCCTTGGCTCCTTCCTATAGCCAAAGCGGAGCCTGACGCTTTGGCATCGGCCGCGTCAGAAGACCATGCCCGTACCTGGACACTAGGGGCTTAGGGCATAATTCTGCCCATTATTATAAAGTCCGAACACCTTCGGGAGTGTTCGGCGTCTCGAGTTAGGCATTATATGCATCAGCTCAATCATGTCTTTGGTCAAATGTTGGGTTTGCCCGCTCCGTGTTTTGCTGCCTTACGCTCAGATCATCGGCTAACGCGGCACCGGAGAACTATCGCGATTGTGCCCCGCCGGGCCGGGCGAGCACCTCAGTAGAGAAAGCTGAAAACTGACTGTCATGATATAGCGAGAGTCTGGTCAGCCACTCGATCGACTACCGGAATGTTTAGAATTCCCCGCTTTGATGAAGGACCGTTTTCCGGTCAGGCACACACGCACCCCGAATCCGGAGAAGTGCGGTGTCATTAGGGGCTATATAGTAGCCCCACCCTCGAGCTCCATTGGCTAAGTGAAAGAGATAAAGCATTATAGTCTGGATTGCCTCGTTCGCTATGCTACCACCTCCTTATAACAGGACCGAGACGTCGGATTAAGTGTGAAAACGCGCTATTTTGCGAACACCCCAGCACCTTGTGCGAGGGGGCTGAAGCCGAAGACTGCATCTTTCAGGTTATGCACAAGTATACGTAAACGGCCGCACAGGAGAAGTTTTACTACTTGGACGCACAAGTATAAAAAGCAGTCATACTATAATCATTGATTTACAAGCTAATGCGTTCATTTGAACGTTACATTCTTTGAGCACTGCGCCTCTATTTTACGAGCACCACGCATGACTTCTCCGAAGTAGTGCTCGGCAGGGAGCCGGCTTTCGTCCGGACCCTAGGTGGCAACGGCGGTGGCATCCATCTCGGGATAATGCACCTTCACACGGGCAAGAGCCATCCGCGCGCCCTCGATGTAGGCCGACCGCTTCATCTCCTTGATATGCGGCACCGCCCCAAGGAATTTCTGCAGTAGGCCGAAGTAGCTCGTCGCCTTGGACCTCTCTCGCCAGACACGGGCCACGATGTCAGTCATAGCCAGTCCGGACAGTCTATTTAGTTCGGCCCATTCGGCCAACCTGTCCGTCAGCAGAAGAGGGCGATCCGGACTGTGGAATTGAGACCAATATAGCTCTTCCGTCTCGTGATCCCCCTGGCTCCGGAAGTGCTTAACGGCATCAGCCGCACTCGCAGCCAAGTCCATATACGGATCCTCCGAACTCCACAGCCGCTCAAATTGCGCGTACTTGGCATCCATAAACCGGCGACGCATCAGAAAAGGCTTGCCAGCCGCGATTTCGCCGGCTTGGCGCAGCTCCTCTTTCATAGCCCGCATTGCAGAGCGGGCATCCTTGGCTTCGGCGGTGGCCTTCTTCAGGTCTTCCCGCTCCGATAAGTGCTCCTTTTCAAGAGCCTCATTGCGGTCGGTAGCACCCTTCAATTTCTTGGCCAATTCGGCCACCTCCGCCCTGCTTAGGCAGTGCGCAGCCTTCTCGGCTTTCAACTCTTCGGACGCCTTCGAGGCAGCCGCATCGCTCCTTTGGGCTTGCTCCTTAGCTTGAGCAAGTTCGGCCCGAAGGACGTCCACAGCAGCAGCACCATCTGTACAACAGCATACAATTTATCAGAAAAGGGCCTCGACCCCCTTACATAATGCAACTGCGGAGAATTTATATACCTTGCGACCCGTCAAGTCGCTGGTTGACAAGCGCGATGTCAACATCCGCCACGTCAAGTTGCCGACTTAATTCGGCAAACTCATTAGTCCGGCCGGCCCCCGGACTATCCGCCACCTGTATTAGGACGGCGGTATTCATTACTTGGGATTTTGAGATTTCGATCCTCGGCACGCTGTCGTTTCCGACAACCTACTGAGTCTCAGGGGCTACTATCTATACAGGGCGCATTTCTATATGCAAAACTGTTAAAAGACAAAGGGGTGCGCCATTTTTGCATACCTCAAATCCCGCCAGCAAACTCATGGCGACATTGCGCAAACCGCTTTCAGTGGACGAAATCCTTCCAATCACCACACGCATTAACGCGCGGTGACCTTCTGAAATGGACGCCCTCTCAAGCAGACTCTTCAGTTCTCCCGGCCGGATTCTGGTGGGTGCCGAACTCTCTGGCCCCTCCGGACTCGGGGACGCCCTCCGTGACGAAACTTCGGGCTCGCCTGCCTCATCTGTCGGCACTGCAGACGGAGGCGTATCGCTCTCCATCATCTCCGGAAGAAGATCCCCCGATGAACTCATCTGAGAAGGCTGCAGATCCGAGCTGCGATATAAATATTTCGGTTACCTACAGAAGCATAAATGAAGGTACTTCTTTATTAATTAAACTTCCTCTTTCATACTCACGGCTCGTTGGAGGGCCGGTCCTTCGGCGATGATTGCGCGTCCGGATTCTCTCGGACGCGGACCAACAAGGATTTCTTCCAGCTTAGGGGCTTTGGCCTCCGGATCTTGGAGGCGGTCCTCTTCTCCTCTCGAGGGAGGGTTCTTGGTTCCTCCTCTTGATCGCCCCTTGAGCGAAGTATTAGCTCCTTTATTTCCCCCGTCGCCCCCCTTTGTGGGCGCAACCTCCAACATTCTGACCAGCACGGGCTCCAGTGCGATTTCTGGGAGGGGGGCCGGACACCTTATCAGCCTTGATCGCGCCACCCATTCCTGTAAAGAACAAAGGGTCAGGAGGCGAACTTTTGAAAGGCATACAAATAGAATGTCCGGACTCTGAGCTATTTACCTGAGTATCCGGGCGATCGCGGCTTAGGCCTGCGTCCTCGGCCAAATCCGGACACGCCATCTGCGGTCCGAAGAACAGCTTGTACATCTCCACGGGTGTCGCACCCATGAAGTGTTGGAGAATTCGAGGTCCCTCCGGATTGAACTCCCATAAACGGAGAGGACGGCATTTGCAGGGCAGGAGGTGCCTGATTAGCATGACCTGCATCACCTTGACCAGGTCCATCTCCCTCGCTTGGAGATCCCGAATCCGGCCCTGCAATGAGGGCACGTCTTCGGACGACCCCCAATTAAGCCCTTGGTTGACCCACGACATCAGTTGGCGTGGAGGTCCCGGGCGGAATGAGGGTGGCGTCTTTTGCTTGCTGCCCCTTGGAGCAGTGATGTAAAACCACTCCTGCTGCCACAATCCCGTTCCTCTTGAAGGAACCTTGAGCCACGGGCATCGACCTTCTTGCTTATGGTCGCCTCACGGACTCGCTTGACGCCTCGATCATCTTCGCTCCACCTTGAATGTTTTCAGCCACAGGCGAAGTTGGGGATGACGTGGAGGAAGGCTTCGCATAATAATGAATGCGGAGATGTGGAGGATGGACTCGGAGCCAAGTCGTGGAAGTCCAGCCCGTAGTAGAACAGAGCCCTCTCACGAAGGGATCCGTCTGGAAGCCTAATCCTCGACGGAGGTGAGATACTGGCACGACGATTCGCCGGGCTCGGGGGCTGGCACGGCCTGCCCTGGGGCAGGCAACCTGTGCGAAACCTCGTAGGCCAGGTACTTGGCCTCAAGCAACTTCAATATGTCCTCCTCCGTCATCCACCGGCCCTGGAGGTCGGAACCGGACATTGTTGAGGATCCGAAGCGCTCGAATCTGAAGCTCTAGGTGTTGGAACTGGGAGCGGAGGAAAGATTCGATGCGAGATTGAAGAACAAGGACAGGCCTTGGTCCTCTTATAAAGGGGGAGAAATACCAAGGGCCGTCTCCGTGACCGTTTAGGATTCCTCTTCGATAGAGGAGGCGTGGCGACGGGAACGCTTGGGTTACCCACGCACGTATTGATGAGGATCCCGGAATAAAAGGGACACGATCTCTGCTTCCACAAGACGTGCCAAGGAAACCGCTTCGCTAAACGTGCTGAGGTGGAATAAGTAAAAAACAATTCAAACAAGGGCTTGGTAGCGGTGTGGTGTCACGCCGCACCATACGTCAGCAGATCGAATCGGTGTATATGTTTTATTCTCTCTACGGTGGAATGTGGAAATTATTTTTGCAGAGCCGGACACTATCCTGGTGTTCATTATCTTCTCTGGATTATTCAAGGGAGGAACCCGCCTTGCAATGCCGAACATTATGCACGCCGGACTTATCGTCATTGAAGACTGGTTCAGGGGCTACTGAGGGAGTCCTAGACTAGGGGGTGTCCGGACAGCCGGACTATCATTATCCGCCGGACTCCAAGACTACGAAGATAGAAGATTGAAGACTCCGGCTCGTGTCCGGAAGGTACTTTCCTTGGCGTGGAAGGCAAGCTTGGCGATACGGATATGTAGATCTCCTACCATTGTAACCGACTCTGTGTAACCCTAGCCTCTCCGGTGTCTATATAAACCGGAGGGCCTTAGTCCGTAGGACGAACATACATCTCAACAATCATACCATAGGCTAGCTTCTAGGGTTTAGCCTCCTTGATCTCGTGGTAGATCTACTCTTGTACTACCCATATCATCAATATTAATCAAGCAGGACGTAGGGTTTTACCTCCATCGAGAGGGCCCGAACCTGGGTAAAAACATCGTGTCCTCGTCTCTTGTTACCATCCGCCTAGACGCACAGTTCGGGACCCCCTACCCGAGATCCGCCGGTTTTGACACCGACAGCCGCCATCAGCGTACCCATATCATTGCAATCACGCTTAAGGCGCCCCAGTTTCTGCCTCAGCGGCTCAAAGCGGCAATTCTTCTCCAACATGAGGACTGCAGAGCCGGCATCCATCTTATCGGACGAATTATTATTTCCATGACCCGGCGCACCCAATGAGTTGTGGATTCACCCTCCTCCTGCTTACAATTGGTCAAGTCCACAATTGATATAGATTGCTTGCAAGTGTCCTTGAAGTTCTGGATAAACCGGGCCTTTAGCTCTGCCCATGAGCTAATGGAATTGGGTGGCAAACCCTTTAACCAAGACCGGGCCGTTCTGTCTAACATCATGGTGAAGTACTTAGCCGTTGCTGCATCGCTGACCTCCAGTAGCTCCACGACCATCTCGTAACTTTCGATCCATGCCCTGGGCTGTAAGTCGGCCGTGTAATTCGGCACCTTTTGGGGTCCCTTGAAATCCTTGGGCCGACGTACATCCCGCAGAGCCGGCACCAAACAAGGAACACCGCCGGTTCTAGTAGCCACTCCTGCTCCAAGAGAAGTCGTTGGATACTCTGGGAGATCTTGATGAGCCGCCTGCTGAGCCGCTAGCTGAGCCGCCAGCTCGTCCTCCTGACGTATTCGGTCTTGCACCGGGTTATATAGCCACTGGGCTGGTTACGACGCTGGGCATTGCTTGACAAAGCTTCTGACTCCATGTGCCTGCTGTAACTCAGATTCCGGTTTTGACGAGGCGGTGCTAGCCAAGGCGGAGGAGTTGAATGAATCCTGTCCCGGCTGTAAGAATAGGTCTCTTGCTGCGCCAGGGCCGTCTAAATAAGTTCTCTGACCCTCCGGGTCTCCACCACTGTCGAATCATCACCGTCCACTGGGAGAGCCGCCAAACGTGTCGATGCTGCGATTAAGTTTTCCATGGGGTTGGAATAGTGACCCGGTGGTATTGGTACATAGCGGGGTGGGGCCATACTCCCATGAGGTGGTGCCATCTCTCGAAGCTGAGCCGGTCCTCCTGCTCCGCCTGTTGTGACCTGATTTGCCTCGGGCGGGTTGCTAGGGCCGGCCCCAGGTGTAGCGAAGAGGTTCCGAGGGTCATAAACCGGAGGCAAACGGGATTGAGTTTTCTGGTGCCTCCTTCTCATTACCTCATTAGATGTGTTTAGGCTCATATTAAGCTGGAAAGCCTCTGACTGGAGTTGATGCGCCCGTGCATCCAAAGCCGCCCGCTCTGTAGCTAACCTGGTGTCCTCAGCTGCCAAGGCCTCCTTGGCCCGGGCTATCTCCTCATGCACCTTTGCCACCTCCGCGTTATGCTCATCTTGATTTGTAGGAATAACCGTGGCAGTTAACAGGGCCGTCAGCTTATCCATAAGATCCATCAGCACCTGAGCCAGCAGGCACACAGGGCCTCCTGCCCCGGCCGCTCCTGATCCTGACGTTATTGCTATTGCAGCCGTTGAGTTTTGACCGGGTTGAGTACCAGCCATGAAGACTCCTGCCCAACTTGGCGGCTCATAGGAATCCGAAATACTAGAGTCATCGGAACAGCCCCCAAGCATGCCCTCCTGTACTTGATACAGCGAATCTGTTGAACCGGCGAACGAATCACCGTCAGAGAGGACGATCGTCTCACCATCATCTTCAGATCCTTTAGAAAGTTCCTCTCCGTGGATGCAGCCCACGAAGGCACGCTTCATGCCGGGTTGGACTCGGGCGGGTCTCGCACGCTGAGCCGTCTCGACGAGGTCGGTGCAGTTGTCCGGCTCAGGCCCGGCTCACCAATCCGGCCGATGAAGACGTGGATTCCGCCGAAGGGGACTCGGTACCGGTACTCAATTGAGTCGGCGTCGGGGCCCCAACCTTCGTTGTTGATGTAGATCTTGCCGCGATGACTCTTGGTCATCTGGCCCACTGCGTATCCCTTGAGCCCTTCGAAGCTGCCCTTCAAGAACTCAAATCCATCGTGCGCTGGCCCCATGGTGGGCGCCAACTGTCGTGGAATTGTCACGGCAGATGTCCTCTTGCAAGGACTTAGTCGTGGAGCCATCGCAACTAGGAAGCTTAAAGGGGTTAATCGGGACAAAGGACACGAGAGAGTTATACTAGTTCGGCCCCTTACGGTGAAGGTAAGACCTACGTCTAGTTGGGTTGGTATTGCTTGGTGTTTGGATAACCAGGGAGTGAGATACGCTATGCCCGGCTCTCGATGAGTTGTTTCTTGCCCTAAGCCGCCAGCGGGTCGTCCCCTTATATACACGGGTTGACGCCCTGCGGCCTACAGAGTCCCGGCCGGCTTATAGACAGTGTCTGGCTCGGTGACTAGTTAATTCTACCTTATAATACAAGTCATGCCATCATGGCGGTTTATCACTATGGGTCTTAAGTCGCCTATGGGCCTTAGACCCTTTATTGAACCGCCATCTTCATGCTTGGTCTTGGGCTTCTTCTGATGAGTCTCTATTTGTGTAACCCGGCCCCTCCTGGGCGGCTTACACAAATAGTCATATCCGGCCTGCATCACTCACGGCGCACAAGAGCTTTGGTGTTGACACGATGGGCACGACCGCATCGACCTCATGGTCCTGGGTGTGCTTGACGATGACGTCGCATAGGATGGATAGACAGTCATCCTTGAGGTGCTCCTCCGTTTCATGAAATTTGCCCAGCCCCAACCTTGGCTCGTGAAGCAGTGACCTTCTTTTATTTTAGTGCATGATGGCTTGCAGGCCTTGTCGAGTATGCTCATCTTGTATGTTGCCGTGGCCTGACCGGTCGTGACGTGGCTGTCGTGCCAGAGGAAGAGGGAGATATAGCCCTCGGCCTCTGTTTTGCCGTTTGGGTAGAGGGAGATATACCAGTCGTGGCCACCGACGTTGAACGTGCATGATAATACATCTTCGCCACTGGCCACCTTCTCCCTGACTTGCGTGAACTGTTCGATCCGGAAAACATGGGAGGCTGTCTCCTGTGTCTCCTGGAGAGTGCAGGCGGAGATCTGCGGTTGGCATGGTGTTGACACATCAGGCTCATCAGTGTAGCGGCCAGCGACGTCGCAAAGGATGGACAAGCAGCCATCCTTGAGGAGCTCTTCCTTGTTCAGATCCTCATGTTTCATGAAATTTTCCCAGCCCTTACCAATGTTATCATCAAAGCGGTGATCGGTTATATCTGTGCACGATGGCTTCAGGGCCTTGTTGCATATGCTCAACTTGAACGTTGTTGCAGCGTCGGCGGTCTTGGCGTGGCTTGCATGCTGGAGGAAGAGCGAGATGTGGCCCTCGCACTTCTTGACATTGCCGTTTGGGTAGCACATGTTGTACCAATCGTGGCTGCCAACGCTGAACATGTCTGACTTGACTTCCTCGCCATTGGCTACTTTCTCCAAGACTTGCGTGAACCCTTCGATCCTGAAGATGTGTGAGCGGAGGGTGGAAGCCGTGATCTGCTACCGGCCAGCGCCACGCACGGCGGACAGGAGCACGGACGATGACATGATGTGCAGCCGGCCGGCCAGGGAGAAGAACCGCCTAGGGCTTGTTGCAGATCGTATAGACACGTGTCAGTAAGCCAAGGTTACCTCACATATGTACCGCCTAGGGTTAGTTTTCTCTCTAACCCTAATAAGCACGACCGGCCGATCTAACCCTGCTGCTGCCTTTATGATACTACTACTAGTTTTTATTAAAAAAAGGATGCTGATAATGCCCACACGTGTGGGCGTTAAGGGGTCTGCCCACACATTTTGTGTGGTGTCTAAGAGGATCAGCCCACACGCCTACGTGTGGGCAAAACAATTAATACCCACACGCCGCTTTTTTCCTAGCGGTCCCTCTCACACGCGTACGTGTGGGCAAAATAGATAACGCCCACATGCCCGTACGTCAGGCCTCCTACCTCACGGTCCCGAACACCCCACATGACAGTCACCCCGCACTCCGCAGTTGCCATGGTCCAGATCCTCTTCCATGTTCGTTTAACTGCAGTTGCCATGTCGCAGAACTATAGTTGCCATGTCGGAAAACTACAGTTGCCATGGTTGCTAAACTGCAGTTGCCATCTCAGGTCAAGTGCCAGATGCCATTTTTGGACAACTACAGTTGTTGCCGTGTATGGTCTGGTTTACTATAGTTGCCATGATTTGAAAACTTTATGGGTTGCCACCTACTAATACTAGGAAGTTGCCATGTATGATCTAGTTTACTACAGTTGCCATGATTGAAAACTTTAGGAGTTGCCACCTACTAACACTAGGCAGTTGCCATGTATTGCGACAAAGAGACATGGTAAAATAATATGTTTGGGTAAAAAGAGGGAGTAGCCATCTGCTTACAAGCACACTAGGGCAGTTGCCATCTGATACGTCTCCAATGAATCTATAATTTTTGATTGTTCCATGCTATTATATTATGTGTTTTGGATGTTTATGGGCTTTATTATCCACTTTTATATTACTTTTGGGACTAACCTATTGACCCAGAGCCCAGTGCCAGTTCCTGTTTTTCCCCTTGTTTCAGTGTTTCGAAGAAAAGGAATATCAAACGGAGTCGAAACGGAACGAAATCTTCTGGAGAAGTTATTTTTGGAAGGAAAGCAACCGGGGAGACTTGGAGTCCACGTCAAAGAAGCAACGAGGAAGCCACGAGGTAGGGGGGCGCGCCCTCCCCCCCAGGCGCGCCCTCAACCCTTGTGGGCCCCTCCTGGCTCCCCTGACGTACTTCTTCCGCCTATATATCTCCATATACCCTAAAAACTTCGGGGAACAGAACAGATCGGGAGTTCGGCCGCCGCAAGCCTTTGTAGCCACCAAAAACCTCTCGGGACCCTGTTCCGGCACCCTGCCGGAGGGGGGAACCCTCACCGGTGGCCATCTACATCATCCCGGCGCTCTCCATGACGAGGAGGGAGTAGTTCACCCTCGGGGCTGAGGGTATGTACCAATAGCTATGTGTTTGATCTCTCTCTCTCTCTCTCTCGTCTTCTTGATTTGGCACGATCTTGATGTATCGCGAGCTTTGCTATTATAGTTGGATCTTATGTTTCTTCTCCCCCTCTACTCTCTTGTAATGGATTGAGTTTTCCCTTTGAAGTAATCTTATCGGATTGAGTCTTAAATGATTTGAGAACACTTGATGTATGTCTTGCTGTGCATATCTGTGGTGACAATGGGATATCACGTGATTTACTTGATGTATGTTTTGGTGATCAACTTGCCAGTTCCGCCCAAGAACCTATGCATAGGGGTTGGCACACGTTTTCGTCTTGATTCTCCGGTAGAAACTTTGGGCACTCTTTGAGGTTCTATGTGTTGGTTGAATAGATGAATCTGAGATTGTGTGATGCATATCCTATAATCCTACCCACGGATACTTGAGGTGACATTGGAGTATCTAGGTGACATTAGGGTTTTGGTTGATTTGTGTCTTAGGGTGTTATTCTAGTACGAACTCTAGGGCTGTTTGTGACACTTATATGAATAGCCCAACGGATTGATTGGAAAGAATAACTTTGAGGTGGTTTCATACCCTACCATAATCTTGTCGTTTGGTCTCCGCTATTAGTGACTTTGGAGTGACTCTTTGTTGCATGTTGAGGATTAGTTATATGATCCGATTATGTTATTATTGTTGAGAGAACTTGCACTAGTGAAAGTATGAACCCTAGGCCTTGTTTCCTAGCATTGCAATACCGTTTGTGCTTATTTTTATCATTAGTTACCTTGCTGTTTTTATATTTTCAGATTACAAAAACCTATATCTACCATCCATATTGCACTTGTATCACCATCTCTTAGCCAAACTAGTGCACCTATACAAATACCATTGTATTGGGTGTGTTGGGGACACAAGAGACTCTTTGTTATTTGGTTGCAGGGTTGTTTGTGAGATACCATCTTCATCCTACGCCTCCCACGGATTGATAAACCTTAGGTCATCCACTTGAGGGAAATTTGCTACTATCCTACAAACCTCTGCACTTGGAGGCCCAACAACGTCTACAAGGAGAAGGTTGCGTAATAGACATCAGGCTCTTTTCTGGCGCTGTTTCCGGGGAGGTGAGTGCTTGAAGGTATATCTTTAGATCTTGCAATCAAATCTTTTTGTTTCTTGTTTTATCGCTAGTTTAGTTTATAAAAGAAAACTACCAAAAAATGGAATTGAGTTTGTCTCATACGCTTCGTCTTTTTAATATCTTTCGTGAGTATGATGGAAAACAAAATTGTGCCAAAGTGTTAGAAGAAGAATGCGTTCAAATGTTTGGCACTAAATCTTTGAATGATGAGCATGATTGCAATGTTGTTATATGAACTCCTTGAATATCCATAGTACTAATGATGATTGCACTAGTTATGATGAAAATGTCTCCTATAAACATGTCAATTTTTGTGGAGTGCATTGGGTTTGCAAGTACAAACCAAATAGGGAAGATAGATACTGCAAAAGGCACAAGTACTTAGAAACTAAAGGTTAGATGTTTGTGCTAAAAGATTCAATATTTATCGCCATCCTTGTGAACTTTGCAATGAACATGGTCATTTAAAGCTCCAATGCTATTTGTTTCATGATCAAGTCATGTCCAAAAATTGTGATAACTTGATTACCCTTGAGCATCATAAAGAGCTTAGTCTTCTTTTGGGTTATGAAGAAATGAAACATATAACTGAGGGTATTCCAAAATTTAATCTCGATAAATTTCTTGATTTTGATCTAGAGGAAATTTATATGTATTGTGCGGTGAATTGCATTGCAAATCCTTATATTGCCAATTACATAAAGAAAATAAAACAAATAGAGGATGAAGAGAATACTAATGAAAGGGAAGAGACTTCCCAATATCCTCCTATTATTTCTTATGATGAATCAGGTAACGAGGAGGAGCCTTCTATTCAACCAATCTCACTAATAAGGAGCTCCAAAAGGAGGATTGAACCCACACATGATGTGGTAAAGAAGAAGAAAAGAAAAAGGAAGAGAGGTAAAGAGATATCTCTCCCAAATAATGTTGCTCCTATTATTGTTCTGCCTCATGAAAATGATCAAAAATAATTGTGGAACATGATGCACTTGATGATGATCTCGTTATGCCTATTCCTCGTTGTGATGATTATGATTGGGAAGATAATGATACTCCTTATGATCTTGAAAATCTTTTTAGCACTTGCTTGGAAGAATATGATAATTGCTATACTATTGGTGCTATCCATACTATTAATGATGAGAGTGATTATTCTTGTGATATGAAAAGGCCCAAGCTTGGGGATGCTATGTTTGATAAAGATGATGTTTTTGAGAATATATTTGCTGCAATTAATGTTTGTCCCAAGCTTGGGGATGCTAAGTTTAATGAAGATGATATTTTTAGTCTCCCAAGTTTTGATAATGCAAATTTATAATGATGATAGCATGCCTCCTACTTATGATGATAATATTTATGAAAGTGGATTTGGAGAGGTCATGACTTTATTTAGTGATGTATCCACTATCTTGGAAGAGGTTTCAATCGATTATGATGAGAACAAAGTTGCTACTTATGATGATTATTGTGATGAAACTTATGCTATAAAGAGTAGTGATAATTATATTTATAAAACTTGTCATGATTATGAGCACCCTTTCTCTGAAAATTACTCTTTTAATGTGGAAACAATTTATAGTATTCAAGTCTCTTATGATACTCCCACTACCCAAATGAGAAGAATTTTGCTTATGTGGAGAGTAGTAAAATTTCAATGCAAGTAGATCATGAAAAGAATGCTTTAGGTGCTGGTTATATTGTTGAATTCATTCATGATGCTACTGAAAATTATTATGATGGAGGAACATATGCTTGTAGGAATTGCAATAATATCAAGTTTCCTCTCTATGTGCTTAAAATCTTGAAGTTATGCTTGTTTTACCTTCCTATGCAAGTTGGTTCTTGTTCCCATAAGTTGTTTGCTCACAAAATCCCTATGCATAGGAAGTGGGTTAGACTAGAATGTTCTAGTCATATTCTTCATGATGCTCTCTTTATGTTTCAATTCTTATCTTTTATGTGAGCATCATTGAAATCATTATGCCTAGCTAGGGGCATTAAACGATAGCGCTTGTTGGGAGGCAACCCAATTTTATTTTAGTTTCGTGCTTTTTGGTTCTGTTTAGTAATAAATAGTTCATCTAGCCTCTGGTTAGATGTGGTTTTATGTTTTAATTAGTGTTTGTGCCAAGTAGAACCTTTGGGAAGACTTGGGTGAAGTCTTTATGATCATGCTGTAGAAAAACAGAAACTTTAGCGCTCACGAGATTTGCTTCAACTTTTTACTGGAGAGCGCTATTTAGTTGATTCTTTTTGCAGATGATTACTAGTCAAATTCCTCATGTCCACCAATTTATTTTAGAATTTTAGGAGTTCAGAAGTTTGCGTTTGATACAGATTACTACAGACTGTTCTGTTTTTGACAGATTCTGTTTTCATTATGTTGCTTGCTTATTTTGATGAATCTATGGCTAGTAAAATAGTTTATAAACCATACAGAAGTTGGAATACAGTAGGTTTAAGACCAATATAAATAAAGAATGAGTTCATTATAGTACCTTGAAGTGGTGTTTTGTTTTCATTCGCTAACGGAGCTTACGAATTTTCTGTTGAGTTTTGTGTTGTGAAGTTTTCAAATTTTGGGTAAAAGATTCGATGGACTATGGAATAAGGAGTGGAAAGAGCCTAATCTTGGGGATGCCCAAGTCACCCCAAGGTAATATTCAAGGATATCCAAGAGCCTAAGCTTGGGGATGCCCTGGAAGGCATCCGCTCTTTCGTCTACTTCCATCGGTAACTTACTTGGAACTATATTTTTATTCACCACATGATATGTGTTTTGCTTGGAGTGTCATTTTTTTTCTTTAGTTGTGCTTGCTGTATGAATAAAGTACCAAGATCTGAAATTCTAAAATGTTAGAGAGTCTTCACATAGTTGCATAATTATTCGACTACTCATTGATCTTCACTTATATCTTTCGGAGTAGTTTGTTGTTTGCTCTAGTACTTCACTTATATCTTTTAGAGCACGGTGGTGGATTTTTTTATAGAAACTATAGATCTATCATGCTTCACTTAGATTATTTTGAGAGTCTTAAATAGCATGGTAATTTTCTTAAATAATCCTAATATGCTAGGCATACAAGATTTATAAGAATTCTTATGTGTGTGTTGAATACTACGAGAAGTTTGATGCTTGATGATTGTTTTGAGATATGGAGGTAGTGATATTAAAGTTGTGCTAGTTGAGTAGTTGTGAATTTGAGAAATACTTGTGTTGAAGTTTGCAAGTCCCGTAGCATGCACGTATGGTAAATGTTATGTAACAAATTTGAAACACGAGGTGTTCTTTGATTGTCCTCCTTATGAGTGGCGGTCGGGGACGAGCGATGGTCTTTTCCTACCAATCTATCCCCCTAGGAGCATGCGTGTAGTGCTTGGTTTTGATGGCTTGTGGATTTTTGCAATAAGTATGTGAGTTCTTTATGACTAATGTTGAGTTCATGGATTATCCGCACTCTCGCCCTTCCATCATTGCTAGCCTGTTCGGTACCATGCATTGCCCTTTCTCACATCAAGAGTTGGTGCAAACTTCGCCGGTGCATCCAAACCCCGTGATATGATACGCTCTTTCACACATAAACCTCCCTATATCTTCCTCAAAACAGCCACCATACCTACTTACTATGGCATTTCCATAGCCATTCCGAGATATATTGCCATGCAACTTTCCACCATTCCGTTCATCATGACACATTCATCATTTTCATATTGCTAGTATGATCATGTAGTTGACATAGTATTTGTGGCAAAGCCACCGTTCATATTTTTTTCATACATGTCACTCTTGGTTCATTGCATATTCCGGTACACCGCCGGAGGCATTCATATAGAGTCATACTTTGTTCTAGTATCGAGTAGTAATCATTGAGTTATAAATATATAGAAGTGTGATGATCATCATTTAATAGAGCATTGTCCCAAAAAAAAGAGAAAGGCCAAAAAAAGAAGGCCCAAAAAATAAAAAAATAAAAAAAATAAAAAGGGCCAATGCTACTATCCTTTTTCCACACTTGTGCTTCAGAGTAGCACCATGTTCTTCATATAGAGAGTCTCTTGAGTTGTCACTTTCATATACTAGTGGGAATTTTTTATTATAGAACTTGGCTTGTATATTCCAACGATGGGACTCCTCAAGTGCCCTAGGTCTTCGTGAGCAAGCAAGTTGGATGCACACCCACATAGTTTCTTTTGTTGAGCTTTCATACATTTATAGCTCTAGTGCATCCGTTGCATGGCAATCCCTACTCCTTGCATCAACATCGATCAATCGATGGGTGTCAGTGTCAAAACCGGCGGATCTCGGGTAAGGGGTCCCGAACTGTGCGTCTAGGCGGATGGTAACAGGAGACAAGGGACACGATGTTTTTACTCAGGTTTGGGCCCTCTCGATGGAGGTAAAACCCTACTCCTGCTTGATTAATATTGATGATATGGGTAGTACAAGAGTAGATCTACCACGAGATCGGAGAGGCTAAACCCTAGAAGCTAGCCTATGGTATGATTGTTGTTCGTCCTACGGACTAAAACCCTCCGGTTTATATAGACACCGGAGAGGGCTAGGGTTACACAGAGTCAGTTACAATGGGAGGAGATCTACATATCCGTATCGCCAAGCTTGCCTTCCATGCCAAGGAAAGTCCCATCCGGACACGGGACAAAGTCTTCAATCTTGTATCTTCATAGTCCAGGAGTCCAGCCAAAGGTTATAGTCCGACCGTACGGACACCCCCTAATCCAGGACTCCCTCAGTAGCCCATGAACCAGGCTTCAATGACGACGAGTCCGGCGCGCAGATTGTCTTCGGCATTGCAAGGCGGGTTCCTCCGCCGAATACTTCATAGAAGATTTTGAACACAAGGATAGTGTCCGACTCTGCAAAATAAGTTCCACATACCACCGTAGAGAGAATAATATTTACACAAATTCAACCTGCTGACGTATTCCGCAGCGTGACATCACACCAGGGCCAAGCCTTTATTCGAATCGTTTTTACAGTCCCACCTCAGCGCGTTTAGCGAGGCGGTTTCCTTGGCACGTCTTGTTGAAGCAAAGATCGTGTCGCCTTATTCTGGGATTCTCATCAATACGGGCGTGGGTAACCCAACCGCGCCATTGATTACGGCGCTGGGGAGATAAGCGAGTTTTACCAGGCTGGTGGGGACGCATAGCTTCGTCCGCCCATATAAGGGGATAGGGATCCACCTTTTCACCTACGCCTTCTTCCTCCTTTGCTCATCCATTTCCGCGCACTCGAGCTCCAGCGCCCAAGTCCGCACATCCCACCTCAACCTTCTCCAGCCATGTCCAGAGCGGGAGGCAAGTGGATGGCCTCCTCCGTCACGGAGGGGCACATCAAAAAGTTGAGGAAAGCCGGATACTTGTCCAACGACATCGCGCACCGGCTCCCCGACAAGGGGTAACTCATCCCCACCCCCAGGCCCCATGAGAGGGTGGTGTTCCTCACCCTCTTCCTCCGCGGACTAGGTTTTCCACTTCACCCATTTGTCCGGGGGCTCATGTTCTACTATGGCCTGGATTTCCATGATATGGCCCCGAACTTCATCCTCAATATCTCGGCGTTCATCGTCATGTGCGAGGCCTTCCTCTGCATCTAGCCCCACTTCGGCTTATGGCTGAAGACCTTCATTGTCAAGCCGAAGGTAGTGGGCGGCCGCCAAGCGGAGTGTGGAGGTGCCATGGTGGGCAAGATGGCCAACGTCCTATGGCTCGAGGGCTCCTTCGTGGAGACCATAAAGGGGTGGCAATCGGGGTGGTTCTACATCACCGAGCCGTGTGCCCCTAAATGGGCAGCGGCCCCCAAATTCCGATCTGGCTTCCCTACACGGCTCACCTCCTGGAAAGAGACGGGCCTGTCGTGGGGTAATTCGGAAGAGCTGACTGGACTCCAAACCTGCGTCCAAAACCTGGTGAACAAGAAGCTCAAGCTCGTCAACGTAGTCCAGGTCATGCTCAACCGCCGGATCCTCCCGTGCCAACAATGGGCCTTCAGCTTGTGGGAGTTTGATCCGGCACAGCACCAAACAATGAGCAGGCTCTTCGACACTATGTACGAAGATGCCTGGAAGATGCTGTTCTAGGGTGCCGAGGCTCCCGCATCCTCTACCGAGGATCGCAGATTCAGCGCGCAGCATCAAGCCAACGCGGTAAGCTATTTTACCCTTTATGGGACACTTGTTTTTTCATAGTTTGACTCTATGTGGGATCTACACTCTCTTACCTGTGGCAGGACTGGCAGAAGATGTCCAGGCAGATTGACTGTTCGCTCCCTTGCCAGAAGACCCAGCGGACGCCCGCTTGACGGGGCTGCTGGTTCCGGCACGTCACGTGGTGCCGGAGAAGAAGGCCAAGAAGAAGGCCACGGGAACTCGAAGGAGTTCCCGGTGCCAGGTGGTGTCGGACTCATCGTCTGATGACTCCGAGGCGGACTCCCCCCGTGAAAACGAGGTGGAGGAAAGAGAGGCCTCTCCCCCAGCGGGGGGAGAGAAGAAAAGGAAGGCCGCCCCATGTGGGGGGGGGGACGAAAGGTCCAAGAAGGGAAGGACCCTTCCTCCGGATTACTCCACCAACGCCGACGACGGCGAGGAAGAGTGGCCACCGAGGGCCAAGCCCCTGGCGAAATTGTAAGTATCCGGATACCAGAATAACTCATGGCGTTCCTTTGTTGCACAGTATCTTCTGACGCCGAATATAATCATGCAGTCCGCCCAAGGCCGGGCTCGACGCTTCGACGAGCGGATCCCTGGGTTCGTCGGATGTGAATAGCACTTCACTTCTGGCCGCCTCCTCTCCTCGCGTTGAGGATGATGCCGAGGTGGAGTGCCAAAAGGGGCCAAGCTAGGAGGAGGTGGTCCTGGAGGCGTCGCAAGGCAACCTCCCGGACTCCAGGCGCAAAGGGGATATAACCCCAAAGGGCTCTAAGTCTGGCCCTGGGCCGGACTCCGCACCGGAACCTTCAGTGGTTCTAGAGTCCGGCAGGCAGCCCCTACGTAAGAAGGGCAAGCCTATGATGTCGGTGGCCTCCGTCCAACCGGAGGCACCGGATAATTTGCTGGAGATGCTTAACGGCGCCTCCATCGACGAGGAGCACCGCACTATTATGAGTGTGGTGATCCAGAAGGTTCAGTCCGCCAAGAGCGGGCTGACTGAAGCCTGTGCCAGCCTTCTAACAGGCTTTGAGGTATGTATTTAAGATATGTAAAAATATTACCGCATAGACAGTAGCACCTGATGCTCAGTTTGGTGTTCGGAAAGAAAAGTTGAACTGAGGATCTAAAAGATATACGCAGGAGTCTAACATAAGTATGTCAATATGGGAATGCAGGCTGCGCTGCTGACCTCTGCCGCACTGACTGCGGAGGTCAATGCATTGAAGCAGAGCCTCGAGCGGTCCGAGAACGAGCTCGGCCTTGCCAAAAAGCAGCTCGAGGTCAAGGAAGGTAAGTAATACCTTATGGAAGCATATAAAAAGATGTGGTTGCAAAAAATGTCAGGACCAATGTGAGTATTGCAGGGGCCACGACCGACGTGGCGACCCTGAAGGAAGCGCTATCCAAGGCTGAAAACAATGCGGCCGTGGAGCGCACCGAGCGAGAGAAGCAGGACCCGCGGGTGGCGGAGGTGCGGCAAGAGCTCCAGGCTCTCGTGGAAAAGCACGAGAGGTTGGAGCTTGACTCAAAGACTCGAGAGTCCGAGCTCGCCTCGGCCCTTGAGAGCGCCAAATCTGCTAAGGCCGAAGCCCAAAAAGCCCTCCAGGAAATTGAGGCGATGAAGAAGATAGCGGCGGGTAAGGCATTCTTTATGCAAAGCAAGCATGTGAAAGTGAATTACTTGTTACTTACCTGAGTCCGGAGCTCTCCAGGAGCATTCGCAGATCTGCCCTGCAGTGTGTCCGACGCTGCCGCATTCTACCGAGCCGAGGAGGGGAGCTCGACGGAGAAGGTGTTCTGGTCTCAATATGCTGAGGCCGGACACCCGGTGCCCTTGAGCGACCAGCTGAAGCTGCTGGTCGAGCTCCATAAGGTGGCCGAACAGGCCATGAAGGGTCTCGTAGTCCGGCTGTGGCTTGGGGAAGCCATGCCTGGGAGCTACTTCGGGCTGGTGAGGCGGCTGGTGGACGCCTGTCCACGGATTGAAGTCGTCAAGCGCTCCGTCTGCATTGAAGGTGCCCGTAGGGCCCTTGCCCGTGCTAAAGTGCACTTGGGCAAGATGGACGCTGAGAAGCTTGTGACGGACGGACCACCGCTGGGCAAGGAGCATCGCAAGCCCGAGATGTATTATGAGGGCGTCCTGAATGGTGCCCGCCTTATAGCGGATGAATGCTCCAAAGATGTAATTTTTTGAGTAAACTCGCATTTGTCATCCTGTACGCTGAAAACTTGTTCATATGCACTAAGCAACGCTTTTGAATTTAAAATATTACCTTCTGTGCGGCCGTTTATTAAATTTGAGAGATGGCGAGTCATCGGCTTTTGCCCCCATGCCACGAGTGCTGGGGTGTTCGGGATAAACTTGAGCGCTCTTTTTCTGATTTTTGGGTCCTTCGAGGGAGGCGCTCAACACAACGAACAAGGCAATCGGACTATAATGCTTGAACACTCTCACATAGCCATAGAATTCTATAATTTTAAATTTCGACGAAGCCCCTAGTATTCGGAAGACCGAGTTCAGGGCGCTATCCACGCCTAGGCCGGACAAAGCCGACTCCTCGCTATAGGCGGCATAAGTCTTTAGGGGCTCGAAAACCTCTCGAACAGCGACCAGCTCTCGCCCTCTCATGAGGGTCAGTGTTAGCTTTCTCCACTGAGGTGCTTAGCCCAGCTCAACTGGGGCACAATCGCAGTGGTTCTCCCAGCGCTACCTTAGCCGATATAACGGAACGTAAGGTACCAAAACATGGGAGCCGGGCAAACCCAATTATTGACCCAAGACATGATTCGGAGCCGATGCATATAATGCTATAAGTTCGGGGTGGCACACTTGTGAAAGTGTTCGGACTTATCACACTGTATTTTGGGGTACTTAAGCCCCTAGTGTATTTATACGTACCAAAATGTACTGGTGCAACATGTCATTAATGAACATATATAGATAGAAAAAGGAATGCAATAATAGACAAAAGCTATGTTTGTTTATTTGAAAAGGCTGCGGTAAAAGCAGAACGATACAAATAGTGCGATAAGCAAGGGACGGGACTATTTGACATGTCCCCCTCCAGGGGTGAGCTGCGGGATGATATGTGAAACAAGTATACTGCTCGTTATAGAGACCACCTGGACACTCGACATAGCTTTCTGCTTCCCTGGCTGTTGCATCGTTTGTTCGGCGATTCTACTGCCGGACAGGCCTTCCGGAGAGCGGAGTCCTGAAAGTAAGAAAAAAAGAATGACGAAATCGGGAGCCCCTAGTGCGGTTGAGCCGCATTTTGGGCATGCCGTGGTCGTGCCCCTCCCCCTATGCCCATGGTATTTCTAGAGCGTAATTATGTACGCGTAGTACTGGTTTCGCACTTCCGCGAGGGCTGGGGTTGGGGCCGCATTGCTACGCGTGCTCGGAACGTGCCAGTCGGTCTTGTTGTAGGTTACTCCAGGCACGCTTGACGGTGTCCGGACGTTTAATAGCTGGACTCAAGAATTGCCTTGAGAGGCTGCTTTGTACTTCCGCCGCGAGGGCCGCCGTATGCTCCTCTGTTCGGAGAGAGCGTTCGGTGTTTCGATTGACCGTAATGACTCCTCGAGGGCCTGGCATCTTGAGCTTGAGGTATGCATAGTGCGGCACCGCATTGAACTTTGCAAATGCGGTTCGTCCGAGCAGTGCGTGATAGCCACTGCGGAACGGGACTATGTCGAAGATCAACTCCTCGCTTCAGAAATTATCCGGGGATCCGAAGACCACTTCAAGTGTAACTGAACCTGTACAGTTGGCCTCTACACCTGGTATGACACCTTTAAAGTTCGTCTTTGTGGGTTTGATCCTTGAGGGATCTATGCCCATTTTTTGCACTGTATCCTGATAAAGCAGGTTCAGCCTGCTGCCGCCGTCCATCAGGACTCTAGTGAGGTGAAATCCATCAATGATTGGGTCTAGAACCAATGCAGTGAATCCGCCATGGCGGATGCTAGTGGGGTGGTCCCTTCGATCAAAAGTGATCGAGCAGGAGGACCATGGGTTGAACTTTGGGGCGACTGGCTCCATCGCATAAACGTCCCTGAGTGCACGCTTCCGCTCCCTTTTGGGTATGTGGGTTGTGTATATCATGTTCACCGTCCACACTTGTGGGGGGAAGCCCTTCTGTCCCCTATTGTTCGGTGGTCGGGGCTCCTCCTCGTCATCGCTATGCAGCCCCTTGTCATTGTTTTCGGCATTTAACTTGCCTGCCTACTTGAACACCCAACTATCCCTGTTGGTGTGGTTGGCTGGTTTTTCGGGGGTGCCGTGTATCTGGCACGAGCGATCGAGTATTCGGTCCAAATTGGACGGGCCTGGAGTATTTCTTTTGAATGGCTTTTTCCGCTGACCGGGTTTAGAGCCTCTGAATCCGGCATTGATTGTCGTATCCTCAGCATTATCACCGTTAATGCGGCGCTTGTGCTTGTTGCGACGCGACCTGCCATTGCTGTCCTTGGTATCTGAATTACCAGAACTCTTGGTCATGTTATTACTACGAGCTAGCCAGCTGTCTTCTCCCGCGCAAAAGCGGGTCATTAGTGTTGTGAGGGCTGCCATGGATTTCGGCTTTTCCTGTCCTAGGTGCCGGGAAAGCCATTCGTCACGGATGTTATGTTTGAAGGCTGTGAGGGCCTCTGCGTCCAAACAGTCGACTATTTTATTTTTCTTGGTTAGGAACCGTGTCCAGAATTGTCTGGCCGATTCCTCTCGCTGCTGAATTATGTGGCTTAGGTCATCGGCGTCTGGTGGTCGCATGTAAGTTCCCTGGAAATTGTCGAGGAATGCGGCTTCTAGCTCCTCCCAGCAACCAATTGACTCTGCTGGCAAGCTGTTAAGCCAATGCCGAGCTGGTCCTTTAAGCTTGAGTGGGAGGTATTTGATAACGTGTAGATCGTCACCGCGGTCCATGTGGATATGGAGGAGATAATCCTCGATCCATACCATAGGATCTATTGTGCCATCGTATGATTCGATGTTTACGGGTTTGAAACCCTCGGGGATTTGATGATCCATTACTTCATCTGTGAAGCATAGTGGGTGTGCGGCGCCTCTGTACTGGGCTATATCACGACGCAGCTCAAATGAGCTTTGTCTACTGTGTTCGGCCCGGCCGGATTTGCCATATCCGGCGTGACGGTTATCCGCAGGTCTGGCACATTTCCCCGCGCCTTGGTATTCTTTGAGCGACGCCGGGGTGCGGCTTGAGTGGAGGGCCGAGAGGCCTCTCTGTCACGGCCACGAGGTGACCGGTCGGCCGCATCATGCGCTGGTGATGTAGGTTTAGGTGCTTCCTCCTCTAACAGGGCCGGCCCTGTGTTTCGGGAGGCCCTAGGCAAACTCGACGATATGGGCCCCTATGTCCTAAGTCCTAAGACAATATATATGTATGCGTGTGTTATATATATAACTTATTATAAAAAGTAACTTTCAATCACACATCTTTAGTTTTAAGTATGAGTATAATAATTCAAATGACTCCATCGAGAACAATAATAACCAAATTCGAACCGACTCCATAAAAAATGGTACTAAAAAGATCGCAAAATGAAAGTAATATGACATGATTACCTCAAATAAGAACGAAATTAGACTGACTCCATCGACAACAATAATACTTCAGTGCTTCAAAAAAAGTTTCTTCGGGCACCCGACAATTGCTTCTTCTTAGGTAACATGGCAGGCTAATGTCCTAAAATCATGAAGAAAAGATCAAAAGAGGATACAAAGAATTAGGAATTTATACATCGGATGATTGAAACCCTAGACATGTACATAGAATGACAAAAAATTGATAGATTGGATTACAATGCGTACATACTAAATAAAGAATAAATAACCTGCTCTTGAGATTGTCAAATTGAGGTTTGGGGATGGACAGGATACGACTGGTACTTCTTGCCGTATTGCCGCATTTCTTGACTTCTTGACTTCTTGACTTCCGATCGGTGCGGATGCGGATGGCTGATTGGCGGGCAGCCGCCTGCCTGCCGGACTGCTGTGGCGGCGACGGTGAGCCAGCGAGGCGAGGGCAGGGCGACGCGGCAAGGCAAGGTGCCGAGCGACGGCCGACGGATCGAGCGAGAAGGCCGACGGGCGTGAGTCAAGGCGCCGTTTAGGCTTCGCCTACGCGTACGTATCCATCAGCGATTCAGCGACAGGCCTGATCAGCGATCGCTAGCTATATCTGGGACGCCCAGCACATCAGCGACAGGCCTGTATAGTATAATTTTTTTTGAGACAAAGGCATGTATAGTATATGTATACTCCATCACGTGCCCCCCCCCCCTCGGCTGGGCCCTGGGCCGTCGCCCCGTCGCCCATGCCCCAGGGCCGGCCCTGTCCTCTAATTGGGGTAGCAGCCTACGTTTTGGGTAGCTCTTGGAGGGGCGTTCCAGTTCGTACTCTTCGGCCGCAAGGACTTCAGTCCATCTGTCGGCCAGCAAGTCTTGGTCAGCTCTAAGCTGTTGCTGCTTTTTCTTGAGGCTGCTTGCCGTGGCCATAAGCCTGCGTTTGAAACACTCTTGTTCGACGGGATCCTCTGGCACGACAAATTCGTCGTCGTCGAGGCTTGCCTCGTCTTCGGAGGGAGGCATGTAATTATTGTCCTCCGCCTCTCTGTCTGCCGCTCTCTCATGAGGGCTGGCTTCTCCCTCCTCCTGCGCTGAATCCTGCTGGGGGGTTGTCTTCGGCACCGTCCGGGGTGTTATTATCTCCCGTGCCGGAATCACCGTTTTTGCTGTGGCGGGATTTAGAGCGGCGCCGCTGACGCCGGCGCTTAGGATGTTTCTTGGAGGGGTCATCCTCAGCTGTTCCATCGCCGTTCCCTTCTTTTCGGGTGTCCACCATGTATATGTCGTATGATGAGGTGGCCTTCCAGTGCTCTGTAGGCGCTGGTTCTTGGTCGTCTCCTGCATCGTCGTCCATACCGTCGATGTCTTCGGAGTCGAAGTCGAGCATGAATTTTAAATCATCGACAGTGGCTACGAAGTGGGTGGTGGGTGGGCTTTGAATTTCTTTGTCGTCCGCATCCCAATGTTGCTGACCATAGTCCGGCCAGGGCTCTCCTGATAAAGAGAGAGACTTTAGTGAATTCAAGATGTCGCCGAAGGGCGAGTGCTGAAAGATGTCCGCGGCGGTGAACTCCATGATCGGCGCCTAATCGGATTCGATTGGCAGGGGCGCGGAAGGTTTGGAGTTCGGAGAGGAGTCCGGCACCTTGGAGTCATGAGCTTCGCAAAGGACAGGGCTGGTATTCGGATCGATCGCCGTAGAGATTGTAGCCCCCGAGGCGGTGTCCAGCCACCCGTCCTCGATGGGCGCAGTCGGCTCCGAGCTGAGGGTCGGAGCGGACGCTGGTGCGGCCACCAGGGCACTGTTCGGCGGTAGAGCTAGATCATGCCCGTCGTGACACTGCGGCGCGCTTGGCTGTGGCTCGAACCCGTCGAAGATCAAGTCTCCGCGGATGTCGGCCGTGTAGTTGAAGCTTCCGAATCTGACCTGATGGCCAGGGGCGTAGCTTTTGATCTGCTCCAGATGGCTAAGCGAATTGACCCGCAGTGCAAAGCCGCCGAATACAAAGATCTGTCCGAGGAGAAAAGTCTTGCCCTGGACCGCATCGTTGTTGATGATCGGAGGAGCCATCGGGCCTAAAGATGACGACACAGAGGAGCTCTCAATGAAAGCACCAATGTCGGTGTCAAAACCGGCGGATCTCGGGTAGGGGGTCCCAAACTGTGTGTCTAGGCGGATGGTAACAGGAGACAAGGGACACGATGTTTTTACCCAGGTTCGGGCCCTCTCGGTGGAGGTAAAACCCTACTCCTGCTTGATTAATATTGATGATATGGGTAGTACAAGAGTAGATCTACCACGAGATCAGAGAGGCTAAACCCTAGAAGCTAGCCTATGGTATGATTGTTGTTCGTCCTACGGACTAAAACCCTCCGGTTTATATAGACACCGGAGAGGGCTAGGGTTACTAAGAGTCGGTTACAATGGGAGGAGATCTACATATTCGTATCGCCAAGCTTGCCTTCCACGCCAAGGAAAGTCCCATCCGGACACGGGACAAAGTCTTCAATCTTGTATCTTCATAGTCCAGGAGTCAGGCCAAAGGTTATAGTCCGGCCGTCCGAACACCCCCTAATCCAGGACTCCCTCAATGGGCATCTCCATAGCTCGTTGATTAGCCTTGTTGGTGTCAGACTTTCTCCTTTTTTGTCTTCTTCACATAACCCCCATCATCATATTCTATTCCACCCATAGTGCTATTTCCATGGCTCGCGCTCATGTATTGCGTGAAGGTTTATAAGTTTGACATTACTAAAGTTTGAAACCATTGCTTGGCTTGTCATCGGGGTTGTGCATGATGAGACCATTCTTGTGTGATGAAAATGGAGCATGACTAAACTATATGATTTTGTAGGGATGAACTTTCTTTGGCCATGTTATTTTGAGAGAACATAATTGCTTAGTTAGTATGCTTTAAGTATTATTATTTTTATGTCAATATGAACAATTATCTTGAATCTTTCGGATCTGAATATTCATATCACAAGTAAGAAGAATTACATTGAAATTATGCCAAGTAGCATTCCACATCAAAAATTCTGTTTTTATCATTTACGTACTCGAGGACGAGCAGGAATTAAGCTTGGGGATGCTGATACATCTCCAACGTATCTATAATTTTTTATTGTTCCATGCTACTATATTATGTGTTTTGGATGTTTATGGGCTTTATTATCCACTTTTATATTACTTTTGGGACTAACCTATTGACCCAGAGCCCAGTGCCAGTTCCTGTTTTTTCCCTTGTTTCAGTGTTTCGAAGAAAAGGAATATCAAACGAAGTCGAAACGGAATTAAATCTTCTGGAGAAGTTATTTTTGGAAGGAAAGCAACCGGGGAGACTTGGAGTCCACGTCAAAGAAGCAACGAGGTAGGGGGGCGCGCCCTCCCCCCTGGCGCGCCCTCCACCCTCGTGGGCCCCTTGTGGCTCCCCTAACGTACTTCTTCCGCCTATATATCTCCGTATACCCTAAAAACTTCGGGGAACAGAATAGATCGGGAGTTCCGCCGCCGCAAGCCTCTATAGCCACCAAAAACCTCTCGGGACCCTGTTCCGGCACCCTGCCGGAGGGGGGAACCCTCACCGGTGGCCATCTTCATCATCCCGGCGCTCTCCATGACGAGGAGGGAGTAGTTCACCCTCGGGGCTAAGGGTATGTACCAGTAGCTATGTGTTTGATCTCTCTCTCCCGTGTTCTTGATCTGGCACGATCTTTATGTATCGCGAGCTTTGCTATTATAGTTGGATCTTATGTTTGTTCCCCCCCTCTACTCTCTCGTAATGGATTGAGTTTTCCCTTTGAAGTAATCTTATCGAATTGAGTCTTTAATGATTTGAGAACACTTGATGTATGTCTTGCCGTGCGTACCTGTGGTGACAATGGGATATCACGTGATTCACTTGATGTATGTTTTGGTGATCAACTTGCGGGTTCCGCCCATGAACCAATGCATAGGGGTTGGCACACGTTTTCGTCTTGATTCTCCGGTAGAAACTTTGGGGCACTCTTTGAGGTTCTATGGGTTGGTTGAATAGATGAATCTGAGATTGTGTGATGCATATCGTATAATCATACCCACGGATACTTGAGGTGACATTGGAGTATCTAGGTGACATTAGGGTTTTGGTTGATTTGTGTCTTAAGGTGTTATTCTAGTACGAACTCTAGGGCTGTTTGTGACACTTATAGGAATACTCTAACGGATTGATTGGAAAGAATAACTTTGAGGTGGTTTCATACCCTACCATAATCTTTTCATTTGTTCTCCACTATTAGTGACTTTGGAGTGACTCTTTGTTGCATGTTGAGGGATTAGTTATATGATCCAATTATGTTATTATTGTTGAGAGAACTTGCACTAGTGAAAGTATGAACCCTAGGCCTTGTTTCCAAGCATTGCAATACCGTTTGTGCTCATTTTTACCATTAGTTACCTTGCTGTTTTTATATTTTCAGATTACAAAAACCTATATCTACCATCCATATTGCACTTGTATCACCATCTCTTAGCCGAACTAGTGCACCTATACAATTTATCATTGTATTGGGTGTGTTGGGGACACAAGAGACTCTTTGTTATTTGGTTGCAGGGTTGTTTGAGAGAGACCATCTTCATCCTACGCCTCCCACGGATTAATAAACCTTAGGTCATCCACTTGAGGGAAATTTGCTACTGTCCTACAAACCTATGCACTTGGAGGCCCAACAACGTCTACAAGGAGAAGGTTGCGTAGTAGACATTACCATGTACCCTACAAAACACATGGCAACTGACATGTTCGGGTAAAAGAGAGAGTTGTCATTTGCTTACAAGCACACTAGGGCAGTTGCCATGTACCCTGCAAAACGCATAGAAACTGGCAACTTTGAGTGTGGGGAGGAGACGGGCGTGTGGACGAACTGATAAATGCTCACACACCAGCCCCTGTGTGGGCGAACTGCTAAACGCCCACACACCGGTCCCTCCATGTGGTGAAAACAGATGTGTGAGCGACCGGATGAATGCCCACACACCAGCCCAATCCTACGTGGCACCACAAACATGCCAAGATCCGTGTAACCATAAACGGACGTGGATCCACGCATGTAGGCAAGATGAAAATGGCCACACGTGTGGGCGTTAGTGTTTCCGAAAAAACTGTTGCTGCTGCCCTATTCGGTTCGGACTCAACTTGAAAAGGACACAACTTAGGAAAAGGACGTACACATGGTGAACTGCATAATCCCAATCAACAAGCAAACTTAATACTCCCTCCCTTCCAAAATATAATGCGTCCTCGGTTTCCATGCTTCAACTTTGACCATAAATTTAACCAACGAGACCAACTATGGTGGAAGAAAAAAAATATATTAGTGAATTCGTATTCAAAAAAAGTTTTCAATTATAGAATTATTGCTCCCGCCGCAGTCGGTCTCGTGGTTAAATTTATGGTCAAAGTTAAACCTAACGGATGGAGTAGTATATTCACAAACAAAGAAAACAAGAAACTAAATTATTGTTTTTACAATAACACTGGACTTTATTACAGTAGGTGACAAAATGTTTTACGAAGCCCAGAGGCTCCAGAAACCAAACATTTCGACCGGGAGCTAAATCAAGCGAAAATCTAGCAACACTATGGGCATCCCCATTAGATTCTTCACCCTCAAACTTAAACACAACTTTGTTTAAAGACAGTTTCAAATCTCGCATCTCACTAGCGATCACAGAATTTCCACCTCGGAAAGATGTGGTGGCTCCCGGGAGTCCCGGCACCCTCTTATCTGGCCGCCCAGTCCAGCTGAGATTCGTGTTGGGCCTGACTAGTACGAGACCATTTGCAGCTTTGTCAGCTTATTTAATTCTTCTAATGCGGTAGCTGTAGGCACCTGTTTCCACAGTGGCTCCTCACAAAGGTTTCAGCTCACTGTAACGTTGACAGGCCCGATGTAGGATCCTGTTCTACTAGCTGCTAAAATGTACTCCCTCCGTTTCTTTTTAGTCTGCATATAAGGTTTGATCAAAGTCAAGCTTTGCATAGTTTGACTAACTTTATATTAAAAAATATCAACATTCACAATATGAAATCTACATTTTCAGATGCATCATGAAATGTATTTTCATATTATATAGTTTAAGTATTGTAGATGTTTATATTTTTTAATATAAATTTGGTCAAACTTTGTGTAGTTTGACTTTGACCAAAACTTATAGGCGGAGTAAAAAGAAACGGAGGGAGTACAGCACCTTTTTCCTTTCTCTCTTGTATCTCTGACAGAATACCTCTCTCCCTTCTCTCTCATAGCACCTCTCTAATTAAAAAGCCCTCTCACAACGTGAAAGAGACTGCTTGTGGCAGTGAAAAAAGAAATGCTCTCTCTCCTCTCTTTTCTTCGTCTCTTAGGCTGGTCATAGTGGGGAATAACTTAGACTAGTGTCATATGCATGACAATAGTCTAAGTTACTACCTTCATAATGCAAACTAACATAAGGCTGGTCATAGTTGAGAGTAACTTAGATTAATAACATGCATATGTTACTAGTTTATGTTATAACCTTCATAGTGGGTGGTGTCATATGTGTGGTAACATAGTTGGATTCATTTATTATTTTGTAGACTCATATTGCATTGGAAAACGTTATGTGATGGTAACATATTATGTTACTCTATTTGTCTCTCTCTTCATTAACTACCTGCCACCTCACCTTTTTTTGCTTGTGGCATCTATGTTACTACTTATGTTGCTCCCCCTATGACCAGCCTAATAGTGGTATCATAGATGGCTTCATTTATTAGCTTGTAGACTCATCTTGTCTTGGAAAGCGCTATGTTACAGTAACATATTATGTTACCACCTCACATTAAATACTTGCCACATAAGCAAAAATTTCTTAGAGTGCCCTATATTACTAGCTAAGTTAATTACTCCTACTATGACTAGCCTTAAGACTGCTTGTCACGTGAGAACAAGCTTCACACATCACGGGAGATGACACTGATGGGATGGGTCCATGTGCATGCATACAGTGGCCCTGCCCCGTGCACGTCAGTTGGCAAACACAAGGAATCGCAGCACTGCAAATCACAATGCCATGGCAGGGGCTTCAGATCACGAGGCAAGACAACCATAGAGAACGGTCAGATAAGAGGGTGTCCTGACCCCCGGGAGCTAAAAAGCCAATCTCATATTTAAATATGAGGCTAATTCAAAATCTAGGAATGACTGGCTTTCATGCGTCCAAAAGGTACCATCCAAATGTTAAAAGGGAAAACGACAAAAAAATCGTTTCAGGTGCATTCTTCAAAGTTTGGAGATGCAAGATTATAGAAAACTAGCAGGGCAACTGAATCAACATTTATACCATCGTAGTAACAAATGTGCAGGTCCATGTCTAGTTATGGAAACCATCCACCTTCAGAATATATATAACATTCAGTCCACGGCGTTACATATTATGCTTTTGCAACAGATGCAGACCCTGTTAAGCCAACTCGAGCCTTCACATCACTTCCTTCGGATCCTGGTGTAAACAAAGCTCGACCATTTGAACAGAGACCCCAAAGAATTTACAGACTATATAAGTAGTTGAACCGTGAACATCCCAAAACAAGTACAGTGTTTTCTACTCCAAATTAAAGTACACAGATCTGCCGATGTTGCCTCGATGGACATATACTGCCGTAAGCAGTCAACAGAATGTTGAGCCCAACATCAAGAAGTATACAGCATATGCTTATTACAACAGTAATGCTGAAGGATGGAAGGGTGTCCATATTTTAACGAAGCAGTTATACAGCCAACAGAACACCATTTACATATATCAATAGATCTTTCATGAACGGGTGCCGGGTTTTTTGCGGGAATCAATGGGTGCCTTGACAATTCTGATTATGAATTTCTGATCTAGGGAAATCAAGTGCTTCATCCATGAAACTAAGAATTACATAACAAACCATATACGGTGCCACAAGGGTATTAATATATCATATGTGCACACTATCAGCAGAGAACTGCCTCAACAATGTATAGCAGAGAACTGACTTTACAATGGTTCAGTATTTTCAAGTGAAATAGAATTGCAAAAAGGATATCATGTACAGCAAGAGTGTATAGCAGATTCCTACAACAATCCATTAATTCAGTGTCTCAGGTAAATAGGGCAGATTGTAACCCGATGTTACTAAAGCAATAAATGTAGACTGCATACTAATCCAGGTTTTGAACGTAGAAAGAAACTGTGGCAGAGCAGTTTCTCACAATATGGTTGGGCTCACATTATCAAGTACCAAAGAAGGAGGGCACGCCATGATGTAGGGATGGATGGGCTTGTGATAATCTTCACAGATCTTTTTCAGCTCCGCTGTTTCGAGACAAAAGGATAACAATAACGGAGGAGCCTCGGTATACCTGTCATACACAGTACACAGGTACACGACCCCATCGATAAGCTGCATAAGCCGCACAATAATAAATTCAACATCACCTTCTGAGAACTTAATGAACTGACGAATACTCCCTCTGTAAAGATATATAAGAGCGTTTAGATCACTAAAGTAGCAATCCAAACGCTCTTATATTTCTTTACGGAGGGAGTAGTTTTCAAGGGAAATGTCTGGTCCAGTATCCAGTAATTGAGACCGTCGTCAATATATTCGTCGTGTCTCAAGGAAAAAACCTTAAGCAAGTAATCACCCCACATATCTGGAGAAACGAGACAGGGCCTCCCATCTTGGTATTACCACGATCATCTCGCCTCTCTGCCAAGAGAGGCGGCAGATCCATCTTAGTGAACTGCAGCGTCGCGGTGTCGAGCACGGTCATGTACAGTTTCCCCACGTGGGTCCAATAGACAGAGCCGTTCACCATCTTGTCGGTGAGCCCGATCGCGCTATCAGGGAACTTCAGCCACTCGGACTCGATGCTGCACTCAAATGCGATGACGCCGACGACCGCCTGATGGAAGTCAGTGTAGAAACACACCACCAAGCGGGGTGGGACGCCGGGGTCCTCTTGTGAGGAGATAATTAATGTGGATCAAAGTTTATGGCATCGGAGAAGAGGCGTGGCGGCAAGGGGAAGAGATGCAGTGCATGCGTAAGAGGGTTGTAGGCAGCTATCTGCTTGGCCCTCCGGTTGAAGAGGACCACATAGCCGTCGCAACATCGCTCAATCTGCCACACGGGCGAGGCGGCGTCTTCATCCTCGCTGTTCTCGTCTTCTTCTTCTTCGTCCTCCTCCTCTTCATCCTCACTGTTCTCATCTACTCTTTCGGTGTACTCCTCCATGTGGTTCTCTTCCTCGTTGTTCTTGTCTTACACGACTTTTACAGGCAAGGCTGAGGTGGGTTGTTTTAATTGGTGATTAGATGAGGCGGGCCCCACCCTGAAAATCAGGGGGGGAGAGATTAGTGAGGGGAGAAGGGTTGGAGCGTAACTTCCTGTAAACCCAAACTGTACGTCTAGCATTTTTGCATTGACCGGCAGGCGGACCAATGTTTGGGACAGATATGGGGTGTCCAGCTGTAGGTGCTCAAATTGCAATTGTAATTGAATTTTTTTTCTTCCTATTTCACGCCTAGAGACGCAATATGGAATGGGAAACGTTGAACACCGGTGCGCCGGCTTAACTTTGTGCCGGTCGCGCTGGCACAGGCTCGCACATCACACGTAAAAAGCTGGCCACGTGCCTAGGTGGGCCTGAAGGATACGCCCATCCCTTATCTTTTCACACCGCACAACCATTCCCCTCGCAGTCTATCTCTTTTCTCTTCTCCTCCGTTAAATTCCTCAACACCGCAGGACGAGCTCTTCCATGTCTCCGCTGAACGTGCGGCCATCTGCTGCTGCTCCGGCCGGGAGACGCCGCGAGCCTGCGAGCCTGGGCCGGGCATGGGAGCTATGTAGCTGGTTACCCCCTTCCCTGCCCACGCCGCAAGGGGGAGGCGCGTTAGTGCAAGGAAGACGATGAGGGCCCGCGACTGGGGAGCAGCCGGCCGGGGATGTTTCAACCGGCGGGGCTGGCGGAGAGTGGGGTGCGTGTCGTTATGATTTTTTGCTACAATCTTCGTCGGATTTTGCTACTACTGACACAAAATTTTGCTACAAGGATTTCATGGCGAAGCTGTAAGCACGGCGGTGGTGACGAAGTTTTGCTACATCCATTGCCGGATTTTGGTACGACTGACGATAATTTTTGCTACAAGTATTTCACAGCGAAGCTGCAACCACAACGGCGGTGACAAAGTTTTGCTACATCCATTGCCGGATTTTGCTACGACCGGCGATTTTTTTTGCTACAACCATGTTATTATTTTGTTGGAACCGAAGATAATCTTTGCTACATCCACCAATGGCGGTGTTTGTCCATGGCGGCAATGGCTTTCTTCTTCGATGGGATCGGCAAGCAATTTTTGATACAACCGACAAGCAATTTCGCTTCAACCAACATCTTTTTTTGCTAGAACCTTTGGAATTTTTTTTGCTGGAGACTGTTTTTTCAGAGATGCAAAGCAATTTTTGATACAACCGGAAATAAATTTTGCTTCAACCAGTTTTTAATTTTGCTGGAACCAGCAATTCCAAAGCTGCAACAATCGAAGCTTTTTTAGAGCCGTGACAGGTCATCACTTGGCGAATCGCTACGGCCACCATGGGCGGTGGCGCGCCGCAAGGTCGTCGGGGCTGCCTGAACGGCGGTCCGTGGGAGGGGGGAGGGCGGCGACCTAGTTAGCGAACTGGGGCGGCGACCAGTGCTCCAACCGGCGAGCGGCGACGGCGACGGCGAGGCATGCGGTTGCGACAGCGCGGCGGTTAGTGCGAGCCCGCGGTGCTTCATGGTCGCGCATCCATGGCGGCCCTGGCGCTTCTCTCTGTGTGTGCTAGAGGAGAGGGTTAACATTTGAGAAAGCATAGGCTTTGGAACACCCCCTTATCTAGCCATCCATTTCTACATCAAGATTCGTGCAAGAAATTTTCTCTTTTTTGTTTCTCCCAAATAAAACAACATATGAACTTGAAACTTTGCACGACGACAAAACATTCTAACTAGAATGTAGGAAAAATACTTTCAGATTTTTTCGTGAATCATATATAGTAAAAATAATATTTTTTACTCGAAAAAATCTCATTTTGTATATTTAGTTCCGATGAAAAAATCTGAAAGTATTTTTCCCACATTCTAGTTAGAATGTTTTGTGGTCGTGCAAAGTTTCAAGTTCATCTGTTGTTTTATTTGGGAGAAACAAAAAAGAGAAATTTTCATGTAGTGAGTTAGTTGTGTAGCACAGATCTCAAAGCAAGATTTGAGGGTAAGGATAAGAGGTGTCTGAAAGCCTGAGCTTCAAAAATCCACGTTCAGAGGAGAGGATAAGGTAAGAAAAAGGTAGAAGAGAAGCTGCGATCGGACGGCCTCGTGCGGCTAGATCGGGCGGCTGGGGGTGGACCGGCCGAAACTTTCGGCCGGCGCACCGGCGCCCAGTGCTGGCCATATGGAATCGGTTTCCATGTGAAAAGAGGAGTAACACGCTACGAAATCGGTTTCCATACCAAAAAGAGTCTACCTATCGATCTCTACACAGGAGTACCATATAATAAGACGCGTGTGCTTATTTAATCTGCCATGCCGTACATATATCATCTTCGATTCAAGCCCTAGCTAGGCGATCGTCACCCCTGCCGGCTGCAGATCATGTCAACGTCCGAGGTTTTGTCTGCCCTGCGCGCCGCCGGCCTGCAGCCAATCATGGCTTCCACCGCTCATGCGACGCAAGAGACTGGCTTCCACGTCTTCAGAATCCAAGGATTCACAAAGAAGGTGGCCAATGGCGCGTCGGTCGTGTCAGAACAGTTCAGCGTTGGCGGCCACGACTGGCGTATCAAGTGCTTCCCGAACGGCAGACTAGAAGAGGACGAGGGCCATATCTCGCTCTTCCTCATGCATGACAGCCACGCCAAGACCGGCGACGCCACCGCAACCTACAAGATAAGCATACTCGACAAGGCCTGGAAGCCGTCGTCGCCGTGCACTTTTAACTCTTCGGAAGGACACCGCTTCAGGGGCACTGGGGGCACTGGTCATGGCTACCCAAAATTCATGAAGCTCAAAGATTTGGAAAAGGAGCAGCACCTCAAGGATGACTGCCTGTCCGTCCTCTGCGATGTCTCCGTCCACTACACCCATGAGCCGGCTGCAGCCGCGTCCATCACGTCAACACCCGGGCTCTTGTGCGCCATTCATGCCGAGACCCGTCAGCAGATCACCGCCTCCACCGTCACCGCGAGGCAGGCGACGGGCTCCCACATCTTCAGGATTGAAGGGTTCTCGCGAGTCAGGGAGATGGTGGCCAATGGCTCCGCCGTCACATCAAGACGATTTAGTGTCGGCGGCCATGACTGGCGTATCCAGTGCTACCCAAACGGCGCCGAGAAAAAGTCCGAGGGCTGTATCTCCCTCTACCTCATCCGGCACGGTAAGATCGGCCACGCCACAACAACTTACAAGATGAGCATACTCGACATGGGGCTCAAGCCATCGTGCACTAAAATCTCGCCACAAGGCCTCCGCTTCACAAACTATTGGGGCCTCCTCACGTGGGATTCTTGTGGCTGGGAAGAATTCATTAACCACGAGGATCTTGACAAGGAGAAACACCTCAAAGACGATTGTCTGTCCATCCTTTGCGATGTCACCGTTGACCTCGGACTTCACACTACCGACTACGATGGTATGATTGTTGCGGAGGAACCCATGGTGAGGCGGCAATTGGACTTGAACAAGCAGGCAGGCGTAAAGACTAAGGTCAGCGACAGACACTCATTGGCCGGACACCGGTGGCGGCAGCTGTTCCGTTGCTTCACCACGATTTGAGTGTCAACTAGAATGGCCTTCTAGAGCTTCGCTTCCCTTCTATTTGATTATCTACGAGTATATGTTACCTGTTATATGTCTGAGTATCTATTATAAGTAGACATTTTCTCTCTAAGTATCTATATTATACACAAGTACGTGAACTTTTTCGGTAAATTTTGGACTTGTCAATCCAGATTCTTCCAATTGTTCTTGCCTCAGTGCAGTTCAGCTAAGGTCATATGGGCTACAGAGCATTATGGCGACTTACATAATGCATCTTTATTTCTTTAAAAACTTGTTTTTATACTCCTTTTTTCTCGAACTGATAAAGATAATCTATAGCAAACTAATGCAAATTGATCAAAGAGTTATGACAATGGGGCCCCCCTCAACCTAGCTCCCGCGACGCTAGCAGCGACTCCACCGCGGCCACGGCCGCGGCTGCGGCTGCGGCTTAGCTCGATCCAGAGCCCCTGGCTGCCGATGCTGAGGACGAAGACGGGGTCTCTCCTGCACGCTCAAGCTGCCGCCACCTCCCTGCGCCTCCGAGGATTGCCATGGGATCCTCCCTCCACTCAAGCTGCCGCTACCTCCAGATCGGCTCCCCCCGAATTTCACGCCGCTGGTCGTGACCGATGCATCACTGGCATCTATAGAGAAGGGGTGGGTGGAGGTCGGGGGCCAGCATCGCTGGAGGTTGGAGAAGCTTCCGCCCCGCAAGGAGACCGACCGTGCCCTCGCCTTCAAGCGGAGAGCATATGGGCTCTGTTTCCGCTGCTTGGCGGAAGACCACTTCGTCGCCGACTGTCGTGGGCCTGTCACCTGCCTGGGCTGCGGCCGTTCTGGGCATCGCGAGCGTGGCTGTCCGGACCGCCTACTTGCCAGCCACGGTCATCTCCGCAGCGCCCTGTTGCCGCCGGCTGCTCCTCGCCTCCCCAAGCACCCGCCCCCAGCTCCTTCACCGAGGTTGCAGAAGTGCTCGTGGGCCTCTGTTGTTGCCGCTTCGACTGGGCTCATTCAAGGGTCCCCTTGTAGCAACCCCGACGAGTCAACCTTGGCTGCTGATTTGGGGCTGCTGAAGCCCCTCTTTGCAGCTCAGACCGAGGCGGTACGCAACGAATTGCAGGCTCTGGTTACCGCTCGTGTGGAGGAGATCATTCAACCCCTCCGCGACATGGCCGTTGCTCTGCAGGGATGGGCGGCCCAGGTCTCAGGCCTCTTGGAGCGGCTGGAGGCTATCAGTGGCAAAGTGGTTGATTTACCGGCCTTCAATCAGTCTCCTGAGGAGCGAGAGGGAGGGAATTTGGGGAACGGTGGGGGATTTTCTTCCCTGGAGCCTTTGGGTGTGGCTCCTCCCTGGTGCGAGCATGAGGAGCCGGCGCCCTCTGTTGTCGCCGATGATGTTCTTCCTGCTATGGATGTAGCTCTACATGAGATGGTATGTCAAGGTGAGGAGGAGCAAGCTAAGGTTGCTGAGATAGTCACATCAAGCAATGATTTGGAGCATTTTGAGGAGGCCTTACCTGATGGTTTGGTTGGAGAGGTGCCTCCCTTTGTCTCCTGTTCGGTGACGTTTGCTTCAGGGGGCACTACCAATATGGTGTCTTCTGGGTCCAAGGAGCCACTTGGTGATATTGCTGTGCCATCAACCACCTTGTTGGATGAGTTTCTAAGCGGTTTCAGTTGCGCAGCGCCGCGGTCCTTGCTCGAAGAACCGATTCATGTGCAGATTGACGGGGCATCTACTTGTTCCGAGAGGCGTAGTGGATGTTTGGAGAAGAAGAACAGGAGCGGCAACATTCCTACTGTCAAGCGCGCTGAATATAGGTTGGCGGAGGCTTATGGGGAACTCCCAAAGGGGATGGCATCTAAGAAAGGCTCCGAACGAGGATGTGCAAGAGAAGATGAACTCTTATCTTCGGATGTACAAGAAACCGCCTACGCCGACTGCGATCCAGGCAATTCGTGCATTGGTGGAGGCCAATGGTTGATCTCATGTTTCAAAAGGTTAGGTGCGAGTTCACTTCTAGTTGCAGGCCTGTTTTTGAGGTTGCAGTGGTTGTCTTGGTCGGGTATGCTGTGTTGACGGTGGTCTTGGGCCTCGGCACCCTTGTATTTGGCTCGGACGATGTCCCTTGAGTGCTAGTCCGGTGTGTGTGGTCTTCGCCGGTTTCCCTTAATTAACCGATGCATGTATGGTTTTTGGGTCCGGTTTCCCTTATTAACCGGACCAACTCTCTTCTTCTATATGCAAATGCGGGAGCCCCCCGCCCTCTGACGAGGTTTCGTCAAAAAGCAAACTAACGCAAGTACTGTGTACCCTTTTACTGTTATACATAGGAACATTCAGACTCCCGCCGTCAATCCACAGTACTAAATGTTTTAAATTTAGTGAACTGAACATCGAAACATGACGAGGATATAAATCTTTTAAATTTAATGAACTTTAATTGTAGTTTAAACTGGTAGAAAAAAGGCCTTTAGTCGCGGTTCGCAAAGGCCTTTAGTCGCGCCTGGCCAACCGCGATCTAAAGGCCTTCGGGCCAGCCTGAGGACCTTTAGTCCCGGTTGGCCAGGCCAACCGGGACTAAAGCCCGTCCCGTCCGCCAGCTGCCAACCGAGCGCCCTGGGCCCAGGCCTTTGGTCGCGGTTCACCTCCAGAACCGCGACTAAAGGTCCATTGGTCGCGGTTCCTACAGCTTCGCGACTTATGGGGCTGGACGGAAAGCCTGTTTTTCCACCAGTGTTTGGTGGTGCTCCAAGGATCAGATGTTTTAAATTATCCTCACTTGACTCAAAAAATCGTTGCATATGAACTGCACTGTAAAATCGTTACATTCAACATTAATAGGTGCCCCATTTTTTTATTTTTATTTTTGCGGGTGAGTAGGTGCACCTTATGACATAGTTGCCCCATTGATTTGTCAGCAAGCAGCAGGAAAAACTAACCACACAGGATCGTAAACAAGAATTAGCTCGCTAGCAGCGGTAAGAATAGAAATAAATGACGCCAGGAATCCAGTACTGAGTCAAATCAGCAGCAACAAGGTCTACAAGTTCGAATCACCATGCTGTTCATAACCTGATCATTAACAATCTTAAGAGACAAGTAAGGTTGAAGTAGGTCCGAAATTCCGGAATACTAAATACTCCCTCCGTAAACTAATATAAGAGTGTTTAGATCACTGTTTTAATAATCTAAACGCTCTTATATTAGTTTACAGAGGGAGTAATAAATAAGCAAAAGGCAACATTCAGATAAACATATTTCTCCCGACCCCGACTCCTCCTCCCGACCCCGTGCGGCCGCCGCCGGGCCGCACCGGGTGGCCACATCCCAATCTCCCCTCGACTCCCCGTGCACCCCCTCCCTCCGCCGCCGCCGGCAACGTTGCTGGGCGAAGGCCCCGTGGCACGGCGGCGGCGGTGGCGGACCTCCTCTGGCATCCCGAGATCTGAGGCGGCGGCGGCCTGATTTGGATCTCTCTCCCGATGAGGATGGCGGGCAGCGGCGGCCGGGGTGTGACGGGGGGTTTGACTGCAGCCGGCGGGAGTAGTACGAGATGGCGGCAGCGGCGGCCGGGGCGCGTACCGGGCTACCGTTACGTCCTCAAACTGCTACATCTCATCGGATTCGGCGACGGCTCGCTGAAGCACTCCGGGTCTGCATCGCATCACGAGGATTATGGCGGTGGTGGTCATCTCCTACGTCGGAGGTGGTCGACCTGAGACTGGATGATCGGATCTCGAGATCTGTAATCTAGTCCCGGCTGCGAGTTGGGGAAACATAGTTGCCGGTGAAAACCGAGCCGATGGCGGACGATGGCGGTGTTCTGCACCGGTACCTTGATGAAGGCATCGTTCTGTAACTACTGTCGACCCACTCGTGCTGCTCCGGAGGAAACCCTATGATCTGGTTTTCCTGATCGGACGATGGCGGCACTGCGGTGTCGTTTCTCTCTTGGGAGCATCGTTTGTGGAGCAGCGCTGGAAGTAAGAGGCAGGAGGTGGAGCGGCTTCGTCTTGCACGGAGCTTCGGTGGAGATGTCAGGTCATGCCTGACCGATAGGTGCTACGCTTTGTCATGCCTGGTCGGCAGGTGCTACGCACGACAGATCTTCCAAGGACTTCAAGCTGTGTCGACTGGTGGTACTTTGCAGCATGGCGCTGAGGTGTATCAGTGACGACCGCGACGTGCTTAGCTGTTTGCGGGCAGGGAGGAGGTGCCGTTGGGCGTCGTGGTGGCGTCAACGATAGCTAGACCGAGCAAGGTTGATGCATCAGTACAGTTCTGAAGATGGAGCGGTGGCAGTTGGCGGCGGCGGCCTCTGAGAGCACGCCGGACCAGTTTGTGCCCCAGACCCGGCAAGTGGCTAGGTTGGGGTCTCAGGTCTTAGATGTTAGGTTTGGCTACGATGTCTGTTTGGTATTAGGCCCAGGCTATCTGCGCCCCTTCATCAACTGGATAGGTGTAGCGACAGTCTGTTGCTTAGACGGCGGCTTTAGTCTTACTGTTGTATCACTTTGTAAGGTCTTGTGAGAATAATTAATAAAGTGGCCGTATGCATCGCCCAGATGCAGAGGCCGGGGGTCATCCTCCTTTTCTAAAAAAAAAAGATAAACATATTTCTTGAGTCACCATGCATCAGCATCACCAAAAGACACCACCGCCATCCATCTCACTAAGTCTCCAAGTGATCCTACAGGAACAAGATAAACAAGCGCACATCAATGGTCAATATAGTGCGTCATTGGAAATCTGAGTCAAGTAGTCTACCATCTGATCCCAAAATATTTAAGTATGAGGCTATTTCAAAATCTAATTGCTGCCTTTCATGCATCCAAATGGTACCATCCAAATGTTAAAAGAGAAAGCAACAAAAAGATTGTCTCGGGTCCATTCTTCAAAGTTTGGAGATGCAAGATTATAGAAAACTAGCAGGCCAACTGAATCGACATTTATACCATCGTAACAAATGTGCAGGCCATGTCTAGTTATGCAAACCATCCGCCTTCAGAATTTATATATAACATCAGTCCATGGCGTTACCTATTATGCTTTTGCAACAGATGCAGACCCTGTTAAACCACCTCGAGCCTTCACATCACTTCCTTCGGATCCTGGTGTAGACAAAGCTTGACCTTTTGAACAGGGACCCTGAAGAATTTACAGATTATATATATATATATATATATATATATATATATATATATATATATATATATATATATATATATATATATATATATATATGTGAACAGCACAAAACAAGTACTATCTTCGTTTCAGTTTACAAGTCCTGCGCGTATACCTAGGTTGCCAATTTTATGACCCTAATATAAACTATATAACATAAAAATTATATCTTTTGAAAGTAGAAACTCCGAAGTTTATGTTGGTATATTTTTTGTAATATATGACTTGTATTAGGTTGGTCAAATTGACGATCTAGAGATACGCGCACGCCCTATAAACTGAAAGAGAGGTAGTACATTGTTTCTACTCCAAATTAAAGTACACTGATCAGCCGCTGCCGTAAGCAATCAACAGATTGTTGAGCCCAACATCAACAAGTATACAACATATGCTTATTACCGAGAAAGGGTTTTCCCCCGCTTTGTATTCCAAAGCAACCAACATCGAGTACAGATAACGTTGTGGCGAGCAGCACAATACACCAAGAGAAAAAGAAGAAGAAACAAATGCCAACCACGGCAGCTTGGCAAAGCGCGGATGACCCGCCACCGCGGCGCCCACCGGAAACAAAACACCATAGACCGAGGCTCCGATCCGCCGCGTACCAAAGCAGCACCTTCAAGAAGGGATGCGACGCCGACGACACTGCTGCCCGGACGAGTCCTCAGGTTTCCCCGGGCACGCGGAGGGAGGTGGGGGGTGGCTACCACCGACACCCTCCAGGGAGGAATGGTGGCACCCATAGGTGTCAACAAAGCGCCGGCGTCAGCGGCGCCGCTCCAAACCACGCCGCAGCAAGGACAGCAACACCGACACAGGAGACGACAACACTCCGGATGGTGGAGATCCTGGAAGCTGCGGCGGAAGGCGGGAGACGAACGGACCGTGTGGAGGAAGGTGCGGCAGGAGAGCGCGGCGCGGAGAAGGAAGTCGTCGAGATCGAGCACAGTTGTGCGGCATTTCGCTGGCGGCCGCGGCGCCATCGCTCCAGAGTCCAGACTCAGGCTGGACGTACCGAGCAGGCTTTTCGGCCCGCTCGTGGACCGATTTGGACCGGACCGATCGGTCCCGGCCCGCTGGGAAAACTGGCCGGTCCGAGCTGGGTATTTCGGCCCGAAAATCGACTGGTCCGGTCCGGGCTTAGCTCGGTTAACTCGACTGGACCGAACGAGCTCGACTGTTTCCTACGCAGGAATGAAATCATGCGATGGATTCTTTGGCTCGAGGTAGAGAGTTATCTCCGTGATTTACTCCACGTTATAGGAGAGACAGTTATCTCCACGATTCACTCCACGTTATTGGAGAGACAGTTATCTCCACGATTTACTTCGTAGGAATAGGAACTCTATTGCCTAAAACATTGGAGTTTTCCTTTTATTCAACGGAGCATAAACAGAAAGAACGAGAAAGATGGGCACGATCGCATGCGTTCCTTCCATCCTACACCTCCTCACGATCCTATTAACCTGTGCCAGATCAGAATTTGAATGACTGAATGTACATTTGTACGTGTGCATACACGTTTACATGCCCTACTTATTTGCAACATGCAACTGTAAATAGGATAGTTATGTCACATGCAACGATCCTATAATGTGGACTCCTATCGACTCAACAGATTTAACGTGATAATTTCAAAAAACAAAACAGTATTAACGTGACAGAAAATAGAAAACACCCTTAGAAAAACAAAATAGGAAACAACGAGGCAACGAGATTAATTGCGTGTCGCCAGGAACAGACCCGCCCGCGAATCAACCTGTGGTTGAGTTGGTTAGGTGGACAGTGGCATCCCCAATCCACCAGGGTTCAAATCCTGGTGCTCGCATTATTTCAGGATTTCCGGCGATGCGCTTTCAGTGGGAGGAGACGTTCCCGTCGACGACGAGGCACCGACGGTGACTTCGTAAATCTCAAGATGATATGCCGGCTCAGTCTCTCGGAGGTGCTCATAGGGGTAGGGTGCGCGTGTGTGCGTTCATAGGGATGAGTGTATGAGCGTGTATATGAGCGCTTGTGTCTGTACTGATGCTCAAAAAAAAAAAGGAACAGACCCGCCCTTGGATTTCATTCGCTCGGGGGGGCTCCCAGATGAAAAACTCCAGCAGCCCCCATGTCGAGGTGACCTCCAACGGCCCCTGGGACGCCACCACCTCACGGCAACTTCTCCATTCATCGCCGTCGTCATGTATCTGGCCTCCCCGACCTCTTAAACGTGCCCATGATGGGCATGCGGCTGTGTCTCTCTCCTTCCTCTCCTCCCCGTGCCCAGTAATCTCATGCAGGAGCTCGCAGCCGACATGCTCCGCCGCTCGCCGTCGCCGTACGACGCCATGGGCGGTCCTCTCGGTCCGGCCCGAGCTGTACCACCGGCGGTCCGGTCCATGGAAAGCGGACCGTGGCACTGCTCGGTCCGGTCCGGTCCGGTCCGCCGGCGGCCGGTCCAGACGGCGGCTCGGTCAGGGCCCGGACCGGCCCGGACCGTGTCCACCCTGAGTCCAGACCTAGCTATCAGTGGTGGGGCAACCGAATAAATGGGTCGTCTCATCTCGTCAGAATTCCCAAGGGCCGAGATTTATGCCAGCGGAACGGATACAGCCCAGGCCTAGGTAATTCCACAATGGAATAGTAAGCGTTAGAACTTGAGAAAACATTAACCAAGGGTTTTCCCCTAAAAAAATTAAGATTTTTTAAGCGCAAGATGTGAAATAAAGTTAGGGATTGCATCATCCTATAACAAGCTAGAAGATCTAGAACCGAAAGAATGTCTGGTCAGTTCATCAGCTACTTGATTAGTCGTTCCTCCTCCTTAAGAAAAGTCTCCTTCATCCTCTCGTCGGTGCCACCGCTGATCCGCCCCGCCTCTGATGGCCTTTGCGCCGTGGGGGTGCAGAGGATCTCGGCCCCTCGCCGGCTGGAGGGACCCGTTCTCATTTTTATTAGGTTCAACGTCTTGTTTGGGGTTGTGTGGTGGTGGTGATGCCCCTCAGTAGGAATAATCTCTCCCACATTCTATCCCCGTTTTGATGGTGTGAATAGCATCACCGGGGATGTGTGGAGGTGTGTCTCCGTTGGATCTCGTGGGATTCGGTCGGAGCTAGTCTTTGGTGGTTCTATTTGGATTCAGTTTTTGTTTGTCTTCGTTCATGTGGTTAAATGTTTGATCTTTCCGATCTACAACTCTCTTTATCGGCGATGGTTCTTGATCTGGTGCTCCTATCCTTTGGGGGCTTAGCACGATGACTTCTCGACTGTCTACTTCAACAAGGTTTGACTGACTCCGGTGAGGAAGTGGCGATGACGACGGCGCGCCTTCGGCTCGCTCAAGTGCTTGTAGTCGTCGCTAAATAGTCCATGGACTTGGTTGCCATTTCTATTACCTCTAGTGTTCTATGTAGTTTGTACTGCCATGATTGATGAATAGATAGAAAATCTCTCTCGCAGAAAAGGTTCTTGAAAACAACGCTTTGTAACTGATCTCTGGGAGGTCCAATGCCATTTGCTTGCACTCCATCGAAACCATCACATCTGGTTCCATGTATCATCCATTAGCTTAACTAACCATGCCCGCGAGGCGTGCTGCCGTGCCTGTTGATACTTTAAGTGACAATTGTTTCTATACAATGATACTTTAACTCGAAGTCTATGGCATCAGAGAAGAGGCGTGGGAGAAAGGGGAAGAGACGCAGTGCCTGCGTAAGAGGATATTAGCTAGGCAGCAATCTGCTTGGACCTCTGGTTGACGAGGAGTACGTAGTCGTCGCAACACAGCTCAATCGCCCACACGGGTGAGGCGGCTTCATTGTACTCCTCTTCCTCATTGTTCTCTTCATCCTCGTTGTTCTCATCTTCTCCATCTATGCCCCCCTCTATGTTGTTCTCTTCGTCGTGCTCCTCCTCGTTGTTCTCATCTTCTTGGTCGACATCCTCATCCTTGTCTGGGAGTAGGAGACCGGTGAGGTCGAAACGCGGATAGCGGAGGCGAAATCTCGGTCGGTGGGGAGGTGGTTGGCTTGGAAAGAAGAGTCCTCAGGCTCGAAGCCGTTCATGAAGCCTTGGATGAAGAGGCAGGCAAAGGGAGATAGGGTGGAGAGCTTGGAACCTGCGGCGGAAGGCGGGGGACGAATGGACCGCGTAGAGGAAAGTGCAACAGATGAGAGTTCAGTTGTGCAGGACCCTCATGTCCGAGACCTGCTTCGTAAGAAGACGACTAGCGACAGTGCTGCTTCTAGAGAGAAGGCCAAGCTGGTGCAGCTGGAGGTAGACTCGAAGAGTCCATTGTATGATGGTTGCGATCCCAAGGTGACCAGCTTGAGTTTCACACTCAAACTTCTATAAGACGAAGGCAAAAGAACAAATGGACCGTGCAAGCCTCGATGAGCATTTGAAATATCTACAGAAAGTTCTTCCCGTGGGGAACCTGTGTCCTACTAGTATCACGGAGGCCAAGAAAAATCGTGTGCCCTACTTGGATCATTTATTGGAAGGAGCACATGGGAAAAACCAGTTGTCTAGTGTGCAATACTTTTCGATACAAGAAAGCCAAAAAGAAAGCTCCTCAAAAAGTTGTATGTTACTTTTCAATCACTCCCCATCTGCAACGGTAGTTCGTAGATCCTAAGGAAGCAAAGCTCATGCGCTGGCACGCGGAGAGGGTGAAGCCCGATGATGGAGATGATCCAAAGCCAAGACACCTCGCAGATGCTAGCTAGTGGAGAGCATTCAACGCTAAATATAGATATTTCACAGATGATCCAAGGAACATCGTGCTTGGCGTAAGTACTGATGGCATGAATCCGTTTGGCAACCAGAACACCAACCCTAGCATATGGTCCGTGTTTGTATGGATGTACAACCTCCCCCCGGAAGTGAATGAAAACAAATTAAATACTTATGAGTATGTTGATTCAAGGGCCGAAACAACTAGAAAATGATATTAATCTGTATCTTGAGCTACTGAAAAAGAGGAGCTAAACACGTTATGAACAACCTTGGTTAAGACATGGGACGCGAGCGCAGGAGAGTATTACGATATGAGAGTCACGCTGATGATGATCGTGCACGACTATCTCGGTTACGGATATGTCTCAGGCCAGGTGTGCCACGGATATTGCAGATGCACCATGTGCATGGATGATATAATGCCTCAGCAACTAACGAAAGATGGTGGGTCTACGAAAATTGTCTACATGGGGCATCGAAGATGGCTCGAGAAGGATGGCTCGTGGAGAAAGCGCGAAGATCTGTTCAACGGTGAGGCTGAGCATCGAGGATCTCCATGTAAGAGGAGCTGCATCGAAATCGATTAGTTGCCAAAAAACTGAAAAGACTGTCCCACGCCGGGATAGAAGAAAAAGGCGCTAGAGCCGCTGCTGAAGGTAGGTTTGTTTTCTGGTACTTGGAGTACTAGCCCAAACTCGACACACCTCATAGCCTTGATCAAATGCATATCACGAAGAATTTCATCAAGAGCTTGCTTGACACACCGATGAACATGCCGGAGAAGACCAAGTATGGGCCAAAGGCAAGAAAAGACTTGGAATTTTTGGATATCAGGAAAGATCTCCACATGCCCCGTAAAAAGAGTCAACGGAGGAGACGGAGACGAAAGACAGGGGCAAAAAAGTCAACAAGAAGAAAGAGCATTATTGCGCCCCCCCTCCCCCCGGTTCACCTTAAGTCCAAAGGAGATCGATCAATTCTTCAAGTGCCTAACCGGAATCAAAGTTAGTTCTGGTTACTGTCCGAAGATAAGTAGATTTCTAGATACCAAGAAGAAAAATGTTCAGCGGGATGAAGTCTCGTGACTGTCACACTGTCACTTTTCCCCTCTTACCACGCTTACCACTTTAGCACTATTGCGACCTCAGTTTTCCACTATTTCCACATACTGGATGGGAGCTGCCGGCAGAGCGATGAGCAAGACGGACAAGAGAAGAAAATACATGCCCGAATTGTTATATTAAGAAGAGTATGTGTACATCCACATGGAAAGGCTTTGCCACCAAATAAATCTATTTGTTAAGGAAAGTTCATAAACACAATTTTATACACAAAGAGGATCACGTGCACCTACATGGAAAGACAAGGCCATCAATGAAACAGATCTATCAATGTAAGAAAAGTTCTGATCCGTTCAGATTTTTGCAAGTTAATTTGTTAAGAGCCAAGGAGATTATGTGTACTTTCGCATGGAAAGACAACGCGAAAAAAAACCATTTGCTAGGAAATATGGTAATTTATACATAAAGGAGAACATGTGCACCCACATCGAAAGACAAGGCCATCAATGAAACCCATCTATCAAGGTAGATCGACGATGTTAAGTGGAAAGATCAAAAAAATAGTATGAAAAACCGAAAAGTGGGGTTCAGTTGAGAAAAAATTGATGGGAGTGTGCAAGGAAGGAAAACCAGCATAGAGGGGTGCTGGTTGGAGGTGAAGTCGAAAATAAATCATGAACTTGAAAAAAAAAACATGTGTACCAGCCTACCAAATCCAGTTTAATAGTAGAGATATATGTGATTTTGTAGGATAAAAGAAGATATGTTATTTTTGTTGTGTTAGGAAATGTATGACTATATACGAAGCAAAATGAGTGAATCGACACTCTAAACTATGTGTAAATACTCCCTCCGAGCGGAAATACTTGACGTATAAATGACTAAAATGGATGTATCTAACACTAAAATATGTCTAGATACGTCCATTCCTCCGACAAGTATTTCCGGACGGAGGGAGTACATCCGTACGTACACGCCCGGCCCAGAGGGGCGGCCGCACCGGGCCCCCGCTGAGGGGGTGGGGTGGGGGGGGGGGGGCGCTCCTGATTTTCTTCACGCTACAATTTCCTTCCTTAATCCATGGTTTCCTTCCTTAATCTTCGCTTCTAAAATAGGGCCCTATTTGTTTTATCCTAATTTCCTTCCTTACCGGCAAGGACACGATTGAGAAACACACACAATTATTGTGTCTGACTAATTAGGGGTAGTTATGAAAAATAATCGCTCCTGATTTCTTTCCATAATCCACGAGAGTACTAGCGTACTATCAGGTCATAATGCGGGCGAACAGACCCTACAAGAGAGAGAATGGATCGCCGCTGCGTAGTACTCTCATCTCCTGTACGTGCATGGCGCCGCCGCCCAGACTCGGAGCAGGATTGAATCGGAGGAGTGCCGTACTGCCAGAGATAAGCACGTCGCTGCATTCCATGCGCCACTCTTGACTCTCCCAGATACGAGATCGTCGCGTACAAGTCACAAGAAGAGAAAGTATGTCTCTGATCTTCGTCTATACAGTCAGTCTATGCCGTATCAGATTTTTATCACGATGAATGATTGATCAAAAATTATCAATGGTCGTCCGTATTGCCTCTTCACTGTTGCAACTGGCCACTCATAATTGATTGTACATAGGTAGGGCTACAAGAAAAGCTCGAGGTTCGTGAGCTGCTCGAGATTGACTCGTATTTTTGCTCGACTCGAGATCGACTTGAAAGAAAATGAGCTGAGTATGAACATTTTATGTAGCTCGATCCAGAAATGAGCTGATCTTGAGTTAGTATTGGCGCGCTCAGTTTTAGCTTGATAGCTCGATATCAGATAAGTATATTAAATAATTTTCATGTTTATTACAAAGAAATGGTTAGTTTATTACCATATATGTTGTGTACCAATTTTTATCCATTTTAGTTACTAACAAACATGGAAGCTTAATTAAGAGCGAAGAAAATTTAGCCTCAATATGGTGGGTGATCAGCCACATGTTGAATATCTTGTTATTTTTGCGAAAGTTTGAGAGCAGATGTACTTTTGTTTTCTTCTCTTGCTTGTTCGTCCATGATATCTTATCTTCAGTTGAGAAAGAATAAGTCAAAATTTATAGGGATTTTTTATGTTGTAGCCTATCTTATGTGAAAAATTGCCTCAATATTAAGAAAAAATCATCTTATTTAGCTTGAAACTAGCTCGGGATCGATTCAAACCTTGAGCTTCGCTCAGTTTGAGCTCGCTCGAATTTTAGTATGAGTAGAGCTGAGCCTAGTCTAACTCGCTCAAACACGACCCGTTTGCAGCCCTATATATAGGTACCATTGGGATTATCAATTTTAAGTTTGGCGACGTGCTGATACTTGTTATGGAAGAATAAACTAATATTAATTTATAAGATGAGAGTGATCTACATAACAAAATAGTGATCAGGGGCATTTAAATCATCTGCTAGTCTTGACAATGTACCCATTTTTACTATAGATGATTGTGATCCAAGAAATTAGAATAATCTTTACGGGGCATATCAATAAAGAAAAGGCTTGTAAGACAAAAAATGACTATATTTTCTTTTGCTGCCAATTCAACATACTTTCTCGTATTTTATCTATGTTTATCTTAAGAGCTGAGATCTAGTTTCGCCCCGGGCCACCGAATTCTCAGGACCAGCCCTCAGTATGTAGTCCATATTGCAATCTCTAGAAGGACTTATATTTAGAAACGGAGGGAGTAGAGATAATGACAATAATAAATGACATAGTGCGCATGATTAACGATTTGTTATTGAGGAATATCTGATTTTGTTTCGGAAGATTATCGAGAAAAATCCTGTGTCTGTATTTTATGAAGGTGATCTCACATGTACGATGCGATTTCTAAATTATTAATTACTTGTTATTCACATTATTGAATTAAATAGCACATCACAAATCAAGTATGAAACAAGATCTCGTCCTTTATTAAAATTTGAATTTTTTTAGTGGGAGGGGGGAAATCCAGTGAAATGGGTTGGTGGGAGGTGAAATGAAAATAAACCAGTAAGAGAGGCTGGTGGGAGGTGAAGCGAAAAAAACCCAGACGAAATAGATGGTGCTAGAATACAAGGCGAAAAAACAAAGACGAAATTAAACCGTGGAGAGGAAGTTTTCAAATCGCCCTTTAGAAGTAGAGATCTGGTTTTAATGGGAGGGAAAAAGATCAAGTGAATGAGGTTGGTGGGACGCGAGGAGAAAATAAACCAGTCAAAGAGAACCGTGAAAGGTGAGGCAAAATTACCAAGATGAAAGAGAGAATGGTAGCAAGTGAGACTGAAAAGTGAAATGAAATTAAACCGTGGAGAAAGCTATAAATCCGAAATCCGAGTAGAGATCTTCTGGGATCCGCGACCAAGCTCCTAAATTTATACCACCAACCAACCCAGTTGATCAATTATGCACACATATATACCACTTGCGTTCTGACTTCCTCGTCCTTCTTAATTACCATGGCCTGCACCAAGCATCTTCTGATCTCTGACTTCCTCGGTCAGCTTCAGTTCCCTCCTCGCGTAGATCATGGCGTCGGTGAGATCATGCGTGTCTGTCAAGCCGGCCGCTGGCCCGGCCAGGAACAGATCCGCCAGGGTCGGGGCGACCACCTTGGAGCCGACAAGGCTGCAGATACCGGCTGCTGCTTCTTCTTGTTGTTGTTCTTCTTCTTCTTCTTCGGGCTCGGCCGCAGATGGCTGCAGCAGAGGTGTCGGCTATGCCGTCAGATGCAGCGGCAGGGTCAATGGCGTTGCTGGTATGGTTGGAGATGGCGGGAGAGCGAGGAGGAGGGCCGGGCGGGAGGTGTTAGCCACGTGCAGCGCCATGGAGGGGGTCCGCCATGGCGCGGTGGCCGCCACCGTGCCCAGCGTGCCAGCGCTGCCCGAGCGGGCAAAGGTGGTGGCGCTGGTGGCAGCCGTCATGCTGCTCTGCAACGCCGACCGGGTCGTGATGTCGGTCGCCGTCGTGCCGCTCGCCGCGCAGCACGGCTGGTCCAGCTCATTCGTCGGCATCATCCAGGTACGCTCACCCACTTGTTGCCGTGTTAATTTACACCTCAACCGTTGAACATTAGCACAAAGTGAAGTAAAGGTCCTTTCGATCTGACATGAAGCAAGTAACAACAAAATGTACAGGTCCCAACCATTGTTGAGTTCATTGCTTGATGTATATTGTGGTCGGAGATTCAAATATACTTAAACCTACGAGAACAAACACAGCAAATTGTTGATATCCATGAGCACCTAGCTAAGCCAAAACAAACACAACCTATATATATACCCTCTTACTGTCGTATCATGCATGATTAATGATGTTCAAATTGAATTGCTCGATATATACCCTCTTATTGTTGCAGTCATCATATCTATGGGGCTATGTTTTATCATCCATGGTTGGAGGAGCTTTGGCGGACAGATACGGAGGGAAGAAGGTGATGGTGGGTGCTGCTGCACTCTGGTCCTTGGCCACTTTCCTCACTCCATGGGCTGCCTCTCAATCCGCCATTACATTGCTTGCTATACGTGTGCTCTTTGGCCTTGCACAAGGTGTCGCATTTCCCACAATGAGCACTCTCTTACCAAAGTAAGTATCTCATATCACCCATTAACTTGAGTCTTGACTCTTGAGTACTCTGCTCCAAGCAACATTAATCTTAGATGCCTAAAGAGGAGCAGACAGAAGCAGTAACCTCCAGCAACACTTGGAGCAGCATAAGCGAAATACTTTCTTTTGTTACTTTTTTTTATTATATCAATCACTCACAGTAGTATTCACTATAGTTAAAACTTAAAACATAGGATGCTAGAAGAATTAGTTTAGCTGTGCCTACAAGTATTCTCTATCTCATGGTTATACTTTCGGGTATGTCAGGCAATGTAATTCTACTACAGAATCTAGGAAAAAAATCCACTACATATATTTATATATGCAACCAAACGCAGCTCCAGTTCAGGCTCTTAATTTCATTTTTTGAACATGAAACAGGTGGTTCCCAACACATGAACGTGCCACTGCTGTCGGCCTTTCCATGGGAGGATTCCATCTTGGGAATGTCGTGAGCTTCCTAGCAACACCGATCATCATGTCACATATAGGCCTCGCCGGAACATTTGCCTTCTTCGCATCACTTGGTTACTTGTGGATCTCTGTATGGCTGTTGAATGTAGAAAGTGACCCTATCGACAGCCGCACTATAAGAAAATCTGAGCTGCAACTTATTCTAGCTGGACGAAGTAAATCAAAAGTCAAAGGCAGCAAATCACCATCCTTAAGACAAGTGTTCTCAAAAATGGAAATGTGGGCCATCATTGTAGCTAATGTTATAAATAAGTGGGTAAGAATGACTGACCAGCAGAATTAATACTTTGTGATACTATGTCTATAGATATTAACATCTGCAAATTGAAAACACTATGAAGGGCTATTTTGTCCTACTATCATGGATGCCGGTGTACTTCAATACGGTATGTCATCTAAGCTTCTAAAATCATTCTAATAGGTCTGCCTTACAACTCTGCCATAAGTTGTTGTTTCTTACAATTATCCCAAACAGGTATATAATGTGAATTTGAAACAAGCTGCATGGTTTAGCGCCATACCTTGGGGCGTCATGGCTCTATCAGGATATGTTGCAGGAGCTTCTGCAGATTTCATGATCAAAACCGGCTTACCTATTGGGCGAGTCCGGAAAATTATGCAGTCAATTGGTTTTATTGGGCCAGGTGTGTCATTGCTATGTTTAAGATTTGCCCAAACACCATCCGTTGCGGCAGTTATCATGACCGCCGCCTTGGGTATGAATTCCTGCAGTCAAGCTGGGTACTTCTGTAATATACAGGTAACTACTGTTCATCTTTCCTCATATCATATCATCTCTACTCAGTGCTTGTTCTTCTTTCGGATCAGTAGCTCCACTAACAATCTGAATGTGTTTCCACTATTTTCCATCAGGACATTGCCCCTAAATACGCTGGTTCCCTACATGGTATGTTCGCAAACCTTTCTGATAGCATCAGTAGACAACAAGATCCATATTTTCCTCCATTGATGAATTTATTGTTCAGCCCTTATATCTGGTATCTCTTGTATGCTTGAACAGGACTGACGAACGGCATCGGGACGGTGGCTGCCATAGTTAGCACGGTAGGAGCAGGATACTTCATCCAGTGGCTGGGATCCTTCCAGGCCTTCCTCACCCTAACGGCGGTGCTCTATTTCAGCGCCATCGTCTTTTACAACATCTATGCGACAGGAGACCTGATTTTTGACTGAGCTGAAATTTATTTTTTCCGTTTATGATGTCGAATGTACAATTACAGCTTGTAAAATGTCTATCTGCGCCCACCGCGCAGAGCAAAGAAACGAATAAAAATTAAGATTAATTGGTTGGCTCATTCATATAAGACTGAGCGCAACCATGATGGCTTTGTATCAGTGGAAAAAGTATGGAATGCAGAGATCTCTTTAACAAAACTATCTTTCTATTTAGTAGTAAGAAAAGGAACCAGCAATTGATAACCATGTTGCCTCTTACATTACATTCACTCATTCGTCCAATCAGGCAGGGCTGGATTAACAAGCTGCTCGACTCGTTCGGCTTGTTATCATTAAGCTCATTATCGTTAAGCTTGTTATCATTAAGCTCGTTAATATTAACGAGCTAAAACCTCTGTTCAGCTTGGTTCGTTATGGGCTCATTATGCTCACGAGTGTTCATGAGTTCTCGTTAAGGTAAACAACACAGAAGAATTCCATGATCCCATAAAAAATTCACAATAGAATAAACTAAACAAGGACGTTAAGGTAATAAACAACACAGAAGAATCTCATGATCCCATCAAATATTCATAACGACATAAATTAAACAAGGATGGTTCGTTGCTGGCGGCTGGCTCCTGGTTGACTCTAGGGTCTCCGGGCGGCTAGCTCCTAGGTCTAGAAGAAGTGCCGAAGTGGGCTGGGGTGCTAGCCCCCTAGGCTGCGCTAACTAGAAACTCTTTTGTTGGTGGGCTGATTGAACTAGGGGTCTCATGTCAAACTTTTAAAAATTAACAAGCTAAACGAGTTGGCTCGTGAAACTCGTTTGCTCGCTCGTTAAGCTCGTTAATCTTAATGAGCAAAAAACAGCGTTCGGCTTGGTTCATTAACAAACGAGCACGAGCCGAAACGAGGCGAACTATCGAGCCCTCATTATGCTCACGAGCTTCGAGCTTTTCGTCCAGCCCCCTGAACTCTGAAAATTCGAACAATGTTTTAACATGCTCCCTCCTACCCCCTTTTTTCACATGAGAGTTAGAGTATATAATAGATATGAGCCATTGATCTCATTAATTGGTGGTCTGATTAACTCTTACCTTCTTACCTCACATATGGAAAGAGGGGGTAAGAGGGAGCATGTTAAAATTTGCCATAATTAAAGCCGGGCATATTCCTTCCGTTACAACAGTGGCAGCTCTCATTGTTCTACCTTTCTATGCCTTCTCTTAATATACAGAAGTTGCACCATGATGCACTTTGTTACCTCAAAACGACCGATGACAATTCATATGACCGAAATCCCAGTCAAGAGTCACTGCTGCTAGGTTTGTTTGAAACTGGAATAACCTGGAGACAGAAAACGGGCTATTAGGAACTAGGGAACATAAAACTTGGTGTTTGGTTAAATTCACATGATTTTGGTATCATACTGTTTCAGAGGATGGTATCCAATCATTTGTTGCATGGTTGCTTCTGCAGCAAACAACATTGTTGGATTAGTAAGCAATGGTTGTCACGTTCAAGAAAATATTGCTGGTGTTGGACCTTTCTACTTTGATTAACCCATGCCGGTCTGCAAACTAAAACAATCAACCCCGGAGTTTGACGAGTCATATATAAGGACACAGAAAGTAGCACGAAACAGCTGAAAATTTTCATGTCTGCCAAAATATCATCTTGATAAAGTAAACAGTTATTGCCCTCAATCTGAATAATACCAAGCACCCTCGTCATGATCTGATATACATTGTTCGGCTTCAGTGTCAGGAAAATTATCTTGTAACCCCACACACTCACCTGAACCCTTTCTGAATGCTTGTGTTACTAGAAGCGTTAGCGTGCTTTGCTGCACCACTTCATATTCGCAAGGGTCCACCATTGCATGTTCTTTTTTGAACATTTTGAGGCATGTTTAACGTGTGAGTCGACAAAAATGTGAACTGTACATGATTACTTCCAACTTACAGCTGGAACGAAGCATACATAATCAGCTCATGTACCTACAATTATGGAGAGAAAAAATGCAGCAAATTTAGCAGTAAAATCTACTTGCGGGATGACAATATACATTTTATCCTGCTACTCCAATATCAATGAGTATTTGTGAGAAGTTGATGTAAAACCGGTGCAATATGAAGTGAAATTCAGACTGTAGAATATGAAGAAGTCCAATGCTTTCATTTGGCCCAGGAAAGGTTTGAGAACAAATATTCAGAGAAGTCTACAATCAAAACAGGAGAAAATTTTGATGAAGACCTTAGTTCCTCAATCTCTTGCATGAAGCAATAATCCTAGATTGTCGCCTACCCCTAACATCAACAAAATTGTTACAAACATGAGCAATTTTAAGATCCTCCCTCTTACCCGCTCTTTTCACATGGGAGGTAAGAAGGTAAGAGTTAATCAGACTCACTACTTAATACATTCAACGGCTCAGATCTATTATATTACTCTTGCCTCTCATATGAAAAGAGGGTGTAAGAGGGAGCATGTTAAAAAGCCTTTGAGGTTATATACAGGCAGCTAAACACTTCCAATATTCTACTACGTAGTGCTAGTACCTCAAGCATGAACCATCAAAAGATCGCTATGCCACGCAATTGTACATGATCCAAATTATGACAAACAAACCACACATCAAGCAACAATATCCCATGAATTTGTCGGAAAAAAAGAAAAATAAAATGGATCCATTGATTGAGCAACATGTAGTTACTCCTCCCATACGTCTTATCGATAGTAGCAATTGATCCCAACTGAGGAAACTAACCAAGCAACAACAACAGACCACGACCAATCGATGGTTGCAGGCCTAGCCGATGTAGTACATGGGGTCGGGCAGCTTGAAGGTGTGCGCGCCCTCGGGCGCGCCGAGGATGTCGCTCCACTGGTCGCCTATGTTTCCCACGGTGAAGTAGCCAGCGTCCTGCAACTTCTACCTCTCACCAGATTTGTAAGTCACCATGAGCCCTTGAACCCAGGTTGCTTGAGCAGCAGGTTCATCCATCCAGAGATGCCCTCGCGGCGGAGATTGGCAACTGTGATGGCCCTCTGATCCACGGTCCCGCCTGTTAGGAACAATGGCTTGACGCCTACTGCGAGCAGCTTGTAGTACATCCGCTTTGTCTCCGATAGCGTAGGCGTGCCCCCCTCCAGCATGTACGCGTTGTAGCTCGTCGCATTGTTACGAGAAGCACAACTATGTTTCTTGAAAAGGGAAAAATTATCTAGGCTTCAAGATTAGCTTTCGCTAGAACCACAGTTGTGCTTCTCTGAGAAAACTGTGCTTTCACAAGTACAAATTTGCTTCTCATAGAAGCACATATTTTTTCCAAAAGAGAGGAAGCACAATTCATGGGCGCGTCGGTCCTGGTCACTAATGGAGTAGATGGACTTTATCAGAAGAGATGAGTGCCGCTGCTGCGACTTCCCGTACAGAAGAGGGATAGTTCATGGCTGCATCGGTGCTACTCACTAATGGAGCAGTGGAACCGGCTGCGATTGTCGATTGAAGCTATAGCTTCCAGGGAGGTGATTCACTTGGCAAAAGATTTAGGATTGAGTTCAATGACAATCGCTTCGGACTATGCTGGTGTTGTCCAAAGTATTCTTGAAAGGTGTCTAGATGGAAATGCTACGATCATTAGAGAGATCAGAGATTTGAAACTGTCTTTAAACAAAGTTATTTTTAAGTTCAAGGGTAGAGAATCTAATGGGGATGCCATAGTGTTGCCAGATTTTCGCTTGATTTAGCTCCCAGTCGACATGTTTGGTATCTGGAGTCTCCGGGATCCGTAAAACATTCTCTTACTTGTTGATTACCTAGGAAATATGCTCGTGCGTTGCAACGGAAAATAAGTATTCGTATATATGCTTGTAGAAAAAAAGTGTCATTCATCAATCAAGATCTTTGAAGTTGCCTCACAAGACGAGAATCTGAATTCATCTTAGTCGTAAGTTCAGCAATGCAATCACTAACACTGGTGCGGATAGTTTAATCATGATCATATACTAGTATGATCATATGAGCTGCATTGTAAAATTTCTGTGCATTCAGCATTAGTAGGTACACCATATGAGAAAATTAGTCGACTGAGGGTGGATTTTAGTTCAAACAGACTATCTCAGCCCGATAGTGCTACACAATACGAGGCTCCGGCTCGGCTCGGGCTTTTTTGCTCAATTGATTTGCAAGGCTGAGGATAGAAGGCATCAGCGAGGAGCATGCGAAATTACCATACATGATCCATGCATGCAGATCGTTGGCAAAGAAAATCCTCAACAAAAATTAACTAGCAGTAGTAAGACTAGACATATATCAACCCAGAAATCCAGTATGCACCAAACCAGCAGCAACAAGGCATAAAACTTCAAATTACCATGCTTTTCATAATCTCGAGTGACAAGCAATCGACAACTATGGTCGAAGGAGGTTCCAAGTAGGTTTAAAGTTCCAGAATACTGCATATGCAGAAGGCACATTAAGATAAAGCAAGGGCATCAGGATTTCAATCTTCAAAGTATCAGCATATTGCTTGAGTCATCATGCACCAGCATCGCCAAAAGACCACCATCTCACCAAGTCTCTAAGTAATCCTACAAAAGGAAGATAAACAAGTGCACATCATTCATCAGTATAGTGCATTGGAAATCTAAGTCAAGTCTACCATCTGATCCTAAAATGTTTAAACATGAGTTTACTTTAAAAGCTAGGAACGGCAGGCTTTCATGCATCCGAAAGGTACCATCCAAATGTTAGCCGTGTCAAAAAAGTAAAGCGACAAAAAAATCATCTCAGATGCATTCTAGAAAGTTTGGAGATGCAGGTCCATGTCCAGTTACTATCCTCACAAAGGTGCAGGTCCATGTCCAGTTATGCAAACCATCCACATTCTGAATTTATATATAACCTTCGGTCCACATTGTTACCTATTATGCTTTGGCAACAGATGCAGGTTCTGTTGGGCCACCGCCGGACTTCACATCACTTCCTTCAGATCCTAGGACAAGCAAAGCTTCATCTTTTGAACAGGGACCCTAAACAGCTGATGTAAGTATTGTGACCAACCCAAAACAACTATTGTGTTTCAACTCCAAATTAAGATCCACCGATGTTGGCTTAATCGACATATACTGCGGTAAGCAGTAAACAGAATGTTGAGCCCAACATCAAGAACATGGTTATAACAACAGTAACACTTACAGAGTGGAAAAGTTTCCATTTTTGAACAAAGCAGTTACAGAGCCTACAGAATATCATTTACATATATGTGTATAATCTTTCACCAATGGATTCCTTGGCATGACTAATTTTGGAATTTGTGCTCCAGGGGACTCAAATGCTTTGTATATCAAATACAGAATAGCAAACCATAGTGCCATAAGGCTATGAAATATCATACTCATATGTGCACACTATCAGAATAGAACTGTCCATCTCAGATATAGCACCATCGTCAAAGAGTATTAGACATTATGATCCGAGTATTTCGAGTGAACTAGAATTGCAAAATGGAGTCATATACAGTAAAATGGATAGCAGATTCCCACATAATCCATTAATTCAATGCTCTCAGGTAAATAAAAATTCCATAGAATCAGGTTTTAAGCGTGGAAAGAAACTGTATAGGCATGGGCTCACCTCATCATTTTGAACCAAAGAAGGAGGCCACGCCATGATGTAGGGACGGACAGGCTTGTGATAATCTTCACAAATCAATTTCAGCTCCGCTGTTTCGAGACAAAAGGATAGCAACAACTGAGGAGCCTCGGTACAGCCGTCATACTCAGTACGCAGGTACACGATTCCATCGATAACATCCATAAGCCGCACAATGATAAATTCATCATCTCCTTCTGAGAACTTAACAAACTGGCGAATCGTTTTCAGGGGTAATGTGTGGTCCAGCATCCAGTAATTGCGACCATCGTCATAATACTCATCCTCGCGTCTCCAGAAGAAAACATCAAGCGAGCAAAAATCTGGATAAACGATACAGGGCCTCCCATCCTTGGTATTGCCAAACACGAAAGCACACTCAGGGCCTTCCAGATCCGCCAAGAGCGGCGGCAGATCCATTTTGGCGAACTTCAGCGTCGCGGTGTCGAGCACGGTGATGTAGGGTTCCCTCACGTGCGTCCAATAGACGGACCCATTCACCATCTTGCCGGTGACCCCGCTCCCGGTGCCAGGGAACTTGCGGCACTTGGACTTGATGCTGTTGTCCGGCGAGATGATGTGGACGACCGCCTTGGCCTGAAAGAACTCAAAGAAGTCGAAAGAGAAACACACCACGCGGGGTGGCACGCCGGGGTCCTCTTGGGAGGAGATGATGTGGAACTCGAAGTTAGTGGCGTCGGAGAAGAGGCGGGGCGGCGAGGGGTAGAGATGCAGCGCCCGGGTGAGAGGGTTGTAGGCAGCTATCTGCTTGGCCCTCCGGTTGAAGACAACCACGTAGCCGTCGAAGCACCGCTCAATCTCCCACACGGGCGAGGCCTCCTCCTCCTCCTCCTCGTCGTCTTCCTCGTACTCCTCGTACTCATCGCCGTCTTCGCTGCCGTCGGCGTCTGGGAGTGGGAGGGCGGTGAGGGAGAAATCGCCGCCGCGGGCGGCGGCCTCGAAGTCCGGGTCAGGGCGGGTGTGGTGGGCGTGGAAAGAGGAGGCCTCGGGCTTGAAGCCTCGGCGCTGGACGAAGAGGCCGACGAAGGGAGACGGGTGGAGGGCCCGGAAGCTGCGGCGGAAGGCGGGGAGGAACGGACCGCGGAGAGGAAGGTGCGGCAGGAGAGGGCGGCGCGGACGAGGCTCGGGAGGCCGGGGAGGCGGAGGAACACCTCGCGGAGGAGGTCGTCGTCGAGATCGAGCACGGTGGTCGGGCATTTCGCCGGCGGCGGCGGCGGCGGCGCCATCGGTCGAGACCTAGGTTTTTTTCTGAGGGAGAGCTCGAGACCTGGGTAGTGGAGTGGGGGGAGCCGGATGAATGGGGCCATTGGGGATGGGGTTGTCTCTCTCGTTTCGTGTCGTGGGTTTTATTCCAGCAGCCAGATACGGCCCAGGCCTGTTGGCGAGCCTTCATCGTGGGCTAGCGCAGAGTGCATCATCACAGTTGAAATGGTATTTGATTCTCAAAAAAAAAGTTGGAATGGTATTTGATCACTATTTACCGCTCAAAAAAAAAATTGATCACTATTTAGAAATCACCACTTTGTCTCAAAAAAAAAACCAGTTTGTCATTTTTTACAACTCACATGTTCACTTATTTCAACGCTAAATTTTGCACATGTTAATATACATCCATATGACCATGTAGAATTCTTTTCGTTTTTTTAATTTAAATGTGATTTTAAATTATTTAAAATAAGGTGCTCCAATCCACCCTGCTCCAAAAATGCACTGTCATGGTGTGATACCCTACTGCATTCTTTTTTTATGCTGCCCTACTGCATTCTCGTTATGCCATCATCTCTCGTACATGGTGAGATATGCGACATCATTGGTAATGATGCGCTCTGGTATGAGACCACTTGTTCCTTTGATGTCAGATCATCCCAACTACTCCCTCCGTTCCAAAATAGATGACTCAACTTTAGTACAAAATAGATGACCCAACTTTGTACTAAAGTTGAGTCATCTATTTTGGAACGGAGGGAGTAGATCTCTACGCCTGGTGGTGCCCTTCCGTCAATTCCTTTAAGTTTCAGCCTTGCAACCATTCTCCCCCTCCCCCTGGAAACCAAAGACTTCGATTTCTCATAAGGTGCTAGCAACGTCTTATGAGCAACATCCGCTGAACCCTGATCGTCATCGTTTATGGTTGAGACCAAGATGGTATCTGATCTCTTGATAACCCGTAATCAAAGGTATCATGCAACTTTAGTGAGATTATGACAATATCACCATAACCCCGGTCATTTCTATCTCCTTTTCAAGGCCATGATATTCCATTTTTTGCCATGAACGATTGCATTTTTTAGGACCATTAATGGATTTTGTTGAGATAAATATCTTCTAAAAAAACTTCTTTTCTTTCGCCTACGTCCTCACTTTTAGTTTTTCTAGACTTCCTAGGACTTCGATTATTTTGGAAAAGAGGAAGCATGCATGTTGCTTAGAAAAATATTTGAAATAACAAGAAATGAATGAAATACTTAAAAATATGAAATTAGCCGTTAAATAAGCCAAAATTTTACATGAAACTTGTAAGTGGTGTATTTTTAACGTAGGGAAAGTTTTAAGGAGAGATGATAACTTGAAAATTGGAGTTCCTATTCAAACCTGACACTTTCACTATGATTCTTCCCTGAAGGCTCTTCAATTTCTAAGTGAAGAACATCACAACTTTACCATAACTCTCTCCAATTCGTACAACACCCTATAGACAGAATTCCGTATTTGGCCCTTTCTTAAAATTTGCTTCCCTTTTTGACCCAGAAAACTTGTTTCTTCCCTTTTTGACACCTAAACTTTATTTTGTTCCTTATATGACATTTCCGCCAGTTTTGTCTAGTAACGGTGTTAAGTCTGACCTAAAAGACCATTTTACCCCTTGTGTAGTATGTTACCAGATTATTTACATGCAAACACAGAGGTAACGTGATATATATTTTGTCATGGTTAAATAAACAAACAAAAAATAGTATCATATGCCTAAATACAAAAAATTGCTGCACGGGACTAATCATAATTACTACATAAGGAGCAGAACAATATATAATGACTCATTCAACCTCTACTGCAGCGTATAAATTTATACAAATTAATGTTTTGGGTGATAAATTAGACCGCGGCATGTCAACAAGTGATATCCCTTAGTTGTGTACGCGCCTCGATTGTGGCACACGCTTATGCCATTTTGTTACAGATTGACTGGCTACAGTTTGCAAGAGGCCAAGAGCACAAGCTTCTGTTACAGATTGATTGTTCCAACATGCAAAATCTATCAAGTTGCAAGCTTCCTTGCTTCTTGTGCTAGCTTTGCACGTACTTGTGTGATTAGCGCGTCCGCATATATAATACGTCGGACACGTCCGACACAATATCTGTGCAGTATCATGTTTTTCGATTTAAAGATAAAGAAAAAATGGCGGTATGGCCGCCGGGACGGCGCAGACACAGCGACACGTCGGGGACACGGGAAGCCTTGTACTTGCTGCCTTGTTGGTGTCGTGCTGCGTCCGTGATGCCTGTGTGTGTGTGCTTGCTGTTGTTTGGATGCACGCGTGCTTGTTGGGTATGTATGCATGCTTGTTGTGTAGGAGTACTCGTGTGTGTGTGTGTGTGTGTGTGTGTTTGCACTGCCGGCTGCTGCTGGGCGCTGGCGTGGCTCTCGCGGATACACGCCATGCCAGGCTCTCCCGTATGGAACTGCAACACGACTGGTGGGTGGTGGTGGATATGAATATTTGAAAGTGGGCTTTCTTGCAACACTTTCACCCATTCATGTTCACGACCCTTTTCTTTCTTTTTTGCTGACATACTACCACCAGGGGCAAAACTGTCTTTGTACGTGTCAGCTAACACTGCTGGATGAAAAAAATGGATGGAAATGTCACATAAGGAACAAAATGAAGTTTATGTGTCAAAAAAGGAAGAAACAAGTTTTTTGGGTCAAAAAGGAAAGCAAAGTTTAAGAAAGGGCCAAATAAGGAATTCTCTCCACCCTATAAGGGAGTTAGGATAGGAGATGTGGGTTAGAGTTATATGCAGGCAGCTAGACACTTCCAATATTGTGCAACTATTACGTAGTGCTAGTACCTCAAGCATAAACAATCAAAAGATCGCTATGCCACGCAATTGTACATGATCGAAATTATGACAGACGAACCACGCATCAAACAACAAATATCCCATGAATTTCATGAAAAAAAAAAGATAAAAAAGCAGCAGCCCATGGATCCATTGATTGAGCAAGATCCATTTTACTCCCGTACGTCTTATTGATAGTAGCAATTGATCCCAACTGAGGAAACTAACCAAGCAACAACAACAGACGGGATCATCCATATAATTATTCAGAAGATGGAGCTTATTCATCGACCACAAGCAATCGATGGCTGCGGGCCTAGCCGATGTAGTACATGGGGTCGGGCAGCTTGAAGGTGCGAGCGCCCTCGGGAGCCCCGAGGATGTCGCTCCACTGGTCGCCGATGTTTCCCACGATGACGTACCCAGCGTCCAGCAGCTTCTGCCTCTCACCAGACTTGTAGGTCACTGTGGAACCCTTGAACCCTGGTTGCTTGAGCAGCAGGTTCATCCATCCGGAGATGCCCTGGCGGCAGAGGTTGGCAACTGTGATGGCCCTCCGGTGCTCGGTCCGTCCTGTTAGGAACACTGGCTTTATGCCCACCGCGAGCAGCTTGTAGTACAGCCGTTTTGTCTCCGGTAGCGCAGGCGCGCTCCCCTCCAACACATAAGCGTTGTAGCTCGTCGCGTTGTACGGCCTAGCCCTGCATCATGGGTTGATGTGCATACATTATCACATGTCCATGGGTTAATGAGATGTCAGCTAGTAGATCTGCATCTTGAAGAAATTAAACCATCTTCATGTTGTTCCTTGGACATCGATCGTTGTATCACACGGAAGATGATTTTTCACGTCATCTAGCTTGGATACTACAGGGTAAATCTGTTGATAAGGACGGTTTCAATTTCATTGTGTCATTAACTCATTATGTTACTGGTGTTTTCTAGTGGGTTAATTTTAACTTTTAGCTAAACGGAAAGATCAGTGCAAGCCCTTGCTCAAAAGCACCTGCAAGAAATAGCATGCATAACGTGCACGTACTTACCCGAAGCCGTGCGTGGCGTAGTAAGGTAGGTTGGAGAGCATGGTCTCGTCGATGTCGAAGACCCACACCTCCTTGCCGTTGCCGGCGAGCTTGAGGCTGTCGACGTAGGCGATGGCCTGGTCGATGACGACCTTGGAGTCGCGGCGGTAGTGGCTGCCGAGCATGTAGTGGCCCACGTATCCCTCGCAATTGGCCGGGACCGTCTTCCAGTCCCGCACGTTGTGCGCCTCCACGCCCAGCCTCCAGCTGTCGCACGGCACGCCGCCGCGGCTGCCGAGCTGCCCGCCGGAGCCCAGAAGCGGCCGCAGCGCGTGGATGAGCGGCACCACGGCGTCATCCTCTGCCGTTGGCATCCGGATGTTGGGCTCACTTGCGCTGCAGGAGGCTGTTGCGGCCACGAGAGCCACGGCAATGAGGATGGGCATCCTTGCCATCGCCATTGTTAGCGTGTGCTACTGCTAGCTCTGTGGTGCTCTGCTTATTGCAGTGCCGTGCAAAGAGTATGTGGTGGGCGGCGCGTCAAATAGCGGAATACATGTGTTTTCGTTATTCACGTGTCTCGAGTACATAGTACACAATCTGTTTCTGGTCCATCCATTATCTTTTTGTAAAAGAAGAAATCACTGTCTGTAATGTGCTTGTTTTTCCCAACAATATTTGTTGCCGCATAGTGGGAAAGGCTGGCTATAGATGGATGATTTTGTACCATTGCAAATGTCAAGCCAAAATCTGTTTACTTTGGCTTAAAGACAGAACTTGTTCTGTCGAGAGGAACTGAAGCTGAGAGATATGATAAGTTCAGATACACATGACAAGATATGGTTGCCTCCCCTCTCACTTTACCAACACCAGGTTCTACCTTTTTTGGCCTCAAATTTGTTAAACGAGATGATGCTCCACGCATTGCCGTGGGATATTAGAAAATGTTCACTTTATTCGTTTTGATTCATATTTATGGGCTTGATGTTCAAAAAGGCATAAAATAACATCTTGGTGAGTGAAACATCATCAGACAAAACCAACAAATTCTATTTTGTCATTCAGTCATCAGCACACCACAATGTGATCAATGTCATATGAAAGTTCATGATGAATTGTAGTAGATGCGGAGCAACCACTCGGCACCATATTGAAATGTTGAGATGTGGCTGCAGCAGCACCATCCATTGGTGAGTGGTGGTGGAACTTGTGCTCTGCCAATTGGCCGAAAGTCAAAATCAAGGAGGAGCTCACACTGGCGGCATACATAGTGTAGAACTTGTGGAAGGAACGGAATTGAAGAGTCTTTGAGCAGAAGGAATTGACGGCTCTAATGCTGGCGCGACTGATCAAGGAAGACGTAAGTGTTTTAACGATGCTATGATGAGGGTGCCCAATGTGGGTTTGTGATGTAATGCTTTGTTTCTGAATCCTGGTGTTAAGTGGGGGATCAACAAGGAATTCTTCGATGGTCAAATCATTTTTGTATGACTTCTGTTCTCCTATAATGCAAAGGCAGAGCTCCTTGCCATTGCCATTATTAGTGTGTGTGTGTGCGCGCGCTACTGCTAGCTACTCTATGGTGCTCTGCTCATTGAGATGTCGTGCAAAGAGTATGTGGTGGGTGGCTCGTCAAATAGTAGAGTGCATGTGTTTTTACTATTCACGTGTCTCGAGCAGCATATATGTAGTACTACAGAATGTGTTTCTCGTACATCTAATATCTGTCCATAAAGAAGCAACCACTGTCTGTAATGTGCTTGTTTTTTCCAACAATATTTGTTGCCACATAGTGGGAAAGCCTAGCTATAGATGGATGATTTTGTACCATTGCAAATGTTGAGCCGAAATCTGTTTAAGTTGGCTATGCAAATGCAACTAACCATAAATTGTTAGGTGTATGCATGATTTGTACTACATGTTATTGCATAATGCAATGAGTCGACGTATCAACTGGATGAGCCCACTGGCATCGGGCTCTTGCATGCAATGCAAAAGCCGGAGGCCAAAATTTCGCACAACTGGCAGTACACCTGTTGGTTATGTAATTAGCCCATCCTTCCTTGCTATACTTAATTTTCCTTGTATCATTCAATATGTTAATTTTCCTGAGAAAATAAATTTGGCTGGTGAAAAATGCATCTTCCCCAATGTAGTTGCAAATTCTTCCTGGATCAAAGATATATAAAAGCGTCATAGCAAGTACCAAGACATGAGTGCAAGTTAGCATTCTACAGTTCAGAAATATTCACCCCGTGGAAAATACATCTGGACCTGATTCACAGAATACTGGGTGATGAGTATTTAAAAATTCAATGGTAAATTAGAGAAAGGTGAGGAGGCACAATCTCAGCCCATTAAAATCCATATCATTTGCATAGTTCAATTGATTCCATATCAAGCAGAGCAGTGCAGTGTGCTCATATCATAAAGATAGGTGGTTCCAAGAAGGACTAAGGCCCCAACAAGACCATAGAACAAGAGCAAATGCAACTAAGGTCAATAGGAATGTTCAAGTGTTTTAAATATATGTTTCATCGTAATTTAAAAAAATGTTCATGAAATATAAAAAGTGTGTGATTTTTTAAAAATGTTCACACCATATAGAATCCACCCTATGGTGGGGAGGGGGCTACATTGTATGCTAAAACCGTGTACCCAGAAAAAGGCAGGAAATTGACAAAACAAATTAAAAACAAAATCCATGAAAATTAAAAAAACAGAAACATCCGGAAAACTATACAAAAGATTGAAAAGACCGAAACAAACAAACTCGTGTGTAAGACCACCAAATATGCGATACGTGGGAGCACTGGAGCGCTCCCCGTTGGTTCACCCTGTGACCACAGGGTACCTTCTAACTTGTTGCAACCCAAAAATCCTTTTACATTCCCGTTGTGTGAAATAGTAGTGTTTTGGTATGTTATATGCGCACCACACTATGGGCTGCCCCATGTAATCAGTTTTGGGAAGCTTACATCTGGGTTTGGAAACCTCTAGCTGGTTTTGGGAAGCTTCTATATTGGCATTTAAGTTATTTCTGTGTTTTCTCAATTGTTTTACTAGTTTACTTTGGTTTCTATTTTTCGTTTTTCATTTCTTTTCTTTTTTTTTTGCTTTTCCTCACTTTTATGCTTCCTTTATTTTAATTCCTCCTTTCTTAATTCATGATTTTTCAAAAAATATGATAAAGTTTTTCAAATTCACCAGCCTTTTTCTAATACATGAATTTGTTTCCACATTTGCGAAAATACTAAATTGAAAAACAACTTTGAAATTTGTGAACAATTATAATTTTTTGAAGATTTTTATTTCGTGACTTTATTTAATTTACAAACAATTTTAGAATTATTGAACATTGTGTTTTTTTGCGAATAGAACATTGCATTCATTTATGAAAAAATAAAAAACTTCTTGAACATTTAAAAGAATTCACGAACACTTGAATAATGATCTTAAAGAAAAACAAACAAGCACACAACCAAAAGCAAAGAAGTGCTTCGTGGGCTTGGCTCAACCTGACTGAGTAAATACATGAAAAAAAACATGTTCTGCACTAATTTATGTTTCCTGAAGCTCCTCATGCTTAGCAGAAACAGAGGCATGGCTGTTTGGTTGCATGTCCCTGCTCTCCATATGTAACATACTGTTGTTTGGTTAAGTGCGCATGGATGGTTAATCCCACTTCGGACATGGTGAACTTACCTCACACCACCACACTTGAAAAACTTTGTCTATATGCGGCAAAAAAAGTTACACCGTGAGAGTTGTGTAGAACAAAGAGAAGAAGCTAGTGGCCGAATACAATTTCAAACCGTCCACCATGTGTGATGAATTTGACGAACTAGATGATAATCAAGAGGATAGATGAGAGAGGTTGACCAAAACACGTTCACATAACAGACACACATCATCATGTTATAGCACAATATACTTGTCAGTGAGGGTCGAAACAGAAAACTTACAACATGAAAGTTGTGTGAAACGACGAGATGATGCTTGTCCTTAGAGGAAATTTCAAACGGTTGACAATATGCGATGAATTTGACAAAAGTTTTCTATAAAATCTCCAAACCTGAACATGAAATTGAAGATTTAAGTCAACGCAACTAGGAACTGTTTGCCTGAATGGAATCACAACGTTGATGTGCATCTTCTTCTTGTAGAGCTTATCTCAAATGGAAGCTCTTAGTGTTTATTAGGTGAAAGAGAGTAAGGGGTATTAATATAAAAGAACATGCGCAAACCCACCAACAGTCCTACACCAGCTCGCACCGCCAGACTTACCCACATGCACTCGCTCGCTTGCATCGCTCGGGCCCGACTAAGTGGACATGGTTGATTTGAGTATTTACACTCGCCTAGGCTCAATGGTGCTTTAAATTTCATACCGGCCAGCATTTTGGTGTGGGCAATGCATCCGCACAGACCAAATATCGCTCCTCCTTTTTGGGCGGCAAAATATCGCTTCTTTTGGATGAGGGTAATGCAACCTACCAAACATGCCTCAACTTCTCTTGCATCTCTTGCTCCAAGTGATACACGCGAACTATTTGAGAGCATAGTCGCAAAATAGAAAGGTATTCCAATTTAAATTATGACGTGGACCGGGGTCCTGTACTACAAGTGCTACCCAGATGTGGCCTGGCCGAACATTTCCATGTACACACACCCTATATGAAACCTGCATTTGTGGAAGAAACTTTTCAAAATCTCCTGTTCGTCCCTCCTTCTAGTCGATTTTTGATAGCAATGTTGTTTATAGGACGACAATCGTAGTCAAAGGAGCGATATGTCATGCAATTGTCAAGAAAGAAATTATGACAGATAACAACACATCAAGCAACAATAACCCGTGGCTTCCCAAAGAAAAGAAAAGAAAAACAGTAGCCCGTGGAGCAGTAGCAATTCATATCAACTAGTAAGCAACAAGGGCAGAGTGGATTATTATTATTGAGAGATGCATCGAGCGTGCAGATAATTATTGAGAGCATTGGCTTATTCGTGGACCACGAGCATTGGAGCAATCAATGGCGGCAGACCTAGCCGATGTAGTAGAGTGGGTCGGGCAGCTTGAAGGTACGAGCTCCCTCGGGCGCGCCGAGGAGGTCGCTCCACTGGTCGCCGATGTTGCCGACGATGACATACCCGGCGTCCTCCAGCTTCTTCCTCTCGGCGGACTTGTAGGATATCGCGGAGCCATGGAACCCGGGTTGCTTGAGCGTCAGGTTCATCCACCCGGAGATGCCCTGGCTGCGGAGGTTTCCGACGGTGATCGCCCTCTTGTCCTCCGTCCGGCCTGTGATGAACACCGGCTTGATGCCCACCTTGAGCAGCTTGTAGTACAGCCGCTTCGTCTCCGGCAGCGCCGGCGCGGTTCCCTCCAGCACGTACGCGTCGAAGCTCGTCGCGTTGTATGGCCTAGCCCTGCGCGTGTGTATGCATGCCGATGTCAGCTAGTATGTAATTTCCCATATATGCAAAAGAAACAAACATAAAATTAACCATGAACGAGATGTTCTGACTTCTAACATCTGTCCATAAGGACGGTTATAAAAACCAAGGGATGTACCGAAGCGCATGTACGCTGCCTAAATCTGTTGATAGAAATATGTACTCCCTCCGTTTGGAATTACTTGTCGCAGAAATGGATGTATCTAGACATATTTTAGTTCTAAATACATCCATTTCCGAGACAACTAATTCCGAACGGAGGGAGCAGTAGATAATAAAGTAGATAAAGTAGCCAAGGGGACGACAGATTCGGGCCTACGTACTCCGGCCATCACATGCGCATCACATGATTTCACATCACTTATCTCTAATTAGCACAGCATAGCATGTTTTGCTCATGAATCGTCATATGGTCCTGCTTGCTCTATGATTGGACTGGGGATGACAACCAATGATGTCCAACCCCAACATGTCCAACACATATATGCCTTTTGTTTCCACTTATATTTTCATCTGTGTTTTTTCATTTTTTTTATTACTAGAGAACTTATTTTGCCATCGAGAAATAATTTTCTACTCCCTCCGTAACAAAATGTAAGACGTTCTCTCAAAAAACGTCTTACATTTTGTTCTGGAGGCTGTACCATCTACGTTATATATTTATATACTACTGTCCATATATCCACCGTCCATCTTTGCTCTGATATTGATATTCATGCAACATTTTCTGCTTTCTTTTGTGTCTGTCTTCTTACAAAGTATATGTCGGATTTTTGTTTTGTTTCAAAGTGCATTATAACGTTTCATTATATATCAATGAAATATGTACCCATGTTCAATACATTTAATGGTTGATCAATACATGGCATATAGCATGCATGCATGGTAGAAAAACCATCACATTATGCTATGGTGTTACTGGTGTTATCTAGTGGGGTTAACTTTAGAGTTTTGCTACACCTACGTAATGTTTACGGGGTGAGTGGGGTTACGTAGACAGACACGTGGCCGTTTTTAAGTGGCGGTTTGTGGGGGCAGGGCGCATTTTTGTAACTTTAACATGGTATTGTTCGATATATTTTTTACTGTAGCTCAACGGACACACCAATCCATGTCTGCTCAAATGGACCTGCAACATATATCACCTATAATGTGCACGTACATACGGGTAGACAGTCATATAGAAGTGTATACTCAACGATGTGAATAATGTGTGTAAACACGTACCCGAAGCCGTGCGTGGCGTAGTAAGGGAGGTTGGAGAGCGTGGTCTCGTCAATGTCGAAGACCCACACCTCCTTGCCGTTGCCGGCGAGCTTGAGGCTGTCGACGTAGGCGATGGCCTGGTCGATGACGACCTTGGAGTCGCGCCGGAAGTGGCTGCCGAGCATGTAGTGCCCCACGTAGCCCTCGCAGTTGGCGGGGACAGTCTTCCAGTCTCTCACGTTGTACGCCTCCACGCCCAGTCTCCAGCTGTCGCACGGCACGCCGCCGCGGCTGCCGAGCTCTCCGCTGGAGCCCAGCAGCGGGCGCAGCGCGTGGATGAGCGGCGCCACCGCATCGTCGACCGCAGCAGCCGCAGCCTCCGCCGTCGGCATACGGATGGTGGGCTCCCAGGCGCTGCAGGAGGCCGCCGCGGCCACGAGAGCCACCGCGATGAGGATGGGCACCCTTGCCATCGCCATTGTTACTGCTAGCTACCCTGTGATGCTCTGCTTCTTGAGGCGCACTGCCAAGTGTGCGTGGTGGGCGGCTTCTTAAATAGAACTCCCTCCCTGTGGTGGCAAGATGTACTGCACAATTAGCAACATATATTGACAGAAATCCCATTAGAAAAGTAGCTTGTTAAAGACAGTAGGAAAGCTACGTCCTACGTGGTGTGTGAGCTTGATAGAAATTAACTGACGCAGGACAGCAGGCGCGTGGTCTCATTCATAGGGTGTGGAACACGCTGGGCGCAATATTTTGTTGGGGACGATGTGATGCATTATTTTCCTGCTTTACCATGTACAGTTTTACCATTCATAATGTCATACTCCCTCCATCCCGAAATAAGTGTCTTAACTTTGTACTAGCTCTTGTACAAATTTATACTAAACTGAAGACACTTATTTTAGGACGGAGGGCAGGGGCGTAGCTATGTAGAGCTAGCCGGTGTCACCGGCACCGGGTCCAATTTGAACTCGCTTAATGCAATCCATTGATTTAGTGTGTAGATCATTGAATTATTTGACATGTAGGCATGCATTCTTCTATGTGGACACCGGGTAATTTCCAATCTGGATCCGCCCCTGACGGAGGGAGTATTTTGCACCCAACAGTCAGGGGTTAATCTGTGAATGCTCTCTTTTCTAGCACATCCATGTAAAGTGTTTGATTGGGGACCGTCTATTCATCAAGCACATACCTTTTTTGTAAGTCAAATTTTGGGTCCGTCAGATGTCCATCCAACTGCCAGGATTGCGCCATTGTTCATCTTCTTCCTCCTTTTCTTCTTCATCCATGTGTCAACCCTCAACCCAGCCTCAATCGCCGATCTCCATCGCCCACGGCTAGCAAACACCCCTCCCCATCCAATCCGCACTATCAACCTCGTTCCTTGCCTTCGCCTGGGATGCCACAACTCACCGCGGCTCACAGCATCGTCCCATCTCTGGCGAGGTACTAGCTCGGCCTCACCGTGGTCGGCGCGGCGTTCGCCGCTATCGCTCTTCACGTTGTTCCCGCCTTCGCCTTTGCGCGAAGTGGAAAAAGTGACAGACGCACAATTTTTTACCAGGTACATGATGTTTCGCAAACCCGATTTTATTTTCTTTTTTATATATGGTAGGATGCAGATTGCACATGCACAACAGAACAAAACACACATTGCCATTGACATGACGAGGGCGAGCGTCCTGGCCATGAGCATTTAAATGTGTGTGTCTGCGCGTGCGCTAGCTTCCCCCAGTGCTTCTTGAGGTGCAATGCAAATTTGCAAAGTGTGTGGTGGCTAGTTTGTTGTAGGGAAGCTATACCCTACATGGTGTGCTAGCTTGAGAGAAATCCTTACTCTTATAAAGGTTCTTGTTGGTAGCAATCCATTATCGCTCAGAAATTATCTCATAAGTTGTGAAAATAATAATTATCATACGTAATTATCGTACATTTTACTCCCTCTGTCCTATAATATAAAAGAGTTTTTTACACTACACTGGGAGTATGTAATAGACAGACTTACCAGGATCTTGTGGTGACATAAATCGTCTGACGTATGTTTTGTGTTATACTTTTTTTATTTTTATAAAGTTAAGGACTACAAATGGCACAAGAGGTTAAACGACGCATGTGCTAGTAAATAAATTTCTGTCGCAAAAAGGACAAGCAGGTTGCTGTCATCCATGAGGTCTGTCACAGGGCGAGCGTGGAACACGTTGGGGAGATAATTTGTGGGAATGCACGGCTGTGATTGGACAGGACAGGATAAGCTAGCTGTGGACGATGTGATCCAATCGAGAGATGCGGCCAGGCCAATAATTCTGGCAACATCCGTACGATGCAAATCACTGCACAACTTTTCCTCACAGTGTTGCCATTCAATCATGGTTTTTTTCCCTGTGTCAATATATGGACAGAAAGTAGTGGAGAGATTGCCTCTCTGCATACATTTCAAAACAGATCTGAATGAATTGGACGATATTCATGCAAACCTAAGATTGTCTGAATTGCGATTCTGACTCGGATCAGAGCTTCGATGGCAGGATCGCAAATCATAGAATCTTAACTACCAGGATCATAAAAACGTAGATTCTACGAACCAAAATCGTAGAATCAGCGGGGTTAGTTTCGATTGTAAATTTGTAGAATCGTACAACAAAATCGCGATTCTGACAATAAACCGAACAATTTTTTATTTAAACCGAACCAAATTTATTACATCATGGACACATTTCAACTAAATAAAAGTGTCCGGAGGTTAACCTAGTGTAAATATTCGTTGGCAGCCGTGAGGCCCAGAAAGAGTCCCACCTCCAAGTCCTTGTTGTTCCCCGCCGGGTCCATGTAAGGCGTCCGTGAGCCCCGAAAAGTGAAGGTGCGGTCACCGACGAGGTAAAGTAGGACATGGGACACATACTGGCCCACATTAGATATGAGGCACCGCCATCTCCCATGCCCTATTCTTCCTTGTCGATGATCCGCACCTTCACTTTTTGGGGCTCACGGACGCCGTACATGAACCCGGCGGGGAACAACAAGGACTTGGAGGTGGGACATGGGACACATACCGGCCCACATTAGATATGAGGCACCGCCATCTCCCATGCCCTATTCTTCCTCGTCGGTGTCCACGCCCTGCCCATTGCCGGTGGAGGTGAAGTAGTTGACGATGGACGTGGACTGGCGTCGTCGTCGAAGTGGTGCCAATGGTGCGCAACTGGCACCATTGCGTTAGCGTCCGCCTGCGTCGTCTGGGCATCCGAGGCCGCATATGAGCATTGCAAGTAGCCTCATAGGGCGCCCGCTCCTCCTCGACGAAGTTCGAGTTCTCCGCCGCAATGACCGCCATGGCATCCTCGCTCGTGAACTCGCTATATATCTAAACCTCCATAAGTTGGTGATGTGCGAGGAGGTCGAGGTTATAGCGCTGTTACTTCTGCGTGTGTCGGAACAGTAACAATGGCTCAAGTGTTAGCTGATCATCTGCTATGACGGCATCATAGTGTGCCTTCGCCCGCTCCATGGTCAAGCCAGCATGGAACGTCACACGTACGGACGCCGGCTCACCGTCGAAGGCCTCCTCCATCGTCGGAGACCTCCGACGAGCTGGCTGTCAGGCCTGCCTCTATTCGCCGTGCACGGTGGCCCAGCGAACCAACGGACGACATGCTCTCGAACGACACACTGCTTCAATGGCGTCACCACTGAGAGATCACGTACACTCTGACCGAGCATGAATGTCGCACTGGCGCTCTAGCGCGTCGCTGACTGCAAAGAATGCATTGCAACTGCTTCACACGGGAGAGGTTTTCAGGTGAGTTTGGAGTATCCAACGCGTTCGTGGCAGTGGTCCGGAAGCTTGCAATCCCCCCGCCCCATCCCCTAGGTTTGCTTCCGATTTGCCAAGAAAAGATGTTTGAACCAGTCTGCCGACCCATGGGGTACCGCATTGGATGGCAAATCGCGTTCGAACTGGTCAGTCCGGACGGTTGTGGGTGGTTTAAGGATCCGCGTTGGAGATGCACTTACCAGTTTTTCTTACCACATAGATCCATTGGGATGGACTTTTATTATTCATACCTAAAAATGCCAAAAATGAAATTTCGTGTTTTTGCGATAATTCATTTATAATCAACTCTCCTATCAGTATCAAAGATGGGGGTCGTCGTGATGCATCGATCGGCATGAAAGATTAGATATCTTAAATCAACAATCCACAGTAGATGATGATAAAAGTTTTCTTTAGGGAGATGACGATAAAGGTTATCGCGTGACGGCCATGGCAACCGGTTTATTTTGCGAGAAAACTTCCGATCTATTCATTTTCAATCATGGCAGTACAAAAAATACCATAAATAATAAAAAATATATCCAGATCTGTAGACCACCTAGCGAAGACTACAAGCACTGAAACAAGCCGACGGCGCGTCGCCGTCATCGCCCCTCCATCGCCGGAGTCGGGCACAACTTGTTGTAGTAGACAGTCGGGAAGTCGTCGTGCTAAGGCCCCGTAGGACCAGCGCACTAGAACAGCAACCGCCGCGGCAATAATGTAGATCAGAAGGATCCAACTCGAAGACACACGAACATAGACGAAGATAGATCCACCGGAGATACACCTCCACACGCCCACCAACGGTGCTAGATGCACCGCCGAAACGGGGTCTAGGCAGGGAGACCTTTATTCCATCTTTAGGGATCCGCCGCCGTCTCGTCTTCCTGAGCAGGATACAAATCCTACAAAACCCAAAGAAACGACTAAAAATAGAGCCCTCCTGCAGGCCCTTGCCGAGATCCACCGTGCCCCATGGCCCTAGGGCCAGCGAAGAGGAGCGGATTTGCGGCGGCATCGGCGGGAGGCAGAAACCCTAACTCTTTTTGTGGAAGAGGAGGAGGCGGTGGCTAGCAGGTTCTACGAATATAGCACTGTCGGTCATGGCAACAGTTGATAAGCAACACGAACCAATCAAGGAAAGATGGGGTTGGGTTACTTAGAGCAACTTCAATGCGCCGACCCAAACAGACAACGCTTTTGTCCGCTTTTTGACCGTTTGGGTCGGCCGCCCGCTCGGCATCCACCCTGTTTGAGATTTAGGTCGGTAGTGCGCCCAACGCGCTGATCCATTTCTTGTCCGCACACAAATTTTGAAAAAATACCCGCGCCCATAGATCATGCCAGCGGCTATGTCGTTGCCTGAAAGTTCATGCCGGCACCATACCGGCGTTGGCATACTGCCAGCTTCAGAAAATACCACACAGTTTGGCTGGCACACATGCCAGCACACAAAAAAGGGATGGGAGTTCGACCACGCCATCACGGCTGTGGTCATGCCAACACACTTGTCGACATACAAAAAAGGATGGCGCTCGCCGCCATAGGTCACTCGTCGTCGAACTTGAGCATGTCAGCCTGCATCTTCTCAAACCACGACCTCTTCCTGGGGGACACGGTGTTGAGATCCACCTTCATGATCTCCACCCCAGTCATCATGCTCGCGAGAGCCACTTCTTTCGCCTCTGTCTTGGCGTTGGCGGCCTCGATCTTTAGCATCTTGGCTTGCTTCTCTGCCTCCATCTCAAGCATCTTGGCTTGCTTCTCCGCATCCATCTCAAGTCTCCTCCTTTGGATCTCCATGAAGGCGTTCATTTGTTCTTCTTTGTATCGCCGGCGCTCCTCCTCCCTTGAGTCCTTCTTGCTCATCATGCCCTCCACGCTTGCGATCAAGGCATTCGACGACGCATCCCGCTTGTCCTCCTTCTTGGAGTTGTTCTTTCCCCACAGGCGTGGCTTCTCGCCGTCTTCCTCCTCCATGGCCCTCTTCCCCCCCACACACACGCGACTTGAAGGCGTCATATTGCGCCTTGAACTTCTCCTCGTCTTTGATGACCCTCCAACAATGGCAGATATTGAAGCACTTGCCGTCATGTTGGACCTTGAATGCCTACAAATGTATTGCATGCAAGCATATTGGAAAAATGGATATGGAAATGGACATGCAGGCATAAACGGAATGACACAAAAGAGGGCCGCTTGCATAACATGTCTTGCATGCCGATGCCGCTCGCAGGGCGGGCCTTGACGCTCTCAAGAGTGGCACAAAACTTTTTGCACTCTTGTTGGATCATCCTCCATCGCTTTGAAATGGACACCCACCTGCGCGTGCTTAGTATTTTGTATGGCGGAAACTTCTTGGGCTCATGGAACTCACAGTGGACACGAATCCAAAAGGTTGTTGCCTTTTGTTCGGCGCAGACCTTGGGGTCTTGCCAAATGTCCCTCCAACACTCACAAAGGCGCTTGTCCTCGGCCGCCGTGTATGCCTTCGTCCGCTTGCTCTTGCACTTCGGCTTCACCCTGGCTTGGTTGGCGAGCTCGTCCTTGAACGATGGTTCCCCTTTGATGTTGCACTCATCCCCTTCCTCTTGCCCATAGTCCTCCGGAAACTTGTGGTAGAGTGGGCGTTCCAGGTCCAGGCCGACCTGATCATGCATGAAGGCCACCTGATCTTGATCAAAGGTGGATGGCGTGAACGCTCCTCGGCTGTCCTGGCTTTCTGTCTTATCGGGATGGTAGCCGGCCCCGGAGGCACCACCAGCGGCCGCCGCACTACCCTCGAAGATGATGTGTTGCATGAAAACGTCGTCGCCGGAGGCCGACATTCCGTCGAACAGGTTGCGCGCGCCCGGCAGCACGTCGGCTGGCATGTGCCACGCGCGTTTCCTCGCGCCTCTGGCTGACGAACCACCGTCCACCTATGTGGCGTTGAGGTCGATGGGCACGGGCGTGGAAGGCACCACCACGCTCACGTTGGGCGAGCACTCCCCGGAGAGGTGGGAGGCCTGTGGGTAGACGTGAAAGCCGGGTATCGGCTGCGTCGTCAACGCGTGGGGCGAGTCGGGCAGCACCATCCTAGGGAACGCGGATGAGACGGTGGTGGCCGCGCCCATGGCGGCATTGACGAGGTCGTGCTAGCTAGGGTCTAACCCTAGCGTAAATAGCACCTCCCTCGTTGCCACAGCGATGCGGGCGTTGGTGACATCCTGCTCCGCGGCGGCGGCGACGGCGGCCGCCGCGATGGCTTCATCCCTCGCGTCTGCCGCGTGCCTCCGGCCCTTTCTCCTCGCCGACTCCCTTGCCCGCTGTCGGTGTCAAAACCGGCGGATCTCGGGTAGGGGGTCCCGAACTGTGCGCCTAGGCGGATGGTAACAGGAGACGAGGGACACGATGTTTTTACCCAGGTTCGGGCCCTCTCGATGGAGGTAAAACCCTACGTCCTTCTTGATTAATATTGATGATATGGGTAGTACAAGAGTGGATCTACCACGAGATCAAGGAGGCTAAACCCTAGAAGCTAGCCTATGGTATGATTGTTGTAATGTATGTCGTCCTACGGACTAAAGCCCTCCGGTTTATATAGACACCGGAGGAGGCTAGGGTTACAGTAGTCGGTTACAATGGTAGGAGATCTACATATCCGTATCGCCAAGCTTGCCTTCCATGCCAAGGAAAGTCCCATCCGGACACGGGACGTAGTCTTCAATCTTGTATCTTCGTAGTCTTGGAGTCCGCGGATAATGATAGTCCGCTGTTCGGACACCCCTAGTCCAGACTCCTCAAGAGCCTCGAACCAGGCTTCAATGACGATTAGTCCAGCGCATATAATGTTCGACATTGCAAGGCGGGTTCCTCCCTTGAATAATCCAGAGAAGATCATGAACACCAGATAGTGTCCGGCTCGCAAAATAAATTCCACATTCCACCGTAGAGAGAATAAAATGTACACTTAGTTCAATCTGCGACGTATTATGCGGCGTGACATCACACCACTACCAAGCCATTGTTTGAATTATTTTTACTATACCACCTCAAAGACGTTTAGCGGCGGTTTCTTGGCACGCCTTGTTGAAGCGAGTTCGTGTTCCCTTATTCCGGATTCTCATCAATACGGACGTGGTAACCCAACCGCGCCATTGATGGTGGCGCTTGGGAGATAAGCGAGTTTTACCGGGCCGGGGGGGCGCACAGTTTCGTCCGCCTATATATAAGGGATAAGGATTTACCTTCTCACCTAGGCCTTCTTCCTCTTTTGCTTATACATCTCCGCGCACTCAAGCTCCAACGCCCTAGCTCGCGCATCTCGCCTCGACCTTCTCCGAATATGTCCGGAGGGGGAGGCAAGTGGTTGGCCTCCACCGTTAAGGAGGAGCACATCACCAAGCTGCGCAGCGCCGGATACCTCTCCGGCGATATCGCGCAGCGGCTGCCCGACGAGGGGCAGCTCATCCCCACCCCTAGGCCTCACGAGAGGGTCGTCTTCCTTCTCCACTTCCTCCGCGGACTGGGCTTTCCGCTCAATCCATTCGTCCGGGGGCTCATGTTCTATTACGGCCTGAATTTCCACGATCTGGCGCCGAACTTCATCCTCAACATCTCAGCGTTCATCGTCGTGTGCGAGGCCTTCCTCTCCATCCGGCCCCACTTCGGCCTGTGGCTCAAGACCTTCAACGCTGCAAGGTTGTGAAGGGCACGCATAGCGAATGCGGAGGCGCCATGTTGGGTAAATTACCCAACGCCCTTTGGCTCGAAGGGGCCTTCGTGGACTCCGTCAAGGGGTGGCGGTCGGGTGGTTCTACATCACCGAGCCGCGCAAGCCTACATGGGCGGCGGCCCCGAGTTTAGATCTGGCGTCCCCACGCAGCTCACCTCCGGAAAGAGAAGGGCTTGCTGTGGGGCGATCCGGCGAGGTGATCGGACTCGAGCCTCGCATCCGTAGCCGGTGAGCAATAAGCTCGGCTCGTCGACGTGGTCCAAGTCATGTTCATCCGCGGATTCTCCCATGCCAAGAACGGGCATTCAATCTGTGGGAGTTCAATCCGGAACAGCACCAGGCGCTGAGCGGGCTCTTCGATACGACATACGAAGGAGCCTGGAGGGTGCTGTTTAAGGGCGCCGAAGCCCCCGCATCCGCGACGGAAGATCGCGATTCAGCTCGCAACATCCAACCGACGAGGTAAGTGATTCAACCCCATTACGGGACACTTTGCGAATCGAATTGATTGTAAGAGGGTTTCATTCTTCCCTTTCCTTTGACAGAATGGATGGAGAAGGCCAGCAGCTTATCAGCCCGGCTCCCATGCCGAAGACCGGTGGGCGCCTGCTTAGCGGGGCTGCTGGTTCCGGCACCGCACGTGGTGCCGGAGAAGAAGGCCAAGAAGGTGTCCACGGAGACTCGAAAGAGTTCCCGCAATCAGGCGTCTGACGACGACGCGGACTCCTCCCCCGAAGACGAGGAGGAGGAGGAGTACTCTCTCCCGGAGGGGGGAGAGAAGAAGAGGAAGCCTTCCCCAATAGGGGAGGCCGAAGGGTCCAAAAGGGGGAGGACTATCCCCCCGGACAGTTTCGCCAACACCAGCGTTGGCGAGGATGAGTGGCCTCCAAGGGCCAGGCATCCGGCGAGATCGTAAGTACCCGGATCCTTGATATGCAATATATTTTATGGCGCGTAGTGTCCTTCTAACGCCGCGTTCTGTCCGTAGTCCGGCCGACGACGATCTCCCCAACTCATCGAGCGGGTCGTTGGCCTCGTCGGATGTGAATTCACTTCCGACTGCCTCTACCCCACGCGCCGACGAGGACGCCGAGGTGGGATCCCAGAGAGGGACCCATCAGGAGGAGGCTCCGGAGGCGCCGTCAGGCAGCCTCCCGGACTTTGCGCCGGACTCTACATCGGAACCCGCAGTGGTTCCAGAGTCCGGCAAGCGGCCCCTTCGAAAGAAGGGCAAGACCGTGACACCGGCGGCCTCCGTCCAACCGGAGGCGCCGGATAACTTGTTGGAGGCGCTTAAAGGCGCTTCCATCGAGGAAGAACACCGCACTATCATGAGTGCGGTGATTCAAAAGGTTCAGCTCGCCAAAAGCGGGCTGACCGAAGCCTGCAGCAGCCTTTTAACAGGCTTTGAGGTAAGAAGTTAAAATTATGTAATGTAATACCGCATAGACAGTAGCCCCTGATGCTCAGTTCGGTGTTCGGAAAGAAAAGCCGGACTGAGGATCTAACAAGATATGCGCAGGGTTGCTAAAAATATGTCAATATGGGTTTGCAGGCTACGCTGCTGGCCTCTACCGCATTAACGGCGGAGGTCGATGTGCTGAAGCAGGATCTCAAGCAGTCCGAGCGAGAGCTCGGCCATGCGAAGAAGCAGCTCGAGGACAAAGAAGGTGAGTAACACCACTTTGAATAGGTACCTTACAGAAAAGGATTTTGGTTGCAATAAAATTAACAAGGATAATATGTGTATTGCAGGGGCCACTAACGAGGTGGCAGCCCGAAGGATCTTGTGTCCGCGTCGAACACAGTCTGGCCGCTGAACGGGCAGAGCGAGAAAAGCAGGAGGCACGGGTGGCGGAAGTTCGGCAAGAGCTCCAGGCTCTCATGGAAAAGCATGAGAGTTTGGAGCGTGACTCCAAGACTCGAGAGTCGGAGCTTGCCTCGGCTCTCGAAAGTGCCAAGTCCGCCAAGGCCGAGGCCCATAAGGCCCTTCAGGAGGTTGAAGATATAAAGAAAGTAGCGGCGGGTAAGGCATTTTTCATGCAAAGCAAGCACGTTAATGTAAAATACCTGACACTTACCCGCATTCGGAGCTCTCCAGGGGCATTTGCAGATCTACCGCGTAGTGCGTCCGATGCCACCGCATTCTATCGTGGCGAGGAGGGGAGATCAACGGAAAAAGTCTTCGGTCTCAAGATCTTTGAGGCGGACACCGGTGCCCCTGCGACCACCGGTGAAGCAATGGTCGAACTCCACAAGGTAGTTGAAGAGGCCATGAAGGGCCTTATAGTCCGTTGTGGCTCGACAGGCCATGCCTGGGAGCTACTTTGGCCTCGTCGCGGCGGCTGGTGGATGCATGCCCTGGTGGATGTCATCAGCGCTCCGCATGTATTGAAGGCGCTTCGCCCCCTCGCCCGCACAAAGGTGCAATGGGGCAGGTTGGATGCGAGAAGCTTCTCACGGACCCACCGCCACGGGCAAGGAGTATCGCACGCCCGAAATGTATTATAAAACTGTCTGAAGGGAGCCTGCAATATTGCGGATGAGTGCCCCAGAAATGTAATCTTTGATTGAATTTGCTATGTATTATCCTGCGCGCTGAAACTTTGTTTATGTGCGCGTTAAGCAACGCTTGTTTAATTTAAAATATTACCTTCTGTGCGGCCGTGTATAAAATCTGAGAGATGGCAAGTCGTTGGCTTCAGCCCCCAAGTCACTAGTGCTGGGGTGTTCGGGATAAACTTGAGCACTCTTGTTCCCATTGTTGGGTTCATCGAGGTAGGTGCTCAACACAACGAACAAGGCAACCGGACTTATAATGCTTGAACACTCTCACTTAGCCATATAATTCTATAATTTTAAATTTTGGCGAAGCCCATGGTATTCGGAAGACCGAATCCGGGGCGCTATCCACGCCTTCGTCGGACATTGTCCGGAACTTCGCTCGAAGCGGCGTGAGTCTTTAAGGACCCGAAAAAACCTCTCGAACAGCGACCAGTCTCTCGCCTTATCATGCCAGTCAGTTTTAGCTTTCTCCACTGAGGCGCTCGCCCGGCTCAACCGGGGCGCAATCGCAGTGGTTCTCCCAGTGCCACCTTAGCCGACAGAACGGAACGTAAGGCACCAAAACGTGGGAGCCGGGCAAACCCAACTATTGACCCAAGACATGATTCGGAGCCGATTCATATAATGCTATAAGTTCGGGGTGCCGCACTTGTGAAAGTGTTCGGACTTATCACACCATAGAGTGGGGAACATAAGCCCCCGGTGTATTAGGCCGTACCAAAATATACGGGCGCAAGATGTCATGTAATGAGCATATATATATAGAAGGTAATGCAATTGCGATCAAAAAGGTGCTGCATTATTTATGAAAGAAAGTCTGCTAGTACAGCGGACTCCCGATACAAATAGTGCGGTAAGCAAGGGATTTGGATAAGCAAACATGTCCCCCTCCAGGGATGAGCTGCGGACTTGGTGTATATAATCAAATTTAATGCTCGTAAATGAGACCACCTGAATGTTCGTCGCAGCCTTCTTTAGTCCCCGATTGCATCGTGAGTTCGGCAGTTCGCCACGGACAGGCTTCCGTTGTGAGTCTGTGTAAATAAAAGAGGAAAATAAAAAATATAAAAAGGGGGCACACTTGCGAGCCCCGGTGTGGTCGAACCGCACTCTGGGTCCGTTCTATGATCGTGCCTCCTCCCCTGTGCCCATGGTATCTCCAAAGCGTAATGATGTACGCGGAGTGTTATTATTGCGATCATGCGCGGGCGAGGGTTGGGGCCGCATTGCTACGCATGCTCCGATCGCGCCAGGTAGTCTTGGTTGGTATTGCTTCGGGCGCGTTTTGCTATATCCGGCTGTTTAACGGCCGGACTGGAGAATTGCCTTAGAAGGCTGCTCTGTACTTCTGCCGCGAGAGCCGCTCTATGTTCCTCCGTTCGGAGGGAGCGTTCCGTATTCCCATTGACCGTGATGACTCCACGAGGGCCTGGCATCTTGAGATTTAGGTATGCATAATGCGGCACCGCGTTGAATTTTGCAAACGCGGTTCGTCCGAGCAGAGCGTGATAGCCGCTGCAAAACGGGACTATGTCGAAGATTAACTCTTCGCTCCGGAAATTATCCGGGGATCCGAAGACCACTTCGGTGTGGCCGAGCTGTCATGCTTGGCTTCCACTCTGGTGTGACACCTTTAAAGGTTGTCTTTGTAGGTTTAATCCTTGATGGGTCTATGCCCATTTTGCGCACTGTATCCTGATAAAGCAGGTTCAGGCTACTGCCGCCGTCCATCAGGACTCTCGTGAGGTGAAATCCATCGACGATTGGGTCTAAAACCAATCGGCGAATCTGCCATGGCGTATGCTGGTCGGATGGTCTCTTCGATCGAAAGTGATCGGACAAGAGGACCGTGGATTGAACTTCGGGGCGACTGGCTCCATCGCATAGACGTCCCTTAGTGTGCGTTTCCTCTCCCTCTTGGGTATGTGGGTCGCGTATATCATATTCACCGTCCGCACTTGTGGGGGGAAACCCTTCTGTCCTCTATTGTTCGGCGGTCGGGTCTCTTCCTTGTCGTCATTGTTTAGCCCTTGTCATTGTTTTCGCAATTAACTTGCGGCTGCTTGAACACCCAGCAATCTCTATTAGTGTGGTTAGCTGGCTTTTCAGAGGTGCCATGTATCTGGCATAAGCGGTCGAGTATTCGGTCCAGATTGGACGGACCCGGAGTGGTTCTTTTGAATGGCTTCTTCCGCTGACCGGGTTTAGAGCCTCGGAATCCGGCGTTGACTGTCGTATCCTCCTTATCGTCGCCGTTAATGCGGCGTTTGTTTTTGTTTCGATGTGACCTGCCGTTGTTGTCCTTAGTATCCGGACTGCCAGAATTTTTACGGAGATTGTTGCTGCGGGCTAGCCAGCTGTCCTCTCCCGCGCAAAAGCGGGTCATTAACGATGTGATGGCTGCCATGGATTTCGGCTTTTCCTGCCCCAGGTGCCGGGCTAGCCATTCGTCCCGGATGTTATGTTTGAAGGCTGCAAGGGCCTCTGCATCCGGACAATCGACGATCTGATTTTTCTTCGTCAAGAACCGTGTCCAGAATTGTCTGGCCGATTCGTCTGACTGCTGAATGATGTGGCTTAGGTCATCGGCGTCGGTGGTCGCTTTACGCGTGCCTTGGAAGTTATCAAGGAATGCGGCCTCGTGTCTTCCCAACACCCAATTGACTCTGCGGGCAAGCTGTTAAGCCAATGCCGAGCTGGTCCTTTAAGCTTGAGTGGGAGGTACTTGATGGCGTGGAGATCGTCGCCGCGGGCCATATGGATGTGGAGAAGATAATCTTCTATCCAAACCGTGGGGTCTGTTGTGCCATCGTAGGATTCAATGTTTACGGTTTAAACCCTTCAGGGATTTGATGATCCATTACTTCGTCAGTGAAGCATAGTGGGTGTGCGGCGCCTCTGTATTGAGCAATATCGCGACGCAGCTCGAGAGAGCGCTGTCTGCTGTGTTCGGCCCGGCCGGGGTTATTGTATCCGACGCGACGGTATTCGTCATGGGTCGTGGGGCGCCCACGTGATCCGTAGATGGATCTGGATTGCCTTGCTTTGTCCTCCAATATGTCTCGCAAGTCCGGCGCGTTCCCTCTTGGCTTCGTACTTTTGGAGCGATGCCGGGGTACGGTCTTGGCTGGAGGCTTGGATGCCTCTCTGTCACGACCACGGGTGGTCGGTCACCCATATCGTCTTGCCGGTGATGGAGGTATGTATGCTTCCTCCTCTAATCGGGGAGCAGCTTGCGTCTTGGGTAACTTTTGGAGGCGTTCGAGTTTATACTCTTGACCGCGAGGACCTCGGTCCATCGATCGGCCAGCAGGTCCTGATCAGCTTGAAGCTGTTGCTGCTTTTTCTTTAGGCTGTTTGCTGTGGCGATAAGCCTGCGCTTGAAGCGCTCTTGTTCGACGGGATCCTCAGGTATGACGAATTCATCATCGTTGAGGCTTACTTCGTCTTCGGAGGGAGGCATATAGTTATGATCCTCAACCTCTTCGTCTGCCGCCCTCTCGTGAGGGCTTGCTTCTGCATCCTCCTGCACCGAGTCTTCTTTGGAGGGATTGTCTTCGGCACTCTCCGAGTATTATTATCTCTGTGCGGAATCTCCATTATTGCTGTGGCGGGATTTAGGCGGCGCCCGCTGGCGCCGGCGTTTGGCTGCTTCTTTAAAGAGTCGCCTCCGCGCTTCTTCGCCGTCCCGTCTTTTGGGGTATCCACCATATATATATCATATGACGAGGTGGTCTTCCGTGCCACTGTGGCGCTGGTTCTGTTAAATCTCCGGCATCGTCGTCCATAGCGTCGATGTCGTCGAGTCGTAGTCTAGCATGTCGCTTAGATCGTCGGCGGTGGCTATAAAGTGGGTGGTGGGTGGGCTCAATTTCTTCGTCGTCTGTACCCCAACCATCCCGCCATAGTCCGCCAGACTCTCCGATAACAAGAGATGCTTTAGTGAATTCAGGATATCGCCAAAAGGCGAGTATTGGAAGATGTCCGTGGCGGTGAATTCCATAACCGGCGCCCAATCCGGATCGATTGGTAGGGGCGCGGGAGGTTCGGAGTCCGGCAAGGAGTCCGGCGCCTCGGAATCACGAGTTTCGCAGGGGACAAGGTTAGTGTTCGGCTCCATTGCCGTGGATGTTGGAGCCCCCAGGGCGGCGTCTATCCACCGGCCCTCGATCTGGGCGATCGGCTCCGGACTAATGGCCGAAGCGGATCCGTGAGCAGCCACCAAGGCACTGTTCGGTGGCGAGCTAGATCGTGCCGTCGTCACAAGTCTTGGCGCTTGGCGTGGCTCGAGTCCATCGAAGATCAAGTCTCCGCGACATCGGCCGTGAAGTTTAAACTTCGAATCGACTGACGGCGGGGCGTAGCTTCGATCTGCTCCAGAGGGCTGCGCGAATTAGCCCGCAGCGGCGGCCGCCGAATCTGAAGATCTGTCCGGGAGAAAAGTCTCACCACGACAGCGTTGTTGGTGAAGATGCCATCAAGCCTATCGGTGGCGACACGAGGAACTCTCAATGAAAGCACCAATGTCGGTGTCAAAACCGCGGATCTCGGGTAGGGGTCCCGAACTGTGCGCCTAGGCGGATGGTAACAGGAGACGAGGACACGATGTTTTACCTGTGTTCGGGCCCTCTCGATGGAGGTAAAACCCTACATCCTGCTTGATTAATATTGATGATATGGGTAGTACAAGAGTGGATCTACCACGAGATCAAGGAGGCTAAACCCTAGAAGCTAGCCTATGGTATGATTGTTGTAATGTATGTCGTCCTACGGACTAAAGCCCTCCGGTTTATGTAGACACCGGAGGAGGCTAGGGTTACACGGAGTCGGTTACAATGGTAGGAGATCTACATATCCGTATCGCCAAGCTTGCCTTCCACGCCAAGGAAAGTCCCATCCGGACACGGGACGGAGTCTTCAATCTTGTATCTTCGTAGTCTTGGAGTCCGGCGGATAATGATAGTCCGGCTGTCCGGACACCCCCTAGTCCAGGACTCCCTCACCCGCTGTTCAGGCGTAAGCGTCTTCTTCGGCTTGGGCGCGGCGGCGGTCTTGCTTGGGTGCTGGCTAGGTCGTCGTCCATGGCGGGCGGCGGGAGCGCGCGGCGGGCGGGAGGGTTTTTGGGGGAAATGGAGGAAAATGATGGAGGCTTCCACCGACCAGCGGGGCAGGGAAAGGAGAAGGCGAGCACGTGCGCGTCCGTCTCGTGTTCGCATCGACGCAAATCCGGCTAAAAAATGGGCGGGGAATGGGTCGGCAGGCGGACAAAAAGCGGACACATGTCCGCTTGGGTCGCGACTCAAACGGACATCCGCGGACGAAATGGGTCGCCACGTTGGAGTTGCTTTTAGATATTGTGTGTGGCGGTCCACGTGTAGAAGATCGGTGACATGGGTGAATTATTGACGTGGGGCGCTGTCACACGAGGGGCACGTTGGGATGTCTCCAAGGAAGGAGCGACCAGACGCGAAAAGGAGGACCCGGGTGGCCAACGACAATGTTGTGCTGCATGGACATCCCATTCGTGAATGCTTGCTGTGCTGGTGAGAGTGGTGGATCCCGTTACATGTGTGGACAGTAGGCTTCGGGCCATTTGGTGTCGATAAGGCTACTGTACATCCAGATCTGGTTCCCTCCATTTTACTACCAGCGGACTACTACAGACAATTTACAAAGGTACGAACTTTTGGCTGGTCGCACCGACTCTCGTCGCGTACAGGCGCAAGTGTCACACGCACACCACGTGTTCATTGGTCCCACGTGCACCACAGGCACCCGTCCTTATCCAAGCAACCCCACGTCCTTATCCTCATCAATTGTTCATCCACACGAACCTCATCCTCTCGCTCGCGTCTCACCTGCCTCGCCTCTGTCTCTCGTTCGCGCCTTTGCATCCTTGCTCCGGCGAGCCCCACCACTAGCCACGCGAGGAGCTGCAACCGGAGGACGGAGGAGCTGCTACCGGCCACACCGGGAGCTGCAACCGGCCGGCAGAGGAGCTACAAGCCGGGAACTAAACCGACGACCGCCGTGCTGGATTCAGCGCGCCGGGGTGCTGCAACCGGCAGATCAAATAGCTACAACTACCTTTTGTTTTTGCTGGGACCGGTGAAAAATTTCACTGCGACCATCGACGGTGAGCCTTTTTTTTTGCTGGAAACGGTTTTCTTTTCTGCAGGAACCATGTTTTTGTTTTGTTGGAATCATGGCAATGAACTTTGTTTGCATTTCCCCCCTCCCGCTGAGAGCTTTACTACTGAACATGTGTTCTCAGTTTCCTTTTTAAAATATGACTATGATTGTTAATAGGTTTTTAAATGGCATATTTTTTATATAGGAAAAATTGCCAAAATTATCCACAGTAAGAGCGGTTGCCTTTTCATCTATGAAAAAAACATAATGTCTAGCTGAGCGCAGTACTGAGTCATGTATAGTATGAACCTGTGATTGTTGTATATTATGAATCTGTGATTGTGAACCTGTAAAGTATAAGTTGCTGAAAACTATTTGAGCAGGAACATCATCAAACATATAGTCGTAATTGTTTGTGTGTATGCTTAGTTAAAACATGATAGGACCTCCACCGTGATATAGGAACAAGCCAAGCTTCTTGTTGTTAGACAAACTGATAAACCTCTTGCTAGGTTATGGCCTTTGTTGCACCTTCACTTGCCATCCCTTCTTAGCTTAGTTGTCTACTTTAGCCTGTAATGATCATTTAAGTCGTCCAAGGAAGAGATGTTACAGGGTATTTTCTTTCCATTACAATTTACATGGTAGATACCTCTGGACTTGTTGCATATGTCATAAAGGTGGTTCTAAACTTTGTTTATTTAATCTTTGTCATGAATGATTGCCATATTTCGTTCTTTATGTCAGCTTGTAGGGTTTTTTTTTTTTTGCATGCCCTGCTATTTTGTTTTATTTTGCATCATTTCCTGATGTCCTCAAACTGATCTCATTGGATGATCTGAAAGATGAAAAATTTCATGGAAAATTGTGGAGCTTAAAATGTACATTTTATGCAAACCATCAAGCGGTGGAAGTGGACCAATATTCTTTATATTGGGTTTCATGGTCATTTGTGATATAACAAAATGGAATTGTTTCATGTTTGCCCTGCATATTGCAGTATATGGAGTTACTTCTGCATTTGGGATCACAATCAGTTTTTTCTCATCATATACCTTCGAAATATTGCTTTCTATCAATATTTTTGCCCTATTATAACTACACTGTCTTTTAGCAATGTTGTCTATTGGCTTCACTGCATATGCAAGGAAATACTGAAGAGTATTGTATGATGACGCAACTGCATCCAAAACGCCTATACTGGACAACATTTTCCTTGCTAGAGAAAAATACCGAAGGAAATATTACTGGAGACGTGTGTAGACAACATTTTTGTACATTTGACTGAAGGTTATTTGAGAATGGTGTCCAGTATAGGCATTTGCTAGAGAAGAATACTGGAGGAAATACTGAGACGTCTATTGTCTATACTGCACATTTGACTGAAGATGATTTTTTTGCCCTCTAATTGACTAATTTGGTTTTACTAATGCTTTTGTTCTTTGGCAGGTTTCCAAAATTGCAGCAGATTATATGTGAGGTGGTTTTCTGTACATTTGACTGAAGATTATTTGCGAACAGATACAAATTCATAGTGTCGATGGATGTCATTATCCTAGAAAACTTGGAAATACTTTACATGCTTTTAGTGCTAGCTTTTGTAAAAATAAATCCGAAGCCATGTACTTTTAATTTCAGTAAGAAGATTTTACATGTATAAAACTAAAAATTGAAGTGGATCAAGTTTTTGTTGTAGTTCTTCTATCGGGATCTGTGTCAATGAAAGAACGGGACCTTAACTGGCCCATGAATCAAATGAATGTGCATTGAGCACAAGTCACGAGTAATAGTTTGATAAATGGCGCAGCAAAGCGCGCGTACGCTTCTAGTATCGAGCTACGTGGCGTGGAGCGACCGTCGCTCTAACTTGAGGAGGTGAAGGCAACATCCAACACCAGATGTAAATGAAAAAAAGCATCATCTCGAGGAGTGCTCTCACCGAGCTAGTTTAGTTCTCATCTATATTAGCACATATTGTTTAATTATAGCCAAAACCAATTTTTCAAACCCCTCTTTTTCGCAATAGAGCCGAACGACTCGAGCGTTCTTTGGTATAGATTGTGCGGCTACCCCGCTTCTGATTTTTCTGTCAATCGGAAAGATCTCCTTGTCCCCCGATTGCAAATCTGGTGGCTCATTTCTCTTGATTATTTATTTCAAGGTCGAACCGAACCTCCCTATTTTTGTGTGGCTAGTAGATTTCTCTCGACCGAACCTGGTTACCAGCGAAGCAAATATCCAAATGATGCCTCTATTTTATTTGTTCAATTTCCAAAGGCTAGAATTTCAACTCTTCTTTATTAGCATATTAGAAAGAAAAATATTTCTGGTTTCCTGCTTTTGGACTTCACGAGTGTGTACTATTGGTTACCTTTTTTTGACTTGTTGACTGTGCGTCATTGACATCATTTTTTGGTAAGTATAAGAGTTATTGGTAATGGAGAGACGACAAATCATCTCGATATAGACTCGGTACCACTCAATCTCAATGTTTTGAGGTCAGAGAGTCCGCAGACACATATCTGACAACTTCCATTTCAAGCAACCGTTATAACTTTGACCCACGGGAAAAAAGTTTCTTCAAAACATGCCTGGTGTTTTCTGTGTAAATAGTATAATAATATATGTATCATATACCTAATAAGTTACGTATAAACACCACGGTATTTTTGACCGGAGAAAAAAGTTATCGAAAACACATCTCTGGTTACTTCTTTGTAAATAGCATGGTAACATACAAATCACAAACCTAATACCTTACGTGCAAATACCGCGGTATATAACACACGGGATAAAAGTTGTTGAAAATATATCTCTGATAGTTTTATGTAAATAGCATGGTAACAGACGCACCACAAACCTAATAACTGACATAAAACCGATGCAGTAACTTTGTTCCCAAGGAAAGGGATGTTGAAACATACTCTGGCAATTTCTATGTAAAATAGCATAGTAACTTACGCACCGCGAGCGTGATAATTTACGTCCAAAAACGTGGTCACTTTGCCGCAATGAAATAAGTTATTGAAAAACATATCCCCACAATAACTTTTGTGTAAATAGTATGATAATACACCCATAACAGAGCTAATAACTTTTTGTAAAAATATACCCCCCACTAACATTGGACTGGCGAAAAAATTATTAAAAACATACCAATGGTAACTTATCTACAAATAGCATGATAATACATGCACCACACACCTGATAACTTACGCATAAACATGGCCAGAATTTTTGATTAGGGGAGGCGGGGTGGGGGGGGGGGAGTTGCTGAAATCATACCCTGGTAAATTTTGTGTAACTAGCATGGTGATTTAATCATCGGAGAGTTGATAACTTACGAAAAAGCACCATGATAACCTTTGTGATGGGAAAATAGTTGTTGAAAAAATATTCCACGGTAACTTCTGTGTAAATAGTATGGTAACATAAGCACCAGATACCTGATGGAAAAGTTGTTGAAAAACACATACCGATAACATGTGTATGAATAACATCATAATGTACGTACAACACAGATGATAATTCATGTACAAACATCACTGTAAATTTTGTTCCTAGGATAAAACTTTTTAAAAACATACCCTCCCCCGCCACATAACCTCTATGTACACAACATGGTAATATGCGCACAATGAAGACAATAACTTACTTAGCCAAGGTGTGGTAAGTTTTGACCTGGCGAAAAAAGTCATTGGAAAAAACACCCCCCCCCCCCCAACTCATGAGTAGAAAGTGTGGTAATACATGCACAACAGAGCTAATAACTTACTTACCCCAGGCGCATGGTAACTTTTTGGCCGAAAAAAGTCGTCACAACATAGCAACATGGAATCAAAATTTGAAGATCTCGTCGCGACATTTTTTAATGTGAAAATGATTTCTTCGATCGCACCGATGGTTTGAACTACAAAACATTTTAAGGTGTTCTAATGGAAGAATCTAGGATGACACCAGTTTTTATGTCGCTAGTGCATGCATGTGCACATGAGAAAAGATTGGACAATGAACCATTTTTAGCCCCCGGTAATTTCAGTGTAAGCAACATGATAACCTGTGTAGCATAGACATGATAATTTTTTACCCAAAAAATGTCGTCGCAACATATCAACACGAGATCTAGTCTCGAAAGTCTCGTTGCATCGATTTTTTTAATGTGAAATCGATTTTTCCATCGGAATGACCGCTTAAGTTAGAAAACAGTTTGAAGCTTTAAAGTATGAGAGAATCTAGAGTGGTGTCATCAATTTCGTCTTACATGCATGTAATTATGCATTTAATAGGTGTCATGCACACGCACATTATGAAAGAGATGCACTAATAATCATGTGCATGTGAAGAAAACTTCGTAGCATGCACTTGCGAGCTAGGAATGGTTGTTCGGTTTTGTTTGTTAAATTCAAAACATTCTGTAGTTAGCACTGTCCTTAATTATAATCCGTAAGGACTTGTTCTGTGTGTGGGAAAAGGGCAGGATACTTGGCAAATTCCTGGGTAGCTCACACCCATGGAAACTTGCACTGGGGTTATCTGCATTTGCATTGGTCGGATCGGAGGAGAGGAAATATTCAACCCCATCTGGGCCATGGCCGCCATCACTCCGCCACCTCGTGTCGACGCCCCGGTTGCATCCGTAGCCATCCTCTCATGCCATCTCGTTTTGCCAAGAACCATAAGAATACATGGACATTGACGAACAGTCGACCATATGGCCTTCGATCTTGCCACTAACCGCGCAAGCTTCAAGTTGGCCTCCACCATCGCCTCATTCTCCACCTCATCATCGCAGTGTGCCCCCTCCTCACCTCCCTCCCAATGGACATGCCTGGACCTCCCAAAAATGAATCTCCCTGCAACTTTTGATCCAGTGACTATGATTTTGGATCTTGCCGTCTATCCCGAGTGAATCGAGTTGAGCGAACCTCATTGGTGTGGGTCGGCGAGCACGAGCACCCGCTCATGGTAATTGGCTCTGACGAGGCAAGCATAATCAGATGGACGAGCTCTGGCATCCGCTTGGGGCAATTAATATTTATGTTATAGGCAGGCGGCAGCCGGTAACGCCGATCTGCTCACTGAAGAAGAAGCTCCATTGTCAGATTGTGTGGCCAATCAGCATTGGCCGTCAAGACAATTCCCTGTTTTGTTCTTTAGTTTAGGAACTCAGAAGTTATGATTGCCTTCTCATTGTTTCATGCTCACCTAATAGTTTTCACGTACTAGCGTCTCCGGATTGTAGTGGCATGCAACCTTGCATCTAGGAAGTGAAATGATTCCTGTCCGCTATAGTGACAAGAGCTTCTTTAAAGACCAGCGACGGAGTGGCTGTTGCGGGCCGACGAACTGTAAGCCGAGATGACGATGCTGCGAGGGTGATTCGCATGCATCACTGTGAGGCCGGTTGGCAGTGCTGCGACGCTGGATGGTGATCTTTGTGACACCTGAGTGCTTCACGCCTTCAACGGTTGCGACGATGCTACGAGGCATGCGATGACGACCCTGGCGATGGAGCGGCGATGCTGAGTCGGCATCCCGGATGCTACGAGGCACGCAATGATGGCCCTAACGATAGCGTGGCAACATGCTTCGGTCACCCATGGTGTGCTTTGATGGTCGTTGCGATGCTGCATTGGCAACCTGGATGACACGATGCATGCGATGATGGCCCAACGATGGTGTGGCGACATGGTTTGATGGCCATGGTGTGCTTCGATGGCTGTCGCGATGCTGGGTCGGCATCACGGATGCTTTGAGGTTGTTGCAGCGGCCCGACGATGGTGCGGCGGCATGCTTTGAACGACCATGGTGTGCATCGATGGCTGTGGGATGCTGCGTTGGCATGCCGGACGCTTCAAGGTTGTTGCAACGGCCCGACGACGGTGCGGCGACATGTTTTGAACGGCCATGGTGTGCTTCGATGGCAATACTGTGTCGGCATCCTGGATACTACGAGGCGCACGATGGCAGCCCCGACGCGCGGCGACATGCTTTCAACGCCAATGGTATGCTTCGATGGTCGTGGCGATGCTGCATCGCCATCCTGGATGCTATGAGGCACGCGACAACGACCCTTAGGATGGGGCTGCGGCATGCTTCGAACGCCCATGGTGTGCTTTGATGGCTGTGGCGATGCTGCGTCGGCATTGCGGATGCTACGAGGCATGCGACGATGGCCCGGCAATATGCTTTGAACGCCTTTCCCTGCGTTTGCACAGTGACATGCTTCGGATACCCGTGTGTGCTTCGATGGCTATGTGCATTTTGTTTAAGATTATTTGTGCCATCACAATATAGCTATGTAGCAACAACGCAGCGTGTGAAGTACTCCCTCCGTCCGGGTTTATTGGGCCCAAAGACAAAAACTCTAGGACCAAGGCAGTGGAGTATTCCCCGTACATATCTCGTGCCTCGCATCCAATTGAAGTGCATGGATTGTCAGCGTTTAATGCTAGTTGCTCCTAGGCGTGCATATTAGGCATGCATTGGCTGCATGCTCAAGAGATTTATATCCCACCAATTTCTCTCCACTTAAATAACCATCCAGCGCACCAACAGGAGGGAATCCGAGGAAAAATCAACACTTTTCAATGTGACTTAATTGCAACTTTAATTACGGGGCCTAATAGGAAGGGACACGCTTAGACTGCTCAAGGGCCTAATAAATCCGGACGGAGGGAGTATATGCGTGTAAGAAGGATTGTAATGTAAAAAAAAAAAGATAAGTCACGGGATTGCTACCGCAGATCACGAACTCAGGAAAGATAGACTAACCTCCGCGTTGGGACACAAACAAAAACCGCTGGCCACACGATCCCGTGGATCAGACGGCGCCAGACGTAGCTTACACAGACAAGAAATCATCCGGCTGATTTAGAACATTTTCCTAAAAAAAAATCCATGTCGTGCTTTTCCTACCCTCGAAAGGTCTATGGCGTCCAAACAAGCCCTCGGCGCCACGTACGGGGCCCAGTCCAAGTACACTGAAATTTGCAAGGACGTGTGAACCCATGGGACTCGATTTGCAAGCAGAGCCAGAACACTTGGCACACCGCCGCCCCTTGCCTGGCAGCCTGTGAATCCACGGGCGGCGCCGCTCCATGGGACGTGTGAACCCACGGGGCTGCTGCTCTCCTCTCCCTCGTTGGCCAGTGGCCACAGGATTGCCAGCGCGGGCGGATGAGCGGACGTGATCGGAAAGGGACCGCGCAAATCACGCCACGCCCCTCTCTGAGGGCCAGCGTCATGGCTATGGTTGTCTCCTATCTAAGCAATAGGAGTACACGTAGCTGTGTTGGTGTTGAGCTAGCTTGCAGTTCCGGCCCGGGCTACAAATAGGACCTGTGTTTCATCAGCTTCCGCACACAAATTGAGTCGAGCAGCACCACCACTAGCTAGCTAGCAATGGCGTGCACACCCACCGATGGCCCCACCATGGAGATCAGCTGCGACGGCTCATCCGAACCCACCATGGACGTCCCCATGGTGCACAGAAGCTGCCCGCTCAGAGGCGGCGGCGTCTCCACCGATTTCAAGGTCACTTGTGACTTCGGTGGAAGCGTGGAGAACGCCAAGGTGAACGTCGGCAAGCTGTATCTGCGCCAAATCTTTGCGGGCTGCAACGCGAATCAGTCAGACGTGATACAGCCCAATGCCGCGACAGGGCTAGGTAAAACTGTTGTGAACAATTGGGGGATCTATGACGGCCCTTGCTCCGAGGCGAAACTGGTTGCCCACGGGCACGGCATGCACACACTTGCCGGCAAATGGAGCAATTGGTTCACCCTGGTGTTTGTGGTCGGAAGGTATGTAGCTTATCTCTTTGTTCCGCTTCCACGGTTTTTATTTTACTACCTGTAAGGCCAATAATACATGGGAGTCTTTATAAGGGCATGAAACCACTGCTGATGACACAAGCTTAATTATTACTCCACATAGGATCAAAATCGATTATATTATATTTGTTGTGCACGCAGGTTCAAAGGGTCCACTCTTCAGGTTATGGGAGCTAATGATGATGATGAAGAAAATGAGTGGGCCATTGTAGGTGGGACCGGTGAATTCGCAATGGCACGTGGTGTCATCAACAAAAGAGTATACAGTTGTATAGGCAATACAATAACACAAGAGCTTACTATTGAATTTTTCTGCCGCATGAAGGAGGTAAGCGTGTAACTAATTTCTGGTCATCCACTTTGCATTATACTATAATATTCTGGTGGTCTCGGTGATCGCTTTGTATTATTATATGTGGTAAAATACTTACCATTTATTTTCCGTTAATTCGAATCGAGCTTAGTAGGGCTCGCAAAATACTATTTGGAGTTTCATTTGTAGCCTTTAGTGGCATTTTTTTTGATACAAACCGCATTGGGGTCCAATTGTAGCCCCTAGTGGTAAATATAAACTCCGTTGTGGGGCATAAAGAGAACCCATCTCCTACCATACATATAAAATAGGGAGAGCTAGGGAGAAGCTAGGGGTCCCGCAAAAAAAAAGGGGAGAGCTAGGGAGAAGCTAGGGGTCCCGCAAAAAAAATATAAAATGGGGAGAGCTAGGGAGAAGTAGAGGGCTCTCCTTTTCTGGCCAATGACTCGTTTGGCTCTCTCATTTATTATTCTTTTGCTCTCTCATTTTGTTGGCCTAATGTAACACTCAAAATGCATGTTCCTTCATATTCAGGGCGTTGTCTGTCCGCCTACAAAGATCGCTCCACCTACAGAGATCATTGCACCTACAAAGATCCCTGCACCTATAAAGCAAGGACCATGGGGTGGAATGACTGGAGGTGCCCTTCATGAAATGGGAGGCAAATCACGTCGTCTAGAAAGTCTAACAATCTACCATCATGGTGTAGTTGAAGGGTTACAATTTTCCTACGTTGACGAAGACGGGCAAATCCACACCACTGATACTTGGGGTGTCAATCGGGGCTTGTTCACGAACGAAGTGAGTAGATTTCATACATTACCATGCATGTGCGTGCAGTTGTTTTGCAAATCATGTTGGTTCATGCCTGCCTTCATCATAGAAAGACGATGCAGTTCTATGTTTGGTTAAAGTCAAACTAACTTAAACTTGATTGGGTTTCTCAAAAATATTAACAAACAGTAAGACTCCAAACATTCGTACTCACTACGTTTTTCACATGTCGTATTAGTTTTGTTCTAAGTTAAGCATTTGTATCTTTGACTATATATAGATTCATAACATAATATTTATGTTTTTAGATTTACTATGGGAAATACTTTTATAGTGTATAATCCATATATATGTTGATCTTTTGAAATTGATTAGATGATTAAAGATAGTAACGTTTGACTTAAAGCACTGCGACCTTTATATGAAATAAAAGTCCGTATAACAGAGAGTGTACACATATTTGCTTATTTAGTAGTATGATATAAGGTAATATCTTATTATATAAATTAAGATAGTTTGACCTAACACTATTTTAGAATTATATGTTTTTGGGAGGGATGGAGTTAGTAGCTATATATACATACGCCACCTAATAAATACTTGATGATATATCTAATTTTCCTCTTCACGAATTATGTGTTGTTTTATAGATAAAGTTTGGCCCATCAGAGTTTGTGAAGCAGATAACTGGGGCTGGGACATTAGGATCCTGGCTGACACAATTGAAGATCATCACCAACACCAATACGTATGGTCCTTTCGGAACTATCCCCAGCCAACCATTCAGCTATAACGTGCCGGAGAATGCGACCGTGGTGGGCTTCTTTGCAGAAATTCTAAATGTTTTCGTCACAAGGATTGGTGTTTACACCATCCCTAAATAATTCAGCACTCCACCCTCCTGGAGCCTACAGCTACCTGCATGTTCCTTTTAATCATCAGAGTGTTTGATTTCCTACCTTTTCCGCCGTTCCAGCAATAAGATGGCTAGATAACAAGGGTGTCCCCTTGTCTATGCCTGTTTTGTGGCTTTTCATAAATCAAATCGATCATGTAATGTTCAATGATGTAATTTTCAGAGATTATTTTCTTCGGAATAAACAGATCAATGTTAAAGTGGAATGGTTCATGTGTAAATCCTTATCCTGGTATATATAGCATCCGCGTCTTCAAGCGTCCCTTTTTTTGTTTACATCTAGCCAACCCAACGGTGCTACACCGTGTGCGCCTCTACCACTATATCACTGCAATTGTTGACTGAGCCTGGTCTCGCGAGCCCACGCAGCCTCCTGCTGCACTCGTGAAGAGTTTCTGCGCACATCGACCACCGCTCTGTAGCCACTTGCCAATGCCCGCGCGCCCGCCATGTAGTTGCTGCCCAACCATCGGCTCGCACCTTGCGTGTCCCACCGTGATTTTGGATGCAAGAGATAGAACCCGTGCAAAGTATGCTGACACATACGCCAATTAAGTATACCATTGTGCGTTTCCTGCACTCATGGCAGGACCTCTCCATCGACGTGTTCCTCTTCTCCCAGCTCTATGCAACCACATGAGATAAACCATAGAACATTAAAGTGCCTGGCAATCCGCGTGCTCTGGCCTGAGGATCGGCAACATAACCGTCGAGCTACTTGTAGTAGGGCACCCTGAAAATTATATAGGGATATGTTGACGTCGTCGCCGTCAAGCACAAACACGTGCCTAATTTTGCGGCCATAGACCTGCTTGTTCGGCAGAGGCGGACGGTAGGTCCGCCGGTGGCTAGCTGGCTTTCCTAGTTATTACTCCTATTGAAATATATTGCCCGCCTCCCTCCATCAGTTTGGACTTTTGGATGAGTTAACTGGAGCATGAATTTAATATGGTATCAGAGCCAAGAGGTTTTGAGTTCAAGACCCTGCCAATGCAGTATTAAATAAAATGATTCTGTGGCCTACATCGATCCCACGTCTAAGAACTAAAATAGCCTAGGCGTGAGAGGAAGTGTTGAAATATATTACCCGCCTCCCTCCATCAGTTCGGACTTTTGGATGAGTTGGTTGGAGCATGAATGCAATATCTCCAACATCCACTGGTACCTCAAGCCTTTCCAAGTGAAATGTGAAACATTCACTAACTGCTTGCAACAACCTGCCGATCTCAGGCTTGCTATCCCTCGCCATATTCCTTATTGATTTCACCATTTTTGTTTCCGCTTTATCTAGCTTCTTTTTTTGGAAAAATAAATGCTTGAGATGGAATATAGTACGCCAGCTATGGTGGCTTCATCATTTTAATTATAATCTGCTCATGATGCGTGAGATGGAATATAGTAGTACGCTAGCTGCTTCATCGGCAATTAGTGCTTAGCTAATGTTTTAAACACTATTCTGAATATGCTGCTTAGATAATTGTTTCTAGTCTGTTCATGATTCGTGAGATGGAATATGCTAGTACGCCAGGCTCGATGAGCTGACCTTTTTTTTTCTATCGCTGCAACAGAAGTACAACATCAATCAATGGTCAACACTGACAAATCATATCGCATGACCTCGATCTCGCAGCCTGCTAATCATGTGAGGTTCTTCCTCATGCATGCTCAATAGACTTGCCGTAGCTTTCGGATGCACTGGCATCGTCGAGACTGGTCTGATCCAGCACATTATCCCAAGTGATTGGAGATCAGATGACCTTCCAAGATGCCTGCTCATCGTTTTCTTTTTGAACCAAGGGGCACATGTTGTGCACCATTTTTGTTAATAAAGGAGGTTATAATTACAAGCAGTCGATCCTTAGAGGTCAAAGAGAGAGAGAGAAACTTGATGAAAAGGCAACTGTTGTCAAACAAAGCGCATGTCCTCCTACAAAACGGCCAGTGTCAATGGGGGTTTCAAAAGAGTATCATTCTCATTTAATGCAGTGGCACAATCAGTGAATTTGCTGACTTGGCAGGCTATTTATGAAGAGAGAGATAGAGAGAGTTTCATCAGTGGCACAGTTACCTACACAAAGCTGATGTGGTTGTCTTGGTAACTGTGTGATGAAACTCTCCACCGAGACTGGCCTAAGACTGCTCGTCGTTTATCTTCTTATCTTTTGCTGAACAAGTAAAATCAGTTATATTTAGTTCCTCCATTTTGCTATGCATCTATCTGTAACGTATGTCTATATACATAACAGCTATAATTAATATGTTGCTGAAGCTTTATATTAGTTTCTCGAGCATCTTAGCGACCTCAAATGTAAAAAAATAAATAAAACTACAACTGTGGTATAAAAAGTATGCTGCTGAAGTTGTAGATATCATTGAGAGCTACAACTTCGGTATAAAAGGTATCTTCATTTGACTCCATACGAAAAAAGATAATTCTTTTCTAATGTGGCAAGCGCTAGTACGCGATTATTATGGTGCTAATTTTTTTAGCACCTTAATGCCCTCAAATGAAAACAAAAACTAAAAACCAGAAAGTTGTAGATCACGCGTCGTGATTTACAATTTCTGTATAAAAAAGCATCTTCATCCGACGTCGTATTGAAGAGTTATGATTTTTTGAAAGTTCAATCTTGTCACGACATTCCCAATGGTGCAAAAAAACAATAGTGTCACGTCTGTGGCAAGTCCATGTCGAAAACACCGTCCAACATGGTAGATCTTTCTCGGGTACTGCCCGGATCCACGGGAGAGACCGGCGTCCTCTTGTACTCCTCGGGTGGCTCTACCTCCACCGAATGGACTCCGATGCTCGGGCGGCTCTGGCTCCACCGTGACCCCAGGGAGCCCATGCAGGACCGAGCGGGTGGCTATGCAAAAAGATAGGTATTCCAAGTGATTTTATTTGAGGGCTTTTTTTTTAGAAAAGGAGGAGGACCCCCGGCCTCTGCATCTGGACGATGCATACGGCCTGCTTTTATGCACCATAAATATTAATATTTTCTTATATGTGCTTGTTCAAAATTCAAATGTTTGATTGTTCAGAAAGTGACAATGACACTCTGTGTAATTGGGGGTATGTTAGTTGTGAGATACATTGAAGTCCGAAAAGGCGCCTTTAGTCAGCTGATAGAAAATAAACTATTTTCCCTGTGCGTATCATAAAAACCAATAGTGAAATGATTTACCTTGTCCATATGTAACACACTGGAAAATTCATTTTTCTTCTATCACTTTTCTTATTCTGACCTGCTTGAGTGGTGGAGGCGGACGATAAATCTTCTAGTGTTGGCGTGTCCACGGGTCGCAGACGACGAAGTTTGGCACGGAGGGTATAAAGTTCACGTACCACATTTCATCACAGCATGGTGCACGAAGAAAATGCTAAAGCTATCCTATTAGATTGTGAGATGAAACTGTGCATTGAGACATCCTATTTCATCCTTAAGGCCTGTTCGGAATTCCACCAGCTCCACGAAATTTCAGGAGCTGTGGAGTCAGGAAATAGCTGCTCCGCGATTTTCAACTGTAACTCCACCAAATCCGGGAATGGAGTTGTGGAGTGGAGGTTCTCCGAACAGGGCCTTAGTGTTACGTGTGAGGTGAAACTCTACGCTGAGACTGGTCTAAAGGCATGGCTGCCAAGCAGCGGCTATGGTGATGTGTCAGTGTCACCATATGCATGCATTTATGTTCCGATCGTAATTGCAAGCAGGCTGGCTGGGGCATGCAATGTAATTGGACAGCACAGCACTTATGGTTAAACTTTTTTCTTTTAAAACGCAGTCCCTTACGGCCCAAAAAAAAGATCGAAAAGAATTGCCCTGTTAATTAACGGAAATCGGGCGAAAACTGTAACAACACACCCGTCAACACAAGGCACACCGGGCGACATGGCAATCCACACAAGAACACACACATGCCGCCGAGAAGAAAAGCGTCGTCGAGGTTGCAGCCCGACGTCATCGTCATCGCACCTCCATGAGGGCGACTCCGACTTCACCATCGACGACCACTGAAGAAGGCCTCACCGCAAATGGACACCGCCTCAAATTATAATTCGTTAGCGCTAGTCATCAACCCGTGCACCCTCCAATTATTATTCACTATCTTTATTTGGTGATAGGGATTAATCAAGGAGACAACCAACAAATAAGTAAAAAGCTCATGCTCAAATTGTTGCGGCGAGGAATACTAACAAACTGTGGTCTTGTGATTTTAAATGGACGGTTGATCCTCTGTTTCGACATGTTCATATATATATTCTGTGAGAGGGAAAAGATATTTCTTCTTCCTCTTCATATCCTGATATCGTCAGCATGCATGGTCATAAAAGCATCTACACTGTCCCAATAGAGTGAAGCAGTTCTTTCAAATTTTCACAAGACCCTTGAGCAACTTACAGACGTAGAGCAGAAAGATTCTTTTGTACTTCCAGATTGGCAGGCCATCAAGTCCTTCCAAGCCAGCAGGCCTGCGGTCAAATTCCTGCTGCCATTGCTTCTACACAGAACGAGAATTACTCAAAAAAGCAGTTACATCTGCAAATGAAGTGTTAATCTCTTTCTTTCTTGAAGTGTCACATCAAATTCCGGCCTATGTGTGGCAAGGCTAAGAGATGGTGCAGGCTCATGCTGTAGCTATAGCTGTCAGACTGGCCTAACTCACGTGCAAGCATTACCAGTATGCCAAGATTTACCAGCTTTGAATGAGAAACAACGTGGAAATCAGTCCATGGCTTTAAGTTCCATGCACTTAGCTGAACCCATAGCCACAACTTTTCATAGACTTAGGCATTCAACGTCAACTTTTCCAGTGAAGCACTTAATTTCTCGTCCTGGTCTCTGCTTTGAGTAGACACTGCATGTCTTACATGGGAATCATTTTCCTTACCCAAGTGGCATGGCAGAAAGATTTGACTGAAAAAAACAAGAAAACTCTGCACCAGCAACACTATTTTCCGACGCGGTGAAGAGCAAAGGCCTATAAATCTGTACCAAATGCACAATATCACAGAACTGATTTGCGGTAAGAGTGCTGCTTGCCAGCAACTCATAGATACTAGCACCCTGAAGAAATCATTGCAATCAACAAAACAAATCCCGCTGTGGTTCCTGGTCACAACCCCAATACCCATCTGACGAATTAAGGGAAACAGGGCAGCATCAACATTGACTGCAACAGCAGCTACTGGCGGTTGAGTCCATTGGAGTGTTGACGACAAGGACTCACGTCTAGGAGCAGGCCCGGGCTTCGAGCACCGCTGCACGACCAATTGGACATAGGCTCGGATTCTCCAGCAACTGTCCCCGGATCACAAGATGCACCATTGCTGAGCACATCATTCCTCTCTTCCCAGATGTGTCATACTGTGATGGCCATGACTGTAGCGTGAAGCTAATCACGAGAGAGAAAGTCGAACTGCCATGTGCATCCTCGTTGTCTCGACTCAGCACAGAATGCAGCCTTTCCTCATCCTAGCTCTGCAACTCCACAGTTTCTTCCCCTGAATTTCTTCCATTCAACGCAGTTAACTTGTTCTGCAGCAAACGGATGCAGAGTACTTTAGAATCAGAGAATCAGTTTAAGAAAAAGCATCCCATCGCCATTCACTGCCCACTGCCTTGAATTATCTTCTATATATATTCAGTACCATTCACCACCTACAACTGTCATGTTACCGATGCTCATCTTGGTTGTCAAGTGGCGCTAGTACTGGGAACTAAGCCCATCCTGCCTCTTCGGGCTGAGTAATTCAAGTTCCCTGTGCCATATAGTAGAAACTAGAAACAGTTATACAGGTGAGCTTCTAAAATCAAGACCCAGAATGTTGAAAAGGATCATGAGTTCAGTGGTGATAGGATACGTGAGTAGTACCTTCAAACGATATGCTGTAGTTGTTGGACTGGCCTAACTTCCGAACAACAATTACCAGCGTGCCAAGATCCACCAGCCTTGACAGAGACAGAATGTGGAAATCAGTCCATGTCTTTAAGCTCCCTGCACGCAGCTGAAGCCATAGCCAAAACTTTTCATGGACTTTGACTTGACCCATTCAACGTCAACTTCTCCAGCGCTTGAAAGAATATAGAACACACAAGATTTATGTGGACAAGTCTCTGGAGCACTAAATTTCTCTTCCAGGTCTCTGTTTTGAGTAGAAACTGCACGTCTTACTTGAGCAATCATTTTCCTTCCACGAGTGGCACGGCAAAAGGATTTGACTGAAGGAAGCAAGAAAAGTCTGCACCAGAACCACAATTTTCCGACCCGGTGAGCAGGAAACACCTATAACTCTGCACCTAGTGTACATTTATCAATCATCTTTCTCCCCGGACTATCAGAGGGCAATTGCTTTGCGGTACTGAGCTCTGCTTGCCAGCAACCCACAGAAACTAGCACCCTGAAGCAATTATCCTACCTCCATAAATTGATCGATCGATCGGGATGAAGATACTCGGGGCGCACGGTGATCCTTGTGCCACAGCCCCGCATATATTTCTGGTGCAATTGCTCCTTCTCTGCCTGTGTTCATTGTTCTGCACCGGTTTCTCCCAATCAAACCCTACAAAATGCCCCGGCAGCTCCATCGATATCCCATCCCCTTTCAACATCCTTGGCAACTCGAGCATCTCGAGGAATCCAGGCTTCGACATATCATGTGAATCAACAGGGCCAACGCTATCGCTCGGTGACAAGCAGTACAGGGTCCTGGGCATATCGCTGCCCCAGGGCTATGTACGTGTAACCGGCGACACCGTCTACACCCAGTGCCAGCAGAACGCTGGCCCGGTGACCACAAACTTCATCAACCTTCAGGGCATGCCTTTCACCTTCTCACAGACACTAAACAAATTTACTGTCGTTGGTTGTGACTCCATGGCCATGATACAAAGCCCAGACGTAACGAGTCGGTACAGGGGAGGCTGCGTGTCGTTCTGCGCTTCCGAGGGAAGCATCACCAGTGGCGCATGCTCGGGGGTGGGCTGCTGCCAAGCTTCAGTGCCCGAGGAACTCAAGGTACTGAACTTAGAGTTTACCAGCATACGGAGCCAACTCCTGCAGTCCTCCGGATCTTTGGGGAACATCAGTAAAAGCAGCAGCGCATGGTGCAGCAAGGCGTTCATCGTGGACCAAGGTTCCTATGTGTTCTCCAGGGATCACTTGGACAGAAACCTGACGAACCTGCCAATGGTACTTGACTGGTCTATATCCGGCGGCAACTGCTCAGAGGCGCGTAGTGCGCCTCAGACCTACATTTGCAAGGAGAACACCGATTGTTATACCGTGGCAAATAACACCGCGTACCGCTGCAACTGTTCTGCAGGTTTCACTGGGAACCCTTATCTGGGATGCCAAGGTGAGAAATTCATGTTTGCAATAGATGACACCTTTACATTTTGATTGCCACTAACTTAGGATATATGCCTTATTATGATTTCCCTTTCTCTACAAGATATTGATGAATGCAAAGACAAAAATAAGTACCCCTGCACGCACAAGTGCATCAACAGAATTGGAGGTTTTAACTGTACATGCCCGATGGGCATGACCGGGGATGGTAAGAAGCAGGGCAATGGGTGCAGTAGAGATAAAACACTACGGATTGCCGCAGGCAAGTTTCACATGGTCTTATATTTGTTCCCTTTTGAAATGAACTGCTCAATCTGAATGAATAAGCACTTATTCATCAAAGTTCCTACTGTTTTTCAGGTGGAGGCCTGCCTTTGCTGCTTGTTCTCCTCATGCTCGGATTCTGGACCCACTGGCTTTTCACGAAGAGAAAGCTTGCGAAGATAAGACAGAAATACTTTTTGCAGAATGGTGGCATGCTCCTGAAGCAGCAGATGTTTTCTCAGAGGGCGCCGTTGAGGATATTCACGTCTAGCGAGCTTGAAAAGGCAACCAACAGATTCAGTGATGACAACATAGCTGGCCGAGGTGGATTTAGGACATTGTACAAAGGCGTACTATCTGATCAAATGATCGTGGCGATCAAGAAGGCGCAGCGAGTTGATCAAAGCCAGGTGGAACAATTTGTTAATGAGATGGTCATTCTCTCACAAGTCAACCACAAGAATGTGGTCCAGCTAGTTGGTTGTTGTCTCGAGTCAGAAGTGCCATTGTTGGTTTATGAATTCATCACCAATGGGGCGCTTTTTCACCATCTCCATAATACATCAGCCCCGATGCCGTGGAAGGAACGCCTAAGGATTGCAGTGGAAACTGCAACAGCCCTTGCCTACTTGCACATGGCTACAGAAATGCCAATTATTCACAGAGATGTCAAGTCGTCGAACATACTCCTTGACGAGAGCTTCACCACAAAGGTTTCTGATTTTGGTGCTTCGAGGCCAATGGCCCATAATCAGACCCATGTGACGACATTAGTGCAGGGGACACTGGGGTACATGGACCCTGAGTACTTCCAGACAAGCCAACTGACCGAGAGAAGTGACGTCTACAGCTTTGGCGTAGTACTCATCGAGCTATTGACACGGCAGAAACCAATATTTGGCGGTAAGCTGGACGAGGTGAGAAGCCTAGCAATGCATTTTAGTATACTATTCCATGAGAACCGGTTGTCCGAAATTGTAGATCCTCAGGTAGACGAGGAAGCTGGGGCTAGACATGTTAAAACTGTGGCACAGCTGGCCTTGCGATGCTTAAGGCTGAAAGGTGAGCAGAGGCCAAGGATGGTAGAGGTTGCAGTCGAACTTGAAGCGCTGCGAAGACTAATGAAACAACACTGCTTAGTCAATCCCGAAGATTGAACAAGAGTGTTGTTTGGCAGAGTTGCTAGACTTCACAATTTCAGATTCAGTTGGTATATTGATGTGGAAAGATGTGGGAAACAACAGCGAGAGCAAATAAGAGCCTCTTCTTGAGAGTCTCGGTGCGACGAGGAAACGGATACTGTTTATGAACTAAGCTAGTTGTTGTAATAATTGGTGGCCCACATATGGCTTGCCGGTATGACCAAAGACAAAGTACTTCTGATCATATAATTGAAGAATGAACAACATTGCATGGTTAAAAAAAACCAAGCAAATTGATCTACTGTTCATCCTGTAACTGTAATAATTATGCAAGAGACAAGAGTTTACTTGGTGCTAGAAGGTGAATAAATCATTCCTTGGTTGTATTTCTTAAAATATAAAAGCTTAACATGTCAAGACGGCATATAAGTACTTTTCAACTTACGAATTTGTACCTAAATAAAAAGCCCAGATAAATTGGCTCAAGGAAACACCCTTCACAACAACAAGTATCTTCTTATCATTTACATGAACACAAGTTAAGTAATTATTGCTACCAGGCTTCTTCCCCTCAGTGTGAGTATTTAGTGAAGTCAAGTAATTTCAATGCGCGGAGGAACGCAATTCAATTTCACAACAAAACGGATTTCAGCGGTGGCACATTGGATCTTACCTAACTGGCCGCCGCCGGCGCATCCCCTCCGCTCCGCCGCACATGGCCCTTCGTTGCCACGTGATTCGCCGGCACGGGGGAGGACGGCCGCGCGTCCCCTTCGCCTCCTTCTCCGGCGGCTCCCTCGGCCCCTTCTCTCGTCGCCGATGCGCACGGGAAGATGAGAATCTTTGTTTTTTTGAGAGATAAGATGAGAATCATATGGTGTCAAGATGCGGTACTGAACTGGGCCCCCACTATAGGACAATTAGTTCGCAGGATGGGCTTTAACTTTTAGGGCCAGTTGTTTTGTAGGCTTTTAATTTAAATTAAGCTGAAATAAGCTGCCCCTTATCCAGCTTATTTTTGAAGCCCAACCAAAATTTATTTTGAGAAGCGCGGTCATGCTATCGGACACGAAAACAAACATTTTTTTTCTTCCGTTTGAGGCATGGTTTTGCTTCCGCGAGAGGCACTACCGTGCTTCTTGGAAACGGCTTTTGGAAAGGCAAAAGGATGTGCTCCCGGTGTGGTTTTTTCGTTCGATTCTTTCATGAAAAAAAGTTCGTCAAATCTATCAACATGTGATCTAGTTTTGAAAATCTCGACGCGAGGAATCCAACGGTGAAAATGGTTCGAGATTTGGATGCACGGTTTAAGAGATAAAACGTTTTGAATAAACAGATCTACGAGAAAAGGGAAAACTCCCAGATTGTGACAAGTGGTGCACATGCAACACGTTGCTTGTCGCAATCCGGAAAGGTGGAAGTGATCTCTGCAATTAGTAATTTCCCTAGTAGTTAAGATTTAACTAGTGTGTTTCTAAAAGAAAAAAATGGTTGGGCATCTGGAATACGTTGGGGGGTGGGTGTGGGGGCAGCTTTTCTGGTAGCCCAAAAATACTAGTAAAGAACTGGCCCATAAGACGAGTTGCCATGAATGAAGGTTTGGGACAACCATTTTGAAAAAATGTTCATAAATTTTAGAAAAATACTTTTGAATTTTAACAAAATTTCCACGTATTTTAAAATATATTTAAAATCTACAAAATTCACATGATTTCAAAAAGTTTATGTTTTTAATAATATATTGAAATATGTAAATAAATTTTAGAATTTTAGTAAATTAAAAATTATTTTTTTCTAGAATGTTAGAATAAATAAATATTCCCGAGTTTGTGTAAATCATGAATTTTTAAAAAATTCATAAGTTTTCAAAAGTTCATGATTTTTTTAAAATCGGAGGGGAAAAATTACAAAATAGAAAAAAGGATCCAAATCAAGTTGAAAAACTTCCAAAAAAAGATTCAAGAAGGTTCTGAAAAGTGAAAAGTACAAATGTGCTTGAAAAAAGTGAAAAGAATGGTTGTGCTTCCTTTTTTTACCTTACATTTTTTTGTTCTTTTTTTATAGTTCTTAGTTTCTTTTCTATTTTGGCTTTTATCCGATTTCTGATATATTGTTTTTCCTGTTTTTGGTGTTTTTGATTTCTATGTTTTTTCAAGTAAAAAAGGTTGTTCAAACCTATCAACACGGGATCCAGTTTCAAAGATCTTGATATAAGAAACACAAGAGTGAAAACAATTCATCTTTTGGATGTACGGTTCAAGACATGAAACGTCTTGAAAAATTGAATCTAAAAAAACCCAAAAACTCCCGTGTTGTGATAAGTGTCGCACATGCAGTGTGTCACTTATCACAACAATAAAAAGTGGGAGAGACCTATGCAAGGAGGACCTTCTAATTAGTCATCTCGCGGAGCGGCCCAATACAACACATTGTGTAGGGAAGGGCTAGCTATGGGAGGGCCATTTCTCTCAGTTTCGGTGGCCCAACTTTTTTTACCAGATGGTTTTTTCGTTTGGACTTTTTTCTTCATGTTTTCTCTAGTTTTTGATTGGGCCTTTGCCTGTTTTCTTTTTTGAAAATTGTACAATTCACAAAATATTATAAGAAACGTGAACGATTTTAATATTTGATAACATTTATAAATCTTGCCAACAACTTTTTAAAAATTTAATATTTTCAAATTTGCAACAAATACAATGTAAATGTTTTTTTCAATTCATGAAGATTATTTTAATTCAAAAATATATTTTTATGAAATCTTGACATATTTACAATGCATTTTTTAAACACCTGAATGTTTTGCAAACATAGAGAAAATAATTTTTTTTGACAGAAAGACTGTAAGGGAACCCCCTACAGTATAATTGGTGCAACAAACCCAAATTGCAAGTACCATGCCTTGAACCTGGGTGGGTGGGAAGGCATCAGCCCCTTCCCACCACTAGGCTATGCCTTAGTCTGCAACATAGAGAAAATATTTACAAACATGAAATAAAAAAAAGTAAAATAACTAATAGAGAACTTGAAACATGCGGGTCACACTTACAACTTGTGTGTCACATTCGAGACTCGAGAGTGACCAAGTACAAAGTTAGACGAGAAACAAAGTCTGGCAAACTTTGCTATGATGAGTTTCCTCGATCTTAATTTTTGAACTTTAATTTCACTTGACAGACCAAATGTGCATGTGATGATTTGTTCTCATCTCGGACATCCTACTTGGATCATGGTAATTCTTGACCAATGGTTGCCTTAGACCCTTAGTGCTCACATCAGTAGTGGCCTGCAGTATAACTTGTAGTATCATTCATGCCCTTGTTGCATTATGGTCAACTGGTTATGCTTGTTACTATTACTTCACAAATCATGAGTTGCATAATTATGCAACATCACACTTACTATGTGATTTTAACAATGGTTTTGAGCGTCGCTAATCTGGCCCCTTATATATATCTCTGGACCATTTGTTGTATATACTTCTGTTTTGTTCACTCGACTTCCCATTGTTGTAATACCATGAGGTGTTGAACAAGATTCGATGCTTCAGTATTGATGTGCCTCCTTGAAGAGTTGAGACTTTAGAAGAAACTGAAAGAAGATATGGACCATCATCTTCTGATGCACACCCAAGTGGTGTGCACTTCGCAAAACTTTGATCGTAAAACACACTGCTGGCAACCAGCCTAACGATAGATCAATTCGGGCATGATGTATCCAGATTCACCATACCAAGCTGTTGGCATGTGACATATGATGATTGTGTGCAAATACGCAACACATGTAACATACTAATACAATAACCGCGCAAGACGTGAGGAGGATTGGCATGAGCTGGATAGATGCTGGGCCGGTAGCTCGCTGACTGGTAAGTGCCTCTAGTTTCTTCTCATGGAGCGCTAATCTTTCTTCCATCTTCTGCATCCGGCCTGCTTCCTCTTTCTTTTTTCTCCCTTGGCTTCTATAACCAATGTTGTCGGGAAACCCATGCACCCACGAAACGGAGCCTGATGTCCCTCGTGTTCGTCCAGGCTGTTCAGGATTTCCGAGGGCCTTTGACAGCTCGTCCTTCTCTCTGTCGGGGTGGAACCTTCCTTCCTGCATTTCCTGGATTGCTTCATGAATCGCTTTTATGGGTGTTTCAAGTTGAGCTTTCATGAAAACACACTTCCCTATTTCTGGGTCCAAAGTTCCCCCATGCCCGAAGAACCAAGTCCTTACCCATTTGGGTCAGTTCAATGTCGCTAGTTGGACCCCTTTAGCAAGTAGGTCGTTCTCAGATTTGTCCCACAGAGGCCAGGCTAAATTGTAGCCACCTGACCTCGTAACATGGTGATACAGCTTCTTTACAACATTTTTCTTATTTATCTGTGACCTTTTCTAAGCTTTCTCCGATTTCTTGTACGCCACAAATACGGGCCAGTGATCTTTTATATTCGCATATTTTGTTTTCAGATTCTGATGGGGCCAGCACTTAAGTAGTAAGTACCAGAGAGTCTCGAGCCATCCGGCGACCCACGTCAACAACTCCGACATGACCTAGTCGTCCGCCTCCCGTCATGCCGCTACCGACGATGAGTCGTCATCGGATGGTGATGTTGGAGTGGACTTAGATGGACCAGATCTGCTCCCTACTGACTTGGGCGACATGGAGGCCTCGGACGTCTCATGGTCTACCTCGAGCAACACTTCAAAGAGGAAGAAATCCGGGCGTGGTCTGTGGAAGGTCCCGGAACTAACGGCTGCTAGCGTCCGTCCTGTAATTTCCCCGACAGGAGAGGGGTAAGCAAGCATTTCATTTGCAACATATTTTGGATGCCACAACTTTGACACTCACATATGCTTGTCTTTTCATCATGCAGTCACTGGGAATTTATCCCGACACAGCCTAAGGGGCGCGCCCGCCAAACCACGTCATCGGATCCCTCTTGAGGAAGCACTTCCCTGGGTTGTCCAAGGCGGGTGATGACGAGCCGCCATCGCCAGGTTTAACCTGGGAGCATTACCAACATACCCAGGACGAGCACAATGTCCATGTCCACCCGGGTCATCACCGTTTTTTGTAAGTATCTTCGCCCCAACCACTGCATTTTTCCATATCCAAATCCTTGTATTAACTGCAAGATGCTTTCTTGTAGCAAACATTTGTTTGTGTGGATGGTGAGAAGCAGATGGCGATCAAAGGCATCGTGAAATCTGCCCGGAAGATACTCTCCGACACCAAGCACACACTGCAGCACAAAGCCGTCATGCAGTGTCGGCCACTCGATGACAAGGGAGAGAAGATGACAAGGAAGACTGCTTGCTAGACCAACTTGTCGCGGGAAGAATACTTGTCAGTGGTAAGTGACTACTTCCGTTGCTCGTACTTTGATTCATCCGCCCACTACTAGGGAAAAGCCTATACACAGAATCTTACCAGCAGCGCTCCTCAAAATACCACGCTACTGCTATTTAGCAGCAGCACGTGATATCAAAACGCAGTGCTGAAAGGAAAATAGCAGTAGCGCGTCCACCACAAACCACGCTACTGCTATAATTGTCGTGACCTCGTGCCCCCCGCTAGTTATAGCAGTAGCGCCCTATACTGAACCGCGCTACTGCTATAGAAGTTAGCAGTAGCGCGCTTCGAAGAAAACCGCTACTGCTAAGATCAGCCCACAAGTTTAGTCCCACCTCGCTCCGTTAACACGGTGTTTACCACCTTATATATGTTATTTCTAAAACTACCACAACCAGTTGGTCTTCACTGAACTCTATGTGTAAAATTTGTGGCCGCAATATGAGTCCTCTCCGGTTCCTACCGGAGAGGACTCATATTGACAATTCAGATTGTACACAAAAAGATCATTGATGGCCAATGTATTTTTGCATTGACGTATTTTTTGTATAGTTACACTTAGCAGTAGCGGTTTATATGCAAAGCGCTACTGCTATTCAGATTAGCTGTAGCGCGTTTTGGCAAACGCGCTACAACTATCCCTACCTTATCCCCACGCGCACGACCGGCCCTCACTCACACTCTCACTCTCGCCCGCGTGCCGATAACTGTCGTCGTGCGTCGTCGCTGCCGCCGCCTTCGTCCGTCCGCCGCCGAGGTACTCCCCTCCTTCCGTCCCTCCTCCCTACTCCTCGCACATCCTCCCTCCGCCTGCGGCCGCCCCTCCCTCCTCCGTCGCCGCCCTCCTCCCTCCGCCTGCGGCCGCCCCTCCTCCCTCCTCCGCCAGCAGCCCTCCTCCCACCGCCCTTGACCCCGCCGCCCCTAGCTACCTCTCCGTCGCCCCCACCTCCTGCCACTAGTTAGTACTAGATTTAGTACTAGTAGATGTTAATTTAGGGTTCATAGCTAGTACTAGATGTTGCTTAGTTAGTACTAGATTTTTAGTAGTAGTAGATGTTAATTACTAGTAGTGATGGTACTAGTTAACTAGGGCAGTATGATTAATAGTAGTTGTAGTTGAACTACTTTAGTTGTAGTTGAACTAGTTTAATAAGTAAATTAATAAACTAGTTGAACTAGTTGAATTAATAGAACTAATGTATTTTTAGTAAGATAATTAATATAACTAGTTGAACTACTTTATTTTTAGAAAGAACTAGTTTTTTTCTATTTATAGTAAGTTTATATTTAGTAAGAACTAGTTGAATTAATAAAACTAGTTGAACATGTCATATTTGTTGTTATTTTTTAGTTTAAGCAATTATTCGGGATGTATTAGTGATAACTTATACGGTTTCCGGTGACCACCGTCGTCCCCGTCATTGACCCCTTCCGACATCCCTGCCGTCGTCCCAGTCACCGACCCCCTCCGACATCGAGGTGAGACCAGCCAAATATCCTTGTATATCTTGTGTTGTTGCTCAAATAGGATATGTGGTTGCCCAAGTGGCCGTTCAAGTTCAGTTTACATCTCCGAGTGGCCTATGTTTTGCCGGAGTGTTGATTAATTTCCATTCCGGCAAATTTCAGGTGCTCGATCTGTCCTTTTTTAGCAAAGGTCATGCCAGATTTCTTCATGAATTCTGGCATGACTTGTGCTAGAATATGTACAAGTTTAATCTTTGAATTATGAACGTAGGAAATGTCGTACTCGGACGACGACAGTCTCCCAGGGGAGTGTAGCTGGTGCCACGACGATCGAGGTATGTGCGACAGGTTCGTTGAGCTGGACGAAGATCGACGCTTCAACATTAAGCTCGAGGAGACCTTCGATTGTGAAACGGTACGCAACAATGATAAGTGTTTTTTTCGCAACGGTATGCTTCCGATTGTACCACTATGTGAGTTTCTCAAACATAGTTATTAACTAATTTATATTGTTTATTTCAAAATAGTTGATAGCTTATTTCCATTGACAGCTTATTTTGATTCTTCAAAGACTGTGCGGAAGATGGTAGATAAAACCCACTACACCGATGGCACCGAATTAACGTATAAGGAGAAAAATCATCTGATCGCATTTTGTACTCTTCTTGAGAATTACAATAACTATTATCGAACTCCTCCAAATTATGGTGAATACGTGCCACTAGTGCATGTGTTGAACCACGATAACTTCTCTGGAGATACCCTGGTAAGATTTTTTACTATTACGACATCCGTGCATCTTTTGCATACTTCTAAAACTAGTACATCATTGCTAACTACGAAGTTATTATTATGTTTTTCAACAGAAACTCCCGATGGATTGTGTGCCTCATCTGATGTCTCTGAATGGTCGCCTCTCAGTTCTGAACATATTGCCAGGTAAATCCAGGTACATTTTGTGCCTTGGGCACCATGGCAAAAATAATATGTGCCTTATATAAAGGAACGTAGGTAGTAGTGCTTAGAAGTTGAGATTTGAAAAAATCTAACACAAAACACAAGTCATGGCAGTTTGAAACTTTAGTCATTAAAAGATATGAAATATCAAACGAAAACATAGAGAGCAAAAGAACACACACAGAGAAAAGGAAAATATGATGATGTGGCATATACTTTGCCGAGCGTGGAGAAACGACTCTCAGTAATATTGGAAGTAACTGACGGAGCCGTCTGGTGCGAATGGAGATGCCACGCGGCTCCTCTTTGCTGTGCGCGGCTCTCGGCGTCTGCGCCGTTAGCCATTCGGTGCTAGTTCGCCGTGAGCCAGTGACGGCAAAGTAAGCAGTTGCCGTGAGGCCAGGTTTGCAGAGTGCGGCTCTCGGCGTTGTTTAGTTTGCCGAGTGCCCACGTTTTGCCTCTCGGCGAAGACGCCCACTCCCGGCGTATACAGGGGCGGAGCCAGAATTATTTGTCATTGGGTTCACTCATTAACTCATTATAAAGATTTGGTATGCTATAATTAAGTGTAAAGTCTAATTTTACACAAGTTTAAGCAAGAGTATAGCACTAAAAAATAACATACATATGCTATTACTTATCAAAAATTGTGTTACATTGAAAGCTGAAGAGTGCAAGACATACTTGACGGATGAAATTATAAATTGAGTTCCTTACATATTATAAATAGAGTAATACCAAAAATAGTTTGCAGCTCAATTGTAGCTTCTCATCTTCCTAAAACATTAAAAAAACGATAAGTTAGTTTGAGAAATTTAAAAACAAGTATCATCAAGTGAAACAAGTATCATCAAGCGAATCAAGTGTCCGCTTTTGATTTTCATTTACTTAAAAGGATCAAACACCAGATCATTACTAGTGGCAGAAAACATATCGTTCTCCGCATAGCAAATTAAACAATCACTGATGAGTCAATGGTCGATTTTATTGTGCAATTTTTCCTTCACAACATTCTAGCTGAAAAGCATCCATCCACAGATGTTGTGACAATAAACAGTATTAGTACTAGCTTTAGAAGTTGATAGCCCAGAGAAAAAGTAATATCCTATTTGTCCGCATCATTAGTTTGGACAAATCTAAGTTTAGTATCTCCAATTTCTCTTTGTGGATAATCCAAATTAAGCGGTAACATTTGAAGCCCCTTATATAGTTATAAATATATCTCATCTTGTTCCTTAGAATTTCTCGTACTCAATTTTTTTCCTATAAATCAGATCATAAGGCAACTTGTCTTAATTAATTCCTCTTTGTATAGAATGCTTCAGAAGACTACTTGGAGTTGTATTTGGTGCACTTTGCCCACCTCTAATGGATGACCTCAATCTAGTGATCAGTTTATATCTAAAAAATACTACTATCTTATAGCCTAGATCAATCAAAATACGGGGAATAACAATTAGAAAACTACACCATGTTTAACGGAGAGGAGATCTACGATGCGACTCGGTACCTTGAATTTTTGGTTTATATTAGGCGGCAAGGTTGCGGATCTGACCTACCCTTGTCGGCCGGGCTCGTCGCCGTTACCGCCCAGACCTACGCTTGTCGGCGGGGCTCGTCGCCGCAGGGGCGGAGCCAGAATTATTTGTCATTGGGTTCACTCATTAACTCATTATAAAGATTTGGTATGCTATAATTAAGTGTAAAGTCTAATTTTACACAAGTTTAAGCAAGAGTATAGCACTAAAAAATAACATACATATGCTATTACTTATCAAAAATTGTGTTACATTGAAAGCTGAAGAGTGCAAGACATACCTGACGGATGAAATTATAAATTGAGTTCCTTACATATTATAAATAGAGTAATACCAAAAATAGTTTGCAGCTCCAATTGTAGCTTCTCATCTTCCTAAAAACATTAAAAAAAAATGATAAGTTAGTTTGAGAAATTTAAAAACAAGTATCATCAAGTGAAACAAGTATCATCAAGCGAATCAAGTGTCCGCTTTTGATTTTCATTTACTTAAAAGGATCAAACACCAGATCATTACTAGTGGCAGAAAACATATCGTTCTCCGCATAGCAAATTAAACAATCACTGATGAGTCAATCGTCGATTTTATTGTGCAATTTTTCCTTCACAACATTCTAGCTGAAAAGCATCCATCCACAGATGTTGTGACAATAAACAGTATTAGTACTAGCTTTAGAAGTTGATAGCCCAGAGAAAAAGTAATATCCTATTTGTCCGCATCATTAGTTTGGACAAATCTAAGTTTAGTATCTCCAATTTCTCTTTGTGGATAATCCAAATTAAGCGGTAACATTTGAAGCCCTTATATAGTTATAAATATATCTCATCTTGTTCCTTAGAATTTCTCGTGTACTCAATTTTTTTTCCTATAAATCAGATCATAAGGCAACTTGTCTTAATTAATTCCTCTTTGTATAGAATGCTTCAGAAGACTACTTGGAGTTGTATTTGGTGCACTTTGCCCACCTCTAATGGATGACCTCAATCTAGTGATCAGTTTATATCAAAAAAATACTACTATCTTATAGCCTAGATCAATCAAAATACGGGGAACAACAATTAGAAAACTACACCATGTTTAACGGAGAGGAGATCTACGATGCGACTCGGTACCTTGAATTTTTGGTTTATATTAGGCGGCAAGGTTGCGGATCTGACCTACCCTTGTTGGCCGGGCTCGTCGCCGTTACCGCCCAGACCTACGCTTGTCGGCGGGGCTCGTCGCCGCAGGGGCGGAGCCAGAATTATTTGTCATTGGGTTCACTCATTAACTCATTATAAAGATTTGGTATGCTATAATTAAGTGTAAAGTCTAATTTTACACAAGTTTAAGCAAGAGTATAGCACTAAAAAATAACATACATATGCTATTACTTATCAAAAATTGTGTTACATTGAAAGCTGAAGAGTGCAAGACATACCTGACGGATGAAATTATAAATTGAGTTCCTTACATATTATAAATAGAGTAATACCAAAAATAGTTTGCAGCTCCAATTGTAGCTTCTCATCTTCCTAAAAACATTAAAAAAAACGATAAGTTAGTTTGAGAAATTTAAAAACAAGTATCATCAAGTGAAACAAGTATCATCAAGCGAATCAAGTGTCCGCTTTTGATTTTCATTTACTTAAAAGGATCAAACACCAGATCATTACTAGTGGCAGAAAACATATCGTTCTCCGCATAGCAAATTAAACAATCACTGATGAGTCAATCGTCGATTTTATTGTGCAATTTTTCCTTCACAACATTCTAGCTGAAAAGCATCCATCCACAGATGTTGTGACAATAAACAGTATTAGTACTAGCTTTAGAAGTTGATAGCCCAGAGAAAAAGTAATATCCTATTTGTCCGCATCATTAGTTTGGACAAATCTAAGTTTAGTATCTCCAATTTCTCTTTGTGGATAATCCAAATTAAGCGGTAACATTTGAAGCCCCTTATATAGTTATAAATATATCTCATCTTGTTCCTTAGAATTTCTCGTACTCAATTTTTTTCCTATAAATCAGATCATAAGGCAACTTGTCTTAATTAATTCCTCTTTGTATAGAATGCTTCAGAAGACTACTTGGAGTTGTATTTGGTGCACTTTGCCCACCTCTAATGGATGACCTCAATCTAGTGATCAGTTTATATCTAAAAAATACTACTATCTTATAGCCTAGATCAATCAAAATACGGGGAATAACAATTAGAAAACTACACCATGTTTAACGGAGAGGAGATCTACGATGCGACTCGGTACCTTGAATTTTTGGTTTATATTAGGCGGCAAGGTTGCGGATCTGACCTACCCTTGTTGGCCGGGCTCGTCGCCGTTACCGCCCAGACCTACGCTTGTCGGCGGGGCTCGTCGCCGCAGGGGCGGAGCCAGAATTATTTGTCATTGGGTTCACTCATTAACTCATTATAAAGATTTGGTATGCAATAATTAAGTGTAAAGTCTAATTTTACACAAGTTTAAGCAAGAGTATAGCACTAAAAAATAACATACATATGCTATTACTTATCAAAATTGTGTTACATTGAAAGCTGAAGAGTGCAAGACATACCGACGGATGAAATTATAAATTGAGTTCCTTACATATTATAAATAGAGTAATACCAAAATAGTTTGCAGCTCCAATTGTAGCTTCTCATCTTCCTAAAAACATTAAAAAAAACGATAAGTTAGTTTGAGAAATTTAAAAACAAGTATCATCAAGTGAAACAAGTATCATCAAGCGAATCAAGTGTCCGCTTTTGATTTTCATTTACTTAAAAGGATCAAACACCAGATCATTACTAGTGGCAGAAAACATATCGTTCTCCGCATAGCAAATTAAACAATCACTGATGAGTCAATGGTCGATTTTATTGTGCAATTTTTCCTTCACAACATTCTAGCTGAAAAGCATCCATCCACAGATGTTGTGACAATAAACAGTATTAGTACTAGCTTTAGAAGTTGATAGCCCAGAGAAAAAGTAATATCCTATTTGTCCGCATCATTAGTTTGGACAAATCTAAGTTTAGTATCTCCAATTTCTCTTTGTGGATAATCCAAATTAAGCGGTAACATTTGAAGCCCTTATATAGTTATAAATATATCTCATCTTGTTCCTTAGAATTTCTCGTGTACTCAATTTTTTTTCCTATAAATCAGATCATAAGGCAACTTGTCTTAATTAATTCCTCTTTGTATAGAATGCTTCAGAAGACTACTTGGAGTTGTATTTGGTGCACTTTGCCCACCTCTAATGGATGACCTCAATCTAGTGATCAGTTTATATCTAAAAAATACTACTATCTTATAGCCTAGATCAATCAAAATACGGGGAATAACAATTAGAAAACTACACCATGTTTAACGGAGAGGAGATCTACGATGCGACTCGGTACCTTGAATTTTTGGTTTATATTAGGCGGCAAGGTTGCGGATCTGACCTACCCTTGTCGGCCGGGCTCGTCGCTTGTCGGCGGGGCTACGCGCAGAGGGCGGAGCCAGAATTATTTGTCATTGGGTTCACTCATTAACTCATTATAAAGATTTGTTGCCCACCTCTAATGGATGACCTCAATCTAGTGATCAGTTTATATCAAAAAAATACTACTATCTTATAGCCTAGATCAATCAAAATACGGGGAATAACAATTAGAAAACTACACCATGTTTAACGGAGAGGAGATCTACGATGCGACTCGGTACCTTGAATTTTTGGTTTATATTAGGCGGCAAGGTTGCGGATCTGACCTACCCTTGTTGGCCGGGCTCGTCGCCGTTACCGCCCAGACCTACGCTTGTCGGCGGGGCTCGTCGCCGCAGGGGCGGAGCCAGAATTATTTGTCATTGGGTTCACTCATTAACTCATTATAAAGATTTGGTATGCAATAATTAAGTGTAAAGTCTAATTTTACACAAGTTTAAGCAAGAGTATAGCACTAAAAAATAACATACATATGCTATTACTTATCAAAAATTGTGTTACATTGAAAGCTGAAGAGTGCAAGACATACCGACGGATGAAATTATAAATTGAGTTCCTTACATATTATAAATAGAGTAATACCAAAATAGTTTGCAGCTCCAATTGTAGCTTCTCATCTTCCTAAAAACATTAAAAAAAACGATAAGTTAGTTTGAGAAATTTAAAAACAAGTATCATCAAGTGAAACAAGTATCATCAAGCGAATCAAGTGTCCGCTTTTGATTTTCATTTACTTAAAAGGATCAAACACCAGATCATTACTAGTGGCAGAAAACATATCGTTCTCCGCATAGCAAATTAAACAATCACTGATGAGTCAATGGTCGATTTTATTGTGCAATTTTTCCTTCACAACATTCTAGCTGAAAAGCATCCATCCACAGATGTTGTGACAATAAACAGTATTAGTACTAGCTTTAGAAGTTGATAGCCCAGAGAAAAAGTAATATCCTATTTGTCCGCATCATTAGTTTGGACAAATCTAAGTTTAGTATCTCCAATTTCTCTTTGTGGATAATCCAAATTAAGCGGTAACATTTGAAGCCCCTTATATAGTTATAAATATATCTCATCTTGTTCCTTAGAATTTCTCGTGTACTCAATTTTTTTTCCTATAAATCAGATCATAAGGCAACTTGTCTTAATTAATTCCTCTTTGTATAGAATGCTTCAGAAGACTACTTGGAGTTGTATTTGGTGCACTTTGCCCACCTCTAATGGATGACCTCAATCTAGTGATCAGTTTATATCTAAAAAATACTACTATCTTATAGCCTAGATCAATCAAAATACGGGGAATAACAATTAGAAAACTACACCATGTTTAACGGAGAGGAGATCTACGATGCGACTCGGTACCTTGAATTTTTGGTTTATATTAGGCGGCAAGGTTGCGGATCTGACCTACCCTTGTCGGCCGGGCTCGTCGCCGTTACCGCCCAGACCTACGCTTGTCGGCGGGGCTCGTCGCCGGCTCATGGAGGAGATTGGGAGAGAGTCGACCAAGCAAACGGCGAAAGATCGTGCTGCTGGCGGCTGTCTGTGTATGCGTACATGTCTACAGGAGAATAGGGATACCTAGAAGGGTCACGAAGCCATGAACTTGCCTGGCAGCTGGCAGGCTGGCACGGATGGAGTTCACTTTACGGGCTTTGGGCTTCTTGCGTTGCATTCTAAGTTTGATGGGTTCAAGCCCTATTTTCCACTGGGTTCTTACAAGTACGTATACATGTACATATACTCGGCCAGGAAAAATCGTTGGGTTCAACTGAACCCAACGCCACTACGCTGGCTCCGCCCCTGTCGTCAAACATACTCCTTGACGAGAGCTTCACCGCGAAGGTCTCCGATTTTGGTGCTTCGAGGCCAATGGCCCATAATCAGACCCATGTGGCGACCTTAGTGCAGGGGACACTAGGGTACATGGACCCTGAGTACTTCCAGACAAGCCAACTGACCGAGAGAAGTGACGTCTACAGCTTTGGTGTAGTACTTATCGAGCTATTGACAAGGCAGAAACCAATATTTGGCGGCAAGATGGACGAGGTGAGAAGCCTAGCGTTGCATTTCAGTATATTATTCCATGAGAACGGGTTGTCGGAAATTGTAGATCCTCGGGTAGGCGAGGAAGCTGGAGCTAGACATGTTAAAACTGTTGCACAGCTAGCCTTGCAATGCTTAAGGATGAAAGGTGAAGAGAGGCCAAGGATGGTAGAAGTTACCGTCGAGCTTGAAGCGCTACGGAGACTAATGAAACAACACTGCACAGTCAATTCTGAAGAGTGAACAAGAGTGTTGTGCGGCAGACTTGCTACACTTCACAATTTCAGATTCAGTTGGTATATTGATGTGGAAAGATGTGGGAAACAACACCGAGAGGAAATAAGAGCCTCTTCTTGGGAGTCTCGGTGCGACGAGGAAATGGATACTGTTTATGAACTAGCTGTTGTAATAGTTGGTGGCCCACATATGGCTTGCCGGTAAGACCAAAGACAAAGTACTTCTCATCATATAACTGAAGAATGAACAACATTCCATGGTAAAAAAAATCCCAGCAAATTGATCCCTTGTTCATCCTGTAACAGTAATTATGCAAGACAAAAGAGTTTACTTGGTGGTGCTAGAAGGTGAATAAATCATTCCTTGGTTGTATTTCTTAAAACATAAACGCTAAACAGGTCAAGATGGCATTATGTGTATTTTCAACTTACTAATTTTTACCTAAATAAAAAGCCCGGATAAGTTGGCTCAAGGAAACACCCTTCACAGCAACTAATATCTTCTTACCGTTTACAAGAAAACAACTTAAGGACTTATTGCTACCAGGCTTCTTCCCCTAAGTGGAAGTGCTATTGAAGTCAATAAATGTCAATGCGTGGACTGGAGGAACACAATTCAGTTTTACGATTAAACGGATTTCAGCGGTGGCACATTGGATCTGCTTGTTCGCGTGCGCTCGTGCGGCTGCTTGTTCCTTCTGTCCAAGGTGAGAGATTTTGTCTGTTCCCTGCTTGTCAACTGCTCGATAAAATGTGTGCCTGTCGGTGTGAGATTTTCCCTATGTTGCCTGATGCATGGATGCGCAGGTGCCATGTTAGATCTGCTGTGTGATGCTTGTAGGAGCTGATTTGGTTCGGTTTGGCCTCTTCTTGATGGCCTTTTTGGTTGCTTCCTCTTCTGCTTATGTATGGTGTAGTCTGCCTGTTGCTTTGGCTTCTTCTGCTGCTCGATTCGGTTTGGTCCAAGGTAGGTTGTGTGATGTCTACGTCTGTATATTCGTTGGTTGGATAAGACGATTATTTTTCGCAGAAAAAGGATAAGAAGATTTTGCAGGTTTTTCTCTGGTTTGGTTGCTTCTGCTCCCAGTGCAGGTTCCTGTGATTTCTAGAGAGTGTATTGGTTCTAAGGATTGTCTCGGTTAGTTTAAAAGTGCTTTGGTGAGTTTGTCTTGTGTAGCCCTCCTCTCAAGCGACCGCGACGCTTCGCTGGCGGCCGGCCGCCTCGATCTCTCCCTCCAGCCCCCTCTCCTTCTCCCGCCGCTCGCTGGCGCCCGCGGCCGCCTGGCCCCGGTCGCTGGTGGCGGCGGCCCTGCCTTTCCCTCCGGTGGCTCTCCGTGGCGGAGCTGCGCCGGGGTGCTCTCGGCGGCGACGGTCTTGCTGGCGGCGGGGTGCCTCGTCGCAGGGTGGGCGAGCGGCTGGACGGCGGCGGCGTCGTTGGCGGCGGGGTGGCGCTGCAGCACGTCCTGGCGGCGGAGTTCGGCCCAGATCTAGGCCCTACGGGGCCCATCTGGTCTTGGCCGGGCCGGCGGCGGGGCGGGTCGGCGGCGTGATTCCCGAGCGGCGGGGGAGCGGCGTTGCGCGACGGGGGCTGGCGGTGCCGAAGCCAGCCTGCTGCAGCACTGCGGGCGGGGCTTAGCGGGCTCGTTTCGGGCCCGGCCGGGCCAGGGGTGGCCTGGTTTGCCCCGCTGCCGTGTCCGGTCGGCTACCGCGACGGTGCCGGAGGCGTGGACTTCTCGCACGACGGCGGTGGAGGTGGTTCCCACCCGCTCGGCCTTGGTGCTGCTGCTCTCGGCGTGTGGCGCTTCTCTCCGGTCTTCTCGGCCTCGTGTTGGTGCTCGTAGCGAGACGGCGTGGGTGGCGGCGCAACCTCGATGGCGCACTGGGCGGTGGTTTGGTTGGTAGGCTCCGGATGGGCGGTGGTGTTTGGCGTGCGGGAGAAATCCTTGCCGGCTCGTCCGGCTCCGATGCGGTGACACCGGCGGGTGCCACCATTCCTTCTTGAAGGGTGTCGGTGGTAGCCATTCTCCATTTCCCTCCGCGTACCGGGGGAAACCCTAGGACTCGTCCGGGCAGCAGCGTCGTCGACGTCGCATACCTTCTTGGAGGTGCTGCTTGATACGCGGCACCCGGAGCCTCGGGCTGTGGTGTGTGTCTCTGGAGGGCGTAGTGGTGGCGGGCCGTCCGCGCTTAGTCGAGCTGCCGTTGTTGGCATTTGTTTCTTCTTCCTTTCTTCTTTGGGCTTGTTGTGCTGCTCGCCCCAGCATCGCATTTGTACTGTTGGTTGGTGCTTTGGAATACAAAGCGGGGGGAAACCCTTTTTCGGTAAAAAGTGCTTTGGTTGCCTTCTTGCCTTCACGCACAGGCCTTGGAGATGGCTATGTTTGCATGGGCATGGGGTTTTGGCACACCTGTTTAAATTTGATAATAAATTCAGTTTATCACGAACACCATAAATGTGTATCAGTATACTATCTTGGCACATGAGCTATTTTTCAGTCAATGCGTGCCGAGTCCACTTGGAACTGAATATGCACTGTTTTCCTTGAAACTGAATAACAGTGGTTGAAATTTAGTTTCATTTGGACGAGCTACCCCAAGTATCATCAATTCATGATGGCTAATTTGTTTTGGTTCTTGATGAATCGGCCCTGGTCCTGATTTAAGATTTTTATGTTATTTGTTGGTTTATTTGAGCTATTATCATTTCTGTTTAGTGCTTAACACAGACAATTGTAGCTGCCCGTTTTGATTCAGAAAAATGGTCTTGATGTCTGTGGGTTGGTCAAATATTTTCTCAATATCTCTATTCGTCGGTCTAACTCACATAACATCCAATATAGTTTGTCTGATCCAAACTAAATGTTGGTTATGGCTGTGTGCATCGAATGATGCAGAGGCCGGGGGTTAACCTCCTTTTCTAAAAAAAAAACTAAATGTTGGTTGCTGCTATGGTTTGTGTGCAGTCTATTTTTCTTTGATCTTGGTCATTAAAGATGTGATAAGAAAGAAATTTCAAAAGGTTTGATAATCTAGAATGCTCATATGGAGTTATTTGAACCAGTTCTTTTAGTATCTACTGAAACCAGATGTATCGAAACTTTTTAAAATATACCAACAGTAGGAGTTGATCAATTGTTCTTGCTTATTAGATTATGTTTATATCTCACTCTGGTTATCAATTTTCCTTCGTTTTCAGCCAATGTTTTATTATTTTTCCCATTGTTCTTGCTTATTAGATCATGTTGAGCGACTACAGTAGCTGATATGCCTGAGATAGCAAAACCTGTTTCATTTCAGCTATTCTTCATGTAGAAGATTCATGCATGTGCCTCCATTTACCACAGGTTCTTTGCTACCCTATCATCTTCATCTTGTTATTTGGTTGCTGCTATGCTGACTGTGGTGATTTACTACCTTCTGATCTTCTCACTACTCATTCAAGGTCCTTCCTGAAAAGCTTCAGGACGGTATGAGCGCTAAAAAGGCTCCAGCTTGTTGTTTATGCTGTTGGACTTGGTAAGCTTGATGAAGCCGAGGTCCGTAAGAAAAATATTATGCCGTCATCCTATACCGGCGGGTGTCGCTGTATAACTGAAAACTTACACGCCGTGGTGACTATTTCCTGTGTCCAAGCCTCACCTGCTATAATCACAACCTTCACGTGTAATCCAAAGTGGCCTGAAATAATGGAGTCTTGAACCTGGGCAAAAAACAGTCGATAGGGCTGATATCTGTACGAGTATATCAGATGAAGCTGCTTGTGTGAGTACCTACAGAAGATCAGGACCGAAAGATGTTTGGGACTGTAGTTGCTGGTACTATGCCCAGTGCATTTTCTCTCCTTTGTTCGTTTTTCTTACCCACATTTCTTACTGTTTTCCAGTTTCTTACACCATAGAGTTCGAAAAGAGAGGTCTTCCAAACGCACGTGTCCTTGTTTGGCAGGAGAAGGATGATGACCGGGTGGTCACACCAACTTTCATACCTGGTGGGATGAGGATATCACTATCCCTTTAACCATCCGACCACAGGTTGGTTAGCACGCTATTCTTCTTTTAAGTAGTAGAGAGGTACTAGGGAAGATACAAATAGAGATAGAAATATGGTGTACGATCGTACCTTTTGTACAGACAAATCCTTCTATCAAATACAACTATTGCACTTTAAAAAAATCATATCCTCCATTAATATTGCTAGACACTAGAGCCTCATAACCAAAATCATAGCATTATATTTTTGTCAGCAAAAATAGAAGACATCGTGATTTTCTTCATGATGTTGCTATTTCCTGGTCATGCTAGTTGATGGCATTTCTCATGAGCTGCTCCATCCAGTTTCACACGTTCATGGTCCAAAGTCAGTTATCGAGTTCTCTGCTCTCTCCTTTTTGCCACAAGATATATAGGCCTATTGCCTGGCTATATATTGCTAGACAGTTGCAGTTTGTGTAAGTTATCCTGTCTTTTGTCTGGTCACATTGACACAGCTACATAAATCTTCATTATAGTAAGCTCGATAAGTTGCTTCATCTGAAAAAAACTTATGGTGTGACTGTAACATGTGAGGTATTGGAGAAAACCGAAATCCAAGGTTGCCAATGGACGATGTTGCGTGGTGAGAAAAACAATCATTTTCATATGTATGCAGCTGTGATGATTGTGTGGTTAGCCCTTGACAGCGAGTTTGTGATCCCTATTAATACTTTGGTCAGAAAGTATGCATCCTACTTGCAGTTGCTATTATTCTCGGCTCCATGACGCATGTGACTTTAATGATGACGATGAGCCTCCACAAGAACCTGTTGATATCATGCCCCTATGTGTCTAAGCTAGTAGTTTCATCATGGGTGTGTTCATGTAATCACACTTTTGTTTAATGGCATACACGATTATCTGGAAAACGAACCCGTAGATGTCGCTCCCCTATGACTCATCACGATAGGAGATGTGTTTGTACCATTTTCGATGATATGCACCTACAGCTAGATGCAAAGAGAAAAGTCACAGAGCCTTATGGTGATCGATATACTTCCAAAAGAAAGCGGGACACAAGATACAACAAGTTAGATGGATTTGTGTCCAGAATCTAGATGAAAGGGGATAATAATGGAGTTAGATACATCCATTTCTCCAACAAATAATTTTGGATCGGGAGAGTATTTCAAAGCCAATAATATTACTGTGTGGGCTTCTTGAATGGACATGGAATCAAGCACTACACATTGGAAGCCAAGAGTTTAATATTTTTGAAGTCCGTGGCTGGTGCATCTTGGCATACTGACATGTATATTGTGGATTACTCCCTCCTTCCATCTATATAGGGCCTAATGTGTTTTTCAAGACAGCCTTTGACTATTGACAAGATTAATAGCACATGAGATGTATACTATGAAAATTATATTATTGGAAGCTCCTTTGACATACAAATTTGAAGGTATGATTTGTGTAAGTTGCATGTCATATATTATTGCTCTAACGTTTGGTCAAAGTTAGGCTTGAAAAAACGCATTAGGCCCTAGATGGAAGGAGGGAGTAACATTTTATCATTTTTCTTTACAAGTGGGACTAATTATTATCAGCTTGGAGCTCAACACTAATCACACAGCCACAGACAAATTACTTTCGTATCTTGTGTCCCTATTCTTTTCGGAAGTGCATTCTGACCAAAGCATCTAGGGATCACTAACTTGATATTGATGGTTACAGGTATATATGCACCACGCAATCGTCTAACAGGGATACATTAGCAAACAACAAATTACCCATCTAGCATCTGGTTTCTAGGGATTTTAGTTTTCTCCAAAATCTCACATGTTGCTTTCACAACATAAGGTTTTTTGAATGAGAAAACTCAATGGACCTGGGTTCGTCCATTGGTCCATGTGACTTGCTGACTAGACATATACAGTTTGTACCAGTTCCCGTCTTTTGTCTGCAGTGCAACATATAACCAGGGAAAGACCTAGATGTCTTGTGGTAGAAAAGAGAGAGAGCAGAGAGCTCGGTAACTGACTTTGCAGCGGAAGCAACCATAAGCGTGTGAGTATGTGATCCTAAATGAGCAACTCATGAGCAATGCTGTCAAGTAGCATGACCAGGAAATAGCAACAGCATGAAGAAAATCAGTATGTCTTATCTTTTTGTACGAAAAATATAACACTTTTGGTTGCGGCTTGCGAGGCTCTAGTGTCTAGCAATATTGAGGGAAGATGTTTTATCTTTTGATAAATACAAAGCTTGTGCTGATGTATTTATACAACAATTAATTAGTACAAACTTTACTTTTCACAATAAAAATGAAGTTTGTACAAAGTTTACAGAATGTTACAACCAGACACCAAATCAAGTAAAAAAAAACTTGTGGCACTAAGTCAAAGCCCGACTTATCAGGCTTCCTCACACACGCTTCGGGCTAGATGGTCGAAAAGACCAACATCTGGATCTCGGGCCTTCCTAGTTCCCATACACACATGCATTTAGCGTCCTTGCTCACGCGGATCACTTCTGCATCTTTCTCTCCAATAGAGAAAATGAGTCTTTCCATAGACGCCATGCAGTAAGCGTATGCTAAAGTGCAATGCGGAAGGACGACTCCGACCAGAATTGAGGTCTTTGTTGCAGCAGTTTGATTTATGGCCGAATTTTTGTCAAGTCCACTTGGAAGAGGTAACTAGAGCTTGTATGTGATCGACTATATGGGCGTTTTTTGTCATGTCCCATGGCTAAAAGTTTTTTCATGCGCGTTTGCGTTCGTGTGCTTGTATGTGATCGATCATGTGGGCGCTTTTTGCCAGGTCCCTTGGTTCAAAGTATTTTCGTGTGCGTTTGCGTTTGTATGCTTGTATTTGATCGATCCTGTGGGCAAATCCAAACAAACCAGCGATGTTTTCAACAGGCAACGGTCTAAGAAGACCAGTTATATTCAAGCTATAACAAGCATCTGATAATTGCAGGAAATTCAAGTGGCAGCAGTGATAGGGAAGCTACTAGTTAGGGCTTCAGAGTCATCTTTTTTTTGTGGGAGGTCAGAGTCATCTCATAACATACAGCTCAAACCAAATGCTGTTTACAGTTCATACCAAATCCGACCGACTGTGGACATGTGTGTACAGTTGGGGTTCAAATGTATTCATGAATGTAGAATGGAGGATCCTAAGCATGCACTCAAATGCACAAACAATTGACTTGATACAATACGCCTATAGAAACTAAACTTCAACCTGTTGCAGTTTTTTTTGAGCCCTGACCGTAGAACAATTGTTCTACGGTATTTTCATTAATAAATAAAGATAAAGTAGAAAATTATGTTACAAATATAATACAAATGGGCATAAGTATCTCAGCCTATCCCAGTTTTAGGGAACATGGTCAAACCCATTATAGATTTAAATCAGCCCATTCCTTAATCCTGCTTGCTTTTCCCTCTTTGGCCCTGAGTTGCACAGTCCATAGTCCTTCAACCAAATAAAATTTCCACGAACCAATAGAAGGAGGAGCTGACCAAAAGATCTTGTCATTTCTCACAGACCATATGCCCCAGCAACTCATAAATATAATGTCCAGAGCCAAGTCTTTTGGTAACTGGTTAGTAATGAGTAAGATCTCATCAAAGGTAGAGATGCCTCTGGTGCTCCCTGGTGCTATGATATCCCAGCATGAGAGTGCAAACGGACAATTCCAGAATAAATGGTTCAGAGTTTCATCCACCTTATCAGAGCATACGGCACAGTGATAATCTGGGAGGTACATACTTCGTCGATGCAGCATATTTCTAGTGTTGAGTTTGTCGTGTAGAAGTAGCCAGCAAAAAATCTTGTGCCTCATTCTGCAAGAGGTACCCCAAAGGTTCTGAAAGATGCCATGTGCAGTGTATGTACCCCAAAGGTTCTGAAAGATGCCATGTGCAGTGTATGTACCCATGTGCAGATGCCATGTGCCTCATTCTGTTGAGTAATGCCTTGATGACCAATGCTATTTCCAAAGATCTCTGTTATCAGATTGTTCTCTGGAGACTATCATCTCTTCAACCCTGTCAAATTGCTGGTAAGCTTGTAAAGAGAGTGGTCTATGGAAGAGAGTGCTGACATCTTCTTGACTAATCACATAATGAAGTGTACATTCCTTGTGGATAGCAAAGGAGAACAACTCAGCAAATTTGATTTCCAAAGGTTGTCCAGCCCAATTATCTGACCAGAAGAATGTGGTGTCGCCAAGACCAGCTTGACAAATGGCATGAGATTTGTAAAGAGGCATAAGCTTTAACATAGTTTTCCACCAAAAGGAGCCAATCAACTTGTCACCAGGAGGGGCATTTTGGTAGTAAGTTACCCAAATGATGTGCACCCAAGGGGTGTCCACTTTATTCAGAAATTTATGAAGGAATTTCATCAGCAGAGCTTTGTTGTGGACTGTGATATCAAGAATGCCTAGCCCACCTTGAGCCTTTGGTTTACAAGCTGAATCCCAAGCAATCAAGGCTGGTCCAGTGTCCATCGTCCCATATTTTCTCCAGAAGCAATTCCTTAAGTAGCCCTCAATTTGTCTGGTCACTGCTTTGGGTAGCATCAATGAGCACATGAAAAATGTTGGCATGCTGGAAAATACTAATTTGATCAAGGTAAGTTTATCACCAGTGGATATTAAGGTGGAGAAACTCAAGAGTCTATTCTCAATTCTCTTCATCATGGGCATAAAGTCAACAATTCTTGGTTTGTTGATACTGAGAGGCAGGCCAAGATAGGCATGAGGAAGAGTACCAATTTTACAGCCGAGGATATTTGATAGAGCCAACATCTTGTTAGGTGGTGTGTGGATGGGGATCGTGATGGATTTAGCATAGTTCACTTAAAGACTAGTATAGGCTGCATAGTGAATTAGCAAATTCTTGATTTGGTTTAGCTGCCTACTGTCAGCATTGGCCACCAGAATTATGTCATCAGCATACCGAATGATTGGGTAGTCTGGGCATGAAGTATGAGTAATAGGGGAGTTAATTAAGGAATGATGCATAGCCTCATTAAACATGGTTTGAAGCAGATCAGCTGCTAACACAAAGATGGGGGGGGGATAGTGGATCCCCTTGTCTGACCCCTTTCTTATAGAGAAATTGTTTACCAGAAATACCATTTAGCAGGATAGAGGAGAAGCCAGAGCCATAGATCATCTTTATCCAATTAATCCATCTGTTTCCAAAACCCTTAGCTAGTAGGATCTCAAGAATGGTATCATGATTAATCACGTCAAAAGCTTTCTCAAAGTCCAGTTTGAGCAATATAATCTCCTTCTTGGATTGATGGCATTGGTGAATATACTCATAGGACCAAGAAAGACAATCCTGAATACATCTGTTATTGAGAAAACCATACTGATTTTTGTGGAACAAATTGAGTACCACCTTCTGAAGTCTTTTAGCAAGTAGTTTGGTAATGATTTTGAGAGTACAGTTAAGAAGGGATATGGGTCTGAATTCAGCATGAGTGGATGCTGCCTCTGTTTTATGAATCAAGGTGATGTAAGAGTAGTTGATGCTCTGGAGATTGACTTTGCCATGATAGAAATCATCAATAAGCCTGTAAAAGTTAGGTGCAATAATAGTCCAGCATGCTTTCAAGAAAGTGGCATTAAAAACCATCTGGTCCAAGTGATTTGTGTGCTGGCATATTAAGGACCACATTATCAATCTCAGCTTTGGTAAATGGAACCTTAAGTTGGGCCAAGTTGTCATGTGAAGAGATAAGTTGTTGAAGCAGGAGGGGATTTTGAGTGGCGGCCGAAGTACCCAGTCTCTCTTTAAAAGCTCTGTATAAGATGGCAGTCTTAGCATGGTGAGGGTGGTGTTCCATATCATTCTCATCCCTTAACATAGCAATACAATTATTCCTGTACTTGATGGTAGCCTTAGCTTGGAAATACTTTGTGTTTGCCTCTCCAACTTTAATTTTCCTGATGGTAGCCTTTTGTTTCCAGTATAGTCTCTGTTGCTTAAGGATATTTTCGAAGTGAGCCTTCAGAATACTTCTACCATTAGCTTCAACAGTAGTGAGGTCTCTAGATTCTTCCAAATAATCAAAACAAAGAATCAAGAAGTTTGTGTTCTTAATAATTTTCTTGAGGTCTGATAAGTTTCTGGCCCAACTTTTTAGCCCCTTCCTTAATCTCTTAAACTTGGTGGCTATGATCTTGTCACTATCTCCCTCCCTCACATCCTGGGACCAAATGTTTTGGACTACTGTAAGAAAATCATTGTGTTCCAGCCAAAAATTCTCAAATATAAAAATGTGAGATTTGGGAATAGAGGTACCAATCTTAACCATAAAGGGGACATGGTCAGATGTGGTTTTGGCAAGTGGATAAGCCAGAGTTGCTTGGTAGTTCAGAGTCCAGGTTACATATGTAAAACACCAAACAATTTTTTCAAGTAGTGGCCAATCTTGCATATTGCTCCAGGTAAAGTTTCTACCTTTGATAGGGATCTCAATCAAAGATAAATTGCTGATAGCCTCATTGAAAGCTAGCATATCATGAATATTGCCCGCCTCGAGATTTTTGTTGTGTGGGTATCTGATATGGTTAAAATCCCCAAGCACCATCCAATTACTATCCTCAGGAGTTTGGAAGTTCCTGAACCAGTCAATAAAGTTGGGTCTCTCTTCCTGCTGGCTCGGCCCATAAACTTGGTCAAGATCCAATTATCTCCATTATGTGTAGAAGTGAAAGAAACAGAGATAGAGTAATTGTTGCAATGAAAAAGTTGACCCTGGAAAACCTGCTCATTTCAAACAATTAACAGATCTCCAGATGCTCCCACAGATGGAAGATATTCAATTTTACTGAGTATCCTTGGACATATGTTCTAAAGATATCTACTATCAATCAATTCTCGTTTGGTTTATTGAATACATAAGATGGCACATTGAGATTCATCAATTTTGTTCTGATCGCAGACCATTTCTTGGGATCATTCAAACCTCTGATGTTCCAGTTGAGTATGGACCATTCTTTACTCATGATCACAGAGATAATAAAACTGATACAGAAGCTGTCTCTGAACTGGATACCACATTTTACTCAGCAGATTACTGAAAGCCTCAATTTTCTTTAAACTGTTACAAACAGAACTCTGAGCTAATTAATATAGCTCCAGAATCCCATAGCCAGGACCATTTTAGATGAGCATAACTATAAGTGATCCAGGTTAAGTAAAGCCAAAGACAGAGCATCATGAAGTAATGATAGAAGAAGAAGATAGTTCTGATGTAAACACAGCAAGGAGCACTGAACTTTACAAAATGACTGATTGATCTGATCAGCAGAAAGAGTTCACCATATCCATTCTTACAAGTAGCATGACAAAAGACAGCACCAAAATATCTTAACAACATGATAAAGTGCTAAGGAACTACTGTTGAAGTCCTGGTCTTTAACTAGCAGAGCTGGCTCTTGAGGCCTCCTTAGTAGCTGGGTTGCTCTTGCTCTTCTTGGGTTTGCTAGCCAACATCTCCTCAGTAGTATCCTTGGCAGCAACCTTGCAAAAAGTAGTATTAAGACTTTTAATCAACTTGTTGCAGTCAGCACGCACAACACTAACTAATTAAGATCAACTTTTCTTGATAAACTATGTTTGTTTATGAACACACACCTCGGCCCGCGACGCCACGCTGGTGCGGCTGGAACTTTGTTCTTCATATTAGTAACACTTTTTGGAAGCGAGTCATCGATGATCTCTCTGACCATCTGGAGCGCCTTTGTCCTCCTCAGCCAAGCCACCGTCGTCGACGCTGAGTACTTTTGGACAACAGCGATGATGACGAACACCACGACGGAGCAAAGGTGACTCCTGGTTGATCCTTCCGCAGTGAACTAGCTCGTTTGAGTTTTTGCCTGATTGATTTACCGCCGATGGACACGCATGTACACAAAGCTCCTGCTGCGGGGGGCGGTCTAACGCGTCGGCCCTAGGCCTCAGCTCCTCTCTCCTCCTCCTGCCGCCGCCCGAGGCCAGGCCGGCGTTGCCTGGCCAGTGACGGCGGCGGTGGGGCCCTCCCCCTCGCGCGGTGATGGCGATCTCCTGTCAGCGGCGGTGGCTCACGGATCGGCGGTGCACCGGCGGCAAGGAGCAGCGGGCGCCCGGCGGCGAGTGTGACGGCAACGACAGCGCAGCCGCCTTCTCCCCGCGGCCGAGGAGCACCTGTGGCGGCGGCCCAGATCGCGGGCTTCGTCCATGGGCCAGCAGATCTGGAGGGCGTCTACAGGCGGGCATGGTGGGCCTGACGGCGCCAACTTAGGCACCGCGGTGGTGCCATGGCCGGTCAGGCGGCGGCAGCCTGGATCCATCGTCCAGTCCCCGGCAGAGATGGCGGCGATCCGTGCACGAGATGCTTGATGGAGGTCCTTCGAACAGATCCGGGTGAAAACTTGCTTTTGGCTTACTGCCAAAGCCGGCGGTGGCGGCGCTATTTTGTGACATTCCCTTCTTGAAGGCATCGCCGAGGAGAGTTTCAAGGTCACCGTTTGCTACCTCCCCCGGGGAAATCCTAGATCAGTTGATCGGAAGACGGCGGTGTTCTTATGTCGTTCCCTCCTTGGAGGCGTCGTTCTTGGAGGTGTGCACGGGCTTGAGGGACCAGTGGACCGGTGGAGCGGTGCTTCATCCTACACATTGATGGCGACGGATCTCGACGGCGTGGCGCAGTGCAGATTCGGCTTCTGATGTGTGAGGATGGACTCGCGCAGGAGGACGACGCTGTTTGGCGTCATGGTTGCGTCGATGGCAGAGAGACCTAGCACGTAGATGCTACAGTACAACTCTGAAGATGGGTTGGTGGCACGTGGCTGCGGCGGCCTCATACCCGGCAGGCGTCCGGGTTGAAGCGTGCGCCGGACTGATGGGTGCCCCATACCCGGCAAACGTCCTGGTTGGGACCTCAGGTCATAGATGTTAGGTTTGGCTGCGAGGTCTGTTTGGTATTAGGCCCAGACTATCAGCATCCCTACATCAACTGGATAGGAGTAGCGGCAGATATTGCCTAGACGGTGGCTTTAGTCTTACTGTTCTATGACTTTGTAAGGTCTTGTGAGAATAATTAATAAAGTGGCCGCATGCATCGCCCAGATGCAGAGGCCGGGGTCATCCTCCTTTTCTAAAAAAAGGAAAAAAATGTACACAAAGCTTAGTCGCGCTACTTTTTTTTTGTGGGAAAAAGATAATTCATTACTTAACCATGGGGATTATTACAGTCGTTCTGATAAAGCAAATGAATCTCTTGAGGTACAGACCTCAGCCAAACAGCAGTACGAGACTTATTATGGCCCAACTGGGCAAGGCTATGAGCAACGGAGTTACGATGGCGACGGACCAGGGAAATAGCATGCTCCCTGTCCATGCACAGAAGGCGTTTAATTTCTTCGACCGTGGCTGCAGCCGGTGACCGATCCTGCTCCGTTTGCATAATCATGCTGGCTGCCACCGTGCAGTCAGTATCGAGGATAAACGGAGCCTCACTCCACTCCAGAGTGAGCGCAATGCCCTCCAAGCAAGCAGCAAGCTCAGTCTCCAATGCGTTATTGCATGTGTACAAGAATCTGCATGAAGAAAAGACGACGATTCCTCTCTCATTTCGCAGGATCATGCCGGCCCCTCCCATGCCGTCCGCTTCAAAGTAAGCACCGTCGATGTTAAGTTTATTCCACCCAGCAGGCGGCCTCACCCATCCTTCCGGGGGACGCCCGCTGTCCATTGTTGCCGTGTGCTTCTCCTTCCTACATTTGTCAAGATTGTTTGAGGGCACCATCTTCCCTCGCACAATATCCTCCGTGGGGTGTTGCTGGATGGTCAACAGAGAATTGATGTAGCTGCAAATAAATCTCTTGAAGCTTCGACAGGCGGCGGTGGTTTGTCGTGCGTCATTTCATTCCTCACGTGCCATATCCTCCATAGAGTCATCATGATAGGTAGATGTTCATTAGCATCGCAATTATCCAGGAGGTGGAGCAGCCAATCAGGGCCTGTGTCAACGACCTCTTCCACTCCTGGCATTTGGTGTTCTTCCCGCATTTCACGCCACAGCTGCACAGCCTTGGGACATCTACAAAAAGCATGGAACGTATCCTCGCGCCCCGTCCCACAGATTGAGCAAAAGTCAGATTTCGCTAAACTTCGAATAACTTTATTTTCCAGAGTGGGAAGGGAATTTGTTGCCAATCTCCATGCAAAGACTCGTACCTTAGGGGGAGCAGGGCACCCCCACACCGTCTTCTAGACGGCGCGTCGGCCGTCTGGTGCCCTGCTCGTAGCGCACGTCTTCGTGCGGGTTTGCTCGTCGAGGGCTAGCCGATAAGCAGAGCGGACGCTGAAGAGACCACGAGGATCAGGCGCCCAGGCGAGGACGTCGTCAATACGGCTTGGGGACGCCTTGATCTTCATGATTACATCAACGTCCATGGCTAGGAAGTGCTAGCGAAGGAGCTCCTGCTTCCAACGTCCATCATCATGTAGCAGCTCCGCCACACGCTTGATTCTACAGGTACGTCGCTGGGAGATGGGTTGGTACGAAGTCGGTCGAGGAATCCAAGGATCGCGCCAAACCCGGATTTTTTCCCCGTTCCCAACTCGCCATATGAGGCCTTTTCTCAACAAGTCAAGGCCGTGCTGAATGGCGTGCCACGTAGAGGAGGCGTTACCTGAAAAAACCGTATCAACAAGGTTACCGTTAGGATAATACCTTGCTTTCAGCAGCCTGGCACATAGCGAGTCCGGTCTTTTGAGCAACCTCCAAGCCTGACGAGCTAAGAGAGCTTGGTTAAATAGTCGAAAGTCCCGGAAACCCAATCCTCCTCGCTGTTTTGGCTCCACAAGCTTCTCCCACGAACACCAATGTGTTTTCCGTTGCCCTTCCTTTGATCCCCACCAGAAATTCCTAACCAGACGTGTTAGGTCATCACAAACAGAGTATGGGAGTTTAAAGACACCCATAACATATGTTGGGAGAGCCTGGGCAATAGACTTTATCATCACTTCTTTTGCTGCTTTGGAGAGAGTATCACCCCACGTTAGGATGCGTTTTGTCAATCTTTGCTGCAAATTTTGAAACCGGCCTCGGTGCATGCGACCCTCTGGGGTAGACAACCCTAAGTACTTGCCTTCAAACTCACCTGCAGGTACATGCAACTCATTTCTGACCACATCCTGAACTTCTTGCGGGCAGCTGTAACCAAAAAGAATTGAGCATTTTTGAAGATTTATGAGCTGTCCTGTAGCTTCAGCGTACCCACTAATAATCTCTTTAATTGCCATTGCTTGATCTTGGTGTGCTTTGAAGAAGAGCAAGGTGTCATCGGCAAATAAAAGATGAGATATGCCAGGTGCTCCTCTACAAATCTTCACCGGCTGAATGCTATTTGTTGCCACACCCTGTCTAATAAGAGCCGAGAGACCATCAGCCACAAATAGGAATAGAAACGGGGATAGAGGATCACCTTGCCGTAGCCCACGCGACGGTGCAAACGAATCCAAGAGGGCTCCATTGAATTTAACTTGGTACCTCACCGTGGTAACACATGTCATGATCCATCGTATCCACTGGTGAGCGAAGCCCATCTTTTGCATCGCCTGCTCCAAGAATCTCCAGTCCACCCGGTCATATGCCTTGGACAAATCCAATTTGTACGCACAAAAACTGTTATCCGTTTTTTTTCTTGATTGATGTAATGGAAGCATTCAAAAGCCATAAGCGCATTATCTGTAATCAATCTCCCCGGTACGAATGCGCTTTGCTCAGGTGAAATAATTTCATCCAACATAGGGCGCAGCCTGTTAACAAGACACTTGGCAACAATCTTGTAAATCACATTACATAGGCTAATGGGTCTGAATTCCGTCACCTGTGTCGGATTGTTTACCTTTGGAATTAAAACAATGACAGTCTCGTTAACACCTGATGGCATGACACCAGTTTGGAAGAAAACTTTAACTGCCGAGATGATCTCTTCCTTCAAAACAAGCCGGGCTTGAGGGACCAGTGGACCGGTGGAGCGGTGCTTCATCCTACACATTGATGGCGACGGATCTCGACGGCGTGGCGCAGTGCAGATTCGGCTTCTGATGTGCGAGGATGGACTCGCGCAGGAGGACGACGCTGTTTGGCGTCATGGTGGCGTCGATGGCAGAGAGACCTAGCACGTAGATGCTACAGTACAGCTCTGAAGATGGGTTGGTGGCACGTGGCTGCGGCGGCCTCATACCCGGCAGGCGTCCGGGTTGAAGCGTGCGCCGGACTGATGGGTGCCCCATACCCGGCAAGCGTCCTGGTTGGGACCTCAGGTCATAGATGTTAGGTTTGGCTGCGAGGTCTGTTTGGTATTAGGCCCAGACTATCAGCATCCCTACATCAACTGGATAGGAGTAGCGGCAGATATTGCCTAGACGGTGGCTTTAGTCTTACTGTTCTATGACTTTGTAAGGTCTTGTAAGAATAATTAATAAAGTGACCGCATGCATCGCCCAGATGCAGAGGCCCGGGTCATCCTCCTTTTCTAAAAAAGGAAAAAAAATGTACACAAAGCTTAGTCGCGCTACTTGATCGATTCTTTCTGGCTGTAACACACGCACGCACGCAAAATGCTTTAGCTCGATTATTGCCACAGGAGCATATATATCGCTTTGCTTTGCTTTGCCTAGACGGTAGCGAGCACCAAGCATCAATCCTACACGACATGCTATTCCAATACCGTGCACTAGGTCATGCTTAATTACCTGAATTCTTGATATATATTTCCAGCATAACTACCACTAACGGCACGACACCTACGTATTTTTATTTCCATGAATAGAAGGGTCAACCTTCTTGCCATTAGCGCCGCGCCAAAAAAAAAAAAAAGCCTGCTTGCCGTGAGCACGCTAAAAGAAAGGGAAACGTTTCGAGCCGGTGCGCCGGCTGAACTTTCGGCCGGCCGCGTGCGTAGCGATTCGATTGCGCCTAATCTGCTGGCTCCAGTTTTACCACGCCCTCGCATTTTCTCCCCCACGCGTCCCTCATGGGCCCTACAAACTGATCGGCCTCTTCCTTATCTCTTTTGCCTGGTCAACGGCTCAACGCACACAAGCATCTCCTTTTCCCCAAATCAAACACGGCCAACGCTGCTCCGGCGAGCGCCGCCCTCCACCTGCCCCCGTGCTCCTCCGGCGAACGTACGCCCTCCACCTGCCCCACGCTGCTCCGGCGAGCAGCCACTCTAAACCGCGTCCGCACTGCTCCGACGAGCGACGCCCCCCACCTATGCTGGAACAGCGCCTACATCATGCTACAAGCGGACGAGATGCTGGAACCTGCCTGGACGGGAGCTGCAATCTGCGACAATTTTTGCTACAACTAGTTTGTTGTTTTGCTGGAATCAAAAACTTTTTTGCTATGATCCGTAATTAGGGTGCTTTTTTCCTGGGACCAGTCTAAATTTTTGCTACCACTATCTCTTGTTTTTGCTACCACTGTCCTTCTGATTTTTGCTCCACGCCCTTGAAATTTTTGCTGGAACAACTACAAATTTTTGCTACAACCGTTTTCGCTGTTGCTACCATCCCGTCTTTGATTTTATTTTGCTTCGATCCATTTTTTTTATTTTGCTTCGATCCATTTTTTTTTTGCTGGAACCACTCAAAATTTTGTTACTAATGTCTTTAATTTTTGCTACCACCCCCTTCTGATTTTTTGCTGGATCCATATTTTGCTGGAACCATCGTTTTTTTTGCTGGAACCAACCACGGTATTTGTTGCGACCGTTGAGAGCAGTTGGGTTGTCGTCAGTTGTAGCAAAATCAGAAGACAGTTGCAGCAAAAATAGTTGTCCCAATCGTCTGCATGAATGCCGGCCATCAATCATCACCATTAAAATGCATGTAGCAAAAAAACTCGTTGGTCGTAGGAAAAGACAACGACAGTTGCAACAAAAATCGTTGTTCTCGCCGCCCCAGGTCGCATCTCTGCCATGAATTGATGTAGCAAATTTTCTCGTCAGTTGCAGCAAAATCCTACGATAGTTGCAGCAAAAATTGTTGTCCCCGTCGTCGCAGGTCGTAGCTCCACCATGAGTCCATACAAAAAAAATTGTCACTACTTCCAGCACGCCGCGACATTGGTTCCACCATGCAATCACCGCGGTTGCAGCACGTAGCACCCCCGCTGGCCCTCGAGCTCGCAGCTCCATGATGGTGTGGGCATGGCCATGGTCGCCTTCGCAGGTTGTAGGTACCTATTGCCGTGTTGACTCCTGTTGCACTATACCATACCGATCCTCGTTGAAGCTGATGTGCCTGCCGCATCTCTATCGGTTGCTTTTCGTTGCTAAAGACGAGAGAAGCTGCGGTTGTAGCTCTTTTTTCCATGCCACGTCGGAGCTTTAGCGACCTGTTGCTGAAGATAGAGCTGAACTAGAAGCCGAAGTGGGCCAAGTCCATGTGATGGGCCAATAAAGAGAAAACCAACATGCAAACGTGGATCGGGAGATCGGTACACGATCGAGCGGCGCGCACGAGACAGAGAGCTCCTAGTCAGCGCCTTCAGCGCCAACGCAGCTGCGCTCTTGGGTTGGCCCAATACGGCCGCGCGCGTAGAAGGGAATGTAGCAAATTTCCTCGTCAGTTGTAACAAAATCAGAAGACAGTTGCAGCAAAAATAGTTGTCCCAATCGTCTGCATGAATGCCGGCCATCAATCATCACCATTAAAATGCATGTAGCAAAAAAACTCGCTGGTCGTAGCAAAAGACAACAACAGTTGCAACAAAAATCGTTGTTGTCGCCGCCCCGGGTCGCATCTCTGCCATGAATTGATGTAACAAATTTTCTCGTCAGTTGCAGCAAAATCCTATGATAGTTGCAGCAAAAATTGTTGTCCTGTCGTCGCAGGTCGTAGCTCCACCATGAGTCCATACAAAAAAATTGTCACTACTTCCAGCACGCCGCGACATTGGTTCCACCATGCAATCACCGCGGTTGCAGCACGTAGCACCCCCGCTGGCCCTCGAGCTCGCAGCTCCATGATGGTGTGGGCATGGCCATGGTCGCCTTCGCGGGTTGTAGGTACCTATTGCCGTGTTGACTCCTGTTGCACTATACCATACCGATCCTCGTTGAAGCTGATGTGCTGCCGCATCTCTATCGGTTGCTTTTCGTTTCTAAAGACGAGAGAAGCTGCGGTTGTAGCTCTTTTTTCCACCCCACGTCGGAGCTTCAGCGACCTGTGAAGATAGAGCTGAACTAGAAGCCGTGGTTGGCCAAGTCCATGTGATGGGTCAATAAAGAGAAAACCAACATGCAAACGTGGATCGGGAGATCGGTACACGATCGAGCGGCGCGCATGGGACCGAGAGCTCCTAGTCAGCGCCTTCAGCGCCAACTAGGAGTTTTGGCGCCCACGCAGCTGCGCTCTTGGGCTGGCCCAATACGGCCGTGCGCGTCAAAGGGAATTAAGGGAAAAAGTTAGAGCCAGCGAATGTATCGAACCTGCGACCTCATGTTTTGTGCTACGTTGCGCTAACCGCTCGGCCCCTTGAGCGGGTTCAAACTATAACTTTGTTTCCTTTTTTATATTATTTCTTCTTTCCTTTACCTTCTTTCTTTCCTTTGTCTTCTTTCCTTCCTCTCCCTTCTTTCCCTTCTTTCCTTCCTTTACCTTCTTTCCATTCCCTTCTTTCCTTCATTTCCCTTCTTTCCTTCCTTTACCTTCTTTCCTTTCCCTTCTTTCCTTCCTTTCCCTCATTTCCTTTTTCCTTTACTTCATTTTTAGTTTTCTGGTTTTTTGTTCTTCCTTACTTGATGTTTTTTTTCATATTCGTGAACTCTTTTTGAATCGATGAACTTTTTTCATTTGTTGATGATTTTTTTTCAAATTAGATGAATTTTTGAAAAAAAAAATTCACAAATTCGAAAAGAAGTTCATCGGATTTGATTTTTTTCGAAATAATTGAAAATAAATCATTGGTTTTGAACAGAAGTTCATCAAATTTGATAAAAGTTTATCGAATTTGGAAAAGAGTTCATTGAATTTGAAGAAAGTTCATTAAATCAGAAAAAAGTTCATCAAATTTCAGAAAAGTTCATCATAAGTAGAAAAAGTTCATCGAAAAGAAAAGTTCACCAAATTTTAGAAAAGTTCATCATAATTAGAAAAAGTTCAACGAATCCAAAAAAAGTTCATCGATTTTGAAAAAAGTTTAGCGGATTTGAAAAACAAGTTCACCGATTTGAAAATAGTTCGTCAGAAAAATGAAAAATAAAATTAATGGATTTAAAAAACTACACAAATATTTGAAAAAATAGTTCATCAATTTGAAAAAAAGTCCATTAAATCTGAAAAAGTTCTTTGAATCTGAAAATGTTCATCTAATTTCAAAATAAGTTCATCGATCTGACGAAGAGGTTCATGTATGTGCAAGATAATTTATTGTCCCAGGAAGAAGAAAAAATATAAAATAGAAAAAAAAGGAATAAGCAAAACAAAATAAAATGAAATAGAAACAAAAGAAACAGAATGGAAAGAATAAGGGGAAGGAAAGGTTCTAATTAACCACATTCGAGTGATTGACGGGGTGGTTGCACCAGTATGTACTGAAGAGAGTGGTTGTTGGTTCAAGTCTCTGCGAGCGCATTCTATTTTGGCGGATTAAAACCACAGAAGAAAAAACTCCTATATGGGCCCGTGCAGCGCGGGGCGCTGCAGGCGCCCGTTTGCAAAATACACATTAACAGGCGCCTGCAGCGCCAAATAGGATTTGCCCACGGGACCGGCCAAAACTTCGGCTGGCGCACCGTTTGTAAACGTTTCCCTTATTACAAGGAGGTCCCATCTGCCAAGGCTGATCTGGCACACAAGTCATCATAGGAAAAAGCTTAAAAGCAACCGACTGATTTTAAGGCCCGCGTCAGCCACCTTCTGCACCGTCTGACAAGCTTTTAAATCTAGGCCGATATGACCGACATATAGGCCGATGTATCACTTTTGAGGCTCTACCGACATAAACATGACATATCATTTAAAAATATCATTTTCAAACATATCATCCGATATGGACCGAAGTATCGACAGATATGACCGATATCTGGCCCGATATGTCCAACGATATAAACAATACGTAGATGACAACAATTCTGTATTAGAAAGCAGTGAAATAAGATCATGCATTTAGAACTTCATTATATATTATCAAAGTCATGCACAATGTTTCATACAAAATGCATATATATCGTATTGTTTTTAATCATAGAGTAAGGATTTTGCGAATATTTCCTTAATAGCTTCTTAATCAACAAATTAATATACCAGGAATCTAAAAGTGTTATGTTAAAAGCATTAAAGTCACACATTTTATTTTACTAAAAATAAATGTTTTGAACAAGAATAATGAAAAAAAACTAGACATGTTTTCTCCGATATATCCACATATCACCCGATATATCACCTGATATCCGACATCCAATATGTCGAAGCCAAACCGATACGAACCCGATATCCAATATTTTGAAGCTTGCCGTCTGATTAAGGCGGGTCTGATTACGCATCGTGAGTTCGTGACGAGGCGGGTTGGAGATCACATACATGCACTAGTAGAAAAGAGGGCTTTGGTTCAGGTCGGGTCAGCCCATTAGTCCCGGTTCAGTCCAGAACCGGGACCCATGGGGGCATTGGTCCCGGTTCGTGAGCCAGGGGGGCCGCAGCCACGTGGGCCATTGGTCCCGTTCGTCTGGACCTTTTGGTCCCGGTTGGTGGGACGAACCGGGACCAATGGGCTCGCTCTGCCCACCACCATTGGTCCTGGTTGGTGGCTTGAACCGGGACAACAGGCTTCCCTTTAGTCCCGGGTCGTGCCACGAACGGGGACCATTGAGGTGCCATATATACCCCTTGCCCGCGAGCAGAGCACTCCACTACTCTGTTTTTCTCTGGCCGGGGAGGGGAGGGCTTTGTGGTGCTCTAGCTCACCTCCTATGCACATGAGGTGTTCGATGAAATGCCCGAGCCACACTAGTTAAGCTTTCTCCTCTCGAAGCACGACCTCCGAACTATATTTTTCCCGAGATTTGTCTAGGTTTATATTAGCGGCCCATCACGCCCCGTCCCCGTCTTCACTGTGCGATCGCCTGCGCCGATCTGCCGCCAAGACACCACCGTGGTGAGCCTCTTGTTCTTATCTTCTTTCTGAAAGAAAAAAATTCTTGCTTTAGATAGATACTTGTCTAATTTTCTTACTATTTATTGCTTGTTATTATATAGTGCGATGGTTTTGGTATCCGCCCCGTCGGCCCTCGTCCTGTCTATGATTCAGATGTGGTATATATTATCTTTATAACTATTGCTTGATTTATTGTTTATGAAAATTATGCCGACCAATGTGACATTGATTTTATTTATCTAGGAGGTATGTGAACCGGAAATTCCAACCGACCCTATTGTCGAGAGTTTAAATTTAGTTGAAGAAGAAAACAATTTCTTGAAGGAAAAAATAAAAAAAATTGAGGAGAAGATGATATTGGAGTTGCATATTGCGGATGTCGTCGATGATCATAAGATCAAGATGGATGCAATGCGCTTGAAGATTAGAAAGATTAGAAATTATGCCATTCATACCGAGGCTTGGTATCGTTATGCCATTGGATCAATTGTTACCTTGGTTGCGATTATGATCGCACTTGTTTTCGTATTGAAATGTTTTACATAGTTTCAATGTATGGTTTAACTAATTTAGATGTTCTGGAGAGCTTTATGTTGTTAGATGAGAACTATATATGTACTTTGGTTTTAATGTGATGATGAACTTCTATTAATTTGGTCACTTAATTATCTATTCATGATGTTCTTTAATGGTTTTTGACACACTTAATTATATATAATGCATGCAGATGAACCGACAATGGATGTATGGTGACAGACACACCTATGAGTACATTAAGGGCGTGCAAGATTTTCTCGAAGTGGCTGAGGCAAACAAGCAGAATGGTTTTATGTGTTGTCCATGACCTAAATGTGGGAATACAAAGTCTTACTCTGACCGGAAAATCCTTCACACCCACCTGCTTTACAATGCTTTCATGCCACACTATAATGTTTGGACGAGGCACGGAGAAATAGGGGTTATGATGGAAGATGGTGAATAAGAAGAGGACGATGACAACTATGTGCCCCCTGAATACGGTGATGCTACAACGGGGGATGCCGCTAAAGATCAAGAGGAACCAGATGATGTGCCCAATGATGCTGCAACGTGGGAAGCTACTGAAGATCAAGAGGAACCAGACGATGTGCCCAATGAGGATGATCTCCGCCGGGTCATTGTCGATGCAAGGACGCAATGCAAAAGTCAAAAGGAGAAGCTGAAGTTCGATCGCATGTTAGAGGATCACAAAAAAGGGTTGTACCCCAATTGCGAAGATGGCAACACAAAGCTTAGTACCGTACTTGAATTGCTGCAGTGGAAGGCAGAGAATGCTGTGCCTGACAAAGGATTTGAGAATCTACTGAAAATATTGAAGAAGAAGCTTCCAAAGGATAACGAATTGCCTGACAGTACATACACAACAAAGAAGGTCGTATGCCCTTTAGAATTGGAGGTGCAGAATATACATGCATGCCCTAATGACTGCATCCTCTACCGCAGTGTGTACAAGGATTTGAACGCATGCCCGGTATGTGGTGCATTACGGTATAAAATCAGACGAGATGACCCTGGTGATGTTGACGGCGAGCCGCCCAGGAAAAGGGTTCCTGCGAAGGTGATGTGGTATGTTCCTATAATACCACAGTTGAAACGTCTGTTCAGAAATGGAGAGCATGCCAAGTTGATGCGATGGCATAGTGAGGATCGTAAGAAAGACGGGAAGTTGAGAGCACCCGCTGACGGGTCGCAGTGGAGAAAAATCGAGAGAAAGTACTGGGATGAGTTTGCAAGTGACCCAAGGAACGTATGGTTTGCTTTAAGCGCGGATGGCATTAATTCTTTCGGGGAGCAGAGCAGCAATCACAGCACCTGGCCCGTGACTCTATGTATATATAACCTTCCTCCTTGGATGTGCATGAAATGGAAGTTCATTATGATGCCAGTTCTCATCCAAGGCCCTAAGCAACCCGGCAACAACATTGACGTGTACCTAAGGCCATTACTTGAAGAACATTTACAGTTGTTGAATGGAAATGGTGTACGTACGTGGGATGAGCACAAACAGGAGGAATTTGACCTAAAGGCTTTGCTGTTTGTGACCATCAACGATTGGCCCGCTTTCAGTAACCTTTCAGGACAGACAAACAAGGGATACCACGCATGCACACATTGTTTAGATGACACTGAAAGTGTATACCTGGACAAATGCAGGAAGAATGTGTACCTGGGCCATCGTCGATTTCTTCCGACCAACCATCAATGTCGAAAGAAAGGCAAGCATTTCAAAGGCAAGGCAGATCACCGGAAGAAGCCCGCCATGCATACCGGTGATCACGTACTTGCTATGGTCAATGATTTACACGTAATCTTTGGAAAGGGCCCCAACGGACTAGCTGTTCCGAATGACGCTGAGGGACACGCACCCATGTGGAAGAAGAAACCTATATTTTGGGTCCTACCCTACTGGAAAGACCTAGAGGTCCGCTCTTCAATCGTCGTGATGCACGTGATGAAGAACCTTTGCGTGAACCTGCTAGGCTTCTTGGGCGTGTATGGGAAGACAAAAGATACACCTGAGGTATGGGAGGACCTGCAACGCTTGCACGAAAAAGACGGCATGCCTCCGAAGCAGTATGAAGGTCCTGCCAGCTACACTCTTACGAAAGAAGAGAAAGAAATCTTCTTTGAATGCCTGCTCAGTATGAAGGCCCCGACTGGCTTCTCGTCGAATATGAAGGGAATAATAAATATGCCAGAGAAAAAGTTCCAGAACCTAAAGTCTCATGACTACCACGTGATTATGACGCAACCGCTTCCGGTTGCATTGAGGGGGCTTCTACCGGAAAATGTCCGATTAGCCATTGTGAAGCTATGTGCATTCCTCAATGCAATATCTCAGAAGGTGATCGATCCAGAAATCGTACCAAGGCTAAGGAGTGATGTGGCAGAATGTCTTGTCAGTTTCGAGATGGTGTTCCCACCATCCTTCTTCAATATCATGACGCATGTCCTAGTTCATCTAGTCAACGAGATAGTCATTCCGGGGCCCGTATTTCTACACAATATGTTCCCCTTTGAGAGGTTCATGGGAGTCCTAAAGAAATATGTCCGTAACCGCGCTAGGCCAGAAGGAAGCATCTCCATGGGCCATCAAACAGAGGATGTCATTGGGTTTTGTGTTGACTTCATTCCTAGCCTTAAGAAGATAGGTCTCCCTAAATCGCGGTATGGGGGGAGACGGGCTGGAAAAGGCACGCTTGGAGAGGACTCAATAATATGCAGGGACGGATATTTTTGGTCTCAAGCACACTACACAGTTCTACAGAACTCTACCTTGGTGACCCCGTATGTTGATGAACACAAGAATAGTCTGCGCTCCAAACACCCGGAGCAGTGCGACGACTGGATTACATGTGAACACATCAAGACTTTCAGCAGTTGGTTGGAAACACGTCTCAGAGGTGACAAGACAGTTTGTGATGAGTTGTACTTGTTGTCCAGGGGACCATCTTTGACTGTATTGATTTACAAAGGATGCGAGATAAATGGGAATACATTTTACACGATTGAACAAGATCAAAAGAGCACCAACCAAAACAGCGGTGTCCGCTTTGATGCAGCAACCGAGATGGGAAAGGACACATATTATGGTTACATAGTGGACATATGGGAACTTGACTACAGACATGATTTTAAGGTCCGTTTGTTTAAGTGCAAATGGGTCAATCTGTCAGGAGGTGGGGTACAAGTAGACCCACAGTACAGAAGGACAATAGTGGATCTGAAAAATCTTGGGTACACTAACGAACCGTTCGTCCTAGCTAATGATGTGGCACAGGTTATCTATGCGAAGGACATGTCTACCAAACTGAGAAAAAGAAAAGATAAGGAAGCGAATACATCATATGATGAGCCAAAGCGCCACATAGTTCTTTCACGAAAAAGGGACATCGTGGGAGTGGAGGGCAAGACAGACATGTCTGAAGATTATGAAAAGTTTCATGAAATTCCTCCCTTCAAAGTAAAGGCTGATCCAAGCATCCTGATGAACGATGAAGATTATCCATGGTTACAGCGCAATAAGCAAATGACACAAGCGAAGAAAAAGTGAAGACTTTCTCCCGGAACTATTATGATGATACCATGCCAGCTTTGTAACAGACGAGTATGATACCATTGTCCGTTTTGTACATGCACATGCTATGTGGGTGAAATTATGATACCATGCCAACTTTCAACTTTTTCAGAGTTCATTTGAAATGCTTTAGGTTTTTATGGTTCGGCCCTCGTAATAGCATTAATCCCGGTTCACTCCTTGTCAACTATGTTCTCACCAAGAACACTCAAGAGGGCAGCCACGTGGGCCATTGGTCCCGGTTCGTCTGGACCTTTTGGTCCCGGTTCCACGCACAAAACGGGACCAATGCGCCTCGCCCCTGGCCCGTGACCATTAGTCCCGGTTTGTGCCACAAACCGGGACTAAAGGGTTGGTCCTCGTTGCGGTCAGAGTTTAGTCCCACCTCGCCAACCGAAGGGCGCTCACACCGGTTTATAAGCCCCTCTCTCTGCCTTGTTGAGCTCCTCTCAAATTGAAAATAGATGCCCTTATACAGGGAATTTGACCTAAATTCATACTGAATTTCTCTGAAATTAATAGAAATTTATTATGAATTTAGGTTGAATTTTCTCGATAGGCGCATCTATGCTCATTTTTTTAGTAAAGTTAATCACAAACTTGTGATTCACACAAATTTCAAAGAATTCAAATTTGAAAACTAATGGAACTAACAGAAAGTTTATGATTTTGGTGACTTAAAAGAAAAATAATTAAAAATCAACTTTAATGAAATAAATACAAATAACAACAATAAATATTTTGTTGTAAGTAGAAACAAAATAAAATACATAAAGCAACAAAGAAAAGAAAAAAAACAAACTAATTTTTCTAAAACTAATGGCACTAACAGAAAGTTTATAATTTTCTTGACCTAAAAGCAAAAGGAATTAAAAATTAAAGCAAAAAACAAAAGAAAATAAATAATGCAAAAAATAAAACAAAAAAACTGAAAAAAACCTTTGAATTTTCAACATAGTAATATTAAACACAGTAATTTTAACTATTCAAATTTGAAAACTAATGGCACTAACAGAAAGTTTATAATTTTTGTGACCTAAGAGAAAAATAATTATAAATAAGCTTTAATAAAATAAATAAAAATAGCAACAATAAGTATTTTGTTGTAAGTAGAAACAAAATAAAATAAATAAAGCAACAAAGAAAACAAAAAAACAAAAAAGTGCCACCTACTTGGCCCCCACGGCCTGAATAAGACTAGAAACCCTACCATGGGCTAGGATTTAGGCCCGCAGGAGGCCCAGTAGGCCCACAGGCACACAACGTACGGTTAGGCCCGAAAGCCTACAATTGAGGGGAGCTCGAGAGGGTGGGCGCAGCAGCGCTTATAAACCACTCTCGAGCTCTCTTAGCTAGCGAGGTGGGACTAAACTTTCGTGCCGCGACGCGGGCAGCACAAGGCCTTTAATCCCGGTTGGTGGCACCAACCGGGACTAAAGGGGCGCATTGGTCCCGGTTGGTGGAACCAACAGAGACTAAAGGCCCCCCCTTTAGTCCCGGTTGGTGCCACCAACCGGGACCAAAGGCCTCTACTTCCCGCCCTTTTGCGCTGCTGAAAAGAGACCTTTGGTCCCTGTTGGTGGCACGAACCGGGACCAAAGGGGGCATTCGTCCCGGTTTGTGCCACGAACCAGGACCAGTGCGCTGTGTATATAAGCAGGACTTAGCAGTTTCTCCAAAATCCATCACTTTCTCCGCCCGACGCCCCCTGCTCCTCGTCGCCGTCGCCGCCAAGCCTGCCCCGACGCAGTCAGGCTGGTCCGCGACACCGTCGCCGCTGACGCCGACGCCATCAGGCTGCTCAACTTCGCCGCCGCCGATGCCCTCGACGCCATCTGCCCCGACGTCGGCGCCGCTCCCCACGCCAGGCCGCCGCCGCCGCGCCCTCGACGCCATCTGTCCCGACCAGCGCTGCTCCCCACGCCCTGCGCCTGCCCGACACCGCCCGCCGTGCCCGCCACCTCTGTGAGCACCTGCCTTGCGCCCCTGCCCTTCCTCGCTCCCGCACCCCTGCCCTGCTCGCGCACCTGCGCCACTGCCCTGCCCCGCCGGTGCCGCCGCCGCTGCCATGCCCCTCTGCCCGGCCCCTAGCTTTCTTTTTTATGCGCTATTTGTTTAGATGTTTTTAGATGTTCTTATATGCTGTTTTAAGATGTTTTTAGTTGTTCATAAAAGAAATTTAGATGTAGGTATGTATGTGTGAGGGATCATATATGTATTTTTTTTAGATGTTCTTATATGATGTTTTCAGATGTTTTTTGTATGTATGTATGTATGTATGTATGTATGTATGTATGTATGAGGGATCATATATGTATTATTAGATGTATTTTTTGTATGTATGTATGTATGAGGGATCATAGATGTATTTTTTCAGAATTTTCTATCGTGCATAGACCGAGAAGGAGAAAGGAAAATAAGAAGAGGAAGAAAGGAGAAGAAGAGGAGAGGAGGAAGAGGAGAAATAAATAAAAAGAGGAAAAAAGAAGAAAAAGAAGAGGAGAAGAAGAAAGGAATAGAGGAGAAGAAGAAAAAATAGAATATTTTCTATTTTTTTTCTTCTTCTCCTCTATTCCTTTCTTCCTCTCCTCTTTTTTTCTTCTTTTTTTCCTTCGATCTTCTCCTCTATTCCTTTCTTCTTCTCCTCTTTTTATTTCTTCTTCGTTTTCTTATGTTTTATCGGGTCTATCGTCGTCGATATACCCCTCCTGATAACTTCAACACGAGGGGGGGGGTCGATATACCCCCTCCCCGATAATATTATTTTCCCATGTACGTATGTCGTTGTTGTCGATATAACCCCCTCCCGATAACTTCAATACGTGTGTGTGTGTGTGTGTGGGGGGGTTGATATACCCCCTCCCCGATAACATTGTTTTCCCGTGTATGTATGTCGTCGTTGTCGATATTACCCCCTCTCGACTATGATAACTTATACCAAAACTCTCGAGGACACCCAAACCCTAGAAAAAACGATGTCGGTCTCCTACCCCCTCCCGCCGCGCCCCTACCCGACAAACTCTCTCGAGGCCACCCCCTCTCGCTCGACCAAAACTCTCGAGGACACCCAAACCCTAGAAAAAAATGAAGTCGGTATCCTACCCCTCCCGCCGCGCCCTTACCCTTGAAGCGTTGCCGAGGCCACCCCAAACCCGGAATAAGCTTGGTCTACGTTTGCCACTAATATATCCACCTGCTGTCATGTTTGTGTAATAATTGCCATGTTGTAATATTTGTAGAAACAATGGAGCACATGCAAGACGAGGAAGCAGAAGAGGTGTTGGGGGGCATAATCTTAGCCGGAGGTGATATCTTGTCGTATCTTAACGACAATGATGGTCTGGAAGAACAGAGTGAAGAAGCATGCTACGGTGATCGAAGAATGGAGGAGGAAAGACATGATTATGATGGCCCCGGTGACCCAAGGACGGTGCAAGAAGGAGATCGTGATGACGGCTCCGGTGACCGAACCGAGTCCGGCTAGGTATATATATTAGTTAAGCCTATGCTTACTAGCTAATTGATGCATTCATTGTTTTGGTATATGTACACATATTAATTAACTCTCGTCTTTCTTCTTTTTTCTAGCCCTCCGGATCGAGCACAACTTCGGTAAAGAGACGAGGCCCGAAGAAAAAGCTGCGCTCGGATGAAAGGTTTGAGATCACAGCAATTGCGCGCGACGGCCAACCGATTGAACCCATCCGGACAAAGGAAGCATTTGCTGCTCAGTGCGGGGTTCTTGTTAGGGACAAGATCCGATCAGCATCCACCAATGGTATAAGCCTAAGACCGAAGACCCTAATGTGTCTTATGTCAATGATATGCAGAAAGATGATCTTTGGACTGAGCTGAAGGAAAATTTCACCCTGCCGCCAGAGGAGGATCCGGAGAAGCCAGTTAAAGAGCAATTAATCAAGTCTCATGCTCTTAAGAAGATGGCAGACCTATTCAGGAGGTGGAAGAATGAGTTGAAAAGGTTTGTCGACAAAGAAGAGACACCAGAATTCATCAGCAAATATGAGAAGATCAGAGATCACTGGCCTGCATTTGTGGCCCACAAGACATCTTAAAAGAGTAAGAAGATGTCGGCGACAAACAAGCAAAATGCTTCGAAGAAGAAGCTTCACCATCGCACGGGGTCAGGTGGCTACCTCAAAGCCCGGCCTAAGTGGGCCAAGGCTGAGAATGATCTGCTTGATAAAGGGATCGAACCAGAGACAATGAACAGGCCAGACCGTTGCCGGACTTGGTTCTTCGGGGCTGGCGGAACCTTGGACCCTGTATCAGGGAAGTGCCTTTGGACGGACGAGAAAATGAAAATACCAGTCAAGAGGCTTCAGCACTATATCGATGCAGGGCAGGAAGGGACGTTCGTTCCAGACAGAGAGAATGATGAGCTCACAATGGCCCTCGGGAATCCTGAGCACCCTGGACGGACACGAGGCACTCCAGGCTCCGTTCCGTGGAAGGCTTGGTTTCCGGACGCAGGCGGTTACAAATGCCAGGAGAGGAGGAAGAAAGTGTAGCAGGCCGAACTGCAGGCGCTGCACGCAAGGGTACAAGCGATAGAGGAACGAGAAGCAAATCACAACAAACGAACTGCCGAAGCTTCCCCCGAAGCTACCCCGCCATCTCAGCGGAGAAGCAGCGTGGCTTCCGGTGAGCTGCTTCAGCCGGAGCATGTCTTGACGGCTCGCTAGCTACCCGTGGATGCTATCACGGACATTCTAATTATAATTTAGCTAATACAATTTATCAGTCTAAGTATGTTCAGATATGCTTGATAACTATGCTCCTAGTTAATTAGGGAAATCTGGATTCGGTGCATTTAAAACTCAGCTAATTTCACTAATGGGTTTGACTTGAGCACGCACAGTGATTTGCTTTTCCCGTTACGCGTCTCTTGCAGGTTGGTCGGTCTGCGTCGCTTGAGGCTTGTCCAGTGTGAGGCCCACACCATGTCCTACGTGCAGTCCGTGTACTGCGCTCTTCTGATTTATCTGTAACCGTGATGTTGATAGGTGCTACTCGGGGAAGCTTTCATGTTGCATGTCGCCGATAAGAGATGGTCCCAGACGCAGCTCCATTGCAGCCAAGCCGTTTCTTGCCTACTGACAGTCTCTGATTCAAGTCTGGACTCTAGACATGCCTCGCAACAAGCACATACTTACCGATTCATCATGGAGCACGGATCTCATGAGTCGTGCTACTGATCACAGACTATCCATGTTACGATGATACTAGTGTGACTAAGCTATTACGCTATCGACTCGATTGCCTGCTCATTCGACACCATCATGTCAATTGCGTAGATATCGTATATGTCACATGATTTAGATTAGCAACATGTTTGAATTCATCTATGTTCTGTAATCATGTCTAATACTCATTGTCATATGTTGTGTAATTTGTCGTATACAATGTCAACCAGTAATCATTCGTACTCTAGGTAGTCATGAGGCAGTATTCAGCTCGTCATCATAATAGCTGTGCACGTAACTAGTATATGTCACTGATGCAGATTTAATGATATAGCTTGAAGTGCACTGATGAACATTAGTGACTAGCATGTTACTCGTGTAACCTGATGCATTGATCCCGTCCATGCTATCTATAAGCATAGCTCTCATCCAATGTCTCTTCACTAAGGTCCCTAGTAACGTCGAGTCTTGCTATGTTAGGAAATCTGAGAAGAGCAATACAGTCTATCAAATCGAATGCTACACGATCTTAAGTCAATGCAAATGCTCTGATTCGGTCTTTCATGTACTCAGATGCTCGTCTATGATCTACCTAGTAACTATGATCAAATCGATATCGCTAATCTCATACTTGCAGCTCATTGCGTATCATAGTTTATCTACTATGCTATGAAATGTCATTATGTCATTGGAGCATGCTTGTTAACCGATTGTAATTTGCACATTAATATGTCAAGATATGTATGAATCAGAATGACACATCGGAGCCTGATGCATTATCTGACTTGTATGCGTGATCATATGAAGCATGACGTGCATCTGCTTGTATCATAGTATGCGTTATCTCAGGATTGATTGATAACGCTCTATGTATGATTTAACATTCATGCATTTCTCATCTAGCATTAGTCCATTCAAACTAGATATACTGACTATCGATATCATGTAAGTTATGAGTATGTTTACTCTGAACTAACGCTCGAGTACTCGTCATGGTCTATGACAGTCATGACTAATCTAAGACATCAACGTGCACAAATCACGCATATCGGTACGATACTGCTGATTCAGTGAAGTCTAGTATCAAGATTCATTAATACGTATTCAGATGTTCAGTTACTGTCTGCTTGCGTACTCTAACAGAGCTGTACGTATACGGCTTACATGACATTGAGGTCGTAACTGATCGTTACATGTCCTTGCAAGCATCTCGTAGCTACTGTCGGAGTTGAGCGTACTTCATGATTATCAATGCTGCTAGTCATGTGTGGTCAGTATGCGGATGAGCTGTGGTGAGATTGTAGCTCATGAGTCTGCACGCATTGAGTGTCATTGTGTTGCATATGATCACCGTCAGACTGCGATCTAGATCTAGCAATTCGCACGTTCAACGTAACCTGCGGAAACGTGCATGCGATATGGCATCAGCTCCTACACCTCCATACCTCGCGACTAGCGATATGACCAATACTGCTTCGCCTACGATGCCTCTTCTGCGCTACCTATCGACGCTCCTATACCGTCCTAGTCCAGCCGTTCGCATGCTCTTCGGCTTCCTACGCATCGCACTGTCTGCACAAGCCAGTACGCTATGCATATGAGATATCTAGGTATGACGTGCATCACTCAGATAGCTGCACAATCTGTTGATTACGACAATTCTATGAGTTCTTCACATTGACGAATTGAACTACAAGCGCTCGTACTCTCTCGCGCTTGCATCCTTCGCTCGCTACCTAAGCATCATGCTGAAGCCATCTCGTTCAGAACTCATACCATCGCTCGACAACTTTAGTCCCAAAATCAGAGTCAGATGATGTCAAATCCATAGTAGTCAAGCATTACTACAGCCATCTCTCGTGTCTAGCTCTGGACTAGCTTCGTACATGCGATCTCACTCTATCTAGTGGCATATAGACCTTGCTACACATGTACATCGTTGCAACTCTTATGCTAGTAACAGAGCTTACTTACTAGCCGCTACCATGTCGGATAAAGATTCATTAACACATGATCATAGACATAGTACAATAAAGTACGAAGCTTATCAAGTCAGGCAAATCGAAGCGAGTCAATTCAACGTCAAAAACGTTCTAACTC